>OW028686.1:11255000-12505000 GCA_932294315.1 Epinotia nisella
GGCTGTGAATTGACGCTAGGTATTGTAGCATTTCATTACACACGTCAAATAGCAAAAGACAAGTCACTGGAGAGAGATTTCATAGTTATACATGTTACATAATTTTACTGAGCTCCACACATACCCTCGATTTTTTTAGTTACTGGGGTTAAAACAGCATCTTTTGGGTCCGATTTATTGAGTACTTAGCTGAAATTGTTCGTTAAAATTTTACATAGACATATATGAACTTGGAACTTACTCTATTATTACGTGAAATTTATATGTTTTACCCGTGGGAAAAACTTATACAGTACAGACTGATATTTTTAAACAAGTTACAGTCTTTTTCTAAGATAGTGCTTGTGGAACTTTCGGTCATCAATGGGCCTTTATGCGAACTATTTTAAAATTTAAATAAAATCCAGATCTTGTTGTAGAAGCGTAGTTTATTTTCTGACATGTTTATATGACATGTATTTTTTTGGTTCTATTTGACGTTCAAATTATGTATAGAAAAGTAAAACTAATAAGTTTCATTGGTCACAACACGTTGACTGACAACGAAGCATTCGAAACGGAACCTCACTCCGTCCTCCACTATACTTTACTAGGCACGCATCGTCTAATATTTGTTATAGCTGCCATACATTGTCAAAAAACAAAAGTACGTTTTGTCATATACAATTATAAAAGAGGAGACTCCATTTATGCGCATTATGTATAATAGTCTAACTTAAAATAACTAACTTTGGCCCCGGGAAAGACGCGCATCTAAATAAATAAATAAATAAATAAATAAATAAATATCGTGGGACAATTCACACCAATTGATCTAGTCCCAAACTAGGCAAAGCCTGTACTATGGGTACTAGACAACGGATAAACATACTTATATAGATAAATACATACTTAAATAGATATTAACCATCCAAGACTCGAGAACAAACATTCGTATTCATCATACAAATATCTGCCCCGACCGGGAATCGAACCCGGGACCTCAACCTGGGTATGGAGATTAAAAGGAGCAATGGTCGGTAGTTTTCATTATTTTGGTGACGGTAATGACTTGAACCCAATGCGGTTAGGCGCAAGACAAACCAAAGGCGAGGACGCGTTGCGGACGTGGCGAAGTTTCAATAAACTTTCATACAAATGTTTAGTATCAGGAGTCACAGCAATAGCGAACACTGTCGCAACTTTTATCCCGACGTCGTAATTCGTCAACGATGGCCAATATTTTCGAGCGGTACTGTAATCTAAAGTCGAATGAACAGGATGACTTTCAGGATGAAATCAGGATGAAAGTCGCTACCGTGATCGTTATTGCCACGTCCTAGTGCTGCACTGTTGTGGAACCTACGAAAGGACGGGACGCGGACGCGGCGATACGCGGTGACCGCGGTGTAGGTACCGATACTCTTGTCCTAAACTCGCCAGCGAAGATGATCGAATCACAAGGGCCAAACGTGTCGAAGTGATTCCATTCCTTCGCAAGTACCTAATATGTGAAGGGGGTGCAATATCAACATGGGGTAGAAAAAAATCGCATGACCAGAGGTTCGCACGGCAGCTGCACTCGCGTCTCTTTTATATGACCTTTTAAACAACGCGTCCGCGCCTTGTCTGTGATGCCCCGCCTTACACCACGTCGGTATGTCATGCAACTTAGTTCACCACAAAGTTCTTGGTACCGGTAAAAACCATTGCACCGTGGCGTGTGATTGAAGGGCAGAAGACTGGCGTCAATAAATACTGGTCCATTTCCTTTAGCCGCCAGCCGCCGCTTCCGTTCCGAGAGCCTCCTTAGATGGATGTAAGTTACATTTGGATGCCGATGTACATACGGCGTTTTGAGCCGCTCGAAAGCTTAGAAAAACTAAATAACCACGGCACAGGACAAGGATTCTGGTTCTTACGACGACCTCAAATTGGAAACGGGGGATAATGAGACAATTCTTGACATTTGTAAAGCGGCGTTGTATGTGTACAATTGTCATCTTAGTAAGATCTTGATGAGATTTTTAGGAGAATTTCGAAAATAACTAAGTAACGTAAGGCTAGTTTTCAAATAGATTTATTATGATTCAGAGCTTATTAGGAGGAAGTTTTAAAATAAGGTCAGTACCTAAGGGGTCTATCCTAGTTAGACTCCTTGCTGCCAAGCATGCATGCATGGTATCAAGAAAAGTGAAGTTATGAATGTTATATCAATCGAATTTTCCTACAGACTAACGCTAAGTTAATAAAAAAAGCCAATCTATCCGATTATTATAAGAGTAGTAGTCGAAATAACAAACATCAAGTGGACATTTTGTATTAGCCTACGGCATATTTAAAAGCTGTTACAAATACATCTCAGCCTCCGTCCTGGATATGCTTCCTGCCACGATAGCGTGCGTGAGCGAATTAAGTTCGATCGGAACTGGATGTGATTTAATAACTCAACCCTTCCGCTGCAGCACGAGAAACATGCAGTAATTTTATATTTTTTTATCGATTACATTTGTTTAATTTAATCGCATGTCTATAGAACTCGATTGCTTAATTTATATCATAAACTTATCGTTTTGATCTTGAAGTAACCAGAATTAGCATCGGTCTGCCTACGACTAGTTGGACGTCACGATATGCCTGTATGAATATTTATGTATTTATTTCAATGTATTGTGTAACAGCGTTACAGATTTACTTAAGTATGAACTGTGAAACGAAACATCAAGTTAAAGGAACAAAACAATAATAATAAGCAACTACGTAGACTAGTTCAGACACTTTCTACACACAGCCGTCCATTGCCACGCAAGCAGATAACACCCAACAGGGCATTCAGCAGCGTCAGGGCACGGAGGTGCGGCGAGCTCCTGTTATTCTGCGCTGGAGATCAATGTGATGCGAATTCCATTTCAACATGATATCAAATGTGTTAGACTCGTTCTGCTCCGACTCATTAGTTTGACGCACGCGGAAACAAGTGCACACATGACACTGATAATACCATATTACCTACCTACACCTGACAACAATGTAAGCGTAATGTGGTGAGTAGCTCCGCAATCATATATTATTGAAGTTTGATGTAATCGAATTCAGCAATAACTTAGGAAGTTTTCACAAACTTTAATTTAACTACCAGTGTAAACATACACTTCTTAGAACCCTACCAATGAGCTAATGTAAAAAACAAAACTATGTAAAAAAGTACAGTCGGCAATACAAAACTGAGCCAACAATGAAATTCTTGACAGAAATGTTTTTCGATTTAATATTCATATACCTTCCTATTCGCGATTATCATTTGAATTTATGTCGAGTGGTGACGCGATTGACTAACTAAATGACAAATAATTGTAATTGCGACTATAACGGTGAGCGATTATGTAACATTGACGCAAGAACAGCTATTATGAGATTGAGAATAGTATTTGTGACAGACAAATAACAAGACTCGACTCGTCTTGTTACGGCCAAAATAACTATTTATTATTGGGAATCAGTGAAATTTTGCTTCTCAAATCGAACCGCAAGAACATTAGAATCTTTTAAGGAAATTGAAGCTTAAATTAGAAAAGTATTTTAAACTTCTAAGAAAATATCTATTCTAATAGAGATATTTCTGTTGTATTACTGATATCTTGAATAAGAAAAAAAATCCGGATTAAAATGAAAAATAGATTGAATTATTTACCCTGCGGGGATCTGAAGAGCCACAAAGTTCAATTAAAATTAAAATTATTTATTTCAGACTCACGTCCATATCATGTTAGCAATTAAAAATAAAAACTTATAAAACTATCTTAGTTACATTAAATTATACACTGAATCTCTTGAGCCCATATGTAGGGTGTTCCAGTGTTCAAATCAGCTGAAGAAGGCTGTTGGAATTATAAGCGAACTAATAAAGTGGATGCGGGTGGCGCAGGACCGGTCAATTTGGAACTCTCTGGGGGAGGCCTATGTCCAGCAGTGGACGTCTTTCGGCTGATATGATGATGATGATGATGAATAAAGTGGACGTTTGGCGATGTCAGGGACTGCCAAAAACAATCCAAATAGCGCCCGACGTGATTCTCATAAATCTGAATAAATACACGTGGATAACTGACAGACTGACATCAGACCCGAACCAAAAGGCGTTGCACCGGAAATGCAGCGTATGCTATAATTGGTATATCTTCTTTAGGCGTAGGTATATTCCGTACGGTCAGGTAAATAGGTGATTTTAGAAAGGCTTAAGCGGGCGAAAAAACAACACATCGAGCTAACATGCGAGCGAGACAACATTTTGGGGATTACATTCGCTTTAATTAATTAATTAATTGAATAAGAACAATTTACTTAATACTAAAAATTAAACATTGTCCCACAAAACTGTAGTAACTGTTTGACTGTGGGAACGGCAGTCTCTAGGTACGACATCCATAAACATAAATAACAGTGTAATACCTGTACTGTCCATAAATCAGTTATTACTAAATTTACATGGTACCTATTATATGAGTAGATCTAGGACATCTAGGTAGTGTTTTTTTAATAGTCTCTTGAATGTATTCTTTTTTTTTTTCACAGATGTTAAAGCCATTAGAAGCCATTATATAATGGCTCCAGCCAAACTATTGACTAGGTATGGGATACGCTTTTTGAGGGTCCTGTCCCCATAGTCATTATTTATGATAGGAACGAATAGTTTACCAGTCGCCATAGCCTTGGTATTATATAGGTATGATCAATGGGTTTTAATGAAGAATTGCTTTACTTGATTACCTACTCATAATTGCTAGAAATGGCACTAAATTTAGTGTGACCTGCGAACCCCTTTGAAATAAAGGCGAGAGTTTATGATTTTTTTCCATGCGGATATCGGATATTCTACCCAAGTTATTCCGTAAACCGAAGCGCGAAGTTGGCTTAATGAGGATGGCAAGCTGATTAAATAAGCGGAGCTTTAACAGTAGGCGCCTAGCCAAGGCTCTTTTAAAACTCGTTAACTCTGCAAACATTGCGAGCTTGTTAGGTAGTTAAAAGGAGGGAATCAAAAACCTAAAAAATAGCAAACAATTTCAACGACCGGTTAGCTTAGTGGGTAGTGACGCTGCGCTGCCTACGAAGCTGAAGGACCTGGGTTCGAATCCCGGTAAGGGCAAGTATTTGTGAGAGCATGGATATTTGTTTCTGAGTCTTGGATGTTTTCGTACACATAACAGCAAGCCTTATTGAGCTTACTATGGAGCTAGTTCCATTTGTGTAAGATTGTCCACTAACATTTATATTATTTCAAAAAAACATTAACAATTCATTAGGAAGATATATTATAAAGATTCATAAAAAAATGTTGTTGTTGAATAAAATGTAATATATATATATTACATTATAAAAATAGAAGGTGTATTTATGTTTCGCTCAAATAGGTAAATACATATATAACTTTTTTTGTGAGTTCGAAGATTGTTATGGTAAATGTCTAAGTTAGGATCTGTGGCGATATTGTTATAGCATGTAAGCAGTCTTGTTTTAAAGTAGTTATGCTAAAAGTTAGTAAACATTACGGGACGCGGTTTTATGTAAGGTTTCATATGATATGTTGTGGCAATAAATAATTAGTATATTTTTGTGGTAATAAATAATTTTCGGATTCTAATAGGAGGCTCTTATTTTACCGACAAACGTTTCACCGAATGCATTGTTTCGACTAATTTTCATTTCATCGAAATTATTTTCTCAGAAACCGTTAACTTTTTAAGTACAGGTAAATCGTGTAAGGTTATCATCGACGCTAACGTTTGCTGCTATTTACCGTTTCGTGTCACATTCAATTACATATTTTTGATTTTTCAAGGGAGATGTTCTGTTTCTGTTAACAGGATTCGTCTGAATTTCCAGGCATGCGCTTCGCCTAGTTCCAGTGCCGAGCGGGCATAGCGAGACTGCTTGCTTCGTTCCGAGTGGAGCCATCAGAACAAACTGCCCAGCAGTTCCAGTATCAGGTCGCATCGTCATGCACCCTAAAGACGGGCTCCCGTTCAGGATGGTCAGACGAAGTTTGTTCAGCGCTGCCAAAGTGGCGGGAGTCGAGCACATAAAACTTCAAATTAAATACCTTTCTAGCATCTTTATTGTATTTAATAAATAACCTAGGTAATCTAACGTTATATGTTGGTCATCTTTTTATCAACACGGCTATGGTTGCCATTTTATCGCTCGCCCGGAGTCCCCTGGGAAGCGCGGCCGGAAGACCTGCGCGCGCGCAGCCTCCACCGGCGATACGAGTTTCCTGCACTAACCGCCCGCTCACCGCAATACTCAATGCATGCCTCGTATGCGCAAACAAACTAGGTAAGGTATATCAGTATACATCTTATATTTGCGTAAGGATTAGACCAGTATAAATACGGAACCCTAAAAACCCGTGCGTGATCGGCCATTTGTCAAGTTTTTCTACTCGAAGACAATTAAGTAATTACAAAATAAGGTGGACATATTATACAATTCGCGATAACTTGAAATGATTCAGATCGCTACCCTCCTTTGCGGATGTCTAAAACCTGAAACTATATTCATTAGTGTTTCTTATAAATAAAGCCTGATAAGAATGAGTAGTCGCAGACTCTTATGCATAGAGTACCATGCAAGATGCCTTGGGGTGGGGATGCATCTATACTAAGATTATAAGAAGAAAAATCTATGAGATTCTAGCTGCAAGTTTGAGGGTGTGTATGTAGGGGGTAAGCTCTAAAAACACTTACCCGATTTCAAAAAAAAATCTCCTGTGTACCTATATAATGGAGTTTCTCGGTGGATGGTTTCTATTTATCCCACGGGTTTGTCTACGTTCTTTGTAATAAGCAGTCGAAGCCACGCGGGCAGCTATTAAATTATATATTTACAAAAGGTGAGTGCTATTTGTATGTCACATCACATATATAGATAATTAGAGCGCGGTGGGCAGACGTCACCTTGTAAGTCGCCAGTAAAGGAGTTGGAAACTAAATTGTCTTTTCAATTAGTAAAGTTGTCGTATGTAGGTTTTACAGTAACCTGGCAGTCTTATTCACAGTATGGCGAGGCAAAGAAAATGTTCAGCTCCTTCGGTTTGGGAAGTAACATTTTATCTGTGTTAATCATTCCTGTAGACACATTCTAAGTTTTAAGGCCTAATTCTGTTATTAAAACCATACAGCTAGTTGTTAATAAATACAAATAGTTGTGTAGTCACCTGAACTATTATTTGTCAGGATAAGGCGCACAAAAATACCTCCGACGACTATAGTACGGGCCAAAGCAACGTTCCGATGGGGTAATAAACCGAGCTGTCAACAAGGATGCGGCTAAAGTCGATATTGCTTATCGATGAATTACCCTTGCTCGATGAAACAGTATTATACATCTTCATTCATTACAGTACAGGTTTAAGTATTATTTTAGAATTAAGGAGTTTAATGTTATTTTGTTAAAATCTTGTCTTTTTATGTATTTCTTTCGCTTTAATATAATATTTTTACTATAAATTTGTGGTTTTTCCCTAAGAATAAGTTCAAAACGAACATAACCCATTATTATTATAAATATGTAACACCGTCGATAGTTTAAATACATTGATTTTTATTATATTATTTATTTTAAGTATTGTTATTTTGTAAAAACCGTGTCTTTGTATTTATTTCGCTCTAATATAATATTTTTACTAAAAATTTGTGGTTTTTCCCTAAGAATAAGTTCAAAACTAACAACCAATTATTATTATAAATATGTAACACCGTCGATAATCTGCGAAGGGTGCGACACTCATCCCTACAAACAGGTACTAAAAAGGGCGGGGCCCGCCTTATGATTTATGGCCTCGCCGGAACGTTGCTTTGGCCCGTACAATAATACAATTAAATTGAGTACAATTTACTTAATAGCAAATATACTCAAACTCAACCTACTGATCCTTTCCTTAAAAACGCATCGAAAATATATAAACGATCGAGGTGTGTTTAATTAAACCAATGTAAAAGTTAATTAATTAATTTCATACAACTTGACTCTTAATATATTGATTAAAACTCAGCTCGATCGTCTGCAATAAGATTCTTGCAGGCCTTGCGTAACCAAGAGACGAGCAATCCGCAACTTACGTTTTATACTTTAACTTACACACTTGCATTGAGGTGTCAATTTCACAATAAATTACTTGCATAAATTACGGAATCCCGTCCAAAAATGACAAAAATATTTAAAATGTTATGGTATTTAAGTAGTTTTTGAGGCTTGAAATAAAATGTATTCATCTAAATGCATCTCAGAATAACCAATGTTTTAAAAGCCGCATATGGAGGCACAGGTTGTATCAGATGTGGGTTTGTGTGGGCTGGAACCCACTACCCTGGTATGTAGGTGGTGTTTACCACAGTTACATAACGTATCTTACGGCATGCGGACCAGATTTTTTATACCCACGTTTAATATGGGTGTTAATAGTGGGAGACGAGGTAAATTGGAATGATTTAATTTGAACGGTCACGCGCTGAGAATATACGAGTAATTCTAGAATTTCTAGGCGACTCATTCAGCATCAGTTATAGAATTCGTAGAAAATTTTAAACTTTGTGAAATCACTTCATTATAAATTAAGTTCTATTCAATAATCAGAATGTTGAAAGTCTGGCCTCATTACTGAATTGAATCAATGCATATTCATAACTTGAATTATATGATATATACTTAATCGCAAATTATTTACAATTTATATTAGATACCACAATATTTTGCACTTTAATTTAAGTATGTTGTTCTTGAATTATATTATATGATACTATATTGGAAAATATTTGCCATTTAAATTGTACCTTTATAATTTTTTACGTCACCCTAGGGATTTTTTGCCCGCTACGCGAGGAGAAAGTCTGACTTCCTGGCCAAGGCAAGACGTAAAACTTTAGACAAACTATGGGCGGTAATTCGTAAAGCCCCAGATCGCATATTTATGGCCCTCACCTTTCGGTTTGTAACACCTGTGATCTGGGGCATTCACTAGTATGTAATGTACCTACTATTACAATATGGTTGTTATGGTGCACTGTAATTTAAGTATAGTTTTCTTATCATTGATTACAAACTATTCTTTGACATAATAATGTATTCATAAATAAACAAAGCTTATAAAAAGGGACGTACTTAATTTGTGTCTTTATTAAGCCTATTCATTGGTAAAAGTAGTCTTCGGAAGGCTTATGAAATTGGTGACTTGTGCAGAGGCCGACCGATAGCAGAAATAGACCGCCGCGCCGTACACGTGCAAAATGCTCCCCGAGACTCCCTTAGCTATGAACTTGGGTAACTTTTCCATGGATATTTAAAATATTACTTTACACGGGTCTAACGCGATATTTCGTACGCGTGCAAAATGCTCCCCGAGACTCCCTTAGCTATGAACGTGGGGAACTTTTCCATGGATATTTAAAAGATTATACTTTACACGGGTCTAACGAGATAATTTATTTATCCCGCCAAGCTGAGCCAAGCGAAGCGCAAAGGGCAGGCACTACCTACCTTTTATCGAAGCGCTTTGTCGTTTTTATTGAACCCTCATAATATGTGTTTGGATTATACCAGATAAATTAAATTTCGGGATATGATGTCAATAGTAGGCTAATATAAAGTTTCAATTGCATAGCTCTTTTACTTTAGGTTTTATTGATTTCTAAAAAACGCCGATTTCGTCACTGACTCAACTCACGTTGATCAACAAAACCCTTAGGGTACTTCCTGAAGTCCTAGAAAGCTGAAATTTGGTATGTAAGCTAGTATTAGTACACAAACAACAGAAAAATCCAAATAAATTGAACGTTTACCCCCCCCCCAACACCTTAAACTAGGGGATGAAATTTTGTATGAGACTTCCGCAAATTTTGATGCAAGAGGTCTGAAAACTGATAGGGACACTTGTTATAAATTATAAAATACATATTTCAGGATTTTTAGTAAATCATCCTTTAAATTAAAGGATGGAAGTTTGTATGTGTTTTCCCATACACTTCTTAAAAAATTACCTTACAAAAAGAAATGAGATCCCACTGAAAACATTACATGTAAAGTGATTGCCAAGACTAAGGGTAAATGTGAATGAATAAGGGTAAATACCCACAGGAGAGATGTGCGAAGCTGTGTTTTCATATATTTGACACCTAACTGTCAAGCATGCGAGGTATCAAATATATGAAAACACAGCTTCGCACATCTCTCTGGTGGATATTTATCATCAGATTTCAATTCTCTGAAATTTCTAATGTATCAGATGGATTACTAAGTAAACTAAGTCATGATTTATCAACTACTAATATATAACTGCTTTGCAAAAACAAACCAGATGCACAGTAACATTCGAAATCAGACCGAAACAGAGCTTGTAACGCTTATTGTAAAACGAATATATAGAGTATAGATAAGTACCAGATTTTTCACTCCGCGTCCTTGGCAAATGGCTCAATGACAAAACGAGTTGACTTTTTTGGCCGATTTTTCATTTCACTAACTAAACCGACAGGGACTAGATCAAATCAGTGAATTTTTCCAGGGAAATGATGAAACTGAGAAGCCATTTCAATATTCTGCGTGAATTGATCATATCCCTAAGGTATTTGATCAAATCTCAGTTTTGATAATTTTCTCTGCAACCCGATCCAGATTTGACGGAGTACAAGTGTAATTTATGTGCACTACATATGAGCCAAACACTTATCGTACTCGTACATATTTATTGTTAACAACCTACTTCTCAATAGCACTTGCTACAAGTAAATCAACCTTTTTATCGTAGTCGAAAAGTTTGCTGAGACTTAGGAAAAGAGTCCGAATGACTATTTCAGTAGTCGCCCAATAATTTCGAGACAGCAGACGTTTCAGTAGTCGCCCAATAATTTCGAGACAGCCCGAGGCCCTGAATAGCGAAACAACTTTGACATTTATCTACACGTGTACACATCATCCAATCAGAATGTACGTTTATCATAAGTGGAATTGTAGTTTTCTAGGTTATTAAAAACAAGGTTTCTAGCCCCGGTACCGTTGTATACCTAGAGCAAAATACCAGGTCTTAAAAATAAAAACAAAAAGTTGAATAAAAAATATGTGCACTCAAAGATACACTTCCAAGTCCAGGGTTAAGACGTTCGAGCATTTAGTGTCAGTTCGACCACAGTTTAGTCCGATATTAGCCTATACAATTTTGACGGTTAAATTAAAATTAAACGGTTTAATCTGAGGATAAGTTTTTATTCCTCTTTGGTCGAATCCGGCCTTAGACAACAATGTGTCCTTATCCTACCTTATTCTACCCTAGTAATTTGCCCCTCACGATAGCCTTAATTATTTTGCACAGGCATAACAAGGATGAGAGCAGAGGAACCTACGTGTTAGTGAAGTGCTCCACTTTCTTTTGTCTTTCAAAAACTTTTGCTTTCGAAGGTCAGCGTATTATAAGGATATTGATGACTCCAATGCGAGCAAGAAAATAACGCGATGGTATCTTGTTTTAACCTCGTGAGACTAGTAATACAAACTCTTCAAAGTATTATAACTTCAGTAATAGTAGCATTAGTTCAACTCCAAAGTTCCAAATAAAACGTCGCGTGTTAGAAGCTGTTAATTTCCGCAAAGTTTAAAACTCAAACACGGCGTTGCTCTGCAAATGAGTCAAGTTTTAGTCATTAATAGAGTTGTGCAGATGGCATTTACCTACAGACAGTTTGTTTTCAACGTTGGCGCGAATATTCGACAATGCGTTTTATTTATAAGTCGTCAGAGAGACCGCCCTTTTCAAGAGGTTTTATTTCACTGACATTTCGTAATACCTTCGATTTTGCGACATGACGAAATACCACAGCTGGTATGGAGCGGTACGTCTGGTTAATTACCAGTTACTGACAATACTGACAGTCCATATATATGACAGTAAAGTAAACAAAAATATATCACTGTTGTATCTATCGAAGAGTCCCGTTCGAATCGAAGTGTCCATTGACCAAGATGTAAAAATCAGTGGCTTATTTACTTGACATAAATAGTCCCACTAAGGCCAGTTGGTCGATCATACTGTATGATCGACCAACAATGATTCATACATGTAACGCATTGTTCGCGCGTCAGGTAGATATGTCACTTTTTGTATTGGAAAATGACAGTTAAGTTGTCCTAACGCGCGTTCGAAACGTTACCTGACCCTCTGGTTTCCCCTTTCGGATGGAAGGTCAGATGTCTCTGATATGCCTCTGCAAAATCGTTCAGGATAAGGCTAGTTCAATAAACTGTAAGTTGTTAGGAAATCACAAAATCTCTCGGGTAAAATTCCAGCCAATAGACAAGTTTATACCAACAATTGTAGTCGGTTTGTCGATCTCTAGTCGTTAACCTGTGAACTATATTCGTGAAGTTACTCTTTATCAAGATGGTGATGTCAGTAGAGTGGTTTAAGAGCTTTAGAACACAGAGTCGTAACTTAAATTTTATAACCTTGCTAAATATTTCTGCAGGCCGTATCCGTATTAAAAGGTAGTAACTCATGTGAATACCTTGCTAAATATGTTCTATTCTGAATAAAAATAACAGACTATTGCTGGCGCTCATAAAATAATATTAATGGTTTGATTTATATGATATCAGTCGTAAAGCTTAAATAAAATGGCGAATAAAATGAAGAAAAGTAACAAGGTGCAATTTCAAAGTGTATTTACTTTCATGAGCACAACATTACGAGTATAAGTATACTTTATCCAAGTAACCACTTTCTTTTAAAATACTACAGGGAAATTATTGTGTGATTACAATTAGTGAAGTATAGTTTCTTCGTTAATATCAAAAGCGCGTCTTCGTTTATAATTAGCTAGCACGATTGTGTTTATAACCGACATAAAGCATTTGTCCTTGTCGCACTTGCGTACTTGGTTGTAATAGTAAGGAACGAATGCTTTACGAATATATTCGACATATCGTGATTGTACCAAAACCAGACGACTATAAAGTCAGTAGGTTTTGGAAGTATACAATAAGTATACCCACGATACACGCAACCATTGTAGTAAGTACCTTTAGTTACATTAGATATGTGAGAATGTGTGATGATGTTTATTTATTTAATTATTTCATGCAACCATGGTATTACAAGATCTTGTGTAAATATGTACTATGTAGTAGGTATGTACAGCATGGACCCTGTTAGGGTGTAGCAATCTTAATCTAAATACTATGTATATCACTTTATTATACTATTATTAACAATTTCAAGGCGATACATTACAATTATTAAATACAAATTAACATATAATTAGAGAAAATACTTATTTAAATAACTAGCATGTCAAATAAAAAAAAAATAAAGGCGATAAATTACAATTATTGAATACAAATCGTCAATACAATAATAACAATTGCGGATTAATATCTGTGTTTAGTTTAATGACATTATTTGGATATCAGAATTCCCCAGTCCCGATAAACGGCAACGCATTCTCATCCACTAAGCACATTAAGAGACTATCGCCGTAAAAAAATCTAAACCGGAACTCTCACTTCCCAAGAACCCGTACTTACGAGGAAATACCTTTTTTTCCAAGACATTTCGAGTGCGCGTGCCAACACTGACGTGCCAGGCTAACTAAAACGACTTAACATTATAAAAGTCTAAATGACACAATATACCTGTCCCTATCTCACTTGTAGATTCATGCAGGTAATCTCAGAAACGCAGAATATACCTATCTTTATTACACTCGAAGGGAAATGTGGACAAAAAATGCTGACCACTCGAATTTTGAAGTGCATTCTGAGACTGCATTGTCTAGGTAACAATGCAGCACTTATATTTGAGTGTCCCTTATCTGAGAAACGGCTTCGTGCATACTTGATACTTTGGAGTTATTTCCTTGAGCGTGGCTTTGTCAAGTATTTTTGGTGATAATTATTTTGCAGCGCTTTGAAAAGATAAACATGCCTATTGTACTCTTTCATCTTTAAAAATAGTACTACAGTAAAACTACGTATATGAATGAGACGATACTAATAAAATTACAGTTTTCCAAAATAAACCATTATGAAAGCACCTCATACAATGATCTGAATAAATTAATTTCAGATTAGATTTTTTAGCCTAAGCTCAAGCTGTATCTAAATACAAACTTGATAAAAAATTCAATAGGTAGGTTGATATTTGACATAGTAACAATTAAATGTAACTTGAACCTTCATAGACTCTCAGCATTAAAAATGGTGTTTGTGTATTTCATCCAAGTAGGTATGACCTATTTGTAGATAGTTATACCTACTATTTTTCGTACCGGAAGGCGCGACGTGGGTAGGCCCCCCACATGGTGGACTGATGACCTGGTAAAGGTCGCGGGAATCCGCTGGATGCGGGTGGCGCAGGACCGGTCACTTTGGCACTCTTTGGGGGAGGCCTAGGTCCAGCAGTGGTCGTCTTTTGGCTAATAAGATGAGATGAGATACTGTTTTTCAACATGGCGTTTAAAGATATTCTGCCTTGACATTTATCATGTCTGTGATATTTGGGTGTATCCATTAGCAAAGTTTTGTTCCCCCTCTGATGACTAAGCGTCACGTAGATCTATATCCACCCCTAAGTTTGACGTCAAAAGGTTATTTTGGGATGTTAGACAGGGTTGTGACTTGCAAAAAAAATACGTTAAGCTTTTTACCAGGAATTAGGATTGTTCATTTTTTTTCTTAAGTGCTATTTCGAAAACCATTTCGAGATATGAGATATTCAAACAGTTTCCGACATTTACTTCATCAAAATAATGGATGATTAAAGATATTTCAGCATATATACGTGTGACCTTTGTTTGACCTTCTGTGGACCTCCCTCGTGGCTGAATCAGAAAAGACTTTGGTCATTAAAAAATAAACACTTATCGAACCTGTGGTATTTTCCGTCACTGTCAAGTCAAGCTTCTGTCAAGCCACTCTATAAATAAACTGACTTTAAATATCGTTATTTGTGATTAATTTAATGGAAGACATGGAAAATTACATGAAATGTTATTAAGCAACGTGTAAAAACGACTCCAAAAATAGCTCGAAAACGATAGTTCGCATCCGGGAAGACTTGCGTGAAAGGTGGTGTCGTGAAGCCAACGTGGAGTATTATCAGTGTTATACACAATACTGCTGCGAGGATCACTTCGAAGTAAGTATAAAAAAACCACATGAATTCAATATTCAATTCATTCAGTTTTAAAAATATAAATTTTATAAATACAGAAAGGATATCTACTAGACTCATTAGACTAAAAGCTAGCTTTACGGGCAGGTTCAGTAACAGAGTATTACACGCCTGTGTTATATATGTGCGCGGTTTTCTCGTGGTCCCATTGATTTGTCCCATCAATGGGACCACGAGGGAGACTTGTTTCTTGTAGTCCCATTAAGTTCTATTGAAATGCACTTAAACATCCTGTATATGTATGTGCGCTCCCACTTTTCTAGGTTCAGTTCACACTAGGTAGGATATGTTCGTTAGGTCTATGATATCCTGGTATTTCGACAGTTTTTTTGCTCTGTTGCCCTTCGGGCATCTAAGGATGCCTAACGAACCTAACCTACCTATCTTTACAACATATATGTGCAATTTATATTATATACAGGAAGTGAAATGTTATTAATTAAGAAAATTAAAAAAGGGACCACGAGAAACAAGCCTCCCTCATGGTCCCATTGATTTGTCCCGTCAATGGGGCCCCATTGATGGAACGAGAAAACAGTGTGTATGTGCCCTCAAAAGGGATAAGCAGAGCATGTGACAGTATTTACACACATATTTAACATTTCCCTAATATATTTTTTTCTTAGCTTATTTACATAACTTTTCATATTTAATTGTTCATATTGCAGCCTGAACAAGATGTGACAAACAGCAACTTTAAATCTGTGAAAAAAACAACCAACATTTAAACCTACAGCGAAGCTAAGAAATGTTGGAGCTACTTTACAGGAACAGAATATCTAATGTTGAAAATAAAACATGTTATTTAATTCAGAGCACTTTTTATTAATTTTGTAAATATATAAGATAAGATGAGCTTTTATTTCCTTATTACAGAGTTTTTGACCATATTTAATGCACTATTTTAAAAATAAAGTTTTATACTGTTTGTTTTTATTATTTTTCACTAATATTTCACTTTCCTATTCACTATTCTTAAAATATTCTTCTTCTTCCACATAAGGACCGCCTAAAGCGGTGAAAGCCTCCTCGAAAGCTTTCCAGGTTTCCCTGTCTTTAGCTTTTCTTCCCCAATAGCATCCCGCTGTCTTTTTGATATCATCACTCCATCTTGAGAGTGGTCTTCCTTTTCTTCATGTTCTGTCCATGGGGTACCATTCTGTTGCTATCTTTGACCACCTTTCGTCTTTAACTCTTAGTGTATGCCCTGCCCTTTTCCATTTGAGTCGCAGCGCTTGTTTGACTACATCTGTGGCATTGGTTATTTTTCTGATTGACTTGTTTTTTACTCTATCTCTAAGTTTCAATCCCAGATAGCTTCTCTCCATTCCTCCCTGTTTGTACAGCGTTTTTTTGGTAGTAGTAGGCAGGTGTTCATGGGTTTAGTTTTCAATTTAGTAGGCATTTTACTTTTGAAAATTTCCTTCAGGGACCAATACTTACTCCATGTGAGTTTTATTCATCTATCAACTTCTTTTTCAGTGCTTGATTTAAAGGAAATTAAGTGACCTAAATAAATGTAGTCTTCAACATATTCTAGCGGTGAAGAATCTAGCATGATCTGTATAGGCTGTTTGACATTACTTTTGTTTTGTCTTCGTTTACATGTAATCCCACTTTTTTGCTTTGAGTTGCTAGTGACTATATATATAGGTTTCCCAAAACTGTTCCGCATGCTTAATGATGTTATTTATGTAATATGCATCAAAAGTTTCCCATACTAAGATAACATTCCTTGTTACTTCGAAACATGGGTCAGCAACACAAAACAGAGGCTTTTTCTTAGCACATGCAAGCATGTGGCATTGTTTTTGGGTTTCAAATTTATTGCAGAAATTTCAGAATGAGAAATGAATGAACACGTTTAGAATGACAATGATGACATTGACAGATGTCTACAAACCATCGATTGACATTTAAAACTTTTTTTTATATTGGGCGTGTGCTATACATAGATTCAGCCACTACATGTAATTTACGAGAAGTCGTATCTCATATTTTCAAAAAATTATAAAAAATAAACGAAGCGACGAATTGCTAAAATGTTGAAATTAGTTTCTTGAATTACTCTATATTTTCGAAAAATAAAATAAAAATGGGGGGTTAAAAAAAATGAACAATCCTAATTGTATTTCGAATTTTGACAAAAAAAATACCATCACACAAATGAAACTTTACAATTGTCTTTACAAGGTTGTTGTGATAGGTAACCAAAAAGCAGCCTAAGTCTCGTCTAGGAAACATGTTGAGTTGGGTTAGTTGCGTGACACGGCACGCTATCATTCGCCAGTTATTTTCTTTTTCATTAGTTTGTCGCGTATATATTTGTCACGAATAAATGCTTGAACCAGAATCTAATGCATTATTGGATTACATACGGTACCTAGTGGGAAAATATTCTGATTATCACGCATCAACTTATGTTTGCTAATTTTATAAATATAGCTTCTGCCCGCGACTTCGTCCGCGTGGAACTCGTTTATATTGTAGCTCCATACAAACGGTCGCCCCCCCATTTCGCTCCCTTAGGGGCTGATTGCCGGGAGAAAAAGTACTCTATATGTTAATCCAGGCTATACACTATATGTATACCAAAATTCATCTTAATCCGTTTAGCCATTTTTGCGTGATTGAGTAACAAACATCCAAACATCTAAACATCCAAACTTTCGCATTTATAATATTAGTAGGATAGTAGGATTAGTAGGATGATATCAGTAGGATTTAAAAATCAAAAAATTGACGCTGTTTGACCGCAGCAAATCGTGAAGTTATTTGCAAGTAATTCCCCTCAAACAGAGCGTTTGTGACGGTTCATTCAAAGGTTGCTGATGTGACTATCAGTGAAATACCGTATTGCCAACCCTGCAAATGACGTGATTTTCTGACACGCGTTCCAAATGTTTACTAAACTGACACGCACGCCACGCATTCATGAATGGCCAATAGTGACCTGATTCTTGTCATTTGACAGTTGCGTGGGTGTATAATAATAATAATACCTACTGAAAACCATCATAAGGCGGGGTGTAGCTTTCGGGTGACATTGCGTGTCCGAACCTATTATTATGACCAGAATAAAAAAAGATATCAAATATCGCATTTATACTTTAGTCAGTATCAGTACCTACCTAAACAACAATCTTTATAGTGAAAACACGTACCTATTTAACGATGTTAAAAAAAAACAGGTGCAGTCAGACTAAAAATGTTGACCATATCAATTTAAATAGGTAGAAGCTTGTAATTTTCTTAATCATAAGAAAGTGATATTATTTACTCGCATTCTACATTCAAATCCGTAAAAGGCTGCGTTCGAAATATAGTAATTTATTGTCTGTTTATTTTTTGTATGAATGTTCATTAGACGCCGTGTTTTCATGTTGTCCTAGAAGTCCCTGCACTAGGACCTTGTAGATAGACCACCATTTTGGAAACTGTAGGTACTCAATTAGTAAGAAATTCACGTATTTAATAAAAACTACATACTGTTAAAATCAGTTCTTGTCGAATGGTTCAATCCATTAGGTACTTAGGTACCCTTTATTTTTCTTTGGTTTAGCCGCTATTGGGTAAAATGTTAGTATAAACATAATTCCTGTCCTGCATAAAAACAAAAGTTAATTTCAAATAACTCAAGCATCACTTCAGAGAACTACTCCCTGGAAGGAGATTGAACGGAAAATGTAACATGTGGATGCGTTTTTCTACATGAAGACATGTTTTCTTGTCAAAGTTGTGTACTTAAAACTTGTGCAGAATTTATTTTGCTTTAATATCGCCCTGGACCATATTTTTTTAGAGCACGTAATTTTGGCACCATTAAAAGTGTCTGAGACCAGACTCTTTTATCGTGAGGTAAGAAGATAACGAAGGCAATCTTACATTTGATCCCAAAGAGCAGAAAAACCTGTGGCTCAACCACTTCAGAGACCTGCTCAACTGCCCAGAAATCCAACATATTTATATAGCAACAACATTGACGAATCAGTGGCGCCCCCATCTTTTGATGAAGTTACCAAGGCAGTCATGAGACTAAAGAACAACAAAGCCCCTGGTAACGATGGACTGCCCAGTGAAATATGAAAATTTGGTGGAGTAGCTAATGATCAAGAGTCTACGAGATCATTCAATTTATTGGGTCAGAGGAACGTCAACCTTGTGAATGGAACGTTGGAGTCATATGCTCACTTCATAAGAAAGGGAACTGGATTAAATGCGCTAACTATAGAGGAATTGCCTTACTTCCGACCGCTTACAAAATCCTGGCACAGGTACGTCCTACCGAAGCGGCTAGAACCTTACGCTGATAAAACTATAGGGGATTACCAGTGTGGATTTCGAAGAAACAGGAGCACAGTGAGTAGACCAGATTTTCCTTCTCAAGAGGAATATGGAGAAGAAGTGGAAATATGCTCAGAGCTGCGATATTCTCTTCGTAGATTTTAAGAAGGCCTATGATAGCATTGACCATGAATCGCTGCATAACATACTCAAGCTACAAAATACCCGACAAACTGGTGAGGATGGTAAGTCGCTACAAGCACGAGCAAAAACGGAAAGCAGCTAAAACGGGTGTCGGACTACCGGACTAGTTTGACGTCATCACAGATCTCAAGCAAGCAGACCCGCTTTCCCCTATTCTCTTCAACTTGGTCCTCGGGTATGTCATTAAGAAAGCTACTATTCCTAAGTAGTGGCGGAGTGGAGTTGAATAGAAGACATCAGATCATTGGGAACGCTAACGACCTTGCCCTTCTGGGAAAAAACGAAGCGGATGTCCATGTGGCCGCCCAAAGTTTGGAGGAAGAAGCCGTCAAGGTTGGTTTACGAATTAGCCACGAGAAAACTGAGTACCTTCACATAAAGCGATACAAAAATACTGGCATTCGTTCGAAAGACCTCACGGTGGGAGCTACCTCCTTGCTCCTACAAAGGAGTGGACAAATATAAATATCTTGGATGCATCGTCACAGATACCAACCAGAGGGAAGTGTATATACAAATCTGCCCTACATAAAGTGTTAGTGACCAGAAACACTAAACTCTGCAAATATGAGACCGTAATAAGACCAATTTTGATGTACGGATACGAAGCCTGGCAAAAAGAAGAGCATGCACTGCTACTGGCGAAACGGAAAATACACCGCAAGATTCTGGGATCCACTCGTGGGGAAGATGCCACTTGGAGAATACGCAAGAATCTAGAAGTGGAAGATCCGAGCCGAATATCATAGGAGAATCGAAACCGAACTCAGATGGATCCGGCACGCAGTCCGCATGGGTGACGATCGTGCAGCCCAGAGAGCGTACTCGGGACTTCCAGCTGGTCAAAAACCTGTTGGGCGTCCTAGGTACCGGTGGGGTGATGAAGTCCAAAAAGACCTGAACGAAGTCCGAGCCGTCGATTGGACAAATTTAGTGTCGGAGGCCAAGATCCACTTTTGGGTCGTTGCGCCGCAGCAGTAAGTAAGTAACGTAATTTTGGAACAAAACGCAAATTTCTTACGAGTAGACTATATTTTCAAAGATAGCGGCCGTTCTACAAAGTCCTGGTGAAGGGACTTTTAGGATATGAAAACAGAGCTTCGAATGAACATTCATTCGTAATACTCGTAAACTTCAAAGTGAAAATGAAATCCGTAAATTCAGATTTCGGTTACAAAATCCGAATTTAAAACGATCGTGAAAATTATGAAAAATCCGGATTTTCGAACTCCGAATAATCCGGTTTGCAATCTCTACACAATAAGCATGACACCAGTGATGTACGACAAACCCCATAACCATATTCCACGTCGACATCATTTACGTCCATATCTCCTAAAGAGGCTTTATAGTATTCACAACGCAACCTCTGCCGAGCAAAACATTTATCACTCGAAAAAAAAAAACAAAACACGTGCCACGGCCTTTAGAACTTATATGTATTCAGGCAACTGAGGCAAGATTATACATACGTACATTTCTCAATGGCCTTATAGCTAGCGCGTAAAAAACACATGTATAGCTACGAGTTGCAGGTAGGCATGTATAGTACGATAGCGACTGTCCGTTCATTCATAAGAAGCGGTTCATTCATGCGGGCGCGAGGACAGTGAATGGGAGCGAGCGAGACGGCCGATAAGGTCGCGTTACATAGACAATGGAATTCTTGAAATCCTGTTCTACGAAAAACTTGAATGACATTGTTTTGTTTAAGACAATCAGGCAGGAACGGTGGCCATTGATGTTGAGCAGTGGTGATTATTACGTGAATAGGATTCAGAGTGGGTACACTGGCACGCAATGCTTTATACTCGTAGTTCAAGTACCTACCGTAAAAGTATTAAGCTCATTTAGATTAACCAGATTTTTCGGGTACTATTGCAAACTATTAGCTTTTGCCCGCGACTTCGTTCGCGTTGACTTCCTTTTGTTGGACTTTTACTGGGATAAAAAGTAAACTGTACCTAGACTATAGGTATGTTATTCCAGGCTACATGTACTCTAGTTGTATACTCAAATTCATCTTAATCCGTTCAGCCGTTTTTGCGTGATTTAGTTGCAAACATCCAAACTTTCGCATTTATAATATTCAAAATCTTAGGATTTTTATACTTATAAAAAGGAACCAACCTGCAAAAATAGTCATACCTAAAGTTTGAAGCGTAACTTCAGATGACCTTGAAAGCAGACATGAGATGGTTTGTTTTTAACATTATAATTACGATACAAATGTCTAAATGGCATCATTGTCCTACATAAGACCATCTTGAAACCTTCACATGGTAACATTTTTATAATAAAAAAATATCTAGCACTCCTATTCTTAAAGTTTTTTAATACATTCAAACTGGATAAGTAAGTACCTATCATCACCTCAATTAAAAAGCAGCGGTCTTACTATTGGAGTTATAATCATTGAAACATTTAATAGTAAGTATTCCTAAATTAAAATGTGAAATATTAAGGAAAATCCTATATTGACATCCTAACATACTCAGTAAAAAAAAAAACACAAATAACATACTTATTAAATTATTTTCACTTAGATTTAAGTTATTGTTAAGTATAGTGAACGCAGCTTTATATCTGAGCAACAAGATTGTGTAGAAAAACATCATCGGTAGGAAGTCAGGCCCGAGCGGCCGCAAGCGGTCTTGATCCTTGCACGAAATAATTTACTTATTAAAAATAAATAAGTATTTTATTTAGTAGATAATTAAAGTAGAGAATGCTTCATAAACACGGTTCAGTAATTCACAGTTCATTTAAAATGACGACAGCATTAAAATGTATGAATTAGAATTAAAAATTCTCGAGGCAGAGGTTTTCTTTCCGAACCGGTGGTAGTTTATCGACATTCATAGGTGCATGTAATATGCCTAAATTGAAGAATAAATCACTTTGACTTTGACTTTGAAAGAAAAGCTTCAGAACGATAACAGAAGAAAACATTTGACTACATCTGTAGTCATCATCATCATATCAGCCGAAAGACGTCCACTGCTGGACATAGGCCTCCCCCAGAGAGTTCCAAATTGACCGGTCCTGCGCCACCCGCATCCAGCGGACTCCCGCGACCTTTACCAGGTCATCAGTCCACCTTGTGGGGGGCCTACCCACGCCGCGCCTTCCGGTACGTGGTCGCCACTCGAGAACCTTTCCGCCCCAACGGCCATCGGTTCTACGTGCAATGTGCCCCGCCCACTGCCTACATCTGTAGTGAATTATTTTAATTGCTTTTTCCTGAGCACACAGTACTTACATTTATGTGTGTGTCCAGAATGTATATGTGTAGGTACCTAAGTAAGTAAGTACCTACAATACAAAGCGCGAGAGTTTGAAGTTAATTACTTAGCGCGCTATAATTTCGCCTTTGAATAGGTAATAGGTAGGTAGTACCTAAGCGATTCAATAATTAATTGTTATTCAAGTAATTAATCATTAGAATCAAATTCATGATTAATTAATAATTTTCGTTAAGTAAGTTATAAAATAAGTTTCTAGAAATAATAATCTCATTTTTTATTCTCAGTTGTAGTTACTCAGAACAGACACGTACAACACACAAATCTTGTAAAACACGATAATACGAAGGTTCCCGTGAAAAGCCTTAAAGTGTCAAGGTGGCTCAGTCGCAGTCGGAGGTGGTTATACCGGGCGCGTAGGCCAAGTCATACCTGCCTCGGCTCACCCGACGCCAGTCTGAGCTTGCCCGACCACGAGCGCACTCGATCCGCGACAGTGCAGTGAACATGCAAGTGCTCGGTATTACTCTAGCATGGGTGCTCTGCGGCGTTCAGGGGGTTATAAGAACCCCTCTAGAAGCCTTCAGGCCGTCAGGAGAAATACACTTGAGGAGGCCCGATAAATTGCCCTTCTTGCCGCATAAGAGGCCCATGCCTCCCTTCAAGAGTGGACTCAAGATTTTGTACCAGACCGGGGTAAGTTGATTCTTACTGTTTAGTAGGTAAGCTACAGCCGATAAAGTTGAAAATGACATGTTTAATCCTGTGAGAATTAGGCACAGTCCCGGTATTGTTTGATAGATATTTAATGATATTCCCGCGTCTTCCGTACTACATCTATATACTCGTATTTTATGACACACGTCCTTTAGAGCTTAACATGAGAATAGGTCGATTAGTATGTATAAGATTCTTATATTTATTTATTAACTTACTCGCATATTTATTAGATTCACATAACGGAATCAGTAGTGTCAGAGAGAATAAGTATGTTGGACGAATAATTAATAGCACTGATACACAAGTAATACCTACAGTTAGGTATTATGTTACAGTTCTCTAGGTACGTAGGTAAATATATAAATTAAATATAGCCAATGGTATGTAGAAACTGTATAGAAATATATATTTTAATGTAATTTAAGTTAACGTTTCACTATCAAGTATTTGGTTCTAATGCCTAATAGTCATCCTGGAAAACAAACAGGTCTCGTAATGAGGTAACAGGTATTTAATTATATCATTAATTATAATACTTTGTATTTATATTTAGTAGTATTATAAAGTCTGTATGTATGTATGAAACTACGTGATCATGTTGACTTAAAAGCTCCGAGAATTTTTCGTCACGTTATTTCATAACGAGACCTCCAATAACTTGTACCTACCTATTGAAGTGCATTTACCTGGAATCAAATCGTCTAGTATTTATAAGTATCCTTATCTGCAGTATCAGACAAGTTTTGGCCTAGGTCGATCTGAGTTGGATTGTCTCCTGATATCATTATTATGGATTCTAAGATTCGAAATGACGCACAAAAGCTACCACGTATGACGTCATATTAACTAAACTATTCCTATGTATCTATGAAGGAATCCGCCCAGTAATTAGGGCAATTAAAACCGACAAGTAGAACAGAATACCAGCAGTTAAATTTTACAAACACGCCATTACTATAGCCGTGACTAATCCTTACTGAGAATTATTAATAATTGAAGCGTGATATGACAAAAATCAACCAAGAACATGATTTGTTCTAAGAAAATTCAATACCTACAATCTTGACATTTAATCCATCATATTAAGAACGTTATGATTAAACTTGAGAAAGTCCCAATCAGGCCTGAGCGCTGACGGATGTACCTATGTAGTCAAAAGATATATTTTCTTGTATCAATATAACTAAAATTACTTATTTGCGTAGGTCAGGGTAGGGCTGTAGGTAAGTAGGTACTTTACTAAGACAGAGGAAGCACCAACTTACTTTACTAAACTTAGACTGCCTTTCAGCGCCCACTTTTTACGATCTCCAATGGTATGTCAAATGAAACGATTGGAAATAAAAAGAAAATTACGACGACAACAACATCCGCAAACAAATACCTACCTAATTACCTCCCGCCATCGATTTCCTCTCACAAAATTGAAGCCTCCGCTGCATGTTGGTAATAAAATGATTACATTCCTCGGCCGAAAATGAGAGGAAACAAATCCGGATGTCAATTCTTCAATAAAAAAAAATGATAATCATTATAATAATTTCAAAGTCGAATCAAGGGGATAATCGTTCCGGCGAAGCTTCGTTCCACACTATATTTAAGACGTTCGCTGCCGGTGTTGGGATGTACGAGGGTGGGATGATAAGTAACTAGCCTTAGGTATTTAAAAAGTTAGAATAAAAAAAATACTTCCTTATTTTTAAAAATATGTCTCTGGCTATCTCTGTGTTAAATTTGAATTTGGTGGCTTGAATATTTTATTGATTTTTCGACATTAGAAAATACATTGTGCCGGTTGTTTTTCAAAATGGATAAAATTGAACAAAGAGCGGTGATTAAGTTTCTTTATATGAAGGGTATGAAGGGGCTTGATATTTATGAAGAGTTAAAGGATGTTTTGGGTGAATGTGCTTTTTCTTACGCCACAGTAAAAAACTGGGTGGCTGAGTTTAAACGCGGCCGTACAAGCGTTCAAGATGAAGCCCGTCCCGGACGCCCAAAAATCGTCACGACTCCGGATATGGTGTCTAAAGTACACGATATGGTTTTAGCAGACCGAAGATTGAAGCTCTCTGAAATAGCTGACACTATAGGGATTTCCAAAGAACGGGTACATCATATCTTAAGTGACGAATTAAATATGAAAAAGTTATCTGCCCGTTGGGTGCCGCGTTTGCTTACGGACGATCAAAAAAGAATTCGGATGCTTAACTCTAAAGAATGCTTGGGCCGTTTTCAGAAAAATAAAGCAGACTTTATACGTCGATTTATAACAACAGATGAAACATGGGTTCACCACTACACTCCAGAAACAAAAATTCAATCAAAACAGTGGACTGAATCTGGGTGTTCGGCTCCTAAAAAAGCTATGGCTGTAAAGTCGGCTGGAAAAGTGATGGCTTCTGTCTTGTGGGATGCAAGAGGAATTTTGTTTATAGATTACCTTCCCAAAGGTCAAACTATTAATGGAGAATACTACGCTAATCTTTTAGATAAGCTTCATCAATGTATTCAGGAAAAACGACCCGGTTTAGCGAAAAAAAAATCATCTTCCATCAAGACAACGCAAGGGTTCACACGTGTGTTAAAGCTATGGCAAAAATCAACGAATTGAACTATGATTTGCTGCCCCATCCACCTTATTCGCCTGATTTAGCACCATCAGACTTCCTCCTTTTTCCCAAGCTAAAAACTTTCTTGGGTGGACAGAAATTTGCCACAAATGATGAAGTCATTGCCGCCGTAGAAGCGTATTTTGCAGGCCTTGAAAGAAATCATTTTATGGAGGGCATTACATCATTAGAAAGAAGATGGAACAAGTGCTTAGAGCTACATGGAGACTATGTCGAAAAATAAAACCAATTTTATCACGATAACCTAAGTATTTCTTTATTAGGCTAGTTACTTATCATCCCACCCTCGTAAACTGTATGTCCTAGCGCAGTGGCATTGAAATCGAGTGAGTGAATGAGAATTTTTAAAATCGGAATTGTTTGAATGGGTAGCGTGGGCGCACGCGTAACACCGGTGGCAGCAGGTGTTCATTCACTCATTCTTATCTTGACAGCTTCGATGACTTACGACTGCGCGGGCTGGGTCCGTGTGTGCACAGATTTAGTGAAGAAAAACGTCGTCAGTTTCAAACTCGTAACGGTAACCGTTTTCGAGGAATGCAATTTAACTTCTGTTTTCGACGTTCCGTAATCTTGGCGATACTCAATGTGTTTTTAAGCCACATTATCTAACGTCTATTCAATTGGCCGCAACGATGCCTTTCAGTGTTGGAGTATTGATGGCAATTGTTAATTTTCGCAATAATCAGGCATGAAGTGTCTGTGAGGGATGTAAAAGAGCCGACGGGAGGTGGAAAAGGAGTTTATTGCTGAATGAAATTTGAATAACAAAACTGTAGGGACCTGGCCGTCTCATCTAGCCGCCGCCACGCCTCTCCTACTTATACAAAGCCTCCAGGATCTTATCTAAATACTTTCGAATGCCGACAGTCGCATGACCCCATGCGTCGTATCGGAATCGTAAAATAGACTTTAGGGTAGTTGTTATACTTACTTTATATAGTTGAGCCACAAAATCTAAGGGTAAGATAATATTGATGATCTTTTTAGTCAGTCTATCAAACCATAGAATTTATTGATATTTGACAAATTTAGGAGACTTATAAGTTGTAGGGCATCTCTTTCTAAATGAGAGACTGTCTCGGCTACTTTATCCACGGCAGTAAAAAGCTTAAGTAGGTATTAAATGTCAAATTGACCAAACAAGAGAAGAATTTATCCTCAGATTAAACACCACACCACATAAAATTGACGTTTATTCTCAGACTACGTCCTTATTTCTGATTAGTCGAATTTGGTCTTAGAGTAACATGTCATATAAAATACTAACCATACATTACCAACATCTCAGATAGATATATATCCGACATGATCTGAAATTACATGATGAACGAAATAGAGTAATTGTGTTGGAGATTATGAAACGCTTTTCACCTATCTACTTCATCTCTCTAGACTGACTTTAGACCTGTAAAACCAACGTTAATTTAAAATAAACTTAGCTATTTTATGACTATGATAAGGGTTAATAGCGACTCTAAACTCCAATCTAATCTAATCTAGGTAAGCTACTGTTTCATTTGTTGAGTAATGTAATGTTTGCGTAGTTAACTGTAATGGGAGGCAGTCTTTAGTCTAAACTGACTGGCGAATGTTTCAGGTATCAAATTTCATTAAAGTCGTTGTAACGTTATAGAATAATGAGGAAATAAATGATTGCAAAACTCGTCTGTTAAATTGCTATTGTTTATAAACCCAGTGAAGAACCAAATACGCTTTGCAGAAATGACAAATACCCAAGTCCATCTAATGCTACCAACGCGAAAGTTTAGAAGGATGCTTGGATGTTTGCTATACTTTGATGAAACTGTCCATAACATATGTACTTAAATACATACCTACACAACAGGATTTCGCTTCGGCAGTTGTCGAAAACGACGATTTCTAATTGAAGGATATAAGAAAATAACATGTCTAGTCACTTTTCTTTGAAAATACGATAATGCCACGTTCCAGAAATAATTCTAGACGTGGTCTTTCCATGTAGGTACCCTTCATCTTTACGCCATAATACCTCTATTGAGAACCAACAAAGTATATAAATATCATTTATCTGAGAACAACATATCGTTTAGACTTTAATTTACACAAATGTTCGTACAAAACAAATCCCAACACGACAATTTATCACTTGTCGCAAAACGGTTTCAGTGGCAAGTGAACCGTCGCTATGCTCGTGTTGACAATGTGGGCATATCGGGTGTCGCATTATATTGGCCTGAATTATCCGGCCCGCACGACCATTCCTGCCTATAGAGTTTAACTCTAAAGCTAAACAAACATTGGTCTGATCTGAATGGCTTTAGAATTGAGGCGTCAAGTTGCAACTACATATATGACATACTCTGGTCATTGCAGTCAGTATATTAGAAAATTTACTTAACTATCCACTAGTTTTAGTTGTGCCCTCGTCAAATAGTTTTCATTGTTCCGATGGTCTAAGTACTAAATGTATTGCTAACGCTCTGAAACTATTAGTAACTTTTTTCCGAAACGCTAGGTTTTCGCCTTCCAGAATCTCAGTTGTTTTTGTTTTTTGGACGTAGTAAATAAATAAATGCAAAATGAGAAAATCGTATTCGTAAATAATAATAACGGTTAATAATAATGTCAGTTGATGATCTGTAGATTCACAGGTCCAAACGGTGTGCCCGCGATCTTTAGAACTTTTCACGACGTGAAATGAGTCAGCCAGATGATTAATTGCTATCCCTTGGAATACCCTGTACAATGTCGAGTAAGCTTTCGAATGAGTGCGAACTATCCATAATATATTGAGTAATAAGCTGCGATATGCTTTTAATATTTTACAACCAGATACAATCAAAAAGCGGCGGATATTACGAGAACACACCCAGCACTGGTCGTCAATCATTTTAAATGTATGACTAGCCTATCGATGAAAAACTAACCGTTTGACGCTAATTCTGTAGCAGGAAATTTAGCTGATACACGTACACCGATTTCCCTAATAAAGGAAAGTCACATCCTGGTCTAAGTATACTGAGATATAATTACTTTGACGGAAGCAGCAGTCATATAAGATAGGAGCAAAGTAATAAAGAAATAACTGACATGGTTACTGTGAGAAGTAGCAAATGGTACCTAATTCATTTCTATAATTCGACTGCAATTGGGAATAGAACAGAGTCAATTTATATATACTTTGACGTAAGAATATCGTACTGTCACCTCCGATCTCATTCTAAACACGGTTCGATAATAGCTTTATCGGATTGTTTGTTGGATGATTTGACGGGTGGCAAGGGACCGATTCGCGATCCTTAGGGGAGGCTAATCCAGCAGTATATGTCTTTCAGATAATATGATGATAATGATGCCTGCTGGCAATAGAAGATAAATAATCAACTGAACTTATAATTTCATTCCATTTAACATAAGAAATAGAAGGTACATAAACGGAGTAAAATGAAGGAGCCGTTGCTATCGCTTTATATTTTAAGAGTTTACCAACGCAACCTAGAACTTATTTACTATAAAGCAACTCTCGACCGGAGACCAATGCCTTACAGTCATACGAGTACGAGTTGCAGAGTTGTAAAGCATCAAGTTGCAACGTGACGCTGTAAGTGGCGTGCGGCGTTAACCGGAGAACATGGACTAACGTATCATACAAGTACATACAAAGCAAGTAGGTATAAAACGATGTCAGGTCAAAATATCGGATGTGTACTTGTACAAAATATCCGACAGATCGGACGTACGCAACTGGAGCGCGCGTGTGCTACACCGAAGCACGCAAGCAAGTAGCGCATTTGTGTACGTCACCAAATTTCCTCGTCCACATCACGTCTTTGAGAGGTTAAGACATACATAAACTCACCGGGGAAAGGCAGAGAGCACATAAAATTGTTTTCAGTACTACTTCGAGCAAATGTAGGCTTCAAGATGGAGAAATATGTTATATTGCAGAGATTGATTGCAAGCCCTCCGCCCAAAACACTTCAATAGGCTAGTGCTAACCTAACACCGCAATATCTAACGCAGGTTAAATATATTACATAAATGAAATGAAAAATGAAATGAAATATTTATTAATAACAATTGTTACAGGTCATTTAAAAGTAGATATGCTCAAAGCATATTGGCAAAGAAATAAATAAGAGTTTGTAAAATAACTATAACCTATAGTGTCTTACAGTAAATCGTGAGCGTGGAAGGTTTTCCATTCCATCTACAAATTTAAATATGTAACTAATTCATCATGTTTAAGAAGACACCCAATCACACATAAATGGTTTTTAATCTAATGGGCGAGGAAGATGTTAATAAGCCTCTCATGTCTAACTAAGATTTCTCACTATGATTGGTGGTGTCACTTTATCACGTAATAAATTGAACACACGTTGAATAAAATTAGCATTAACTTAATTGAAAAATTCGGCAAAAACCTCTGTTGCATGAATATAGAATGCATATCGTTGTTGAAAGCCAAAAATTTAAATAGTTGCTTGAATAGCCCGGTCAATTAGGATGGTAATAGTACAGTCACATCCATTGTTAAGGCTATGAGAACTGCTTAAGTTTAATTTCATTAGTATGATAAAATACTTTATATGCTAAATGGCCTATTTTATTCAGAACGCTAACAGATATGTAATAAAAAGGTTTACAAACACGGTTTACTGTGCCCGCATCCGTACGCGTACGGATTCGAGGCGTGTGTCGATACGGAAAATGTAATAGGTACCTAATTTCCTTTACTTAACAAGTTAATAAATAACGATAACGAAGTTATTAATAAAATAATGTTTGTATGAAGTACCAACTAAATTGCGTTCCGAACCTGGGGATAGTTACCACAAAGGGAAAGAGCAGCTATTCTTTGGGGGCAATAGAGTTTGAAAGATAGTATCTAAAATTGGATGCATTTAAATCAGTTTCTCTAATAAGTAACGGGGGTAACGGTACTGAAAAGGTTTAAGAATCACTGACCTAAATGAAGCTGAATGACAGCGGTGTAGGACTTAAGCAACATGCCAAGAAAATATTTGTACGAAACCTCACGTCATATAGTTTCAGGGTCTGTCTTTTTGTTTAAACTAGCTACGAATCTTGCCAAAGATGATTTTGTCAGAATCAACTCTAGTTTTGGTGTTCAAAATGACGTGAACCTATCCTTTAGATTTTTTGTTGTAGAGAAGCGTCCTCTATTCCTTCGTCACGGTAGCTTACAGCGTTTAAACTTTTTATTGGACAAAAGATCACTTTTTGTGATGACATGGATTTAGACAAATCTTGGCTCCGATCAATGGGTTTAATGAGATAATTTACGCTTCGCTACGGACGATACACAAAAAAGGCTCGACTGAGACATGCGTCAATAAAGAAAAGTGAATGCAAAGAGTGACCTCGGCAGGGGCTCTGGCTCGGGCCAACAATCGTCCGGTAAAGGCGAAAGCACATGGTCACAAAGTAAGTTCCATTTTAAAACTCGCCATCATGAGAACGACTGGTTAGGTAGCATTTTAGTGCACAAATAGGCATACATAAAGAGCAACGGTTACTTGAATACTTGACCTGACCTTAGTTTATAAAAGGTTTAAATTGCAGAACAGTAGGTACACAATTACTAAGCAAAATTCTAAAGGCAACGCACGTTTTGAAACCTGTCTCATTGAAATAATTAAACCAAAGAGACGTCAAACCACTTTTCATATTCGAAGATCCTGCGCAGCTTTGCTGTGTATAGGGCGCAAGGTATTAAAAAAGCAATAAGGGCTCTAAAAGGATGGGACACCTGTGTTACGCAAGCGGGACACAAAAAATATATGCGTTCTTCTTATTTTACTTGCTCAACGGTTAAGATGATGCTTGATAAGAAATAGAAGTGGCATATATTTTTGTAGAATATACTTAGTCACAACTTTTATCATATAACTTACTTTTTTTAGAATAAGATATCATATTTTGCTTGTAAAGATTTAATGTAGTTTGAAAAGCATGATCTGATGTTATTTGGGTTTAGGATATTAGCAAGAAATAGCGCAACGAAATAGGTGGTAGTAGTGGATAGGTATATATAGACACAGATCACTAGTAGAACTACCGCTTGAGCGCAGAACCCTCATTTAAAGAAGGCTTCAACTAATGTATACGTTTCAAAAGCTTACACTATAAAGTTCTCCAAATGAAATAAAAAATGTATCCCCCTTAAGTGCACATAAACAGAGCTTCTCTAAAGCTGCTTAGTTATTTTTGATTAAAAAAAAGCAGCTTTAGTGCCCAATTTAACATGTTCAAAAACTTTAAAATTACCTTTTTGTTGGATTGCGATTCTAACTCTTAGTTTCATTGAGATTTATGAAAAAAAATGTAGGCTCATAGGACATTTTACAGATTTTTGACTTTCGAGCGCTCGACTCTTTCACTCGAAATCTGTCAAAAATTATGAAATGCTATTTTGAAATAGAGATAGAAAATTTAAAACCGGCCAAGTGCGTGTCGCACCACGCAAAACGAAGGGTTCCGTGCCTATTAAAAAGGTCGTATAGTCACAGAAATCTTACGCCACTTACGTCCTTTTCTTTAAGGAAGGCAGTTTTTCAGCAATATCTCGAAAACCTTTGAACCGATCTTGTTCAAAATATTTTTCGGTGAAAGAATTTAATAATCCCTATGTCCAGGATTTTTTTATACACGTGAACATAAAGTGAGTGATAAAAGAGGAGAGATAGTCAAAAAATAGATCCCTTTCAAGCAAGTCTTTTTATCCCGCAATTGTAGAAGATTTTCCCAAACAGACAAGATAGTTCACCCTTTGCTGTCAGTCAATGAACAGGCGGCCTTAGGTTGGCATCCGCCTCAAAGGGCTGGCCACGTGCGACTTGAATGGGGCTCTCCGGATGCCCCGGGCTACAATGGAACCGTTCATGTGAGCTCGTCTGCATGTATGTGATACACGCCAGTAAATAAAGTTGAAGTTAAGAATCAGTCCAAGATGAATACCAAAAATAACACGTAGTTTCTTAAATGCAGAATTTTTTTAAATGCATATATCGCATGAGAAGGGATTAAATAGGTTTTTATGTCTGATTTTTTCTTGTTCTCTCTTAAAAACATTTGTGGCGCAGACCGACTTAGTTAATACAACTTTTTTGAAAAGTTTATTAAGTACGAGTATAATATTGCGAAGTGCTTTAAGTCTGGATAGCAAGTTGAAGTGGATATATGGCAAATTTCGTGACATCACTAAGTTGGGAATGGATGAAAATTTTAGAAGCACCTGTTTTTTTTTTGTAAAAGGAATAACCCTCCTAAGCACCAGAAAAAATATGCCGATTTTTCAGCTATACGTCAATTATTTTTGAAAAATATAAACAGTTTCCTCAGTTTTGGGTCAAGGACGGCATTTTCCTCGATCCGTCTCATATTACAAAAAAATATCTTAAATATCTGTGGTAAACTGACACTGGCAACGATATTGACAGTTGCAGCAGCTATATTTGTTATTACCAGTGTCAGTTTACCACAGATAATTAAGATATTTTTTTTGTAATAATTTGTATGAGACGGATCAAGGAAAGTGTCTATTGTGACCGTTCTTGACCCGAAACGTAAGTGAAAAATCTGTTTATATTTTTCAAAAATAATGACGCAGCTGAAAAATCTGAAACTCTTTGCTGGTGCTAAGAAAGGTTAGTCCTATCGCCAAAAAAATTACTTCTGATATTTTTATCCATTTCTCATTGGCGATATTACAAACTGCACCCATAAAGCCTGGCCTAGCGGCGCCGTCTGGCACCCAATTTACCCGCATTCATATTTAAACGTCATCACCATGTGCGCGTGTGATTCTAGCCGACCAAGGTGGACTCCGTGGGCTGATGACCTGGTAAAGCTCGCAAGGAGTCCGCTGGATGCGGATGGCGCAGGACCGATCACTGTTGCCTAGGAGCAGATCACCCAGTGGCAACCTCGATCCTCAGCCAATCAGGAATGGCAAGAGAGACATTGCATATGTTTAAACAATTAAATCTTTCGTATCTAAAAAGTCAGTAACAACGAACTATAAAATTAAACTACCGTAGTATCTAAACCAGTTCTTCAATATTTATATGTAAGCCCCCCAGGCATCTTGTAATAAATAAAGTTTAGTCAGCTCGACAAAACTTTAGATGCGAGATGCGTCTTTGAAGTAGTATCAATAAGGTTAAAAAATGAATGGTAAGAGTGATGATGAGAGGCATAGCTGATTGCTGCTATAACTGGTGGCGATGTGTAATCGGTAATTTGTTGGCTACTTGTGTTACCGGGAATGTAACCGGCTCCGTCCGCGCCCCGGGCGAATCCGCTCCCGAATCATTTATAATTAAACAACTACAAAAACTTAACAACAAGTTATTAATTATATAATTCCGTCGTTTCCTGTGCCCTTTTGATCAGATGCAAAAATATTCTAAACCATTGAAAAATTTGCATTTGATTTCAGAACGAAACGGTTTTCGTTGTCGTGGTCCCCGATTGCTAATTTATACGCAATTACTGCGCGAAGGGAAATGCCGGTTGTTAACACCGTTTAAAAGTAATATGCGCTGATTTACATATTATTATAAGTACCTACGTATAACACAAGGATTAAGGAACGATTAAACGAATCTTTTGCGTTTTCTTTGAAAAGGGTGTGTACACAATAGCCTCACGTTTAGCTACAACTTTCGCAATAACTTATGTCTCTGACCTGATCAAATCTTACATCTCTCTCATCTCATCTCTGGAACCAATTAACTCACAAAATCGCACTGTTTAGAAGATAATATTAACCTTTAAGGTAATGATGTCCCCGATGAGATTGTTCAATTTGATGTTAAAGCATTTAGTATAATAGAAGTATAATCAAAACAATTGGTTTAAACATGTTTGACACAAAGACTAACGTAAGTACGTCCAGATGCGCTCAATGTATGGGTTTAACAATGCTTAAGTGACAGTAGCTAGTCAGCGAGTGATATCTAATCTAACAGAAAAGAGAATCAAGTAAGATAGTTTAGTCATTATTTCATGAATTCCGTCAGTTTTCGATTTTCGATTAGGTACCCACTTAAACGTTGTTAAGTGATGACTGAGGACGGGGAATTAAAGGGATATATGGAAAAATAAAGTAAATTAGTTAAACTATTTACGGAGTAACATCAAAATACAGAATCAATGTCCCATGCTTGAGCGAGACACCAAAGCGCCAAAGGCCCTGGAGAAATAGGGGATAGTGGTAGGACGGTTGTGGAAGGTCGGTCGCCGGTCGGTGCTGGTAACAAATTATTTCATTAGAGTGGGCGCGGCACCGGCGGCGCGCGCGCTGCCACCTGTCCGGCGGACCGGATGCTTCGCCCCCCGACCCCCTCCACCCGCCGCACCACAGCCTCCACCTCATCTCGAATACAACCTTAAAAGAAAACCCCTACAGTCCACTTTCCAACAACATCAGATCTCGCCAGGTTCTCAAAACGACTTAGAAAAGGACGAAAACGCAACGTCCCTTAGAACTGTCGCCCCCGGCTGGTCAGGTCTCAAATAACGTTTCCAAAAAATCATTGACACAACATCCGTTGGACCTCCAAGCGGTACAAATGGGCGGTCGTTACTAAAATCAGTGTCTTGAGTCAAATGAATAAATTAGGTACACGCGATGGTCTCGATTAGCTTAACGAGTGATTTAAGATAATTTTTATAATGGTTAAAGCAAAGCTGGCGATAGATATAATTTGACCGTGTTCTGATGTCAATTTTTTGCTGCCTCGAATTTACATTCAGGTTCGGCGCCTGTTAAATAAAGGCACACGTAAAGTAAGTCAACATTGGGCATACATTGTGCAGTGTGTTCCGTTTCTTGGCTTATACGAAGCTTTTTGTTCGGCACACAAAAGGGCTGTATCCGGTCGTTGAAAGATCGAGCCGAGCCGTTTCCGCGAAATCTATCGCAACAAGAAACGGGAAGTATATCCGGAACAACGAAAAAACACTAGTTTTTTCACACCTTCAAGTTATTAGGGCTGTCAACTTTGGTTTCGCACTTAGGAGATACATTGAAGCCTTTTAAATGTTGTAGTCAATAAGGCCAGAAAGTCGGCCTTAAAGTACTTAAATCAGTCAGTATTATCAATATTAAATTGCACTTCTCATTCAATTCAAATGTTACTGCAGCATTTTAAATTGCAAACTAAAAATTAAGTAAAATGAAATTACGCAAAATAAGATTATGTGAAGTGAAAAATATACAAAATTATTTTCACTCCAATAAAAATTAGGCAAAGTGAGCTATTATGTCAAACAATTTTAGTTAAAATAAAATTAGGCAAGCCGAAATTAGGCAAAACGTTGTTAGGCCAAACATAGGTAACCCTCATTCATCACTAGTCTACCAACCAATGTTGTCTGTTTTTGCTACTCAATCATAGTCTTATTCTACTTTTTATCAATATGAAATAAATGTTAAAACTTTAGCAGCCTAACAATAATTTTAATGAATATACCAGGTGAGCAATCCAAATGGGTCAGTATGGCGGTTTTGGAAACCATAACAGATAGCGAAATATTGGCTTAGGAACCATGACGTTGATTTTAGTAAAAAGAAAAACTGCATTCATATACTTACAAAAATACGTGTACTCGGCCCAGGAATCGAACCTGGACTTTTTGAAAAATTAAATTTCGTTGTTTAAAAACAATGCATTTTATTAGTTTTAGATATCATGTTTCTTAGTAACATTTACTATTTAAGAGCTACATAACCGATATTCAAAGGAAAATAACGAAATTTAATTTTTCAAAAAGTCCAGGTTCGATTCCTGGGCCGAGTAGGTACACGTATTTTTGTAAGTATATGAATGCAGTTTTTCTTTTTACTAAAATCAACGTCATGGTTCCTAAGCCAAGATTTCGCTATCTGTTATGGTTTCCAAAACCGCCATACTGACCCATTTGGATTGCTCACCCTGTATACGAGTTTCTGTCGGTGGAGTAATCCCCATAGTTTTTAGTGCTGCAGCAGTTGCAGGGCTTGAGTACAATTAGGCGGCTAATAGACCATGACTATAATTAGTGAAACCAAATGGTCTGTTCGTAGGCAGCCCTGAGACGACGCTGCTCAGTGTCAATTTTCCCACACACAACAGGTTGCCGAGCACGCCTTCCTGTCGGAAGTACGACCAATGGTCCTTTTTCTAAGCAAAAAAATATTTTTTGACAACAGATTTCGAGCATACATGTTCCACGTCGTCAATCAAAAGGACATATGTCCCGAGGGCTTTCGGATGCATTTGCGCATTTTAAAACTAGAGTTGTAGTGTCTGTATTGTGTGAATGATTATGATTAACATCTTACGGGGTATAATGATCGGTTTCTTGCGGGTATGACAGGTGTCGACCAACATGGATTGCACATTTCATTTTTCCCACGAGCGATCTTTTGTGGCCATCGCTTTTCACCTGACTTTTGGGTCAGAATAGGACGTTATTTACGGTTTATGAATGCAGTACAAAGCTTCGTTTAAGCATATGTTTTTCAGGCATTTTATTATAAAGGCCATTCCTTTGATCCATAGATGTTTGTAGGTTGTTTATTTCAATGTTTATAAACCTATGTTTTGTGGCGATGGTTTTGGCACCTGTTTCTGGATCACAATAGGTTTTTTTACTTGTATGAGATACAGATATATTGTCAGGAAAAATATCCAGATCATTAAATCAAAGGCGATATTAATGAATCTATATTTCCAAAAGGCAAAAGCGAATGGTCGTTTGAACAATGTTTGAAATAGAATCTCATTGAATTTTGTTAGTGAGCTTAATGGCACACTGCTGTTGTATCTGGAATGTTAACAGCAATGCGCGTGGAATTATTAATCAACCAATCGATCGCGACAAATCGATAATGTTCCCAGTACCTATTATAGAAACCTTAAGCGAAATTGTTCAATGGGAAAACAGATATAATGTGAGTTCCGTCGTATCGTAAATCAAACAATTGAAATCTTACGATTATTATTATTTTCTGTTACCCAAAGTTCAATTGTAAAATATCGCTCTTTAGGTTTGAGACGGCTTGTTCTTTAACTCTAATTTTAATCATTGCGCGCTGCATTGTCTACTTGAATTAAGTTATCATTATTAACTAAGTAGGTAATGAGTAACTATATCTACAGTCTTGTAAGATAACATACACAGTACATACTCAGATATCAGACGTTTTAATGCACAACTCCAAAAATTGCAATATATATATTCCGAATCTAGCAGCAAAAAGTAGGTGCAATGTCCTATGACGCTCTAAGAAGACGAAGTGTTACGCATTTACGCACAGGAGCTTGTCAGGCGCTATATCCTTAGCAAAATTACGCATGTGCGTAAATGCGGGCTATGACACACTTCTTCTTTCTTGAGTGTTTTAAATAGGACATTGTATATTCTGCGACCAGATTAGGAATATGTATATTCATTTTTTGGAGGTATTTGTTGAGTCGGGTATTAAAACTGTGATCTCTGAGTCTGTACCAAGTAAAGTAACCCTTAGAAGTAAAATAAATCGCATACATTCTCATTCATGTACTTACACTAAACAAGGTACCCTAGCTTTGGGATACAATTCCCTACCCAGCTTTACTAATTACAATATCTACATAAAACATGATATAAAACGTGTGTTTCGTGTCGTCAGCACAGTATACTTTGCATAACAATTATAAATTACTTATTTAGTACTTATGCGGAATAATAAGAGGCTTACATGCATAAATCTAAATAGGTTACTTAGTAGATTCGAAATCCTACATTGTAAATATTTTTCAATATACAAAATAAAATCAACCAATAAACATACTACAAACGTATTGACACCTATAGATTCCGTTAATGAATAAAATGGGTAGGTTAACCTATACTTTTTTAAAGACATTTTGGTTTTGGTTCCGCGGATTGGCAAAGAAATACAAAACAAATAAGAATATAATGTAGGTACTATCGCCCAAGGGTACGGGTTCACACTTTCTGTTCAAAATCGTCTGCAAATGCATAGCGAACGCTCGAAAATGACCCTAGAGGTGTATACCCGTACCCTTGGGCGACAGTACCTATATGAAATTATGACATGATATTTTTTAGACGATGTTAGAGGCTTATTATAAATTATAACTTACTAATCAGGCCTTTGAACCGATGACGTCTGTATATATCCTATGACCTTTAACTCATCGCTTGTCGTAAAAAAATAGAATACACGTTTCTGCATCGAAATTAAATGGCACCTTAAGATTTGATACAAACATGCAATTTTAAATAAAATAAAAAAAACCTTTTAAAAAAAATTCTTGTCCGAGTCCAGTTAATTTGCCTCTCGTGCGATTCATTATCTTCTTTCATTAATTTAAGTTTTATTAAGTTCCTAGCGTTTTTTCCCGGTATGTGTCCAACAGGATCCCGCTTTGACACCTAAGATTTGGCGTAGGCACTAGTATGTAATACTATTATACTGTTATGCAGCATTAGTTACCTTATTTAATGTAATTTCAGGGATCAGAGGATGACCTCCCGGCGTGCCGGCCGCGGCAGGTGTGCAGTAAAGTCGACCTGTACGACACCACGCAACCCTGGATCGAGAAGAAGTGCCGGTGTCTGGGGCATAGGCCGTGCTCAAGGTATATTTATATTTTATAACTACAGAAAAAAACCCCTTCCAGGCAGAAGCGTTAATAAACCACATACTGCCTTTCAAACGTGTATGTTATAGTAGAGATTATTTAATATGACCAATAATTTATAAAACTGTCATTGAAATTGTAAGCTTCTATCTTAGACGGTAGAGTTGCTTTTTTGATGGATGCAAAACTGTAAACTGAAAAAAATAACCACACTCAAATCGTTTCAAACAGACAGACACACAGATATACACATGTTAAAAATGGGTAGCTGTAATACACTACATAATCCAAAAGTTCTTAATTTCCCAAAAATAATTATTCCGAAAACCATGTTACGCTGAATTATCTTTTGTATATTCAGGATAAAATACTAATCAATTTAATCATGTGTTTTATTACATGAATTACGAAATTTTGGAATTCTGATGCTTTCGAACAAATGCCCCTTCAGTATTTTATTTATATCTAAGTACCTATATATACAGAGTACTGACTAGTGCAACTAGAACTAGAAACATTTACAATTCAGTAATAGTACATTACTTACCTAAGGCGGTAAAACTAATAATGTCTCAGATCGCACGGCAAATAATACTTTGACGCCCGAGCCGAAGGCAAGGGCGATCTGAGGCTTTCTTTATTACCGCCCGTAGTGAGTACAAAATTTTACATCTTTCCCTGACCAGGAAGTGGGCTTTCGTAGCGGTATGTAGTAGTGTAAACCTGCCAGCACCTCGCCAATTACTAGCAAAGTGTGATGGCGAAATACTTTGAATAAAAAACACTTGATTATTTACCCTAAAGTGAAAGCATTTTTCTAATTCAAAACATCTCTAAAGCCAAAAGTATTTTCTCACAAATAGTAACTAATAAATCTTTCAACTTTTCCAGCGAACTCTCAGCAGACGACAACCACACGCTTGCCGACAAGACGACACTATACAAGACCTGCGAGCCCGTGAAGCGTCTACCAAAATGCCGTTACTTCAAAGACCCAGCGTGGACGATCTACACACTCCCCGACAGCAACGCGACCCAGCAGATCATCAGCTGCCATTGCCCGAAGATGTCAGTCACGTACCTGTTGAAGAAGCTGCCGTATACGACACCTAGCGGCGAACAGGGGAACCAGTATCAGTTCGCGTGCTCGCCTATAAGCGTGAGTTGGCTTTCGTATTAGTTCGCGCGGCCGCCGCTGGGCAGCGCTGATGTTAAGAAGGCATTCGGTGTGGATGTCAGTTTTGTGGCGCCACTTTAGTGTGTTTGGTAAATAATTATGACTCCCAATGTTCTCCCGTCAAGGTAGCCTCTAGGCAGCGCTGTATAAGCAGGATACAGTTTTATTTATTATAGTGAAAGTCTAACACGGGAAGTTTTTATAATTTACTAATCTCAACTTCACACGCACATTAACTTATTTTAAAACATTGATGCGACACAATACAACAAATATATTTAAATACATAAAAATCATCGATAACTTACAAACCGATATCAATGTTCAACACACAAATAGTTGCCCTTACCGGGATTTAAACCTAGGACCCTCAGCGTCAGCTTCGTACTTCGTAGGTAGTGGCACTATACCCACTTGACCTAAACCTATCATCGTACCTATATGGCTGATGCCACAGACTCACAAAGGCAGACAGAGAACCTAATAAACCCCATCGCAATGCATCGAATGTTAATGGATTGAATGTAGTGTGGAATTGAGCGATTATATTAACCGCCCAAAAGGTAGGAAATGGAATTCTCAGTCACTACATTAAGGAAATGATTCATGGTACTTATAAATAGTTCAATCCAAGAAGACGCGTCTCACTATCTCATAGCGTATTATTAGTTTGAGTTTTGACCATAGCGCAGGTAGATACGAGTCCGTTCGTGATCTGAATGATCTATTCCAATATTATCTTTCATTCTGATTATAATTGAGATTATTCGAGTTGGCCAAATTGCATCAAAGTAGTCCATTCAAAAAGCAACTCTACCTCCAAGGTAGAAAAGTCCAGATCCAATGATAGTTTTATAAGTTTTGACAAGTGATCTATGGCTGGCGAAAGTCGCGCGTTCGTACGTCGTACACAACCGCTCTAAAACAGAATATCCTCACTATGCTTCGACAATATCTATGACTGGAAATATTTCGTAATCCGTTCTTCCGTTACAGAGATTGCGGTGCTCACGAAAGGAGCCGTGCAAACTGTTCAGCGTGCGCAGACGTCACGAGCAGATAGACGAGGTTAACGCCAACACAATCTGCCAGTGTCCCCGCGACCACTCCTGCCCGCGGCATCACACAGAGCCAGGAGTACTAGCCGGTGTCACGTACGCCGCCGAAGACATACGCACGTATCACGGCTACTGCATGCCCCAACCCCCACCTGACTCCTACAGATTCGTAGGCGATAAAGACTGAGACGATTCGGTTAGAAAGGAGGCAATACAACGTTTTATACCAGCCTTATGAACGCATTTTAAACGCATTGAAGCTAAGGATTGCTTTGCTCATTACCTGTTTAGTACAAACTTCTAAGGCAGCTCGAAATGCTTTTTTTATTTAGTGCTATTATTTTATAAGATGGACAATTAGCCCAATCAATGAGAGCGTAGATCAAAAAATTCTGAGAATTATTTCAGATTGCAAGTGTAACATGATAAGAGTGGGAAATGTATCGGATTTCATAAAGCCGAGTTTTTATTGATTAGGGTAAAATACGAACAAAATGAACAAATCGTGTTGACAGTTTAATGTATAACGTTTTAAAAAAATATTGTAAATTGCTTGTGTAAGGGCGCTATCATATTGTTTCTGTTATACTTATTGATTATTATGTAAATAATAGTTGTAGACCTTAGTAATCATTCCAAACGGTTAGATTAGATTATTCATATTTTAATTATTTACTTGCCATACGTGTTGCGTTTGTTCCGCGTCTTCCATTCCAGTCACGAAGACAAAATTGTTTCATTATTTTGTTTATGTTTACGATTGTCTAATACATAGTTTTTGTTATTTATGACGAAGATATCGCCATGGTCTTATTGTACTCAAATTAAAGATTTTAAAATAAATTTCCATGTCTCTTTACATACATCATCATACTTTTTACTAAATGACCATACATAATAAGTTATAGAAAGTGTTACAAGACTTCAACATAGATTCGAACACTCAATAAATTACTCAGTGTTGAAAATACCTAAAGTTAAGTTAATTCAAAGCGATTTCTAAGCTGAAACTGAATATAAAAAGGTGTCTCAAAGTGAAAATGAGGACTAAGAAGACAAAATAAGTTATGAAGCGTATGTTGAATTTGCAAAGTATTTAAAATGTTCAGAAGTGAAACGAGGCACTACTGAAGACTGTATCTATGTAAATATGAAACAAGTTTGTCAAATGATACCTTGATGTGGTTTGTCTTCCTTATTTGTTTTATGTATAAATTTACTTATAAGTTAAATTATTGAAGAAAAATAAATAAATGTTTCGATATCAGAATTTGTGCTTTCATTGCCATAAGGTATGAAGGCATGATGTTACAGTAATAATGAGAAAGAGCAGTAATTAATATTCGTACATGATGCTTTAAATTTAGACTAAGACACAAACCAAACAACTAAAATTTAAACTAACACCAAGATTAAAATTAGGTCAACGAAAATAATTTCCTTGTGAATTTTAAGTTTGCAACCTTCCATTACAAATACGTCATTACCTTCACAAATAAGTTTATAATCACGGGTATCATAGCTACTCATTAGGAAATACTAATAACAAACAAACAATCCGATGAAATGAATGCTGGCCAAAGAAGTGATAGTGTGGTAAGTACTGTCGACAGCGAAGTCACGAAACTTTGATATTGTTTACCATTGTACAAAACGTGATTATAAATATTATAACGATAGTTGGCGTAACATTATTTGCCCGATGTTTAATTATTCACAGATTATCCAATACCGTGACAAATGAGAAATTTCTAGTGAAATTTCTAAGTTACGTTATTCGAGTTGATACTGATGACTTCATTGAGGTTGTAAATGGCACTGTCTATGGAGATGTAAATAATTATCACGATAAATCTGCTGTATTTCGTGTTTGAAGCGGTTTTTAGCGTCAAATAAAATAGTTTCTTAGAGACTCGTGGAGAAGGTAATCTACATCTGAGGAGGCTTCTAGACGGGCTATATTTTTACGGAAATGTGTGGCCGGCAACTATGGGCGTCTTGTTCTAGCATGGGAGTAAGAGCAAGATGCCCATAGTTGCCTCATAACAACATCTATTCGGTCATAAGTACATATATTAGTGGCAATATGACACTTATTTTTTTCGTAACAATTACCAATTTATATCGAAGTGTTTTGCTTGTTCGCTTCTTCTTGCGCCGAGCTAATGAGAGCAAGCAAAATATACGCAGAAAAAAACGTCATAGAAGAAATTATTAGGAACATAACCATTGTCTTGAATGAAACAAAACACATATTGCATTTAGATGATTCTCTTTAGCCAAGAGAAAAATTCTTAGCTCAAGATAATTTCGCTTCATTACTCATAATTTTCTCATTATAATTTCTTGGTTTATGAATATTAACCTCGAACAGTGTTTTTTTTTCTGTGAAGATATTAAATGGGAGAGTGATAGTGTAAGTTTTATTAACTCTACGAAAGCGTACACATTTAAATTAAACACAACCACGTATATAACATACAATACAATACAATACAAATACTCTTTATTGCACACCTCACACAAACAAAGCAGTTACAGAGAGAAACAATACAATAACATGTAGGTAGAGGTAGACAACAGGCGGTCTTATCGCTGAAGAGCGATCTCTTCCAGACAACCTTTGGGTATCGGAGAAAGAGATAAAACTAGATTATGCAGTAGGTGGTGCAGAGATTATTATTAATCAAAAATCAAGAAATTATATAAATAAACGTACATACATACCTCTATATATAAACATACATACACAATCATACATATATACAAATAAAACAAACACAAATATAATGATACATAAGCAGTCAGCCAAAAAATACAATCAGGGTTAGGGGAGAGACAAATAATGTTCTTTAAGAAGGGATTTGAGGTTGCCGATAGATTTTGCTTGTCTGATGTCAAGAGGGAGAGAGTTCCACAGTCGGATAGAATTAACGAACATATGTTGTTTTCACGGAAAAGCGACCTTAAAGCATCGTCAATAATTGAGTAACCGGCTAGCACTCCTTTTTCTTACAGAAAGAAACATATCTATTGTACTTAACAGGTGTTTCCATACAATCTGTATTTTGACACCCCGTAGCACTGGTCCAAAGATGGGAAAATGAACTAGAAAATACAGCCGTGGAGAAGAGAAGCTCTGGATAGAGTCAGATGGTGGACTCTGGGGAAGGCCTACTACTTATGTCAAAGGCAACCAGACTATGTCTGAGGAAAACGGCTTGAATAAACTTAATTTCTTTCTATCAGTAATCAGTAGGTAATTAGCACTACACCGGATGGTTCAATCGGAAGACCAGCGCTGGCCACTAGGCCAGCACAACGCTGAGATCGAACCGTTTCGTGGCACTGTTTGTTGTTTCTGTATGTTAATCCATGTGCATACTGTATATGTTGTTGTCATGAATAAATGTTTATGATATTCTATTCATTATTTTGTCGATATATCTCGGTGGCACCACGGAATGTACGATATATGTATATATCGGTAGACTTATGAATGAATATGAATAGATATACTTTTATATAGCAAACATTGGTGTAATAGGAAAAATAAGAAATCGTTTGTTCTTAAGGATACATTTTAGTTTAGGATTATCTACTGAACTTGGCACCTATTTAGATCTCAATTCTTTTGTCGGCGTAGCGAAGTTGACAACCACGCATTTTCTTAATATTGAACTTGGCTCCCATTTTCACATTTATGTTTTTGGTGGGATTTGTTCTTACAGGAGGAACACTAAATATATTTCTTTATTATATACATTTTTTTTTGTCTGTCAATTTATGTCATTCATTCAAATGGTTCACGGTTATTAAGATAAAAATATTATACAATAAATTACAAATAACTACTAAAATTACTAAAACGAACCCTATGGGGCCTACACTATATTTACATTATGTCCCCTAAAGCAATGCCACTTGATGTGAGGATGCCCATAAGGCTGGCTGCATTACCTCGCTGAATGGCAATGCCAATGCGTTGAGCAAGGAACGAGCCAGCCCTATGGTCACGAGTGGCGCGTATGAGCATTTTGGAAATTTTATGGATAATTTAAGGTCTCTACGGCAAACGCCGCAAATACGTAACTGTCACCTAAAGATGCGTATTTGCGGCGCTTTGCAGCTTCAGCAGCAGCGCATATATATTATATTATTTCATAGAATATAAACGAGTAGAATATTATATCTCGAAAAATCGAAAATTTCTTTAGCGGGACATGGTTTTCAGAAAAATGAAACTTGGAAAAATTGCGCTTTCAGACAAAACACACTTCGTAGTTTTCAAGTGTATGGTGATATACGTGGCTATGAAGGCTATAAATGTCACAAATCGTCAAAACAAAATTAAATAATCATCCTCCTAGCGTTATTCCCGGTTGTGCCCTAAAGGAGCCCGGGGCTCACTTTGGCACCTAATCCAAGATTTGGCATAGGCACTAGTTTTACGAAAGTGAGTGCCATCTGACTTTCGGAATCAGAGGGAAAACTAGACCTTATTGCCATACACGAAAAGCCACTGTTAAATATCAAATGATATTTCGTACATAAGTTTTTGAAAAAACCTGGTGGCACGAGCCGAGGTCTTACGACCTCCACATTTCGAGTCGCGTGCCTTACCGTTCGGGTACAGTCCATAAAGTGTTAGTGTTACAAATTAAGTTAAATAACTATGTTAGTAGCTAAACTTAAATGTTGAGTGGTGGGTGGACAGTGTCTGATTAGGGCACTGCCCCATCTCTCCACCACAACGGCCAGGAGACTGCCACGGCTGCCGCGCATCCTGCGCAACGTCGCGGCACAGCGTTTTCGAACCGTCGCACGGAAACCGTCCACGTGCGCGTCCGCAAATATGCCGGACGCACTGCAGTATCGCGGCAGACAGAACAGTACCCAGCACGGCTATCACAAGACGGCGCGCGAGCTCTCTCGATTTTTCTCGCACTATACCTCTCTTTCTAAGTTGTCTAATAAGAGAGAGACAGATAGTGCGAGAAAAATCGAGAGAGCTCGCGCGCCGTCTTGTGATAGCCGTGCTGAACGCGTCGTTGTATTGTACACGCATGGCGTTCATCGCAAGCTGCGTGTACCTCGTCCACAGGCTGCAGGTGTACAGCGAAGTACAGTACGCTCGAAAGAGTGTTAGTTTAACTTGCGCATGTACACCTGTACAGTAGCTCCAAAAACAAAATTAAATACCACTAATGGCAGTTACCTATCTCACGAATTGTCAGTAAAACACATGGAATAGAGCCCCTTTATTTCGATGTTCAATATCAGTGTCTGATTCTGATTGTGTCCGATAAATGCTCAGGTCAATACAGAAAACCCATTTATTTGCTTTAATCCGTTACTAAGCTGGAAGCACGTCGAAAACGGTACACTACAAATACTACAGTTTTGTCGCTCGAATCACGGTCAAGTAACGTACTATGGTCAATATAAGAGTATATAATATTTGCGATTAAAATTAACATGAAAGTTACACATTTTGGGTTAACGGCCGCAGAGCTAAGTACATACTTAATACGCAAGGACACGTAATAACATATATATTAGCGGTCGCACCATATTCAGAAATGTTACTTTGACACTGGCACTACAACATATACGATTTTTGCGTGAAGTAGGTATTAACCCCATTGTTATTTAATTGTTGTTGTTGTTTTGGATCGGGTCAACCAAGTGAATTCACAATAATAAATATTTATGACATAACAAAGACAACTTGCAATCGTTGCAATACACAATCGTCTATGTACAGTCGACGTCAAATAGTATTCATAGAAGAAAAAGATGTAAAGAAGTTTAGGCTTTATTTAAAGTCGAACTGTATATAATAAACATTTTTATTAGTTCGGTTGTAATGGTTGTATATCAATATACATGTCTATCGCCTTAGAAATAATCTAACGTAGACTCGGCTACACAGGTACATTTAATTAAATTGACTTTCCAACGGCAAGATATTTGTGGACTTTAAATTCCTTAGAATACGAGTACTCTAGACTACTTTAATCCTTAATCCCTACAGTAATTTGTAACGTTCATTTAATTTGATCTGTTTCAGTATTTTCATCTATGTGTATATCTGAACAAATATATAGGTATTAGTTACCTAACTAAAGCGGAAATTTGTAAAAAGATAGGCACCTATTTACGTAAGTTAGGTGGTAAGGAGCTGAGACCTGTTTTGACTAAAAACTAATAATTATTTACTGGAATTTAATAGCACTAAATTAAATTTTTGGTCAACAGTGGCAGAATTTTCGATTCGAGATATGCATTTGGAGAAAAACATAAATAAATATAAAAAAAAACATTTGGGGACAACCTTACACAAATCGACCTAGTCCTAAACTAAGCAAAGCTTGTGCTATAGGTACTAGACGTCGATATATGTATTAAATGAAACTTTACATTTTACGACTTAAACAGTTTGGGAGCCGGGCAAATCAATACAGCCTACCGTTAAAACTGTCCTCGTATGTAAGTCGCTTGCTATTAGCCTTTTGAGAACAGTTAATTCGTTTAAATTGTAGCAATGGGTCTAAACGATAAGATTACTCAAGCCTCAGCATTAAAATGTATTAAGTGACTCTGCACCACATACTGTAGTACGACGTTTAGATTTGGAACGCATTAGTCTAGCAAGACCGACGTGCGCCGATAGCGTATAAGCCAATAATTTAAGCAACCACAAATCTATTTAACATCGTTTTGAAATGTAAACTCTATTTTGAACCCAGTAATGTTGGTTTCGCAAACACCCTTACGGGTGCGATACGAAGTTTGCAAAGTAATCAGACGATATGAGATGCCAGTTCACCACGATTTAGATTAGTGCGAGTAAAAGAAAGCTTTAGGCCAAGATTTTACTCGGATTTGCGGTTATAAACTGTATCGCAGTTGTATGTCATAGAAAAGCTGCTTTCGCATTATCTCTTGATGTATGATGTATTTTTTAGTTGTTCTAGACCACAACAAGCTTAATAAGATTGCTAATATATGAGTATGCTGGCAGTGTTAGATAGCTTTGTTCGCATGAGAATCGCCAAACGTGATATTGACGCGAGTGCCGTCGACTGACCGCATGATTTTAGACCTATACAGATCGTCATTTGTTTCAGACTGATGCGGCTTTAAATGTAAATGAAGTTATGGCGCTCTTATACACGATGCTTAGGTATTTGTGGAGGTGAGGCAGATGGAGCGGCAGCCCGTGTTTGGTTCGTTTTGAGAGTTGGAGATAAATTGTTAAGCTAGCTGTGCCAATGTTTGCGAAATATTTATTTATAAAATTTGTTGAAATAAATAAATCTTAGATTGGATTAAGGCTCTTAACTATGTACAATTTTTTTGCATACCACCCAATCTCCTGTTAGTTTAATTATTATTGCTGACTTTCTTTAACTTGCATTTAATTTTCGGTTATAAATGTTATAATTTACCTAATTTATCTGACATAGTAGTAATAAGTTTCCGTGTGTTAAAATTTAGTAACTACATTTAGACTGAAATATTATGTTCATGAATTAAGTTAAATATTTATTCTTTGTATTGTATTTTTCTTTGTATTTTGCGCTTGCTATGCCTTACCAGGGCCCATGTGACACTGTTTATATTTTCAAGATCTGCAAATACCATAGTAGCAATAAATATTATGAATTTACCTAAATATGTTTTGTGCAATTACCGTAAAACCATTTTTATTAATACTTAATTGGCTCAATAATTTCTCCGCATGGGCAAGAACTAACTACATTTCCCTTTTACCTGATAAATTTCGTACGGCTTGATCAATATTCTTATGCAAGTACCAAATACCTTTTTGTTTTACGTTATTGTGATAAATCCCTTTTAATGTTTATCTGCATAGATTTTCAATGTTTATAGCAAATAAAAGACTATGACTATGGTATGCTTGCATCAGTAAATAACGACACCACTTTTTTTCATAAGCAAACTAAACCAATAAAGGGAATCACCGATGAATAGCCATTACATTTCAAAGAAATCATAGAATAAATAAATGTAGCTCACGAAAGATGACCGAAGCAACTTTAACTACGGCAATAGTTATGTTGGAATCCTTATTTCAGTTTGGCCAAATCCAGCCTTAAAAGCGTAAACGTTATGAACGGTTCCCTAATAACAATAACTGTCAAGTTGTTAAACACCAGCTTAAAGCTCGTATTGTTTAAGCTCTCACCGAATCAGTATCTAGGGCCTCAATCGGAGTTTATAACAATCGGTACAGTTAGGGAAACACGACTCACAGAATTAAACTGTAATGCTACTAACGTCATTTCAATATTTCGTGATTCCACAATAATTGTGACATAGTTACTTTCCGGACGAATCAGCTAAAGTAAACTTTAAACGTTTGACATAGCGTTGGATTTGGTTGGCCAGTATTGCAGTTGGGACTTAGTCGTTGTTAGTGATTTTAGGTCCATGGCAACAATGTGCCGTACCTAACTCAACGGGAGTCCTCTGAGAGTGGTCTGTGTTATGAACTATGATCTCGCCGGTTATTATAAAGGAAGCTGCCTCTAACCTAACCCATCAGTGTAAGTATCGACCACATTGAAGCATGACCGGTCCTTTATGTAGGTAACATAGCCTGGAACGGAATAACTATAATTTGAATATTTTCTAGCATCTTGTTGCTATTCTTTAAGCACATGACAAGTAAGACACTTTTAGCAACTACCAGAGGTCGTCTTAGAAAGTATCATAGGTAGTAGGTACATTTCCTTGGCTTGTCTCCAAGCTTGAATCTTCATTAAAAGAGAGAAAGAAAAAGAAAACACATTAATTTTACGTCACAAATTACACAATTAAACAAATAGAACAAGCAAAAGAAAAAAACGAAATAAGAGGAGATTGTCACGTAATATTAGATTCCTCGTAAGAATAACATTATCTTCACTCTGTAAGCAAATGCAACCACACGCTACATCCACTCTTCTACTTTTTTTAATGTATCCTGTTAAAACCACCAGTAATCAAATCACAAATTTCCGTGTCAACTTTTCAAAAACATTACTGAACTTCTCTTTTTATTAAATGAAACTCTGGTCTAAAAAGTAACAGTTAACATCAGCGACGACTCAAATAAAACAGGTAATCGTTGCTCGTGAAGCAGCCAGTGTCTGGTCGGCAATCTCGGGGACGACCACCCGGGAATCTATTTGGTCGAGCCAGAGGTAGCTAATAACCGACCGTACAACGTAAACCCGTTGCGCAATCACTCGTACAGTCGCAAAGGCTCACAATGGGCTTGTGACCTCATGTTAAAATTGATAACGTAGTGTTGCCAAATGGATAGTAATCCATCAAATTATTGTAATAAAGTATAAATTACAAAATTTAATTCATCACCATCATCATCATATCAGCCGAAAGACGTCCACTGCTGGACATAAGCCTCCCCCAGAGAGTTCCAAATTGACCGGTCCTGCGCCACCCGCATCCAGCGGACTCCCGCGACCTTTACCAGGTCATCAGTCCACCTTGTGGGGGGCCTACCCACGCCGCGCCTTCCGGTACGTGGTCGCCACACGAGAACCTTTCCGCCCCAGCGGCCAACAAACTTTAATTAAAATCATAAAAAGGTATGGACCTTGAAACTTTAGAAAAATATGCATTTATTTTTATTTTCCAAGAGTAAATTTAAAGAACTCTTAAGCTTTTTTTTATTAGTTTTGTGACCCACTGCTGGGCAAAGGCCTCCCCTTTTTTCCGCCACTCGTCTCGGTCCTGTGCTGATGTTCCCAATCTGTAAAAAACGTATCAAGATCGTCCCGCCATCTCCTTCGGTGGCTAATTTGGCCCATCGCTATCGATTTCTTTAGACTGCCTGTTATCGAAGGATGCTCTCTGGCCAAAGTATATAGGTATACTCGTCGACATATTGCATATTCTGCCCATCTACCTTAACTCTATACTTTACGCCGTTGGTCATCAACTGGTCTTCGCCCTGTTCATTTTGAGCCCGACTTCAAAACGGGCTGTGCTCAGATCTTGGAGCATTTGTTCTAGATGGGGTGCAGTGTGGGAAAACAAGACAATGTCATCGGCGAAACGCAGGTTAGTCAGCCTTGTGTCGCCGATGTCGATACCAATTGCTTCCCACTTGGCCGCAAGCTTCAAGAAAATTTCCTGTAGGCAACTGGTGAACAATTTCGGAGAAAACGGGTACGCTTTTATAGAAACAAAATTGTATGATAACTATGGACCTAAACGCAGTATTTCGCGACCGAAACTGCAATTTACCTATTTGATTCTCCATACAACAATTAGTTCAAATAGCAAATTGTGACGTCATACTTTTATATCAATCAGTATGAAGCGTTTTGGCGGCCGCCTGCGAGGTCCGTCTTTGACTCAAGTTTTTGGGTATTTATGTTTTTTAATTGTAGTTGCTTCCATAAAAATAAATATGTTCCTCTCCAAAAACTGGTTCGAATGGCATCGTAAAAACAACTTAGGTCACAAGCCTATTGACCGCGAGTTACGTACTTTGCGCGACGGTATCTTTGGTCTCATGTATTGTTTTAATAAACAGTGATTGACAAATAATACAATCGTCGAGTAATAAATGGTTCTATCAACTTTTAAGGCAATCCCTGTTTTCCGACTTGTCTCATAAAATACACAATTTGGAATAAAAAAACAATACTTATTTATTATCCAATATAAGCCGTTTTTAAATCATATTATTGTCCCAAGTTTAAGTCATCATAACGTTGAAAATATGATTATTACACTAAAATGCCAAGCAATAAGTAGTAATAAATGTCGTTGTCCCCAGGATTTGTATAATAAATGTGCATTTTCCGTTGCGCTACCCCTCCGGCCACTAGGATCCATCGGCAGGATCTATTAAGGGAGTCGAGTGTGCTTTTTGTGTATTCAGATCCATCAATATGGAACTAAGCAGAGTTTATTGCCCACTAAGAGGTCTATTTTAAATCACATTTCAATCTGTTTCGCGCGAGTCAATGTCGACGATGAATTACAGTTTTCTAGTAGTAGGGACCTGAGCTAACATACAGACCGACATTGCGAAACTATAAGGGTTCCAGGTTGTAATTACGATAATATGATCTTACTAATATTATAAATGCCAAAGTTTAGACGTTTGGATGTTTGTTACTTAATCACGCAAAAACGGCTTAACGGATTAAGATGAATTTTGTGGTATACATATAGTGTATAGCCGGGATTAACATATAAAATACTTTTTATCTCGAAAGATCCCCTAAGGGGGCGAAATGGGGGGCGAAAGTTTGTATGGAGCTACGACATAAACGAGTTTCACGCGGATAAAGTCGCGGGCAAAAACTAGTTGACATACCTATATATTTTTTTCGCTTAGCCAAATTAAATAGTTTTTATTAAAAAACTGTTTAAGCAAAGCCGATTTAGGTCCTGTCAGCGTCTTAACATGTTTATCATCAGTGTCAGTGTACGAGCCCAACACACGTTTCCCTTTGCTTCATCTGTTTTAAACAGACTGTGTATTCTTAGAATTACAGCAAAGAGATCTGCCCCTTTGCCATTTAAGTACAAAAGCGAAGTCTTCGTTACGTGGCACAAACTATTATAATGGTTACTACGGCGGTTGAATTGAGATGTCAAGACTTTGATTACTTGACACCACGAGGCACGTTGGATGTTCTTGTAGTGAAGGTAACTCCGACAGATACCTACTGCTTAAACAACGTATCCATAAAATACTGACGGTTCTTTTCAGTTTTTTTAGGCTTGTTGTCGTTACGATATTAAAATTGTATGGTTGTAAGGACTATGAAACCTGAAGTACCTATTACAAATTTTTGTACGTTCCTAAAACAAGTCTGAGATTACAAGCCCTTCGGAAGTTCTCACAAGAAATACGTAAGTATTACTTACTGTAATTTTATTTTGAGGTTTAGGTGTACCTTAGTTACTTACATCAATTTTACGACATACACTTAAAAGTCTAAATCCGGCCTTATGGCGATTAACGAGAAGCGCCCCAAATAACTTACAGGCCAGTCTCTTTAAAATACGCCCATTTGTTGAGAGTAGGTACCTACCATAGATCCCAAGCACACCTGGGTCGTTCTTCTTTTTTACCGACAATGATCCGAGGTTTTTCTGTTTTTTTGGTTTTTGAACTATCGAAAATTGTGGTTTTGAAGTGCGATTTAAAAAAAATTGCATAGGTTTCTTCATTAGAACTAATTAAAGTTTCCTTTCTGGCCAATATAAATATTTATTTACGGTTGGTTTCTAAAAAAAAACATGTGACAAAGTGGACTCTTTCAGTGGGGACAACATTTTGGTTTACCACTCTGTCACGGCATTCTACGAAAAAAAAAAACATTAAAAAAAATGCTAGTTAGAGAAAGTGAAATATTAAACATCACTAATGAATAAAATAATATGGACGTTCATTCGAACATTATAAAACCGTAAACATCATTACTCAAATGAGATGCCGTAATAAGACGAGGGACAGGCTATTGTCGGTCGAAAAGAAGAACGACCCACCTACAAAGTCCGTGGCATACATAATACCTGGGAATGTCTCCATCCTTACAAGGATTCAAGTATAGATTCTTCGGGTCCATTACATTATAATACAAGTAGTGGAACAGCCAGTACAGGCACATTCATCTACATCATTTGTGCGATATACACGTCACTGGGAACCATCCTTACAAAGTTCAGTGTTGCAGTCCCACGAGCTTGCACGTCCGCGTTCCACTCCGATATAATTACGGGCGTTCAATCAATTTCCAGGCGCTACCGCTGCGCTGCGCCTACGCCGCGAATGCAAATTTTCCCGTAGGGTGGAGTCGCTTGACACGGACGAAGCGGAGAGCGATACAGTATAGCCGGGAGAATATGATTTGGCCATTTTCTGTGTTGTTATAATTTGTGTCACGTAAACAATGATTAGACTGTCTGCATTTACGAGCTGCAAATCGATTGATATGTATCTAATATTGATAAATGTTCTTTTATTTAACAAGATATAATGGCATTTAATTTCTGTATATCAAGGGCTGATGATGGAAATTTATAATTTTTTAGCAGTCACGACTGAAGGAATGTGTTCTGTGTCATGAATTAAAAAATAACATGTTCTAAAAACTTTTTACCTTGGCCATGAAGTGGCCTACATATCTCAAACATTCCTACATACCTCAAACATTCCTACTTACCTCAAACATTCCTACAGATCTCTCATCTCGTCTAAGATCAACATATGTCAATAACTGTTTGAAGCTTGTTTTTAGCGTGCCTATTTGTAAGATATTTTTTTTGTACACTTTCACATGATAGTTATTATCTCGGGAGTAGGTAGACTTAGTGAAACATGGCATTTTGCAGAACGCAATCTTTCTTCGATCAAGCTGTCATTGTATGTCGCAGATATAAAGCTTATCATTAAGCCACAATTACGTTGTTTATAATGACATCAGTGAAGAGACCAGTAAGAGTGTTCAGTGTGTTCGCACCATTATATTATAGGTGCCAAGCGGCAAGTCATTATGTTCTGTTATTCCTCGCGATCATATTGATTATTATGAGAATGGACATACTGGCCGACCAGCATACAGAGAACCATAAATATACAAGACTTTGAAAGAATAAGATCCAATGATACACTGGCTGGTTGTGCATAAGTTAAAAAGTACAAGTCACAGGAAGTTCCCAGTTTCCATGCATTCTATGGTCGAGATAACAGTAGAAGCATACAATATGTGCACTTATGTATGTACCAAATCACGTATAGGCCTGTGCGATCAGATCTCAAATTGAAGTACTGCACGGAGAACATTTGCGGCAGTACTTTGATGTAAGTAAATCAGTCAGATCTGTCCCCGATTGAAACGAGACGAATGGGAAATAAATTGCAAATGTCACCCGTTGAATAGACAGAGAAACAATATCCTGAGTAATAGGTAAAGTAAATCGAGATCGTAGTCCATACAATTGAATTTGCCCATCTGATGGCTTCTCTTCAACGGTCAGCATTGAAAATAGGAAGACATTGAGGTTGACCGAAGCACGATCTTATCAGAATTCTCAGCTGGAGTACAAAAATATAAATGGTTTTTGTTTATTCGTTCCTAATTTTCTCTTATCATTCATCCATTAACTGAACTTATCTTATACGCATAAAATAATAAATTATACAGCTAAACGCCTTTGAAAATGAACATTATGTTAATTTAATAAGTCATTTTAATATTCTCTTTAATGCAAAACGAATTTTTCGTAACGGTGCTTTATGGTTTAAACCACTTACACGACCCTTACCTGAACAATTTATCATCAAAACATATGTTTCACATATTTAAGCGATGAGCACGAATATTTGTTTCCGAATTATGGACATCTTGTAGGTATGTATTTATTTCAGTAGGTATGTCTAATCATATTATATTATAGGCCTTACTTTTATTTGGGAGTTGGATGATTTGTGTTAGGTTCTTGATTACATATTTATTCATACCGAATTCGGTAATCATTACAGAAATAGTGATAAAGGCGTAATAGGTGTTGAAGTGTGGAATAACGTTGATTACTACAATACGCCTCTTCGAGATGTCTAAGTTTACTGACATTCGAGTTAACCTAAGATTGTATCCGAAAAACGACTTGATGCATCCGCGAAATAGTACATTACTGCAGAGGCCGTGACCGTGAAGTAAGGGATTGCTGGACGAGTTTGGGGTAGATACAACGAGTTCAGCAATCCCTGTTCCGGCCGAGGATTGTATAGTGCTTTTCTCAAACGATGTGAGGAAATATTAAAACTAAAATAAATACAATTAATTATTTGTTGAAATTACAATTGGAACGAAAGATCAGAAAACAATTGTGTAATTTGCCGCCTTTTTTATTTTTTGAACATGCCATTTGAACAAGCCGTTCGAGCACCATGCTTAACCGCACATAAGTATAGTACCATAGATTTTGTTTTTTTTTTTATGTCGCAAGTATGCTTACAGAGTCTAGTGGTGGTTGGCACTATGTAATTTTTCCTTTGTCAGTTTAATATTAGTAAGCAAATTTAAAACGGACACTAATAGTTTTACTTAGGGTTTTCTAGCCTTAAACAAGAAACTTCATGTCTTCATTTCGTGATATTACCATTATTACCAAAAATATCATTTTCACCCAAACAAACTTCTATGTTTATAAACAACGATGGTAAAATTCTATGGGAGTTCATTTAACCAGCTACGTGCTAACTGCCGTGCGATGAAATGCCGCACTGTGGCTCTGATAAGAAATGTCAAAAGCGTCGTTGACACCCTTCCAAGTTACATCATTCCAGATTAGTACTGCAGAGCAATCTGTTTACAGCGATTCGGAATTTCACGGCTTTTTAGTTCCTACTGAGCACCCGTTCCATCCATGGGAGCAATTGCTCGTTGATTCAACACAAATTCACGTTTCGGAAGGTACCTATTGCGGCGACAAGATATAACGGAAATTTAATAACGCTGAATATTTGGTTCAGTTGCAGTCGACGATGTAGATGGGCGGACCCATGAAGTTCAAGATTTCGTTTAAGTGTAGGGTTCTAGTTGAATTTCAAGATTAAAATTTAAAATGCGAATGAAAAGAACTCTTGTTTTTTAATTAAATAATGGTTTTTTTTATTTATTTACGTCAGAACAGTTCACCTCAAGAAAAATTTGGATCATTTCTCAGGACCCGATACCATTCCATTATTATATTGGACAGCTGTGCACAATTAAATTTAAAAATAACGCAGCAAACAAATAGTGAGGGTCTAAATCTAAGGCCGCTGGATCGAGGACAATCTATATGATCGCTCTTCGCCCCGCTGCCCGCTGGCGTCGAGACCGCGTTTAACGTCTATAGGCCCTTGAACCGAGCGCATAGTTTTCAAGGGATCCGTAATTTTCTCATTTCAAGCTAAACTCCAGGTAAAAGTTGAGGTTTTTTACAAAAGTCTAACACTCGCGCTTCTAAACCGCAAGCCGGCGTCATTATAACAGAATTCGCAGACACAAAGTTATCTCTATTCCTCGTGCTTGGTGCTTTCACTCCGTCCACTGTTTCCGTATCCTTAAGTACCTAGCAGTTAGATTGGGATCAGAAGGCACGTGTCGCAATGTGTGTCCGACATTAAGGATATGCGTCCGGTCGGTTGTTTTGTATATTGTTTTAATTACGTGACCTCATCCTATACTGAAACATTATGACTGCGTTTCCGAGTAAAATAATTTAAAGGATGTGCATTCGGTATTACTGATTGTCCTATAATACTCGTATCAAAGAGATTCCTAGGTTAATTCCCAACGCAGTCAACATGGTAATATCTTCCATTCCAATTCATCATTTGTCATATAAATTCCCGTTTAATAGAAGTAACAAATATAACACTAAACTTTCTTTGGAGTTAAAGTGGACGAATTAGAAAGAGATATGCTTACGTAGGTACTAGTGTTACGAGTACGATGCTTGGCCTAACAAGACCAATATTTCAGGTTAATGCTACATTTTATTCCCTTTTTTTTAACGGTATCATAGGGGCTCAGTGCGATTTCTTTATTAAAATCAGATCCAAAAAGAATAGCATTCACGTAACTCGAACGCTTGACCTTAGGTTTCGTAGTCCAAGCCTGCGAAATACCTCGCAAAATCCAATCACATAGCGCAGAATTTTGCTTTGAGAGTGGATCCCCGAGCAAAACGAATCCTCCTGGATGAAAGACCTAGCTAGATCGATAACCCCGTAGCATAACTATATTGAAATCGTTAAAGCTGTTTTCGAGAACCCATTTACAAACAAATGCATACACAAATGTTGCTTGTCAAATGGTACGGTCGACGCCAAAAATACGTTTACACTATTCGCCTTATTGCAATGGAATCAGATGCAAAAGTGTAAACGTATTTTTGGCGTCGACAGTACAGTTTATGATAAGAAACTCTGGAACCTGCGAAAGCATAAAGAACGGACGTGGTGCGGGCTACCATTTAGGCCTAAAATTCTTTAACATTTCGCCGTACTAGTTTCGGCACTGGACTGCACTTTAATCTCGCCGAGTCACTATAGCCGTCGCATTCGGTCGCATTACCACCGTCCGGAGAAAACGACAAATTCCGTTATCCGCTAGCCGTCCGCCACCCGACCATAAGTCACCGTCCACACCGTAGTGCTTGCTATCAGTACCTTGACTTGACAGGAGTGTTAAACTACCGCGATTAGGTCCAACTACTGAATTTATCTAGTCTATTCAATTAAAACCAACTAGCTCTGTACAATGGAGGATTATTCGACTTTTACGTCGGTAAACCGCAATCAAAACAGTTTCACTACCAAGTGAGGTATATTAAACGCATATAACACATTTGGATTCATTAAAGTTTGAAAGAGTAACACAAATGATTCCGTATCAATTTGACGAGCCAAAGCAGTCACTGTTTTTACAAGCTTTATATTAACTTGACCTGTTCGTATGTAAATATGTAAGTTGTCCGTCGAAATTTGCAACTCAATTTTGAAGTAGATATCTTTAACTGACTGAGCTGAAATTTTGGGTAAAGGTATAGTTTGGATGACAATTCAATATTATGGTACCATTGAGCTGATCCGATGATGGAGACAGAAAGTGGCCATGGGAATTCAGTACTTAACCGACGTAACCCCCGTTGAGTTTGGGCCTTGGGCTCGTTTAGAATTGTCTCAATGAGAAGATGACGGTATACAGAAAAGTACAATCGGCAATAAAAGCTTATACCAAAAATTAAATTTTTGACAGAAACTTATTTGGAAATTAATTAATTTATTTATTCATAATAGTTGATTAAACAAAATTAATTTCCACATCAACATTTATTACGTGTGAAAACAGTTTTCTTTTCATATAAATCTATCGCTCTAATATGCTATGACAGGTCCTAGTGGTAAATGATAACGTAACAATGAGGGTTCTCAGGAACATAAGGTGCTTTGTGACCTGACATGGACCAGAACTGACGTCTCAGGACTGCCTAACCCATTCATTTCAGAAATGAGAGCGCTATATAGGATCCTGGATCTCGGCGTAAACATTAAAGTGCACATAATCAAAGAAAATCCGGAAAGACGATTAACAAATACCTATGCGATTCAATACATAACGCTGGATATCAAAGTACTGACTGGCACTTCTATTGTATCATCCGGATTGACAGGCCTGCTTAGATACTAACACTCATTAATCCTACAAGAACCGATACTTTCAGTGTCTAATCACTACAGTTAAGCAAGTTTTCCAACGGATTAACAAACCATAAAACCAAATCCCCGTAAAATCAGAGTTTCTCACATTTGATTAGAGGCGACAGGAAATGCAGTCGGAAAAAGCTTTCGCTTCGTAATTATCACCACATTCACGATAAAATAACAGTATCTAGCGATTGAAAAGTCTAAGTGAACTAACCGTATACGTGCGGGTAGGATATTCCTTGAAATGATATTAATTTAATGCATGTAACAGAACTGTCGTAGGAGAATGATTCCCATAAAGCTAATCTAGCGTCGTAAAACAATGAAGCGCGATGTAAGTGGCGCCGTTGTTTGTTTTCTCCGACGGTCGTCGGGCGGTAAGTAGGCTTCTATGTTTTTATCTGGCTGTATGCCGACTAGACATTAGTCGATGAAAGGGTAATACTTCGGGAACTAAATGTGCAATTTTTGGACCCAAATTACAGCAGATTACATAACTATACTACCTTGCACAATTTACTTTATGATGGGTTAGGATTGGGATATTTAAGTTTTACAGGTGATCGTATTACATCGGCTGTTAAATTAATGAGTTAATGTATCGAAATCAGAGTTCTGTTATCTCGCAAAGTACTCACAAACCATTAGAAGTTGTGCAAGTATAGATCTCGAAAAATTATGAAAAAAAACCGGTTTCAGGCAATCATAACAATTATCAGTCCCATGACACTTACAGACAAAAAAGGTTTCAATGTGCACTATCTCTGAAACTAATACTAGACACTTATAACTAAACTAAAAAATGTTGCTTGAGTCGATTTTTTTGTCCGTAAGTGTAGATTTTCAGTTACTTTGTGAAAACTACCTTAAGGATAAAATATATATACGATTATAAATATGATTTCAAAGTTACTAATATAAAAAGCAACCCAATATTGCGAAAATAAAAAGCAACCCAACAGACACACAAATAAAAAGTTAAAAAGTGGTACAGTCAGTATCAAGTAGATAAATAGTAGCAGGCAAAACAGCCAAATATATTGCACAACATCTTTATTAATAGTGTTACGTTACGATACATTTAACCAGAAATTATAAATGTTGTTCTTAGTCTTAATTGTGGCAAGCGCCTAGGTTTCTTAAAAGGCATTTCACCCTCTAAAATGATGTAACGGCATTACGGCACAGCAGCCATTTTGTACTTGGTTGGTATGTTCTTCGTTAAAACGTAACCTTTGATCCTATACTACGAAGATGTGATTTAACCAGACGTGTTTCCGATTATCTAGGTTGGTATTATCCGCCTCCACGCAAGGCTCGTTCTGCGAAATCTCGGAAGAAGATAATATTTACGAAAAGAATATTAAGAGTGTTATCGTATTAGACAGCGCAACTTTTACAGTTAGATTTACATAACCAAGTAGATAATTTTACGTAGCCTAAGAAACATTCAATTTTTTTAAAACTCACAACACATTGAATTGAATTATGTGCCTCAATTTTTGCAGTTTTGGAATAAATATTTGATACCTACATAAAGGCTGAACTATTTATAATCAATATCGTTTTTGAGTTGGATTTACATTTTCCTAAATTTCGATTAGAGAGGAAAAATAAAAATTATTCGCCACTAGCGGGATTTGAACTCGCGCCCTCTGGAATCCGTCCATCGCTCTAATCCAACTGAGGGATTGAAAGATTCGTCGCCACTAGCGAACCAACGGTAGCTCAGTTGGATCTTGGATGGATTAGAGCGATGGACGAATTCCAGTGGGCGCGGGTTCAAATCCCGCTCGTGGCGAATCATTTTTCAATTTTCCTCTTTGATCGAAATTTAGAATTTCGTTAGTAAACATTTACATTTTCCTAATTTTCTATCAGAGAGGAAAAATGAAAATTATTCGCCACTAGCGGGATTTGAACCCGCGGCCCTCTGGAATCCGTCCATCGCTCTAATTCAACTGAGGGATTGAAAGATTCGTCGCCACTAGCGGACCCACGGTAGCTCAGTTGGATAGATTAGAGCGATGGACGGATTCCAAAGGTCCGTTCAAATCCCGCTCGTGGCGAATAATTTTTAAATTTTCCTCTTTGATCGAAAGTTAGAATTTCGTTAGAAGACTTTTCTGCTTAGTAAACATTTACATTTTCCTTTCAAAGTTGTTTTAACCTCGTAAGGCCCGAGATATATTTAGGACAATTGTAAAAATAGGCCATAAATAAATATTTATTTTGAATTTTCGATCCCAAGAATAGGATTAAAATTGTATTACAAAAATGTCAGGAGTTGGGTTGTTAAGCATGCTTTTTTTGTCCTAGGCCAGCAATAGGCCGATGGGTCTTACGAGGTTAAGCCTTCTTGATTTCATTTCATTCATTTCATGCGAGGCACTGCTACATGTTTGTATATTTTTCGGTCTTTCGGTGTCATACTCAAGTCAAACTCGCGTTTAAATTCTGAGGTCAAGATTAACGATTCGAGATCTCGTCAGCCAAATCGAGGAGATCTCGATTAATCTCGACAATATCGAGATTTCCCATATTTTGAAAATATTTTGTTATTTTGGTCAAAATTACCTTAATTCGATTAATAGTAAGGACCCATTTAGGGCATTGTAATTATATGAACATGAAACATACTATTGAAAAATATTCTCGTGAATTCGAGATCTCGCGAGATCGAGATTGCATTCCCTAAGTCAAACTGCAGTTCAGTACCGAAAGGGCTTAATTTAATTGGTATCAATATTGCATACACCTTTTTCGATTTTCAAGGTAGGTACGAGTAATGTAGTACTAAATGGAGCGCACAGATCGAGACGCGTACATTACACGGTTTGCGGTGGCCCATTCCGGAGCTTTATCGATTTAGATGCGATTTTAAAGACGTGCATTGGTGTAGACACGCACAAAATTTCGACGCTTATGATTGCATAGCGGTACAATGTACCACAGGGTTGAATCTGCATATCTAATTTTTGTACCGATACCGCAGCGGTACATACTTTTATAAGTACCTAATAACTTTGCAAAAAAGTGTAACATTTTTTTAATGCGTGCATCTAATTAAATATTACAAGGTACCTACTTTTAGTCGATACAAATAAATGCACGACCTTTACCAATCTTTTCAAAGGATGAAATTACATACCTGAAACGGTGAATTCGTGAATGCCCCAGATCGCAAGTGTTTGTGGCCTGAACCGAAGGTGAGAAAAAAATAATGCTGCGTACACCAAAGTGAGTGACCAAATTAAATGAACTTTATAATATCACTTAGTAATCAGCCATATCAAATAAGATTATTGTAAATGTGTGAATTTTGCTAATACACCCAAGTTAACCAAATTTCGGAGAACCACCCATGAAATATCTTTCGTAGCTTAGTGACACGTCGCCGTCATAGAAATACATAAAAACCAGTAGTGTCACAGCGACACGTCTGCGGTCGGGTTTCAACTTGTACCTTGTAACTTGTACTTTTCTGCTATTTTAACCACTTCCTTCATTCCCTTGGATCTCAACATGCATTCGGTATTTGATGAGTTCTATCGAGTAGGTACCTACTGGAAATGGACTATCAAGATTTAGCGACCAAGATGATTGACATGGATTAGACGGGAATTAATGCTCTATTTTCTTAACTCGTGTCATATTATTTATTTCTCGGACCAAATCGGAGGAATTCTAAGGAAAGAGGTCAAGATTAGGTACGCCAAACCGATGAGCATGTAGGAGGAATGTAGAGAGGAAAGTAGCAAATGGAGTCGAGTCCGTAATCTCGCCTTAGCCCTTCCGGAAACAGGCGTGATGATAAGTTAGTATCTAAATCTTGTCATATTAGAGTCAGGCGAGCGAGTCGTGTCACAAACATTTTTTTTTTCCAAAATGTTTATATGGCATCAATCTTACCTAAAAAAAAACTGTCAGTTATAAGTACCTACCTACCCAATACGCCGCTAATGCATTTCGTGTTACGACAGTTTGTATATCTCTGAAACGTGACTGAAATTGCAATACTCTTTATTGCACACCTCACACAAAAAAAGCAGGCACTTTTAGGTTTTTTTATTAATTAATAGGCTAAAAACTAATTATGTTTAAAATTTGGAGCTTATGGATTTGCTAGAAGTACCTTAGAATTATGTTGATCATTATAAGTCAGTGAGTATGTCAGTGACAAAGCTAAGGAACTTTGACCGGCAATAGTTCTTAAACTAAAAGTTCAAATTCAATGTTATTGAGAATATATCTATGCCATATTATGCCCTATATGTTACTGAAAATTCAGGGTTCTGGCTTTAGCCAGCACAAAATTATAGGATGTTGAAAATGGCCTGAATGGCTTCGAGAAAAGGATGGTACGGCTGTGCCTCTTTGTTTTGCTCGACTTGGCGAGGGCTTGCTATAAGAAGCAGTAAGCGCTTAATGCATTTAGTATACAAATAAAGTGAATAAAGTTAACGATGTTTTTTGGGTTTATTGACGCAAGAAACCACCTCAGTGACCGACATGCAAAATTTTTGGGGCAAAAAAAATAAACGATGCGTATTCCGCAGGTTGTCCACTTCGATTACGTTCGATTCGATGGAGCCGTTACCAGGTCTTAATTACCGTGTAAACGGAAGGAAATTAAAGCAATAATTAACCTACACAGGTGCTAAAGGAAAAAACACAAAGGTTGATTGAAGTGAAATTTTATTTATTTGGTTATATGCACATTCGTTTTATGTGGGCATTTTATAGAGACATAATTTAAATTCAGTAAGTATATAGAAAAAATTCAGAGCCGATTAAGTGATGTCCTGCGTATTCTCAAACGAGTATTCCTCATCCAAACATATTGGGAAAATTCGGGAATAATCCCGAAAACGGCATACTAGTATTTCGATTAGATAGCTTTCTAACAGCCCTTATAGGATTGATTATGCTTTTGACACGATTTGTGTTGAATCAAACGGAAAATTAACCATTGGTTTATTAAAAAATTACGACAGAAAAACGTGAACTAGTGGTAGATAATGAACAGTTACTAATGAACAGTAGGAAACTTTCGTCGTGTCCATATGAAATTTTCTATTACACAATACTGCAAGTATATGATGCAGTAGAGGGCTGCGCGGGCGCGCCCCAGCGAGTGGTGAGTCGCGCGCGCAGTCCCGCTCGCATCGTCGCCGCGGCCGCACGCGCGATGGCCCGCCCACTGTCCGCACTGTTCGCGCTCGCCGCTCTCGCCTCTCTCGCCGCCGCCGACCCGCCGCACCCTCGGCTCATCGACTTTAACCCCTGGGCATGGCTACCCGCTAACAGGAACCGATCCCCATCCATCATGGACTACTTCTTCCCGCCATCCCGAACACCCAAACAATCCATGTTCGACCCTCCGGCTGACCGCACACCCCCACAAACCACCGTCACAACCCTCGAACCCACCACCCTCGACGAACGTTCCACGACTCAACGCAAAGTCACTACTAAGACAAAATCCACCGCGCCCGCAATCCATTCGACCGCAACTATTCAACCAAAAACTAAAAAAGTCACCCATAAAACGAACACAGCCGATACTACGCTTGAATTCAAAACTCAAACCACTAAAATTGAATCACCAGTTCCGATTAAAGACGCGACTATTCCATCCACTTATCGTCCGACGAAGCATTACACGATACGGCCGGTCATGCGGACGACTGAAACGCCAACGGTCCAAGATACGGAGACTACGTTGAATATGGATAGCGATAGCACGGAGACAGTTTCCGAGTACGATACGTCGGGGACGACGGCTGAAGGGCCGAAGGACACGGCGCCGACGCTGAGCACCGGGAGCGAGTCCCGGGCCACGGACCCGGGCACCAGCACGGCCACCGTGGAGTCCAGCACGCAGCCCGAAACCACGGTCGCCGACGCCGCCGACAGCCGCGAGGGCTACCTCCCCCTCCGCGACAAGCCTCCGCAGACCCACGTCAAGATCAACGATCAAACTAAAAAAGAGGTCAGTGACTCAAAAACGTTGTTTTTCCTAATCAGTTACACTCTAATAGCTAAAGCTTTCCTTCGTTTTTACGGGCACTGAATTCTATCATTAGCGTCGATTTAACGACGTAGCCCTAAACGTAAGTAATGTTCGCACTTAGTGCGAAATATGTACGAAGACGAGCGTAAATTGCTAGGAAGAGTTGTGATATCACCCTCGACTGTCAATTCATAGTCAGCACATAAATATCATCTAATGAGCCCTTAGAGAAAGGTTACCGTGCATTCAACAGAAATGCTTTCCCACATTAATTGTGCAAATTGATATGAATTATTTATTTCTTAGCAGCTCTATCTGGTTGTCCGGAATGCTAGAAAAAGGTTCTATAATAAAAACTAGCTATGTTACGCCTTGTAACTATTTGTAGCCAAGAGCATTAATCGTAAATTGCTTGTGTGATCCATAACACTGCTTAATCGATAAGGCAGTTTACTTTCCATGGGTCATCGCGTAAACATAATGAGTTCAGACGAATAGTATTTTTATTTACAAAGAAAGCGAAAAACGCTATTGCCAGATTTAGATTTTTAAAACGATTACCTAGTTCCTATTATTTTCGTAACGTGAACACACTGCAACTAAATTACTAAAATATGCGGACATCGTTCTTCGACTGTTTCGCCAACATTCCATTATTCTGTAATTACACCAAATTTAAAATAACAATGGAATCCATTTAGTAACAAGTTAAACAAAAACTAAGTAATTATCATGTAGGAACTCCTATTTTCAGTCATTAGGGACCGCTTGTAAGCCCGGACACGGAACTCGTTAGAACAAAATGCTTACGAAGACAATGTAACAGATTATCCTAGCGAGAATTAAATGAGATATTATTGTAAACACATTTTTTGATACATAAGGTTCAAATAATAGTATCCCCAAACCCAGCGTTTATTTTATCAACTTACATAAATATTGCCCGGCGCCAAGCACAAAACACAGTCATTACGGTCTTACGTAAAATATTTTCATTCATCAATTTTATGACCAAGATATGAATATGAAGATCATACGAAAAAACAAACTCTAATCGCACCGGCTCTGGTACTTTCCTGTCATTAGTTACTTTGTGGTCACCGAAATAGACTTCGCCCGCAAAAATTTGAACGGCAACAGATTTAGTTTGGTTTAAGAGTCTATTCTTTAGGAAAACTTTCTCTCTTATGCAGTTAATCTATCATGGTTAATGAATGAACGAGCATTTTCTTAACTTTGAAAGTTCCTTTGTTGCGCTCAGACATGGCTGTCAGTTAATTGGTTTCAGGATGTTAGGCCCTGCACAAAAAGATTTCGCGTTTGCCATGAATAGTTTAGAAATAACATGTCTAAATTCCCACAGTTTAAGTGCACACCTAATAATGGATGACGACCATTGATTCATGGAATTTGTTGTGGGTAGAGTGAAAGCTTTTCCTTTACGCAATAAAAACAAAAAAAACATCATGAATTAAAATGTTCAAACTTTTGAACAAAAATGTGTAAATTATGAGTGATTCACAAGATTACTGTGTATGAAATTTGACTGATAACATCATGGGAAAAAACTGATCTTGTTAAAGTGCGTTAAATGAATTAAAGCGTGGTTCGGCGTCAAAAAAATCTCACTTTCGCGAGGTGAAGTAAATATTTGAAGAGATCGTTTCGTTACTAATCGTGGCTAATTAATCAATAAGCAAGGTAGAAAGTCCAAGTATCTATCTATCTATTGCGAATTGGAAGAGAAAGGGGCATAGTACCCTACGTAGGTACTGAGGAACTAGGTTGTGCCAGCCGTAAACAGAAATTGCACCTCAGACGAAAGTGTTTCGGAAGGGAGTTGAAATACCAATAATTTTAACATTGTAACGATAATAGCTTGAGTATAGGATAGACATAAAATCAATTCTTCAAAGTGTAAGTACTTAATATCCAATCAATATTATTCAAATGTTAACTTAGACGGAGTCTGGGTTCTCAAAAGATATTTTAGGTATTTGAAGAACTTATAGTGGAGCGTATACATATATTATACTCACGCATCAGTAACAACTAATCTATTTACAATAAACTTCGAGTAGATGATTAGATAGGCTTGATAGATATATCAAGAATTGGCATACCTACTTTCCGCATTTGCATAAATATTGACTATTGGATGAACCGTAAAAAAAAACTAGACGACATGGATGATATATGAACACAAATATGTGATATAATTTCGGGATGGGAACTTTTTAATTTTACATGCTCCGTCGGCTACCTGAAATTGTGCAAGGAACTCATTCAGGGCCGCAATGGTCACGTTTCATGCTTGCAAAATATGAGTATTACCTACTGTTAGAGGTGAAAAGGTTTCGGGCATCTCTTCCTTTGTGACCCACCGTGTTTGCTAATCTAATTTCTCTTTTATATGTATAAAACTATAAAAAACCTTATGCATAACTTCAATGACGGATAAATAATTTCAATCAACCAGTGAGGTATTTACGAGTATTATCTGCAATTGCGTCGGTCAGCAGATTTCAGTTATTACTGCTTTAACTTTAACGATAACTTTTCCTTATTATTAAATATATAATTGTATTTTGTTGATGTTTACGATAGAGAGTCATTCATAGATAATCTGTAAGTTTAATTGTTAATTTAGATTAGGTTCTTACGGCGACTTTTGTCATTGAGATATATATTTATTTGCATACAAGGAAGTGAATTTAAATGATAACTTGGAGTTATTTTTACTAATAGATATCGTTTAAGAACTCGTGTTATAAATACTCGCAATTCACACAATTTAAAAATGTTTAATAGATAATTGGAGGAGCTATTGGCCTATGAAGGAGTAGGTACATGAAGGGAAACCTTCCGATATCATTAAAACGCAAACTCATGGTCACGTGCATTCTTCCAATCCTTACCTACATAGCACAAACTTGGTTTTTGACAAAAATTCGGAAATCTGCCCTCAAGGTTTGCCAGAGAGCCATGGAACGCAGTATTTTGGGCGTGAAATTAACGGATCGCATTAAAAATACAATACTGCGTTCCAAAACACAGATAGCTGACGTAGCTCACACAGCCGCCAAACTTAAATGGGACTGGGCCGGACACGTCTGCCGCATGCCAGAAGCGTTATGGGCTACAATTACCACCAAGTGGGTCCCACAGAACAGAACACGGCGTCCCGGTAGACCACGTAGGAGATGGCGAGACGAGCTTGACGACTTCGATCAAGACTGGTGGGAGGCTGCCCAGGACATGGATATGTGGAAGAAAAGGAGGGAGGCCTTTGCCTAGCAGTAAGACACTTAAGGCTGTTAATAAAATAAATAGATAATAAGACAAAGAGAAAGAAAAAACAAGACAAAACAGATTTAGCCGATGTGCTTACTGTTTCATAATAAGCGTATTTATATGCAAAGATTGGCAGTTACATTTGCAAGAAGAAGTAATGGCAGCAATAATTCACTTTCCAAGGCAAAAGTGCGAGTATCTGTTCCCGGCCAGAGGGTTTCGTTAATTTTAAGACTTCACGACAAATCGATAAGTGTTATTCGGAAGCAAACTATAAAACTACCTAGTCAAACTTTCACTTGTTTCGACAAACTGTGAAATATCGGATGAAAATTTAGCAACAATGTGAAAAATTGCCCATTATAAGGCAGGTGAATATCTCGTTGCGCATACAATCAGTGTATGTAATTAGCATAGAGTATGAAACTATCAAATGGTGTGATTGGATCGCATTACCACGTTACAAGTAAGAGTGGCACTATAAGATAAGGCAGCTCGGAACTAAAATGAAGCCACAGAGTGTCGGCGTCAGCTAATGATAGTCGTATCCTCCAAGTTTCATATTGGTTTATTTGCGAACATGATGGAACGCAAATGCAATATGAAAATACCTATTCACGAGAAGGATCTTTATCATAACTTTTTAATGGTCTTGCCGTGTTTTATTCTGAAACGCGAAAGCTTTTTCTATCTCGAATCCTTGCTTAAATGGATGCATCCGAGACGCAAATAACTTAATAAATTCGCCTCGACTTGCGAGGAAGTACTAAGTTATTATTATGGAAATGAAATCACGTAAGACTGTAACTAAAAATTGTTTGGTTTTAAACGAAATAAGTTTGTTGGTGGTAATCCAGTGCACATTGCTGTAGGTACCTACTAATTTGATATCTTTTCGGGTCATTGACGTCATTGTAAATGTTTTATCGAAAATATTAAGTTAGTTTAGGGAACATTTTAATTGGAGCGTCATACGGATTCTTGAAGCACTTGCTTTTAAAGTTATTGAGCTGTAAGCGAAAGATACGACTTCATTCGGTCGCTGTGTGATTGCACATTCTTAGACACGGTTATACGAGTCAACCTTCTGCTTCATAGAAAATTGGGTTTTCAGGGTAGAGTGACTGCTTGTAAAACCAATTAACATTTAAAACTTCCCAATTCAGATTGTTTCGATATACAACTAAACCTTAAACCTTAGATCAGATTTGACTAAATCTGAGGATAAACGTCAAAATCGTACAGACTAATCTTGGAATAAACTCTCTTGTTTGACCAAATTGTCGCTTAGTGTAACTCGGTATCTGTATAAAATGAACGCAAACAAAATTACGCATTGAAAGAAAGAAGAATAAAGTTTTGCCATGAATGTTAGAAGACGTCGTCGGTCTGTGCATAAGCATCAAGAAAAAGCTGGTTTATAATGAAAGGTTTTCGACAAATGACGGTGCATCGGCTAATAACATAAATCGTGTCAACAGATGTGGAATAATTGAGATGGATCTCGTGCCCGCGTGGTTACATCCGTTGCGTGAGACGAGTGATTTTGTCCTTGTCGTAAATCATTTGAGCAAAATCAATATATAACGATGACATTTTGAAATAATTACATTAAACTTAATAATTGTTTAATCCTTTGTTTTCAGCTTAATAATAAACACAAACGCTTGCTTTTCCGATAAGACTTCATTATAACTTCACTTGTACCTATGCTAGTGTCATTCGGTATTATTGTAGAAGTTGAATGAAAGTATGCATCGAGAAGAAATACCACCAATGCATTGACTGACCTTCTCTTATTGATCCTAAAAGGGTTCTTTAAATAGAAGTTTTAGAATCATTATATTCATTCTTTATCATAAGATTTATAAAGCTTTCCAATTCTAAGGATGAAACTATTCATAGTAAAAAATGGTTTCCGTAAGCTGAGATCCAATTAGTGAAAACTTTAAAATATTCGATCGATAATCTGTTGTATTACATAATTACTATTTATCTCTCGTTAACAAACTCTCACATTCCGGAAAGGCAGAACATTTAGAATCAATCATAAAATGCCTTACGTATTTTAAGGCTGAGGAGTCTTATAAGAGCGTGCAGATTGCGAGATGAATTCTTCGAACACACTCCGAATCACTAAACATTTTACGTAAAGACGTAAAAATGACGTGAACTTGCGTCCAATGACATAAACGATTCGTCGGACCCAATTAAAGATGGCGTTACGTGATGTACCGGTATCCAGCGGGCACATTTGGCACGCGATCGCATACGGCTAAGATAAGTTACCGTTTCAGTAAACCGCCTACCGCGGACAGTTACGTCCCGAATCGCGGTAACCGGCCATGTCGCGATAATTAAGTGGAGTAAGTGTTGAAAACAGGATTAAAGTTTTAGGCATTTAAGAACATTTAACTTTCATCATTATCTGCCTGCGGTCCCCCACTTCAGAGCATAAGCGTCTCTTCGAGAACGCCGCATTTAACTTTATATGGCTGGAAATATATAGGATGGTCATGGATAAATAGAGGAGAAACCGTAGGCCCGCAGTAGTATACCACTATACGAATAAATAATATATACGTTGCATATCTCTTCCATTGGCATTTCCTTATTATACTATGCTAATATTTTAGAATCATTATACTCCTGTTCCTTGTGGAAAAAAGTGCATGCATTTCCCCGATGCATAAAGAGATGTATATTCATTGTTAATTAATACTACTAATGTGACTATATCCAATGGTAATGGACGTGCGAGTCTATAAATAAAATTATACCTCTCTCTAGTATGAGGAATATGTATACTACACAACCGGCCAAGTGCGTGTCAGGCCACGCGCAGCGTCAGGGTTCCGTAGTTGCATGGCTGTCATTGTTACATCGACACGCGTACGTTTAAAGTTGGTCGACTATTACTAATTAACTAGTTATGTCTACTTATCCATGATAGTTTAGCCAGCAGGGGGGTGGGGGGGGGGGGGGGGACACTAAACTTCACCAAAAATTAGGGCTTTAAAACGCAATATCATGCAAACCGATTCCTGAATAGAAAAATGGTTTTCGAGAACCCACAATATTTTTGAACAAGTTATCCTTCGCTACCCCACACCATGGGATTACCACCTTAAGTGTATGGGACCCTAAATAAAAGTTTTTCTAAATTTTATTCTACCATTTTGTCGGCGTGATAGATTTATTTACCCATGCCGAATTACAGCTTTCTAGTAGTAAGTAAGAAGCTAAGCCGCAGACGGACAGACGGACATGGCGCAACTACATATAACGGTTCCTTGTTGACTACGGAACCCTAAAAATTAGATTTCTCAAATGTAATTTTCTGTGAATTATCCAGGAACTATAATCATTTGGAATTTCAACAGATTGGCAAACTGAAAACTTTTCGCACGCCTAATATACAGCAGAGGGAAAGCTATAAAGCCATATACATACAATAACCAAAATAGCATTAGCAACGAGCTTCAACGTTTATTTCTGGTTCGTTTAAAATTCCATTTGTGTTTAGGCACACACATAAATCGTTGGACGCGTCAAAGAAGAAAGATGAGCACGCAGAGAATATGTAAAGCGAATAATTTGCGCTCGGGCCGGCAGCTAGATCGTTACTAAGTTACTATAGGAAAAAAGTTTACCTACGAAGTTTCAGTACACTATAACAAAGTTGGCGTGACCACATTTAATGAATGGACGCCAGAAATGGAGCTGACAGCAGCGAAATTTTCCTCATAACTTACAGTTGCAGATAACTAGTAGTTTGAAATAACACGCCTTAAGTATATAATCGGTAGTAAAAATTTACAATTGGACACATTTTGTACATATTTAAGGAATACCTATTTTGACCTTTGCACGAGCCAAAAATGACAATGTAATTTTTCTTCCAATAATCATGTACTTCGAAAACGTTTGATATTAAATAATCTGGACGAAAACATATTTTGGGATTAGTATAACAAGTTATTTAGTATAACATTCTTAAGATAACTGATTCCTATTCATAAGTACATAAAACTGCTTACATATTTCAAATAAAAATCTAGTAAACAAACTTCCTCTTAAAATAGTACCCCACGCGAACGAAGAAGCTCGCAGACGCTAGTACAGCAATATAATAGAACAGATTTATCTCAGACCTGTGGGAGTTCACGACTTGATAAGGAAGCATGAGCTTAATTGTTTGCTGGCATAAGGTAATAAACATTTCATTGCACGAACTGATAAATAGTATCCGGACTTAACTAATGACTCCACATACCCATTAACATTTAAGAGGTGTGTATAACATGATTCGTCATCAGACTAAATAAATATGAAAGCGGAACTGAAGTGTGTAAATCATGTTAATTGCATACGATTCGTCTCAAATGTAAAATTTATTCTTAATCGTGTTTTGATGAGAGAAATTGATTTTAATGAACTCACGTTTGTTAAGAGTACATTATTGCCGTATTAGCTGCCGTCATGTAATATAGACAAATTCATAATTATTAAGGTTGTAGTCAGTAAGGTTGCGCGTAATCTACCTGTTTATTTCGCGAGGCCGATTTTTGTACATGCCATCAGACCTACAGTTATGGTCCGATTTAGATGAATTATATGTCATTCGATTTGTCTCATGCTGGAGAATTGCAATATGGTCTTTGTTTTGTCATTTTTTTATCAATGAAGTACTAAAAAATAATATTTAAATACTACTCTGAGCTGACCAAGTGACTTTGGCTGCGTGACGTTACGTGACGTAACTCCTGTATTGGCTTGACAATGTAAAATAAATAAACAAGAATGGAACTCAATCAAACCTGTAGTAAGTTATTCAGCATGAGAATTTATAAATGTTGAGTTGGACACATATCGATACAACATTAAGCAAATTTACACAACGGCGGAGTGATAGGTGATAAGCTGATAGACTACCCACAGCCAGCAACGGCCGCAAATTAAAAAAAAAACACCTACATGTTCTTCAATACTAACACTGCATAATAAAATAGCAGCAAACAAGCTGTTTGACATGCCTCTGTTTAATGAACGCGAGTTGTGAGAAATGTTGACATGTCAAAAGCGTAACAAGAACAATTATAATTTGTATATGGATCTCGTCGCACTACGTAGTTTCTTATAGACAGGAATGACAGTCAAGACAGTTACCGGCGCTGAAAGTGAGTGGAAAAGGAAACATCTTGTCAAATACCAAAGGGCGTAATCAGTGAATAGGTATTCCATTTTAATTGAGTTTTCTACAGTCCATTCCCAGAAGATTTCACCTACTTTGGATAGACTAAACTACTCAGATATTTTCTTCATATGGATTCAACTTAACATTTACGTTTACGGCGAATCATTAAGACTCGTTAATCAAGATCGCATCATCAAAATTCCATAGAGATGTTTCCAGTAGCTTTTACCAAACCAAGCGTGTCACGCGAGTGAAGTAGCTTAAGTAATATTTTTCAAAAGCCCTAAGCGACGGATTGAAATTTCACTGTACGATTATGATTGATCGATTTTTAATAATTGCTCATAGGCTACTATTAGTAGGAAGCGCGAAGTTATTTGAACACATAACTCATCAGAATGACAGGTCATTAAGATCGCATTCCATCAAAAGGGAAACTTTTAGGTCTGAGTTATTGGCACTATTAGGAAAATTACGACCCAGAAAGTTTTATGGATAGTTCAGGGGTCACTGCGTACCGTGTTAACTAAACTATTACTGCCTAAACTATAGGTGGCAACTTGTTATACTCTTATAGATGTTTATATAACTCAATTTCAAATTAGTATTTCTGAAGATGTTAAGAGGATTATAGCTTAAATACATTTAAGAGTTTTCCGATACACGTGATTGGAATTTGGAAAGGTCTATAATAGTATCTTTCTGAATTCCTAATTAGAGCATTAATTTCTTCTATAGAGTATAAAGAGATATATAGACACAACTTACCTAACTGATCGGGAATCAAGCGATTGGGGTTAATTTTTGATTAAATAAAGAGAAAAACAGTATCATACGGGTATTTGTAAATCCGACATGTTTTTGCTGTCTACTTTGATTATACCGCCCAAGAGAACAAAAGTAATAGCCAAATGAACTTCGATAACCGATAAATCGAGGTAGCATAATCATAGTCCGATAAAATCATCGATATTGATCTATACGCCGATCTGCGTGCTCGTGACACAGCATTGTTCATCCGCCACATCGTAGCTATGCTTTTAACATTAGAAAGCAAAAAGTATGTTAATAGGGTGTTCGATGTACGTAGAAATCATTTTCGCATTCAGTTACTCGTGAACAACACTGTTTATTTTTCCAAGCTCTCATCTGCGTGTTTGCATTGTTTTTATAATTAGATCTTAATTTTTACGCGTCAAGGTTGTGATTTCAGTGACAACAGTGACTCCATATGATCCTCTTAAGGTGAAACTAAATCTATTTGCTCTTCTACAAGATCTGGAATAGGAAGATAGAAAGTAAATATACATGTGTCAAATCAAGTGCCATGTCAAGACAAACGGTGTGCTTTACAACGATTTGTCTAAATAAGGCAATATTTGTAGAAGGTATGTTAGCTTTCTAGATATGACATGTGAAGTCACGTCTTTAGAGGTTTCTCTGACAATTAAACAACTATTATCTCGTGCTAATGCATAAATCGCTATTCAATAAAATTTAAGTTTTGCTAAATCATAAATAAAATATAAGGAGTTAATACTCTTTAAATTCTAATGAATTAACATATACTTTTATACAAGCTGTTTGACACCTCACTTTTACAATCGGCATTAAATAAGTAAGTTATTTTTGTAGACGCGAAAACAATATTTCATGCATGATTATGGGGCGGTACTTACAAAGTTCTTAATTACTACGCGTAATGCATATGAAACTCACTTTGCACATTAAAATTAGCGTACAGACTAAGTGAAGTATTTCAAATTGCATAAGACCTGACTATTAGCAGTGAAAGTAAATACATACATAATCGCTTAATTCAGCCGGAACGTCAAATGTGCGTGACCCTTTCTCACTACTGTCCATCAAGTTATACACCATTGAGGTTAACCATTGTTGATTCAAGAAAGAAATACCAGCATACCTTATCAATGCATACACATATCTTTTAAATAGAACGTGATTTGCTAATAATATCTATTTTCCTGAATCTCATATACATAATTCAGGTACTTGTATACCTATGTATTTAAATATGTGCTATTTGTAGTTCCATTGTACCATAATGTAATACGATGACTATGAACTATTCTGCTATTTGTCTAAACGTGACTTCACTGAACTTTACTAAAACGGTTTGAGAGTGGAGGGATATAATAAGCCTCCAGAACTGATAATCATCTCAAAACATATTTTTAGTTTTATGCCATCTAACCGTTTCATAGCTACAAAAAGCTGCGTCTAGTGAACTAACTGACAAAATAATATTTTTAATGAACATGACTACGGAGTATACACTTATTGCTTACTCACCACAATACGATAGCTTCATTAGGTACATACCTGAAACAAAAGAAAATGAATAATGTAGACTACAAAAAACAAACAACGTAATAATGGCATAACATTGGCGAATTTCAATTCGTATGCATAACACTCATTATGTTAGAGGCCTTGGGCGAAAGTTTACCGGCGCGGCTGACCCCTCTATTCATTAGAAGATAATCGAAAGTAAATTTAATTCGGCTACAAGATAAGTTTGACAGCAATTTCATTAACACATGTTTTGCCACCGCTTTTTGCTCTGTAATAGATTCCTATAGAAAAACCCACGTAATCGTAATCGTAACACATTCGATCGGATAATGATTTGGCTTTTTTACGACTGTTGTTTAACAGATGTTTAGCGCCAAGCTATAAAGTTCCGTCCAGGAATCACACCGATTGAAAAACGTCGTATATTCTGTGGACAAAGTAGTATTTTGTGCCATTTGAAACCGGGAAGCCAGAATTAATCTCGAGCAGAATCGATCGTGAGTGAAATCGGAATAGTGATTTCACTAAACAGATTGATTTAAATCGTGACAAACAAATAAATACAAACAATTGTTTTAAATTTGCACAGTCGCCTAGTCAGTGCGGGTAATAACAACGATATATCTAACTTTATTCTAACAATGGGTAATGTGAAAAAGAAAGCGAAAAAGCAAGTTTTGGGAGTTTACCTTTATATGCCATTGTCACTGAAACGGTATATTCTAAGTAAATTGAATGGGAAGAAACTGCTACATTCTAAAACAATATTAGTGTGGTAAAAGGCTGGCTCTGCGGCAAATACGGCTAAACACCTCAAGCGACGCAAATACTCAGCCATCAATAGTGGCTACCTTTTTGCGCCGTTTGGGGTCGAAACTGGCCGTGGGGTGAAAGCGCCCATAGCTTATTCAAAGAGTGCTCCAAGCGCCTGGTAGAGGTGACGCGTGACCAAAGGGCTGGATCATATCTGGCACAGCGGATCAGCATTGCCATTCAACGTGGCAATGCTGCCAGCCTTCTGGGCACGCTGTCCTCTGAAGGCGATTTCTGCCATTTTTTTATTTATAATCATTAGCTTAGTTTAGTTTTAATCTTAATTTTCTATTTTAAGTTCAATTGTTTGTTTTTACACAACCGTATTATTTATGAATAAAGGAATCTTATATACAGGATTCCTTCTGCTAGTGTCAATGTTTGATGTCAAACGATTACTAGTAGATCTACATGAAAACTGTGAATTTGCAGAAATGGTGTAACCCACGTTTTACTCAGCTAACTCGTATTCGCGAAAATGATAAAGATGTCGTGAATCTCATTGCGCAAGATTGCCACGATTTCCGGGAATATTTGCATGACTTTATAACAGACGGCTTGTAATCAGTATGCGACCGTTAAGGCAGTTAGAGGGACCATCTTGGGACAGTCTGGTAAGAAGTCTATCAAGTAAAGGTACGTATACGCGACCCGGCGTAACAGTACCTGTTACTACTCATATCATAAACAAGTATTATGATGTACACTACCACTTTGAACATCGTTATCGTTGCGATGATCGTCAGTGTCACAGCTCAATAAAATGCACACACATTTTTTATTTCCCGAAAGGTATTCTCCGAAACTCATTGTGATTTATGGAGTATCAAAGCTTGTTCTAGTTTTGAGGAACGCTGCTTGTGAAAACTGTACCCTCAGCTAGAAGAAGTGATAACATGCATTGAAGGCTATTAAGCTGTGATTGTGTGGAGGTTTCGGGTTTGAACCGTACATTTTTATCTTTTACATATCCTCGACCCATTTGACCTCAAACAATCCTCAAATTTAAAAAAAATGTTCCACAACGCACATATGATTTTTTTGGAGTCGCAAGTGTCCATAGACTACAGTGTCTGCTTGGCATCAGGCAGGCTGTTTGCTTGTTTGCAACCACCGTAAAAAAAAAACCTTAAACATTACTCTCATGAACTGGAAGTGGTGATTGTAAAATTGAGGATATATGCGAAAAGGCAAGCAGAAAGTAAATATCTACATGTTGCACTACAAAACAAATGCTAAGTGTTGACGCTATCTTGTCGTCACTGTAAAATAATGTTCTAAGAAAAAGAAACATTATGACCTATGAATAGGTCGTTAAGCGTAGCAGGTCTCAGTAGCTTTACATTCTAGACAATTACCTATTTATGTACTTTCCTCTCTAAGTGTAGCGTCTTGAATATGTAAATAAGGTTCTTTCTGCACTTCATATTTATTAAAAAAGCAACGGTCAAGAGATGCGCAAAACATCCCGAAATATACCGTAACGTCATTCATGTAAGTGACACTGTAAAGTGTAAATACACATTAAAGTTCTAATTATGACCAGGAATGTGGACGTAAGTGTTTGAATTCGTGCTAACAAATAATAATGTGAATTGCTCAAACAGGGTTGGTATGAGCGGTAGACTGAACGTGTGAATAACTTGACATAGTAAATGCAACGTGTTAAGTGCGGCGGCAAACACTTCGTATCAGGGCAAGCACAACCCTACAAGTTGCTTCAAGTGTTGACCAAAGCAAACTTTGAAATACAGTAGAAGACCACTAGCCAGAAAATACATTATTTAACAATTGTTTTTGTAACAACATCCGGTTTGGTAGCTAAGCCTACATACGTGAATGATAACAAGTGTTGCCTTAACTCCAGTGCCAGTTTCCTCAAAAGGACTAGATGGTAAACAACATACTTGCAGCTTACGTCTAGTTAAGTGAATTCATGTCTAACGACTTTCCCATCTGTACAGTAATAAAAGTGAACAGTCGGGTTGAAATACTGGTAGGTATATAATGAAACGACATTACGCGAGGACAAATTATCTACATGAGTAGAGAAAGATCTTGACTTGAAAGTGTATTTAAGTAAGCGGTTAAGACAGCAAAGCCTTATAAGATATAAAGCGTGGCTGGCAATAGGAGATGTAATAAATTATCAGTGAAGTCATTATGCCCGTGATTTTTATTACGATAAGACGTATCGCCTAACGTTCTTGCATCCAACGGAATTGTGTTCGATAAAGCACTGTGTCAGTTAGCGGTAGCTGCTTTTTTTCCTTTGCCTTATCCAATCCACCATGCTCCGCTGCGCGGCCATTCGACAGGCCGGGCTTAATCGCGACTAATAGACTCGGTATTAGCTCCGTGGTGAGATTGCGTTAACAGTCAGTGTGAAGTTACTTATAAAGTTCAAACGAAACAAAATTGCGCATTTTGCGACCGGAGGGACATTCTGCAATGAAAAATTACAAGATGGTCTGCTTTATTCATGTGACTCAAAATAAAAGTAGTGGCATGACAGTCAAATTACATATTATTAGCAGCACGTAGTTTACTGAGACACTTTTTTCAGCTTCAGGTTAATGCTCAATTTGATACCTACATTTTGCCACATTGTGGTTTGATGGTCAAAAAATGTTCAGCAATTTGTTGTAATGTCGTAAAAATACTGTCTAACACTGCAATATAGCCCGGGTTCACTTTTCATTTCGACGAGTTAATGATAATATCAACGTCTGCCTTAATAGACCGCAATGGCAAAAAGTACATACAAAGTTAGTTAACCTCTCACTTGTTAATCTTTCCTCTCGGATTTATCCAATTCTGGGCATAGGAAAGTCGAAGCCTGATCAAGACATGCCTATAAAACCTTAACAAGATTTCAATTTCTACAGCGTGTAAATTATATTGATATAAAAACTCACAGTTCATCTACTTAATGGGAATGTTGGAATTGCTTTTAAAGCTACTTGATAAAAAAAAAGAATTTCGTGAAAACGATAAAATGCGGATTGTAATAGCCAATTGAAGTGAGAACGCCTTTGGAGTCAGCACTATTTATTTGGACCATTCTAACGTGAGACGTACAGTAGATGGTTGCTTCCTTCCAGGCGCTTGGCTAGAAGATTGATAATTAAATGATATTGCTTTGGTTTCTAACACCGCAAATTAACACCATTGTACCCGGCGGTATCAATGATCGAAGTTAAGAGATTCCGGACGCAATCTCGGAAACGTGACTGTTGTTCTTGTTTGCATTGCGGTTGAAATGGCTATAAGCGGACGAAAGTTTCAACCTACATTGCGGATTGAGCACGTATATCACTTGACAATTTCTCTGGTTTGACGCGGGTCAAACTTTATTCGTGCCACTGTGTTGCATAACGGAACGAATGTAAAGGGTGTTCGCGAAATGTGTGCCTAGATCTGCATGCGTATCACGCGTCGGGCGAAATTCGCGTCGCTCGTGTTGCCGATGTGCAGTGACTTTAATGACAATAACGACTCCTTTTCCATATTTAGCAATGTTAAAGAAACTCATTCAACCACGTCGCTTCTGGGCTAGTTAGCTGCCTCTGGGGGTCCAGTTGTTGTTGTTATATTGAACTCGAAAACAAAATCAGTTTACCTCAAATTAGAAGAAACTTTAATCAAGACTACAATATAAATATTGCAACGGATTAAATTACGTTTTTGTACATCACCGCAGGGCAAATTATAAGGGTTGGTAGCCTGACCTGAAAAGTGCTGTAAAAGAGACGAAACTTCTTAAGTCACGTCTAGCCTGTAGGTTTGTTACGAAACGTATGCGTTTGACATTGGCGTTCGGTTTTGGGACGGGCCATAACTATTCGTTAGAGGAAGGATAAATAAATGAAAATGCTGTTTCTCAGCTACGTCGAGAAAACCACATAGGAACTACATAATCTGGCATAACCATGTGACGATAGTAGCGAAGTACACAAAAGCATTTGACAGGCCATGATTCATAACAGATGCGCGGATGCAGTATCGAGGGAACGATCGAGCGTGAGGCACTCACAGGTTTATATATATCGTGACACCGCTATCTCAGATAACTGGGAACGGATCTAGGATCTCGTGGAAAACCGACCTCCGTACGGTGCTCACGCATCGGAGAATTCACTCTATAACAATATAGGTATTATCTAATCTGAATTCAATCTCTTTATCTTTACGGTTAGCTGTTAGGTTTTTGTGTAGCTTATGGTTTTTGACTGGTCAGGAATTAGTTATAGCCTAAATGAAAATTTAAACTTGCAAACAACTGACAAGGTAAAACCTCCTTCTCAAGATTCAATTTCCAATTAAAGGATTTTTGTTAATGCTCCGAGCCGGATTCTTTCGCTTCTCAAGATTACATCATAATCAATTGCAAAGTACAACTAGTTTTAGTACATTTTATGAATCAGGATAATTTAAACCTACATATTCCTACCACGTAATAGTTTCCTGGTTACGGTAGCCATTTTCAATAAAGATACTGGAGGTGATAATAATAAATAAGCCGAGGATACAGAGCCGCACCTATATTCAATGATGCCTTCAAATTTTATGCATATTCATAACATTTTAAGGGCCAAGCGAGTCATTTGCCTCGTTTATATGCTACTGGATTTTCTCGCGAATTCACGTTCAGGATACCTAAGCGTATTTAGCTAATTTTAGGAGGATTTTTAACAGACTTCAAAAAGAAGGAGGAGGTTCTGAATTCGGTTGTAATTTTTTTAAATGTTTGTTACCTCAGAACTCCGTCATTTATGAACCGATTCGTACAATTATTTTTTTATTTAAAAGTTCCAGATTGGTCCCAATGTTATCAAAACTTCAGTTGGATGATGGGAACCATGAGAAATTGAGGGAACTCCTCAAATATAGAAGGCACGCATGTAGTAATTTCGGTATTTTCTATTATAACTAGTGTACCTATTTACACTCGGAAATCACAAATTTGGTGAAGGTGAACTGATGTTGAAGACCACAATGACTTATGGAACTCGTACTTAAATTGTAAAAGTACGTTTCTGATTCTGATATGATTCCGTTGAAATAGCAACTAATGAAGTCCTAAATGTCAAGTGTGCCAAATCGACGGAACTCCTCAAATATTATCGGCCCACATACAGTGATATGGTTTTCGTCTGTAATAATCAACATATTTACCCTCGGAAAGCAATCCATGCGGTAAAGCGGAAAGGAAATGTGGAAAGGTTCATTTGGCTTGGCGGAGTACTAAATTGAAGTCGGTTAAAACTTTGTTTTTAACGTAAATTATGTGTTACGGATGCGGAGATTATGTTTCTCCATCAACCCCCGACGGGGGGATGCTATAAGTTTATCATGCATAATATATTATGTTTCCGGTGTGTCTGTCTGTAGCATCGTAACTCCAAAACGCATGAACTCATGTCGAAGTTTTTTTTTTAATAAAGCAATTATATTCACTTCCGCATTCCTTCATTATTATATGTAAGTATCTATGAAAATAGGAAACTCTCACGTACATAGCTAATTAGGAGTAAAATGCGTGTCTTAACCGGTTACTACATATAACAATTACGACGATTTCATAAACACTTAAAGGATCAATGTTAATGCTTCCTGTCTTAAATTACAGTTTCACTTAGGTATTCCACAACCCTCATTGGCTGGGAAAGCTGTAATCATTTCAGTCCTGTCGCAGATACAACATTGTGAATCTTATCTCTTACATATAACCTCCATCCGTATGTATGAGTATCTATTATTAGATGTCCGCAATTGAGAAATTAGTGCGTGCACGCGACTTGCGCATAGCGTCAAACCCGCCGTGAATCCGGAATGGGATATCTTTTAGCATATTAAAAACGCGATGGTGTTGAGTCTATCAAGTTATTTGATTTCGCTATTTCTGCGAATTGAATAGGTTTCCAACAAGGGTTCCAACGAAGCTCCAAACATATCCTAGTAACTCGGATGAAATACGATTTCATGTTTTAGACATTTTCATTTTCTCCAATGATTTAAGAGTAACCTGTTTAGACAGCTTCAGTTGCCTTTGCTGTTCGAACGTGGGTTATAATGCAAAGATAGCATTGGAGAAACCAGACTATTCATATTTGACAGGGCGGTCTACACTTCAGTGACTAACGAATGAGGTTGTATAGACAATTATACCTGCCCCCGGTAACTAATGGAGCCCTTATATGGCAGCAGCTCCCTAGAATGGGGTCAATCGCCCACCGGCACAACGGTAACAATCGAGAAATTTGAATGGTTATACATAACTGGACACCACACGAAATCCCGTGAATGCATCGAGTATGCTTCATGATGATAATAAACACGTATCTATTTGTATACAAAGAACATGCCGAAGTGTAGTGAAGACACCGATATAATGTATGATGTATGCACATAATTTACAAAAAAACTTCACACCGGCTATAATAGCTCAGATACAACGATGTTTAACAGCACAATGCATATCTGAGTTAACGCGATGTTGATGGACATATTACTGGCACCCGAGAGTCATCTCGTAGATGACATCATTTGTCACGTAAATTATGTTAAACATAACAACATATGTAACCCATACCAGCTGCAGTTGTGGCAAAAACAACAGAATCTGCATTTACTAAGAACTGTAATTAACCTCCAGTTCAAGCAGCACGAGGACGCACCTATTATTAAGGCCTTACTAGAGAGAGTTCAACAGCTTACTTGTACATGTCCGACTTCCTTGTTAAGATAAGTTTTAAGGACAATAATTTATACTTATTAGCATCATCATTATATAGCGATATTGACTTTGACGACCCCAAAGTCTATAGAGTGATTTACAAAGGAGATTTAATGGGTGAAAGCAGTTGAATTGAATCTTAAGGCCTCATCATCCGGTCTGATAACCTTACCAGCTATTGTAACCGACCTACCTCTAACTGAATAACAATTGAGAATAAAGACTCGGGCGCGTTCAAACGGCCTTTTCATTTTCCTAAATGAGTTGCTAGTTTGTTCTGGCCATCGTTGGTAATTAGGCGTTGCCGGTACGTCGGTAGCGTTGTGTAAGTCGTTGGTGTGGTCGGCCAGCCACAATGAAGAGATGCTTTCTAGCGTCTTTTCAACTGTCAATAAAGACATTCCTTTGAAATGTGACAATGATGACGCCTGGAACATAATTAATTATCTTTGACGATTATAATGAATGAAAGTAATACAATTAGTATTTTACGCGATGAAACAATGCGGGGTATTGTTAGTCAAAGTAATTAATTACGAAATTCATTCTTAAAAGTTGAGATTGGACAAATCTAAGCCGCCAGTAAATAAATAACAATTACAGTATGGCTTTAGTATACTTAGTATATATACTAAAGCTAAAACACCCGCATTACGCTTCATAAAAGTCAAAGTATCCGCCTCGTAATGGATTATTTTACACATATTTCACGCCTGTCCCAAATTGATTTAAAATAATCAATAGTTTTTATTTTATGACACACTTATTGATTGATAATTGCGGTCCTTGAACTAGTCTTCTTTAATTATACCTAGTCGTACACGCTTCGTCTCCATTCCGCATTCCGTAGGTTTCCTTCCTTCGAGTACTACTTCAACAATGTTGAAGACACGCGCTCTGCAATCTTGTAGTAGCGTCATTGAGTGGTTAAGGCTGTTCAGAGTAAGACAGTTACTAAGACAGTGTAATATCGGTGCGGAGTTCGAGATGCGCATATTGCGTTGAAAGCAAAGCGAAATGCATCTTACGCACGTTTATAGCTGAGCCGAGCTATTTCCCGTTACTCACAAATTCCGTGGCACAATGGAGCCATTGGGAGGCTTCATCGACGGATAATTTGGGCTCGTATTGTATCGCAGGGTAAGGGCCCTAGGGGCATCAAAAGGCACCATAATACCAGAAAACCAGCAGACCGAAAACTAGTCCCCGGCTTTAATTGAAAATCTCTACAAACGGAACGCAAAAACAGATGAAATTAGTCGCGTTTTATTTGGTAGGTACGCGTAAAATGGGCGTCCGAAGTCAAGACAAAAATGGTGTTTGGTGTAATTCAATAAGAGGAGTACCGTTATCAATGGTCTTTGTCATTTATATCACGGTGTAAATAATTTTTCAACGAGCCGATGCTCGCGATAATAAAGCTCAGTTTGTAAACAACGTCAATGTTATCCCATGTCAACGATATTGTGCTGAGAGCATCTTGTACGACCTTCCTTATAGCGTCGGCATTCTACAGAGAGATTGCTAGCGTCTTTGTCCGGCTTACCGCAAGCAAATTCAAACCTCAATGGATCGTGCAAATTTATGGGGGCTGGCTCGATCGGCCAAAGGCTGTACATCAGCTGAGTCAAAATGGCGGAAGTAACTCGGACCATCGCGGCATCGTCGACCGTAAAAATATTGCAATCCAGAAAATGCACAATAGACGATTTTTGTTGAAATGGTTCTCGTAGTTTCTCACTGCCATAAAGGAAATGAGTAAATCAAATTTCGATTCACGCAGCCACGTTCGGATCGTTTCCTTTACTTTCCTCTTTGTATCTTTGGAACACATACGCAGTGCCAAAATAGCAAATTTCTTTTACATTCAAAGTACAAAATAAACATTTCTACATCAAATAACAAACTGCATTCTTCTAACGGTCGGTGCTCCCATAATACGAGTGAAGTGAACTGTCATCGTTTTAGACATGGGTGTCAACTAATCTACATGGCCGTTTATATTCCTATAGTAAGTACGCACATTTCCATATCGCGTTTCGACCCAGAAACCGAGTCGCGCCGTGAGAATCGCTGGCGGGTCAACCCTGCTAATGTGACAGTCACGAGTGGACGCATCACTACGCGGCTATAACACTGTAGGAGTTCTCGTTAAGGGATCCTAGCACACATCTATAGGTACTCATATTATAAATATAAATAAATAAATAAATAGAACTAGACAACGGATACACATACTTATATAGATAAATACATACTTAAACAGATATTAAACATCCAAGACTCGAGACCAAACATTCGCATTCATCATACAAATATCTGCCCCGACCGGGGATCGAACCCGGGACCTCAAGCTTCATAGTCAAGTTCTCTAACCACTAGGCTAATCGGTCGTCTTATAAAGTGATAAGGTGGAGTGTGTAGCTCTGTGAAGGTCTAGCTTTGTAAGTTTGTCTGTAGGAGGAAATCTCCGAAACTACACATCCAATTTAAAAACTTCCTTCACCAGTTAATAGAATGGACCTTCCCTAGTTAATATATTTGGCTGGAATGTTTGCAAAACGCGGGCGGAGCCGCAAGGGCAGCTAGTGTACAGATTAAGGGCGAGTTGCACCAACTTACGATTACATACCGATCAACGTTAAATATGGCGCTGGCAGCTGTCATTCCATAGAAACTTGTCAAACTTTCTATACATTCAAATTTTAACGAACACCGCTTACTATACCTTTTTTTTTTAATAGGAGGAAAGTCCGTTATGGATACCTCCACGCCACGGGGATAGCGCGGAGGTTATGTCGGACTCGCACCGACTAAAAACCCTTCGATGGTCTTCCTCGACGCATTTCGGACGGCTCTGGGATCTCCTACGGAACGCACGAGTGCCGCCCTATCGTCATGCCTCAGTGGTATCTACCTTTTTTTTCCGATTGCAGCCCCCAACTGCAACCGTGTACCACCCCGAGGACCCCTTTACCGCTTACTATACCTACAGACGGTTTGGTGCAACCCACCCTAAGTGAGAAAAGGTTTTCTCTTTCAAAGCCTTTATGACATTGACATATGATTGAACTTAACCTGGCCTGTGGAAAAGATTTTTTCATTACATCCTATTACATTCTGAACCAAAGTCCTTATAGTTTTTAGATTTTGATTGCTCGCCATAGGTAAAACCAGCAAATTACTGTTAAAGCCACACTATTCCATATAACATTAGAAAAATCGTGGGTCAATCGTCATGCGATTTCAAGGAAAACCATCATGAAATGCAAAAAACATAAGAATTGTTATGTTTGGAATGTACTTCATGATCGAAATAACTAGTACAATATTTCCCTTTGATATCCTAAATAAGCGTTGATATCCCAATGAATTTGAGCATAACGTGAGTGCTATTTTTGACTGAGTGATGTCCTATACTTAACCATTTATTTATAAGTATTTATATATCGTCGTCTAATACCCCTAGCACAGGCCTTGCTCAGTTTGAGCCTCGTTTATTTGTGTAAGAACGTCCCCCTTTCCCTATACATATTTGAATATCGTGCCCATCTGAATGTTTATTGTCATATCGCAATTTAATTGTAACTACGCAGAAAATCTATATTTACTCGCAATGTGCACTGGGCTACTGAAAAGCAAATTAATGTGAAGATTGATTATTGAATATAAGCCAAAAGAGCCTGAGGAGACAAACTATAAACAAAACACAATCTACCTTAAAAGGGTTATTAGGCGAAAACCCATATTAATACGCCACATCATTTCATTTTATTATGAAAGTTTTCAAGATCATCTAAATGGACCTACATAAAACTTCCGTACTTGGTTCGTTACTGCAAAAACGTGACTTTATAATACAGCAACGTAAAGGCTCCTGGCCCTTCTTGGCCCTGGGTCGCCCAGGGCAGGTTGGAATCAATTTGATGAAGAAACCAATGTAACTATGTCAGGAGGTTATAATCCGAGAGTCGCCCCGTTACTTCGTTCGCGCGGCTACGCGAAATTACACAAACCAATCATGAATGCAGGCCCTAGACGGTAATACACAATTGTAAGGCAATGTTCTGTACCGGTTCAACTATGACAGTTACAATTAGCACTAATTGGGCGGACTAATGATACATACCTACCTACAGAGAAAAGCGAGGAAAATTAGGACGCGTAGCTTTTGTTATCGTATACTACCCATAAGATGTTCTATCTTTTTGCTAAGCATGTTAGTGCCATTTCCAGGACACCTATTCAAACGTATTGTCGTGTAACGATTTATCGACTAGATATTATTGTATACGGATAGGTTTCAATGACGAATAAGAATAGAATTACCCGTTTCAGAAGTAAGGATTCGAAGGAAAGTGAGTATGTAATGTACACACGCGGTAGTAACTGTAATCAATCATGCATTATTGCGATTTCAGGAAATAGACGTGTCTTCACTGCACATAAAACATTTTCATCCATTTAAAAGATATTTGTGCAAATTAATCCGGAAAAGATACCTACGTTTAATGTCATATATCGATGAATATGTAATGTAAGAAATGCACAAAATGAAAAATAAATGCTTGCTAGTGGAAAATAATTCGATTCAATTTCCCATTCCCGTATGCATTTTTAAAGATTAAAATTACCAATTTGTGAATTTTACTTAATAGCAGCAGTGAAATTAGCCATGGATCTACTCGTAAGTAGGAGAGAAACTGACAGTTACAATATAAAAAAGAGGTAAGTAATTAGAAATTAAACCTTTTTAGGTTCCGTATCTCAAACTAAAAAAAACGGAACCCTTATAGGATCACTCGTGCGTCTGTCTGTCCGTCTGTCACAGCCGATTTGCCCCGAAACTACTGCACCGATTGAGTTTAAATTTGGTACACATATGTAAATTGGTGACCCAAAGATGGACGCATAAAGTAAATTAATGAATTCTGAACAAGGGGGTCACTTTTGAAAGGTAAACTGGAAAATTTAAAAAAAAAGTTTCGCAAACTGTATTGTGTGACATATAAAATGAAAGGGGTTGTTGTAAGCATCTCAGATATATATTTTTTTATAATTTTAGCAAAAACAGATTTAAAGTAATTTAGGAAAAAAGACGAATTTTGACCATTGCCCCTCCCCTTATCTCCGAAACTACTAGGCTTTAAATTCTGAAAAAAATATGGAAAATAGTTCCTTGCCTAAATATTACAGGAAAACCTATAAGAAGTTTGAGTACCTATTCAAAGGAACGGAAAAATTCTCAATATTTTACGGAACCCTCACCACGCGAGTTGAACTCGCACTTGTCCGGTTTTTAGGGTTCCGTAGCCAAAATGGCAAAAACGGAACCCTTATAGTTTCGTCATGTCCGTCTGTCCGTCTGTCCGTCTGTCCGTCTGTCCGTCTGTCCGTCTGTCCGTATGTCACAGGCATTTTACTCGAAAACTATGAGGTGTATTTGAATAAAATTTTGAAGATGGTGTATTTTGTTAGCCGCTACATACTTTTGTAATTAAAATTACAAAAAAAATTTTTTTTAGGGGTGCACTCCATACATAAAACTAAAAGTCAAAAAAAAATTTTTCATTGTGACCCCCCGTGTGGCACATCAATCGATAGGCCTTTCAAAATAAATATAAGGTTTCTTAGCATTTTTTTTGATTAAGTGAATAGGGTCGGAGATAATCGCCCCGAAAGTCACTAAAATTCTGTCCCCCCCCCTCTAATTTTTGAACGGTGTATTTTAAAAATATGGAAAAATTCATGGACATAGGGCTTATTAATTTCATTCACCGAAAATTGTTTTGAACAAGATCGGTTCAGAGGTTTTCGAGATATTGCTGAAAAACTGCCTTCCTCAAAGAAAAGGACGTAAGTGCCGTAAAATTTCTGTGACGATACGACCTTTTTAATAGGCACGGAACCCTTCGTTTTGCGTGGTCCGACACGCACTTGGCCGGTTTTTTTATATAAAGGTAGAGCATAATGCGTATACAGGGTGGAAAGTTAAAACGGGGCAGGAAGGGCAGCTACTAGATCCCTTGCCGCCACGCAAAAATGGCATTAGGATTTCATTCCTAACTTTTTAAGTGATGGCAATCTACATTCACAGATTTTTGAAAAAAAGTACAGTCAGCGAGAAAATCATCAATTTTGACGATATTTTTTTTAATGCCATTCGATCCCATTCCTATTAAGGATCAAAATACTCTTTGGGACCGACTAAGGTTTGACAACTAGAACGCCCAGAAATCAAAGAAAACTTTTTCCATACAATGAGTATGGGAATCCCAAAGTGCAAGTAGCCCTTTAGTTAGACGATCATCAAATTGTATGGAGACGGAGAATTTCATTTAGATTAGAAATGAGAGAATTCGTTCCATTGTTAAAAAAAAAACAAACGCATTCCCGTATTCATAAACGTTACTATGTGTATAGTACTCACGAGCGGACAGGTGCTGTAAAACCCTTACCTTAGTAAATTTTAAGTTTCGAACAGAATTTCTGAATACGGATGTTAGTATTCTTTTTACAAACTTTTTACAGAATAAAGCTGGCCGTCATTAAATAAAACCAGAATTGGCATAAAAAACTACATGAGCAAAATTAGCTTTGGGATTCCCATACTCACTGTATGGAAAAAGTTTTCTTTGATTTCTGGGCGTTCTAGTAGTCAAACCTTAGTCGGTCCCAAAGAGTATTTTGATCCTTAATAGAAATGGGATCGAATGGCATTAAAAAAAATATCGTCAAAATTTATGATTTTCTCGCTGACTGTACTTTTTTTCAAAAATCTGTGAATGTAGATTGCCATCACTTAAAAAGTTAGGAATGAAATCCTAATGCCATTTTTGCGTGGCGGTAAGGGATCTAGTAGCTGCCCTTACTGCCCCGTTTTAACTTTCCACCCTGTATAGTAGGTACCTACTAGCAAGGACAAAAAAAACTACCACATTCAACACAATTTTGTGAAATTATATATACATTTCTAATTACATATAGGGTAGACTGGGTACGGTTGTGCCATGTGACGACAGTCGTCATAACAGCGAAACGATACGGAATGCGAGGCCGTGAAAAGTGAGAGAGAAGCGGCATGTAAGTCTGCACGAACGATAGAAAAAAAAATTGCCACAAAAAAAAACATTGATTACAATAAAGTTACCTACAAGAATTTTGACAGAAGGCAGCTAAGTGACAGTCTCAGAAATGTACTGAACGCATTTCCCAGTATTGCGTCAGCCAGTACGCGGCGTTAACGTAAGCCCACATTTTTTTTGTTCGATTTCTTTTAATTAATACGCTTATTTGTATACAGATAGATTATTTTGTATTTTTTTTGTTATAAGTTGAACATTAGAAGTTAATTACGAGTGATTACTTTTTATCTAAATCATTTGACAAAGTTAAGGCGTCCAATCCAATTGAATCCAGGCTATAAAACTATCTTCGTGCAAAATTTCATCCAAATCGGTTGAGCCATTTAAGCGTGATCGAGTAAGAAACATCTAAACATTCAAACTTTCGCATTTATAACATTAGTAGGAAATAGGTTTTTTTTAAATTAATTTGCTATACGAATGTCAATTTTGTTTGGAAGACGATGTTACATATTTCTAAAAATAAAAGGCATTATAAACCATTTTGGTGTACGTTTATAAATCCTGTCACTACCGACCCCGGCCGTTGTGACACTTTAATTTTTTTTCTAATTTGATTATGATTAATACATTTATATTGTCCTATTTAGGGACAATATAAAGTACTCGTATATTTGTGTACAAATTAAAATTCAAGTTACTTTTCTCCCGGCTAACTGGAAATTAACAAAGTATTGACAATCAAACCAAAATTGTCACAACTGTACCAAGTCTACCCTGGAGCCGTAGCATGGTTGGCCTTATCACGCGACAAGTGACAAGATAAGAGCGTCGTCTCGTTCTATCGAACGGTGTCAGCCAGTGACGCACGCTCTATCCTATCACCTATCGCGTGACAAGGCCAACCATGCTACGGCTCCAGGTAATGAAAATAGGTTTATAGTTCGGTATGGAAGAATTACAAAATGTCTAAGTAGCAAGCAAAAGACAACATTCTACAAAACCTATTTTAAATAACATAATTCACACTTGTGACCATATAATTAACATTTTTGAAATACGGATTTGTTTCGTTAAACTAAACACAGCTATAAAATTATTATGATGATTGTATATTATAACTTGAACAAAGTTACGAGGCTGCATCACATTGCAGGCAATATTCATTTATCACTGTTGGCAACACTTGGGAATAACACTAATAGGTGCTCATAACTTAAAGTCTAGGCTATATAAATTTCTGAAACGTAACTGTATCCCGCCTTAGTTCAAACTTAATAAGGTGTTCGATTTTACTATCGTTAGCAAAAGTCTTCTCTTGTTTGCGTAGCTTTTCATTTCAGTCGTTGGGCGATTCTTGTGACGCTTTCACAGTAGTTTTACCATTAATCTTGACGATTAATCACTATATTTTGCAAGCTCTTAAAATACTCTGAAGCGGAGAATACTTATATCAAAAGTTAAAGTTTTTTACGCCAACGACTTTTACAATTCAAGTATTGCGAGTATCACTGCTAGTGAGCATATTTTGTTCTTCCACATGATCTACTCGTACATCATGATCAATGCTTTTAATCCCTTTGAAAGTCTAGTTTTCTGCCAAAATTGCTTTTTCCTAGAACCGTTGTTAGCAAACACAGGATCAGATACACAACAAACACTCCATCTACACCGTACAAGACATAAATCACAACTAGTCCACATGCCAACTGCTAACAGAACCATCCAACGCATTGCTTATTGGCAACAGGCTATAGCGAATTTTCAATCAGGTGCATCATACATCTACGTCAAAGAGACGGCAGATTGACGCGAGCGGGCAATCTGCGTCGAAAGCCGGCATGTGGCCATTACCCTAACAGGGCAGTGACAGGAAACAATGCATACATAATTATGCATCTTTCGTCTGCTGAGTATGCAGGCGAGTTCCTTGGGTCGCTTACTCTGTTAGGGTCGAATGATTTTAAAGGGCGGTAATGCAGATTAAAAAGGGTAAAACTGCGTTTAAAACCGGCACCCTCCAAATGGACGTTGAGGACACAATTTTCTGTTATTTTTAGTGTTCTGTACCTTAAAAGGAAAAAAACGGAACTCTTATAGGATCACTCGTGCGTCTGTCTGTCCGTCTGTCACAGCCAATTTGCTCCGAAACTACTGGACTGATTGAGTTGAAATTTGGTAAACATATACTGTAAATTGGTGACCCAAAGATGGACGCGTAAAGTAAATTAATGAATTCTGAACAAGGGGGCCACCTTTGGGGGGTAAACAGGAAAATTAAAAAAAAAAGTTTCGCAAACTGTATTGTGTGACATTCAAATGGAAGGAGTTGTTGTAAGCATCTCAGATATATATCGTTTATGATTTTAGCAAAAACAGACTTGAAGTAATTTAGGAAAAAGAGGAAAATTGACCATTCCCCCATCTCCGAAACTACTAGTCTTAAAATTCTGAAAAAAATATGTAAAAATTACAGGAAAACCTATATGAAGTTAAGTATTCAAAGTAACGGGAAAATTCTTAATTTTTTATGGAACCCTCACCACGCGAGTTGAACTCGCAGTCATCCGGTTTTTTTAATAGCGTATGCCAGTATCCCTCTGCGCAAAGGTTTATTCCCTAAATTTCTATGACAGCAGATTTCGTACTACAGACCATATCAGATCGGGATAGAAAGAAAGTTTCAATGGTTCTCAAATAACAATATCCACAAAAAAATAACTGAAGGAGAGTTCAAAGTTAGAAAACTTCCAATAAGAGATTTATTTAATTAAGTAAGTTTAACGAACAATGCTCTAACTAAAAGATCCATCATAATAATTGAGAAATAAAAGTTTGTATCTTTTAACAATCCACTGGACAGACCGAGGAAAAATGTGTATCAGACGATCAATTAGTACAAGCATGAGGCACGTTGACCTTTATTTATTAAATTTTTATATTATGTCGAGAAGTCACACGAGCATACCAATTATACAACATTCTTAGAAGCCTTTTTGAACTCTCGGTGATACGGTAGTGTTGCTCAGAGATTCGAATATAGTTAGGGAAACCAAGATGTTCGCAGACATGGTAGCAGTTGACATAATGTCTATCCTTGTTTGGTCACTTGTGTCGTAGTCTGTCTAATCCCAGATCCCACGAATATAAATTAGAAAACTGACTATAATCACGGGGATTTCCGGATTATCTTACCAAAATACATGAATTTAATAACTTCTCTTGATGGAGTCCTGAAGACTTCTAAATATGTCACCCGTCTTGACAATGAATACACGAGGTTGTATCCTTGTGATACTTAGTATAATTCTAAGACAAAATAAATACAAATTAAACAGGATACAAAAAAAAAAAATCGTCTTTTTATCCTGCAATAAAAGTCAACAACAGGCACTCAGGTACAGCCTTCATAATTGGCGAAGGAGCCTAACTATTGGCCGGTACTCTTTTAATGACTCTAAATAATAGGTTCCATAAACATTCGAGCTTCTGTTATATATAGTACATTGTTGAAGAGGCTAGAAAGTAAGCAATAGATGGACGAGTTAGTTCGAGGGCCTCCGCTACGCGTCGGCCCTCGAAAGTACGAGTCCAGCTATTGCCCTTTCGGCCGAGGCTTAACATAGTGCTTTTCACGCCTACTGCGAGGAAATTGCAAATAATTATAATTTAAAATCAAAATTAAGTATCTAATTGAAGATCATAATACTAAACAGGCTCGCTTGCCTCGCGCCCGGCGCGGAGGAGGAGGAACGGGCGCACGCACGCCGGCCGACCGCGCGCGGTGCCCTGTGATTGGTCGATTGCTGTTCAAACTGTCCAACAATAACATTGTTGGACAGTTTGAAGTCATAGATGGCCTGTTCGTGCGACGTCCAACTAACCCCAGCTTTGAAGCCTGAATTCTGACCATCTTTTGCCACATTTCCGAGCAGTGGCGTGAAAATAATATTTGTAACATTTGAATAATTATTACCTGGCAAAAATATAACGCAGTCAGAAGATGATGCGCTCGCGTTGTTTTGTTTTGTTCCTGTCATGTGCAGCAGGTTTCAATGTACTCATTACTATCAAATTGAAGGCGTGCGTGCAGGTAATTACATTGCTAATTTCTGAACTGTTAAATTTTATATCGTATCTAAAATACTTCAGAAATTGAAACTTGTATTGGAATATGTACTTCGTTCTGGCAAATCTTTCGGAATTTACTAAAACAACAAAAGCGATCGAACCTATTTCCTTTCTAAATAAGTATTTCCTTCAAAAACGTTCATAGCTTACAAAGGGGTCAACCTGAGACTTGCATTCCAATTAGATTTTAATTGTGGTATTGCGTGCTCGTTGCGGACAGATTTGCTCGACACATGTGGAAGAGAGCGAGCAAAACACAATGCAGATTTTATTTAGTCGATATCATTTTTTGCACGTTTATCCTGTGATTAGGAATTCAATCTTTTTGGCGGAGAAGATCAACTAACAAAACTGGACAGTCAAAACCGTACGTAAGATAACCTAGTCTTAATATTTGACACCTAAATTAGAACATTTAAGGACTGTACTTTGTACAATGTCAAAGGAACCCTTATGCATGTATAAAGTAAAAATGCGTAGAATTGAATTAAATGAGTGTTTCTTCACTTTTATAGTTATTTTACAATAGATTGTGCCACGGACCGAGCTTCGCTATTGCGAATTGGAAAGAGTGTTGCCACATAAAAATAACATTTAGCAACGCAATCTTGCCATATTAAAAACTAATTAAGGTAGCTTTACACTATGTTTTGTATTAAGCAAAGAAGAAAGAAAATGATAATTTCGTGCAACAAGCAACAAAGTAAAAATAAACCACTTTGATCACAATCCTCTAATAGTGACAGCCATGCACAAGCATCCCGTGTTGCACAATAACGTTTCACAGGTTGTGTAACATACCAGTAAGCACCATAACGGCAGTTGACAGGTGAGGACCTCAGTCGTCCGCGTCCCCTCAAGCCATTACGAAGCAACTACAAAGAGCCTAGTCCCACCAACGATTTGTGGTTGCAGCCTCGAGGGGAATACAGACGTTAACTGCGAGCTCATTTCCACTTTGGATTTGAAGCCAACCACAGCCGCTTCGCGCCCGCGTGTAAAGTTAAACCACGCAAAGAAGACGAGTCGACCCAAACCATAATGATCCTTATTACAACAATGTAAAACTTTTCTAAACTACCTACCTTATTTTCACGCTCAGAAGAACGATTTTATGAGCCGTTAACCCATCTCAACCAAGTTCCGTAACAGTTAATATTTTATAAGTCTTTAAAGGCAAAAGATTTTATAACATATAAATCACGACAGGTTTAATAGCTAGCCGAAGGACTAAAACAGATGCGAATAATTAAATAACTCGTCATAATCTATCTTAAGATCTGCGCGATGACAACCCCTTGGGGGATACAGATGTTTCAGGAAGATAACGCGGATCTACTATTAAGTGGGATGTTAACGACTCGATCCCGACCAGAGAGATAATCTAATGATAAAAGTCAGATCGCATGCGAGCCAGTCAGGCAAAAGAACACGGCTAATCGTAGAGAAACAAACGCATACTTGCGTCAGAGTAAGTGGGGCTTGCGATCGTCAACTATCACGGAAGATGGAAAAAAATCGACGTTTCCGAGTCGAGTATCGCACGGCATATCCGTCTTAATGGAGTAGAGCAGCAGTCGATAACAATAAGCGGTGAGACGCATGACAAAAAGTTTACAAACACAATAAGCAGCGGTTCCCGACCTTGCATCTCACCTCGGAACTGGGCTGTGGTCGTGCAAGATCCCACTTTGCTGAATGTCTCAATTACATCGTCACCCGTAATATACCGTTGCAAGTACCGCTCAACCGTCATAATATCGTAATAAAAGAGTGGACCATAATGGCCGTTTAAGGCAAATAGAGCTATCAAAAAAAAAGTCACTTTACAGATACATTTTTCATCGAACAATACTCACCGAGCTCTCATTAAGGTTCAGTGTTACAGTAAGCCATATTCCTACTTGAACAGCAGGTATCCTATACTATTAAACGAGCAATATTTGTATATATATTTGCAATCACGTTCTCGGCAACGGCTCTAACGATTTCGATGAAATTTGGAATATAAGGCTTTACGGGGCCGAGAAATCGATCTAGCTAGGTTTCGTGTCCGGTAACATTCGTCTTCTCCGTATTTTCTCTGTTTTCACCCGAGCTGAGCTCGGTCGCCCAGGGGCTTATAAATATTTTTTGAAATTTACAATGTCAAAAAATTACACATCAACAAAAAAGGCGTGTATCTTACGGTGTAAGTAAATCGTAATAATACACAACACATCCTAAGCGTGTTCATATGAGAATGTACCTTTAAATAATTAAGATACATTTGTAACATTACCGTAGCGCATCATCTTGATAATGCAAGCATTACAAGCGGCTACTGAACAAAAAGAAAGGCTGCAGTGAATAAACTCATAGAGTGTAATTTAAATAATTACTATTGTTACACCACTGGAAGGTATTCGCGATGCGCATTAGTTGAATAATCAATAATGCGTGGGAAAATAATTGAAAACTAACAGGATTTCGAGAGCGACTCGGAACAATTTAGTAAACAATACAACTGCTACATTTACACGGTCTTACTTATAAACGTAATTGCGATTGTAAAGCGTTGAAATATGAAATTTATGTAAATCGAGACGTGGGAAAAAGAAGATTGATTCGATTTCGAATCGATAATCTAGGAGATATTAAGTACTTTCCCTCCCGGGAGGAAACTGAGCCGAAAGCAAGGGTTAGTTGAATGCTCAGCCGCATCTAGACCGTGTCGGTAAGCCAAGACGCAGCCGACAAAACGGCGCGTCACGCCCAACTAAGCCACGCAACTTTTGAACAACAATAAGAAATAAACAATAATAATTTATTCGCCAAATTAGCTACGACTATGGAAGCATTGTTTACGGTATTATTTTAAGTCAGCGATGAAAAGTAACGAGACGAAAGCAACCATTACTGCCTATTGTAACGAGGCACACAGAACTGTATGAACTTTCTTGTGTGTTTAAAAAAGTGTTAAATCGTTTAAAACTTTTTTCTGCTTTCACCTTTTTTTTCCAATACTCATTCACATGAATATGGCGCATCGCAAAATTCATATTAATAGCCATTAGTTATGTATCTCTTTAAGAAACATAAACGTGAACATAACATTTTACGATTATCGTTTTTCTTCCAAGTACTTCCAGGTCTTTAGATAATAAGTTAATTAGACATATTTAATTACGTCATTAAAACATGGATGAAAATTATCTTTCAATAATATCATTCGAGTTTAAGTACGAAATTATCAAAGAGGAAACAGTTAATGACAGAGATATAATACCTACGTATTCTTGTTTTATTTAATAGTGATGCTTGGAAAAAAATATAAATTAATACATAGACTTTTACGTTTGAATACTTAAATTTGAAGGCTTTTAGTATCACCCGGGCGATAATTGCAGCATAACGGAATAATGCGTAGGTACGCGCGCAAAAAATGAAGCGTCGCTTTTGGAATTTGTATGAATAGTTAAAATGCAAGACATTTGAATTTGAAGACTATTAATATCTCCAAGGCGATAATTGCAGCATAACGGAAATAACTATGCGTACACGCATAAAAACTAAAGCGCCGCTTGGCATTTGTTTGAATAGTGAAAATGCAAGACTGACTGACCGAGATGCGTTAACAGGTGGCCGGCTCATCCGTGCTCGGGGCTCCGGAACCGCACGTTTTTGTCAACACGGTTATATCTTGCGTAGATATTCTTACATTTCCGCTATAATGTGATTTTCCGGAAAATCTACGGACACGATCGCAGTTATAATATTGGGATTCTTTCGCTTCCACTTATACTGGTAAAATCATAGCGGTACCACATGCGAACGTAATTTTTAAATTGTGCACATTTGAAATTTTTAATAAATCGTTTAAAATAAATGCCTACGCTTTTTAGATCGATTCTCGATTAATTTTTTACCTTTTAAAAAACATCAGTTGTACTTATTACACCAAATTCCGACGAAAATATTAATGTCCAGCATCATTCATCATTTATTTTTGGTACAACCTTAGTACCTACATAACCACGTTTACTGCGGCGTCGATTCTAAAATTCACTACCTCGGAGAAAAATAAAACAAAAAACGCAGAAAGCGAAAGTCAATCTCTTATCAATCAGATCAGATGCAATGAATCAATGTTCCATACTAAATTATGAGGAAACAATGCCCAAAGATATTTATCGGACGCGCAAACGCATCCCGCTTCCTCGAACTGACAAGGTAGGTAGCCTTCGGCTGATGAATCTATGTAGGCTAATGGATAGACGAATCCGACTCGATACTACGGTTTGATACATGATCAGATCATTTCGGAATCGCAGAAAAGAATGGGCAATAAAATTGACAATTACCACCTTTCTTTTGTTTCAGCTGATCTAGAAATGCCTGGGAAAAGAAAATATATCATTGGATTCGGTTCCGACTCTCGCATGACTTGGAGGTTTTCGTCTTTATTTGAAAAAGACTAATTGCATATGTAATTTTGAATTGCCTTTTAAACCCGAGTACATCGGTAACCTACTTTCCGCGTTGGGAACGTATTAGGTGGAAGATTTTTTATTGGATATTTAATTAACATATTCTCATCATACCTATATGATGATGTGATACAAATGTCGTGTACCACCATATTCAATTGATGTGCGATAAAATGCATTCGATCGTTCAATGAACTGGGAACATTAATTACCATCGTAATTATGGATAGGAATTTAACATGGCTTCGCCGACGCTTTGTAAGCGCCATTGTGTGGATCTAATCTCATAATTCATTAGTCTTTCAATGTGTTCAACCAGGAGACCGAGCAATTCATCTGAAAATTGTTCCCGAAATTGATAAAGTTATGTCAGCTTGCTATTTATTTTCTATACTCTAGTATGACAAGGCAACCCAAACAGAAAATATGTCATATTTTATACAGTGCGTGTCTTTCAGACGAACTTATATTTTATGGGTTGAAAAAAGTATATGCCCTAATAAACACAGTTCAGTGTCTTACATTTTTTTATTTTATAGAAGTACTTCACCACGCAATGTAAAAAGTTAACATATCACACAAGGTTTGATGGTCTCTCAGAAGTGTCAAATAAATGTTATGTTGGTATGTGGCATTACGTTGCTGCTCGACAAAACTTTAAAAAATAATTACGCTCGATTATCAAGGGATTTCTTTTGATAAAACTGCCAACAACACATTTTTGTGTTACAATGTAGTTGCATATGGAAGACACACACTGTATAAACAGATAGGTAGTTTAATACACAGTCATGTAACGTGTTATTGGACAGCACAGCCACCAAGCATAATAAACAGACATCTGTATATATGAGAAGTGCATGAAAGTGGCCGTGCAGTGCAGCGTGCCAGTGACCCAGTGTTGCAACCTACATATTTAGGTCGGCAGCTGATTAACAGAATGCGGCGCGGCGGCAGGTTGTGGAATTAAATTTAATTCAATTAGCTTTTAATTAAATGCATAACCGTATTCTGAATTTGCGTTTAAAAAGGATATCCATGAATCGTGAACTTTACTCTGGAAAATATGTTCGTAGCTATGACCTGACTTTTTTAACACAGCAGATATTAACTCAAGTTCATTGTACCTATTATGTAGGTATTCCACTATGTTTAAATATCGAGCAAACTTCCAGTTTTTGGTAATATTTTCGGCATATAATATTCATCGTCAAAGCTGGATGTATGTTTGTTCGGGTGGAATCTTGCAGGTTAAATTTGACCAACAAGTTGAAATTTTGTACAATTATGTAAGTCGGATGACAATGCAATACCTACTATGGTACCATAAACCTGGTCTGATGATGGAGACGGAAGGTGGCCGTAGGAACTCCTTAATTACACAGGATAAACCCGTCGTGTTTGGGCTCGTTACAATCCTCTCAATGAGCAGTTGATGACTGTGCAAAAAAGTACAGTCGGCAAAAAATCCAACATGGCGGACCACCCAAGATGGCGGGCTAGTTATTTTTAATGCACTCCTACAATATGGGTATCAAATGAAAGGACTTGCTGAGATAATAACACAAAAAATAAAGTGACGTCACTCTAAATCCAATATGGCGGACAATATACTGAGAAACCTGTCCAGCGATAACTAAAAAGTAAAAAATAAAATAAAAGTAAAAAAAACTTTTTAAAAACAAGCTTTTATTTAAATGCGCTAAAATAATAAAATAAACTTTTCCTTTAAAACATTCACTATCAAATTATAACGTCATAACACATTTTAGATGATATAAAAGCTTGTTGCAAGATTTACCTGAGTATATATATACTAGTACCTAAATCCCGCGACAAGCTTTTATATTATCTAAAATGTGTTATGACGTTATAAGTTGATAGTAAAAGTTTCAAAGGAAAAGTTTAATTTATTTTTTCTAGCGGATTTAATTAAAAACTTGTTTTTAAAAAGTTTTTTTACTTTTAATTTATTTATGTATGTTAATATCACATGTCATAATCGTTATACTGTTTTGGTTTCAGGTAATGAACACATATTTGCGCTTTAATTCGACTAAAGAATGGGCGAGAAATAGAACCGATGGTAAGTAAAATAAGCTTAAGTTTTAAACAGTTTTAATCATTAACAAAACGATTAATCTGCCGTGATCATCCTATCGGCATACAGGTACTCGTGAGGATCACCATAATAATTTTCAGCCGGTAATCGCCCACTGCTGAGGATACGGCCTCTCTTCGAGTACGCCACCCGACCCTATCCTTAGCTAATCTTATCCAGAAATAACATGCGATCTTCCTAATATCGTCCCACCCATCGAGCTGGTGGACGGCCGACGCTCCTTTTACCTAGAAGTGCCACTAATCTGACACCGTTTTGGCACACCTACCATCACTCAGCCTGGCCAAGTGTCCTGCATAACTCCACTTGAGTTTGGTAATGGCATCTCCAACGTCACGCACCTTATAGTGCGACGTCGGATCTCAACATTCCTCACTCGGTCTTGTAGTTTAATGCCGAGCATGGCGCGCTCCATGGCTCTCTGTGCTGCTCTGTGTTAGCGTCCATGTCTCGGCACCGTACGTCATGGTGGGCAGGACACATTGATTAAAGAGGCAAGTCTTCGGGCATTGTGGAAGTTCGGTGGGAGGATACCAAGTAATTTTTACAGATGTTACTGAGGCTCTAAAGAGTAAAAATGGAAGCTTAATTGACCAACCGGTTAGCCTAGTGGGTAGTGCCGCTGCTTACGAAGCTGAAGGTCCTGGGTTCGAATCCCGGTAAGGGCAAATATTTGTGTGATGAGCGAGAATTTTTGTTTCTGAATCTTGGATGTTTTCTATGTATTTAAGTATTTATATCTATTATATATATATCGTCGTCTAGTACCTATAACACGAGCCTTATTGAGCTTACTATAGGGCTAGTTCGATTTGTGTAAGAATGTCGCCTAATATTTATTTGTATGTTTATTTATTTATTTAATTATTTATTGCACATTTTTGCTTAACCAGTGATAATGATAATGATAATGATAAATGATTTATTCAGTAACTAAAAAACACTTTACAATATTAGGCTGGTGCCTCTTTTTAAGCAAACAAGATGCCTGTGTCAAGAGACACCGCTCTGCCTTAGAATTTAGCGGGATATAATATCAACGTAGGTGGGATATTTTAATTAGGATAATAGAGGAGAGGAGAGAGCATAGAGCCTATATCAAAGGTTTGGATTTCTAATTCAGTGTATACCTAAGCTCTCACCTTCTCCTGTTGGTTTATAAATTATAATTAAGTACAAGGATTGAGTAAGTAAGAAAAAATAGTTAACTAAGCTAACATAATATAACGTGTGTGTGTGTGTGTGTGTGTGTGTGTGTGTGTGTGTGTGTGTGTGTGTGTGTGTGTGTGTGTGTGTGTGTGTGTGTGTGTGTGTGTGTGTGTGTGTGTGTGTGTGTGTGTGTGTGTGTGTGTGTGTGTGTGTGTGTGTGTGTGTGTGTGTGGGCGCGCGTGCGTGGTGTGTGTGTCTGTGTGTGTCTGTGGGATGTATAAATTAATTTACTAACATGTTTTCTAGTTGGGCGTAGTTTTTAGTCTTGATCCATTTTAGTACTTTCGTTTTGCAGTCTTTATAGGTGGTGCTTAACCAGTATTGTATATAAAAGAAAAGAAAAGTGAGCCGATCTCTTCCTTTATATGTCATTTTTTAGGGTTCCGTAGCCAAAATGGCAAAATCGGAACCCTTATAGTTTCGTCATGTCCGTCTGTCCGTCTGTCCGTCTGTCCGTCTGTCCGTCTGTCCGTCTGTCCGTATGTCACAGGCATTTTACTCGAAAACTATAGGGTGTATTTGAATAAAATTTTGAGGATAGGTGTATTTTGTTAGCCGCTACATAGTTTTGTAATTAAAATGACAAAAAAAAATTTTTTTAGGGGTGCACTCCATACATAAAACTAAAAGTCAAAATTTTTTTTTTCGTTGTGACCCCCCGTGTGGCACATTAATCGATAGGCCTTTCAAAATTAATATAAGGTTTCTTAGCATTTTTTTTGATTAAGTGAATAGGGTCGGAGATAATCGCCCCGAAAGTCACTAAAATTCTGTCCCCCCCCCTCTAATTTTTGAACCGTGTATTTTAAAAATATGGAAAAATTTATGGACATAGGGCTTATTAATTTTATTCACCGAAAATTGTTTTGAACAAGATCGGTTCAGAGGTTTTCGAGATATTGCTGAAAAACTACCTTCCTCAAAGAAAAGGACGTAAGTGCCGTAAAATTCCTGTGACGATACGACCTTTTTAATAGGCACGGAACCCTTCGTTTTGCGTGGTCCGACACGCACTTGGCCGGGTTTTTACTCTTAATTACACCAGGAACAAGCTGTTAAAAGTATTTGGAATATCCCGAGCAGTGTATAAATAAATGAAGGCGATATATCATTCATTCAAATTAGTAAGTGTCACAAAAACTGAACAGAATATCACGTAATCATGTCAAGATCAAGTCAGTTAGTCTGATAGAAGAAAGCACATAAAAACCCGTCTACACCACCGCAAGCCACATTCTCTACGGGACTTGCAAAAACTTGGCAAAGGCGCAATCTCCGAGGCTTTTTCATTCCAGCCAGGCCTAATTGTACGAAACGGCAACGAACATCGTTAAAAAATAACACCTATAACAGTAAATTCAAATTAGGCGGATCAGAAAAAAAATCAATTTTTCGTCACAATCTGTTTTTTAATAACAAAATGGTTGAAACGCTTGAACCACGCGAGCGTCGCTTGTTAGGATAGGTTAGCTTTATTTTACTGTCATCAAAACTGTTATGCCTCGTTATAATTAAAAGGAGGAGAGAAGACATGAGGCGGCAATCAAAAGTACATTTATAGCACTAGCCTTTACAACCCTGCTTAAGGCTAACGTATATTTAGATAGAAATGCTTTGAGGTATACAGCGGTGGTCAGCAATCGTAATCGTAATTACCAGGCTCGAGTAACCGAAGCTAATGCACCGGCAAATTGGTAAGAGTGCTGAATCTGTGTGAACACTTTTTAACCAGCTATGTAACAGAAGCAGAGCCTCCGATTGGCTGAAACACCTTTCCGTTTTTTCCGGCAACTTAGTACGTATCGCTGACGCCATGTGAGCGCAAGAATTAGTCTCGACACTTTCCCATTTCGTCGCGATATTGTTTGCGGAATTGAATTTTGTATGGACTATGGGGTTAATAGCTATTGGGTACGCTGCGTTTCTTCCGCAAAACAAATGAGTGTTTTGACGTAATTACATTCGAAAATGCATGTTATAAACGTCCAGTGTTAGGTATGAAGTTTAAAAATTAGAAATCACCAACGACTGCAATAAAGGTGACCTTATTTGATGCTACAGCGCGCGTCGTGATTTCAGAACAGAACTCGCATTGTTTGCGCCAAATAGAACAGTTAAGGTTAAGGGGGCGGCCATATTTTCGGCGTCCAAAGCGTGACGAGCACCTGTCAAAGTGTACACTATGACCGAAGACGCCCCAATGGGCATAGCGATATTTGATAAGAATAATACTGTTAAGGTCGGTTCAGGATTGAGATATGATATGATAACAGTTTTCTTTTTATAGATAGGTCCCGTAGTATTCTAATAACGGGACGGGACTCGATTCCGTCAGGAAAGTAGCCGTCTTGTGATGCAGTGACATGCATATATACTAAGAGAAGTATAAATGTTACGTTCCCGAGACGAATCATATGAAAAGTGTGAACTCAAGTGTGAAAGCACTAAACATTACATATTGTTATTGTTATTACACACTCAGTTTAATGCTCTAACAACAAGATCGTAATATTGTAAGTTATCGCAAAACCACCAAGGGGGTCCAAAAGTAGTTATATGGTTGGTATGGTATGTATAGTCAAGGGCACCAATATGTATACACCAAAGTCTCAAAAATCTCTACACAGACCTTATTTCTTTAACTTCAACAATAAGGTTGTAGTATACATATTTATGAAACTTTGAGTGAATACATATGTCACCCTTGACTGTACGTAGCAGAAGTGCCTTGGCAGTCTAATGATGCAAACATTTTATAGGTAATTGACTAGTTGCCCGCACTACAAAAAAAAAAACGAAGGCAGTGATTTGGGATAAAATATAAGCCTATCCATCCAGAAGATTCATTACATATACTGATGAAAGAATTTTCAAAATCAGATGAGCAGGTAATCGAAGATTGCCTCTACATACACTTACAAAGCTGAAAACTAGATATCGCCAGCTAAAATACGTCTAGGCCACTTCGTACCTTGTCACAGTGAAAATCTATATGAAAGCCCCTAGAGATCTCATATCATTGTAACTGTGACAAGGAACGAAGTGGCCCAGAAATCAAATTGGTTGACTGTACCTAGGATAAACCTAACGGATAATATCGGAATGCGGCTGTTTAGTTTCTGCGCACACGTAAACGAAATTTGAAGAATGTTTCCCTCAAAACGAGCAAAGCTTAAACCTTTCACTTTGATATCGATCGAGAAAACAAACAGTTTAAGATTGGAATAATTTGCTTCTGTAACAAAGGTGAGACGAGGTCAACGATCAACAGGTAAAGTAGATACAGATCTCTTCGAACGAACGGCTACGGGTCAGCAGTTCGCTACCAGTTGTCATTGCTATGACAGGCGGTGTGTTGAGAATGTTAGTCTGTAGATAAGGCGAATTTTATAAGATATGTTAGAAGAAATCATGTTGTTTCCGAAGATACGAAAGCCTCAACCGCTTCGGTCTAAATTAGGGTTGTCATAAAGATAGTGCCGCCGACGGGGACATTCAATGACAAAAAAGAGTAAGTAGGTACAAATCTGAAAGGAACTTTTATTAGATAAATAGATAACCTTAATACTATTAAGTACTTAAAAGTACAAACAACTTCTAAGCATGCAAAATATTTTAGTCTCTTAAGTCAAAATCGTTTTTTTCATGAACATATAATAAACAATATTAAATTATTACAGAAATCAACAATTTAATGTACTAATGAGTATCTGTCAACGCACATTCATTTATCCAAATTAAAATAATTACCAAATCAACACATATAAATTATAAATGAAACGTATTAACAAGTGTCTTGACAATTTTGACCTATCTCTGCTCTGTGCTACACTTTTGCTGTGCCCAGTCATATTTTTCTGATGTTCCTGTTTTTCGGAGCAGTTCCCTTTTGAGTTTTTACATCATTGTAAAACTCAATGCATGACATTTTATAATTATACATGCACTGGATCATGCTCTCCACTGTCCCCACAGCGAGCTGGTTCCTTTCCTTGGTCCACTGTGAGGAGATAACGGAAAATACCCGCTCCACATGAACACTGTGGCCTGGGATTGTAAAAAGATAGTGGCACAATTTATCTTGCACATTTTTACATTTTCTTTCAACAGTCATTTCACTTTCTAGGAACGATTTCAGGTATATAAATTCCTCGTACATTGAATCATCAATTTCTATACCTAGGTTTTAGTTTAAATATCCCGTAATTTCTTCAGTGTGTTGCCACTAATTAAAACACTACGCCATGCCATCACAAAATAACGTAATTTTAATAAGACAATCTAGAAAAAATCCTACTTACTAACTATGGTTTCAATCCAACTGAAATCGGGGATAATTTGCTTAATAGCCGAGAAACCGGGACACCACGCTTCAACCCATGGCATATTCCCGCGTACGGACGGGGCAACCGTAGTCTACTAAAGACATGATTTTTTGGCCATTTCCTTCAAACTCGAAACTCGTTATTTCTTAGCGGTGAATGCCTTCGCGTTAATGTTCCGGTAGCTTAAATCCACATTCATCACAAATTATTTCTTCTTAGTTTTGTTTAATATACATTCCTTAAAGCAGTTTGGTTTTACAAAACATCTCAAAAGTGACATGTCGTTTAAAACATTAGAAAAAGTTGGTGATTTACAATGTTGTCGGGCACTGAACGCGTCGTAAATAGAGATACATAATAAGATTTCATAATTTAATAGCATACTTTAGTGTAAAACATTGTACTTCATTACTTAATAATAGGCCAAGTTCGCAATAAACTATAACTCATATTAAAATTAATAAGGACGAACAAAAAGTAGTCGCACAAGATGATTGCGAGGAAAAACGGGTGCATGGGGTTCATCGCCCCCTCCCGGTCTGTTCCCACCGGCCGGCACTCCCCGGTGGTAATAACGCTATTCACAATGTGTAATAAGTTTCACTTTGTTCATGCATAAAAAGGCAAATTACTCTAGCATCAGGATTGCAGAAAATATATACGAAGCGAAAAACTTGAAGACTTGGTTCATGAGTGACAATCGTTAAATGTCTAATGTGAAGTTTACCATAAAATATTTTTATTCATATACATAGACATAGACATCATTTATTGGTAATAAAGTATTACAGGTCATTATATATCATAGTCGAATATGCCGCAGACGAGTGTCTGTGATTATCAGATATCGTAAATTTTATACCATATTCGGAATAATTGACTAAGAGAAATAGTAAATCATTACTAGCTGTTTTATTCACCTAGCTAGGTTGAAATCATTTGTATCAATTCCGTTTTACCAATACATTGCTATGAATGCTGCCAAAATGAATTTGTTTCATAAGACATTTGTTACCCACTAATTTTTCTTTGAGCTAAAAAAAATCTTATCTCAGCTTTTAGTATAACACAAGCCTTATTGAGCTTACTATAGGATTAAGTGGATTTGTGTAAGATTGTCCTCTAATATTTATTATTATTATTATTTATTAGTATCTACAACAAACACAATTTATCAAAGACGCAAACAAAATAATGTATTCCTTGCTGATATTTTTCTTTAATCACCAGAAGAAACATTATGCTACGTGAAAAACCCTATTTCTTATCGAGACTCTTCAAACAAAATAAATCGTCATCAGCTTCCCAAACTCTTTATAAAACACTGCGGATTCCAACAGATCCCGATTCCAAAACTATCTTACAATTAGCCGATAAGTTTTAATTATATATGACACCGCAGTGGCGTGCACTCCATAAAGACAGAAAGACACTGTCTACCCTACTATAAATATGGAATGAAATGATTTTATCTATTGATAAAAAACATTACATTCCAAGATAATAATCAATCATAATCAATAATTTTAAAATCTTAGATTAGCCCCATCTGTCCGCTGATCAGTGAATCAATTTGTTAAATTTTAATTGAACGCGATGACACGGCGACGGCGCTGCACTAGCGCCGCGGCCTAAGCGGCGAAGACGCAAACAAATCATGTCTAAAAATATCCATGTATTGCCTCGTAGCGACGCGGATAAAGTAGTGTGCGCTCCTATAAACGCGCGGCACACTCATGGCACACTATAACCCAACTCACGCACACAAACGCAGCGGAAAGACAGTGTCTTTCGTGCCGAGCGCCTAACGAAAAAATCCGAACATGTTTACATGTTATGTTAATGTTGTTTTAAAGCGTTGCATTACTTCTAAATACCTTAAATAGGACACCCTATTTAAGGTATTTAGAACATTTCATTTTTGCCTTATGTAATTGAATGATTAAGGCTATTTATTTTTGTTTTTAGTCGTCATTGTTTGTTTGTTGTGAGTGTTTTATTGTGAGAGCGGTAAATAAGAATTGAACGAGTGATAACAAAATGTTACAGTTTAGTTGGAAAAACTGATAATTTCTACTGTGAAAATTGTCGTAGTGGTGTGTGTGTGCTAAATATTAAAGATAGTGGGTTTTCAAAACTTTCTTTCGCGGAAAAAACGCAATTAATCGAGGAAGGGTACACCGGATTTGGAATTAGTGCAAAAAGAAAAAGTTAATTGATATGTGTACAAAACCAATCAATCTATGAATATTTAAGGTGGCTAATCACACCCATAGCCAACACCCATCATATCAATAACGACGCAATGCAACACTTTTGGTAAGTTAGTACCTAGCAAATTGTTTTTGTCTACCCTGTTTAAAAACTCTGTGCACGCCACTGGACACCGGGTTAATCTTAAATTAGTAAATTAACGTTTCTTTTATAGGGAGAACGAAATTTGTTCGCGCAGATACCATTAACTACAGCCAATTTAATCGCAAGGGGTAACTGTACCTATTGAGTCGTTTTGGTCAACAACGACGGTCGCCCGTTTAAATGGCTGTCCTTTTAACCTACAAAAGTCACTTTCACCTTAACATACTCATCCAATTCAATTGTAAGGAAATTATAACAATTACACTTTAATATCGCTAAGCGTTTAAGTGACAAGTAATTTCGGTTACGTCTAACAAGCAGTAATTGATAGAGTCTAGTCATTGTAAGATAACGAGTGTAATTATCATTATCTATTTGTCGAACAGTTGGTTAGTACAAAACGGATACCCGGAAGCGTCACCATTATTCGTAATGGCGGATGGGTGTTTATCTTCACGCGATCAGATTACTTTCTAAAGGTAAAAAACCGGCCAAGTGCGTGTCGGACCACGCAAAACGAAGGGTTCCGTGCCTATTAAAAAGGTCGTATCGTCACAGAAATCTTACGGCACTTACGTCCTTTTCTTTAAGGAAGGCAGTTTTTCAGCAATATCTCGAAAACCTTTGAATTGTTCAAAATAATTTTCGGTGAAAGAATTTAATAAGCCCAATGATTTTTTTCATATTTTTAAAATACACCGTTCAAAAATTAGAGGGGGGTCATAATTTAAGTGACTTTCGGGGCGATTATCTCCGACTCTATTCACTTAATCAAGAAATTGCTGAGAAACCTTATATTTATTTCGAAAGGCCTATCGATTGATCACACGTGCGCATAAAATGAAAAAAAATGTTGACTTTCAGTTTTATGTATGGAGTGCATCCCTAAAAAAAATTTTTTAGTCATTTTAATTACGTAGTGTAGCGGCTAACAAAATACACCTATCCTCAAAATTTTATTCAAATACACTTTATAATTTTCGAGTAAAATGCCTGTGACATACGGACAGACGGACATGACGAAACTACAAGGGTTCCGTTTTTGCCATTTTGGCTATGGAACCCTAAAAATCGGATTTAAATCAATGTTGGGCGCCCCTGGGGCACAAGACGTAATAAAATTATGAGAGACGTGATGATTGTCTTTTATGACAATGTAACGTGCAAATTGGATATAAATAATAGGAGTTCTTCCCAAACTTCATAATAAAGAACTCTCACAGCCGTCCCGTTATACCTATTCAGTCGTAGATTAGAGGTATCTGCCCCGAATGATTGGTAAAAACTAGGCACTGTTTATTGTCAATATGCTTACCGGGATGGAAGATGAATTATAGATACCGTCCGTAGTAGACTAACTTAACTAATTTCTACCAAAACTAAGGACTTTTTTAGTTATTTTCTTGGTTTTTCATTTGCTGTTTTGTAGTTGCATTATCTCAGAGTTCATACACTATAATATTCTGAGGTCAGTCGGAAAGTGTCACTGCACGTTTTTATAATAGGCTTAAACATTTCTTGCCCATTAAAACCAAGATTTTATTAATATTGCCCATAATAGATGGTGATGTTTGTTATCCGGACTTGAAGGAAGACATAAGTTAGATCATCTTCTTAACAGTCTACGTAAATACTACCAGGTCTCTTCTTTTCGCTGTCAATTGGGCTGGTTTCCCACCCGCCTACGTCGCAAAATACTCTTTTCCCCATTCTAAATGATCCTCAATCTCCCGAATACCTCAAAAGTCTTTTTGAGTATTACGGTGTCACTCGACGCTCTTCCGGTAATCTTTCCTTCTCTATTCCGTCTCACCGTACTGGTTTCATGTCCAATTCCTTTTCAGGCAATCTCCGTATAGGCTTGTCTTCAAACAATCCTACGCAATTTGTTTGCTGGCAGAACTAAAAAAACGTACACTAACTAATTAGTATGTTTCATCATTATTTATTTATACATATATGTTACCGACTAAACCCGATTTCAGGGCAAACTAATTTTGCCTAGGACAAACTAGTTTGTCCTAAGCCCGATAGGATTAACCAAAACCCGAACCAGCGCACCCCACTTCCACGTGGTCTAGTCTGTCCTACCCCTAGAGTGTATATAAAATCCTGCGGAGCCAGAAGCTCCACGTAGGCCGAATGCGCACGTGAAACAAAGGGCCGACGAAGCGAGTTTCTGACGGGAGCCCGGGCGGAGGGCGGGAGACTGCGTCCCAGAAACGAAAGCGGGGCTCCGTCGACGTGTGTGTGTCAAGATAAGACAATTAAATGTCTTATCGAATGGGCCCTTGAACTGATAACATCTCTGCCAAAAGCTAACGTTACGGTTTTCTACTTAATTACGAACATGTGTCAGTGTCAGACTAGAAAATTTATTGAAAACTGACATTTTCAGGAAATATTATTTATAATTAACAAATATGGCCGGAGAGAACACAGGGTCAAAAAGACGAGTGACAATTAGTCGAAAAAAATCTGAAATGATTGTTTGACTCGTCCGGTTGACATCACTGAGCGGTTGCCCCTAGTAGACACGTATAAACGTAAATTGTCTATGGCAAACTTTAAGACACTCCTTTAAAATACTAACTCTAAATGTCTCCAGTGTGCTATACGATATTCCTCTTTAGGTGGGTCCCAAATTAAAGTTCGTGCCTGTACGGAAGCTGTTCGAAAATTCAAAATTAATTTCTCTCATCGTTGCAAAGGCAAATCATGCATACTAATTTACAAACAAATAGAATAAACCTTCGCAGGCTTAACGATGTTTTCTGATTCTCTAAAGTGAATAATGGACTACGTACATTTAGAGTACCTAGGTACTGAATACTTTACAATTATTAAAATGTTCTTGAAGATACTTGTCTATTTAAGAAACACAAAGCTCAGATTATCAGATTTTTTACGAAACTTATATACCCGCTTAAAATAAAATAAAAATCCTAGTGCTATGGCTTGACAACAAGCAATGTAATTAAAATGTTAACAAAGCAATTTAAGGATGCTAACAAAATATAATTGAAAAATAAACCTACGCAGGAAGATTACATTTGAATTATTTTATAGCCAAGGTAACACGAAATAACATTACATTCAATACAAATCATATTATAGGCTCAAGGGTTTCCTCTGTCGAATCGTATTTGATTGGAATCGAGAAAAACATCGTTTCCCACTTCTCATTTTAAATCATTCGCTTGCTCTTACGTAATACGTATGTACACATGTATATACCTACTTACAAATATTGCGCATTGCAGAGCTCGGTCGCCTAGGTACCTACTTAAAGTAGGTACCTAGGCGACCGAGTAGTAGGTAGGTACACTGTTTAACGAGGGGCGTAAGTGGAATATTGCTAACGAGAGTCAATCAGAAACCCGACGCCGAAGGCGGAGAGCTTTTGATGACTCGAGTTTGCAATATTCTTACGCCCGTGTTATAGACAATGTTTTTCATCACATTTGCTAGGAAATAAATAACTACATAAGACAGAAAAATCTAAGTTTCATACAGCCGCACCAATCAAAAATTGACAACTTCACTTCCAGATTCCAGATCAGTGCTAGTGGAGCGCGCAGCTTCAATATTTCAACCAATCACAGAGCAGTATTATAGGCGGGGGGGCGGCTTGGCCAACTAGATTTTTTTTTCAACCAATCACAGATGTCGCGAAGCCACTTCTGATCACTTTCATGGCCGCGAATGAGTTCCTATAGCACTCTAGCTTAGGTGAATGTATTAGCACACATGCATCTATAAACATACTCTAACAACTTGCGGAATCCTTTATATATCTGACATATGGGCTGCCGCCTCGTGCGTACCAGCTCTATATGAGGTGTGGGGACCTTTGTCCCCGAGAATGTCCTCCAACCTCCCCTTATAGACATCCCTAACCACACAACTGATACTGTTCCAATCCACACGCTACTGATCCAGTTATAATTACCCGGGTGCACCCCTGATTGATACTGATATGGACTGAGGCTGAGAATACCGAACCTGAGACGCTGTTGTTACACTTGTTACTAATCCTCTCACACTAAAGAACTCCACACTAAGAACTGTGTTATCGCATGTACGTGATCTGTAGGAAAACCTTATGCATCTACATGATAAACCGTCACGCCTCTCAAAGAGAATAAGACATGTAGCCGCACATAAATACATCACATCATAAACAGTCATCGTCCGATCTGTGTAAATGATACCAAATCGTAACAATATCATAGGATGCATCGAAAGTAATTATGGAAAGAGCTCACCCTGGTTTTCCTCCAAATTTAACACTACAAATCTGCACGTAACTGTTCGTTCACAATCTAGCTGTCAGGAACTCAGACTACTCGCCTACCCGTCCACATTATAAACATGATTTCTTGTAGGTGTGTTGCTACATGAAATAAATCGGCTGTTTGAGACATCATTATTAACATCGTCATAAATGTAAATATATTATCGTGAATCATGACTATTCACGACAACAGAGCAACCAGATTTGCATAAGCCAATCAGAGGGTTCTATATTTTAAAACTTATCTTAACAGCCCGTGGGAGGTAAAACGGGTATAATTGCTCTGTACGCTCGCAATTAATAACGCCATTGACGAGCAAGTGTGATGAAAAAGTACATTAATTATGATAAATGCAACCGCCGACCCCTTTAAAATGGGTATAGGTACACATATTGCTGGATCAATAGTATAGGATAATTAAAAGTACCATACACATACAAGGGTTTAATTTCAGGAGCATAAGGGACCTTTTTTCGTTTTTATATTATGTGGGATGACCCACATAACTAACATACCACATAACTTTAAAACTAGATTTATGTATTCGTTACACTCGAGAGTGGCCAAACAGTATTCGACTGAGACATTAAATGGAAGATAAAAAGTGATAAATGCATTGGCTCTTCTAAAGCTTCTTTTTTATTTATTTTTTATTTAAAAATTTTCTTTCTTTCTTCAAAGCCTTCAAATGATGCTTGCGTTACCCAGACATAAATTTCTTCGATCATTCAAATTATCGGAATGACTAGTCAGTAGTATAATAGCTGTTAAAATTACACGCCTCGGTAATAGCCCCAATGGGATATTTGTTTATTCACACCTCATACAATTTCTTGGATCATTCATGTTTTTTTGTTAATAAAAGAAGAAAGCTCACACGCTGGTATGCCAATGTGTTTTGAAACAAAAGAAAACAAAACAAACTGTTTGAATAACAATTGGTATCGTAAAAAACAGTTTTGCTGTATGGTAAAATGTTTGCAGTGTTAAATTGCATCAAGATAATCCGGTATAGTCGAAAGCTGCATTGGGATATATCAAACGAATGACCCCTTCTAAAGAAGCAGTTTACGTTTGAGCCTATGATTGATCCGAGACTATAATTTAGACTGAAATTATAGGTGAAGTCGTATAAATAGCCACACGCCGACCACGATTTGTAACGTATTGTAATAACGTAAAAAGTTCTAAATGATGGCCCTTTCTCTAAAGGCTTTCTATTTTTATGTTTTGCGGTTTTAGTTCTTCTGGCACGTTTATTTGTTCTCCAATTTGCACTATTTGCGAGTCTGGGAAGCCATTGCATAAAATATGGCAGTAAAACCACTATGGCGCCGTCTCGCCTCGTTTATAATTTCTCATCAGATAATGACGGTTTATCGCGCTTTGTAGCAATTTGTATCCCCATTATGTAATACACTTTTACACTAGCTTGACTTAACTAGCGAACTATTTGACTTTACTAACACTAAATCTGACTAAGCTTGCTATAAAGTGATAAAACGAATAGGCGGCTTGAGTGTACGTTTAACCGGTCGGTTTTCATGATAAATAATCATGAACGTATTCACAATTATTGCGACCAGGTTCCGTAGTAACTGAAGACTGCGACGACTTTTACGCCACTTCCGAAGCGTGTCCCTCTGGACTGTCGAGATGTCAAGAAGACTTGAGATGAAGATGCAATAATTAGCTCGCGATGTGACAGGTAGCTCGTCAGATATAGCGGATAGCCGAGGCACGCACGTGGTCCGCTCACTTTCAATTTCGGCGTTACCACTGGCTACTATTATTGCTATGCGCCAGCTCGAGTACATTGCTTTCTTGTATTCATCCAAGTTACTTAATGACATTCATATTAATAGCTTAAAGTGGTCTACGTCGTAAAATGTTTTAAAGTCAGATGGATTAAAATTGGTTACAAATAAAAGGATAATCATACCACAATTTATAATAAAACGAACTTCTTCTCAATTTATCAAATAAATGCGAGATAATTCTGCCAGATTGAACACGTTACACGGGTACCGGTAGTTTTAAGTAAGCAATAGGCACCACGAGAGCATCACGGCGATACTGTTTTGTTTTTTATATCGTTAAACATTGACTTTTTCCCGAACTTCTTGCTACACCGAAGGCCGTTCTAATCTGGGACGGATTCCGATGCGTCACGAAATCATCTAAGTAGGTTGAATAAAGTCAACAAATTACATTTTAACTATAAAATCGTAGAGGTACACGTTTTACGTACGTGACGGACGGGACGATAGAAAGCTGTCCCTTTTCATCGATGGTGATACTAAGTAAATCTTTAAATTTACTTATTTTAGGTAAGCAAACAAAACTACTGGTAACATTCGTTTTTAAAGTTCCACTTGTTAAATAAGTGATTTGCTCATAAGCGTCGTCACGCGAGTGTTATGATGAAAAGGCCATTAGTGTAGAAAAAACTTAGTTTACCATTGGAGTATGTGACGTTAGATTACCAATACAAGACTGAAAAGTAAGTAATAAACGTTCAGGCTGCAGATATTAGTACAGTCAGCCTCGTATAGTTAGTAGCACCCAAAGTTGCCAAACATATCGTAATACATCCTTACTCTCACAGTAACAAAGACGTGTACCGAATTATTTGGCTACTTTGGCTGTGGAACTATATGATGTTGACTGTCCAAGTAAACCAGTTACATTACAGAAGTAGAAATATGACGTTACTCACCTCGGGCGGTAAAACAATGAATGTCTCAGATCATAAATATTTGATAAATATGCGATCTGAGGCTTTTGTTATGACCATCCGTAGTATATTACGTCTTCCACTGGCCAGGAAGTGGGATTTCCCGTATGCGTAGCGGGCCGTAATTGCCACCTTATAGCCAGGTGTAACGTAAATAAAAAAACAGCCAACTGCGAGTCGGACTCGCGCACGAAGGGTTCCGTACATTATCTATAAAAACGAGCAAAAAAATCACGTTTGTTGTATGGGCGCCCCCTTAAAGAATTATTTTATTCTGTTTTTTAGTATTTGTTGTTATAGCAGCAACAGAAATACATCATCTGTGAAAATTTCAATTGTATATCACGGTTCATGAGATACAGCCTGGTGACAGACAGACGGACGGACAGTGAAGTCTTTGTAATAGGGTCCCGTTTTTACCCTTTGGGTACGGAACCCTAAAAATGAGAAGTCAGTGCGGCACTGCACACAACTACCAGGGACTCACAACCATGCTACTAAACACATAGAGAACATTAACGATGCAATATCACATAGGTTCATACTCCTAGTCTTACGATTCGCTCTTTATTGTAAAACCTTAAAAATGGGACTTTTTCAATGAAATGGGGGTTAGAGCAATGAAACGAACAATAGGCTTGTGACCTCATGTTAAAATTGATAACGTAGTGTTGGTAAATACATAATCAAATTATTGTAATAAAGTATAAATTACAAAATGTAATTAAAATTATATAAAAAGATATAGACCTTGAAAATTTAGTAAAAAATATGCATTTTTTTACTAAGAGTAAATTTAAAGATACCAATACAATCCTTACGCTTTTGTAAACAAAATGTATCGACAACTATGGACCTAAACGCAGTATTTCGCACCGAAACAGCAATTTACTTGATTTTCCATACAACGAATAGTACAAATAGCAAAGTGTGACGTCATACTTTTAAGTCAATCAGTATAAAACGTTTCGGCTGCTACCAGCGAGGTCCGCCTTTGACTCAAAATTTTGGGTATTTATGTTCTTTAATTGTAGTTGTTTCTCTCTAAAAACTGGATCGAATGTCATCGTTAAAAATTTTTAGGTCACCATTAAGCCTATTCCGCACGTCGCGATCTCACTTTGCCTCACTATGTGGAGCACAAGCCACATGCGATGCAAAAAGCGGACAACAATCTACACTAGGCGATGTTCTCAGCAAACTGGGATACGTATTTGGAACAAGTACAATATGATATTTGATAAACAATAAATAAGATTAATTAATGAAATGCTAATTAAAATTTGTACTGAAGAAAATGCGCTGCCGCAAGGGATAGAAACGTGACCTCCTAATTGACGGGAAATATAAGATCAAAAAAAGATACAACAGCATACATTAAATTAGTAGTAGTGTTCAAACAGAATCAAGACCCTGGTAGAGTAAAACGTTGAATCTTTCTGTCCGTGGTGCGGAAAGTCCTCGCAGACACCTAAGGTTATTTAACACGTTAATGGCGACATTAAATCTCTTTAAACCGCGTTATAATACAAATTATAGTGTTAGCACAGTTGCGGAAAATGTATTTCTTTGGTGCAAACGACTTCATCGAATAGCTGTTAGCAAAGTTAATAGCGAATACTAAACGGTTGCCAGCAATGGTTGCGGCAAGTATACCGTCAAACAAGCCAGAGATACAGTCTCTGCCTTCAAATCACAAGGTGCACATTCGTATTACGGCTACGTCAAGACGGGGTTTCTAAGGCAACAAAGACTACGCAGAAAGACCAGTTAATGAGCAAAGGCACCGCGGGGCTATCAATTTACTCAAAATAAATATTTCCACGCGGAAGCAACCGCTGTGTTATTTCAACAGGCACCGCATTACCCCGCCGCAATGATTGCCGGCGAAAGGGCAATTTAGTCCTAGACTCTGTTAACTCTAAGCACGAGCTCAGAAATTGTAAAGAACTACCAAGTCGTGGTTTGAGGAAACGATGAAATAATAAATCAAAATAATAACAGTGATGCAAAGGGATTTATGGTGCGTCGAGGTAAATGAGGAAGTCGTATTATGAACAAAAAGACCGACGTTATAAAAGTTATTTGTACGGAAACTGTAATTGTTGGTAGTAACTTTCCGATACTGATTCAGAAAATAAGATATCTCGGTATATCAACACAAAGTCATACCTATTGAGTATTGACGCTCAATAAGCTAACAGTGGCAAAACTACCAGAACCCATAGACCTGTAGTGTCGTAGAATTAAATTAACTAATAAAACTGAGCTGATGCTAAACTGTTAGTTATGGTATAAACTGGAATGATTCGATTAAACTGAATAATTTAACCGGTCAGAACCTAATAAGCATTAAAAGCCAAAGCGGATTAAAAAGATCGAAGTAGGATGGCGCAATTCTGCTCGTACTTATAATCCGAAGCACAAATAAAAACAAAATTGACAACGTATAAGACGCGTTGATGATACTTTCTAATTACCTCAACAATGCGACGACAGCAGCTCAAAATAGTAAAAGAAACTCAAATAACATGGGCACACTCCAGTCGTCACTTTATTAAAAAGTCTAAGGTCAAGTTTGATTAATGGTGCGTAATCTTATAATGTTCCGTCTCATTTGTCATCTCCGTGAATGGCGTTATAATACTGAGCGAACGATCAGCTAAAACAAATTAGTGTTTAATGAATGTATGACCAAATTGAATAAGCAATTATGTCTGCTTTTAGAAGTGAGTTTATTACTAGCTGTTGTACGAGTAGTCAAGTTTTCTGATGTAAATTAAGAACTGTATTCAATTCGTGAAGTGTACTGGTTTAAAAAGTTACCTAGACTGAGTCTACTTATGTAAGTGTACCTATGTTAAACAAACCTAACTAAATGAAAAGAAAACTCAAATAACTTTCGAAACGAACTTGTTTTCTGAACCAAATAGGTGGAATATTTGGTCCAAATATTCCAAAGAAATTCCTTCTAAAGAAGCAACACACTATTCACTAAAGTATTATGATAATTAGCTCAGTAATTAAATAATCGATAGGTACCTTGCATTAAATACTCGCACATAGGTATAAAAACATGCACACGAATTGCTAACTTCCAAATTCTTGAAAATGACAAAAATAATGAAACCACAACACAAATAAAATAACAATAAACTTTGCAGCACATGGATTAGTCATCGTTAAAGTTACGGTTAGTAGCAATCAGTAGTAACATATTGGTTAAGTAGTATATGAGACTTGCTAATTTGTAAAACAGTAACTATAAACATTAACAATGACCACTGCAACAAATGAATGACTATTATAAACTGAAGCTTAGGGGCATACAATAATTCGAATCCTATCTCTCGGCAATAAAAGATTATTTGTAGTATTCGCACATGTATAGATTACAGATGATTGGCGAGCGAAAGCGGGGATTTCTATCTTTAAAGGGAATGATGATAGAATCTGAAACAACGTACCTACTATAACGTACGTTAAACATTGCAAAGAAACATAAATATCTTAGGCTATTCTCAAACAATACAAGGCTACCATAGATTAGATACTTATATAAAAAATCTACAACTAAATACTAAGATTTGCAATTCAAAAAGTACAGTCAATTACAATGGCACGAGTTCATGCTTCGTTGGTAAAACAAGTATAGTGACCTTTGAAAATAGATGGTTTGCGTATAATTATAAACCAATTATATGATTTTACGTTAAAAGGTTTCATCCTAAGTAATTGCTTTCAGGAATAGTGAATCATGCAATGAACATGACGTAATTATGTACCTATGTATATAGGCGACCAAAATTAGTTTTATTTCAACTTTAAGATGGTACTTAAAAAATCTCAGTAGTTTATCTGGATAACAGCTAACGGCATCGAACGATAAAAATATTTCATTCACACCTTTGTCATGGTTATCATGTCTAACTGATAACTATAGTTCACTTTATAGCAACATATACATTTGATTAACATACCAGTTTATGCTTTTCCCATGTCTACGGAAGTAAATCGAAACACCCATGAGAACCTAAAGGCCATTACCATGATCTACATTAAAGTGTTTTGTACTGTCGATTATTATAGCCTATTGCAACACCTTTGATTCAAGTGCGAATGAAATAATTAAAACTTAATGATGTGACCCATCAGTTTGGTTTACCTGAAACAGATTAAGACTACGCATACAGTCATATTTACGTTTTCCAGAGGGATAGGTGGGAATTGTTTAAACAATTGATACACTTTTCAACAATTTTCCTACCATTCTGCTTTTAACATTTCAGTTGTCTTGATTTTTTCACCATTTGTGTTTTATAGTTCGTTGGACAGCCAAGTATACTCGTAAGCCAGAACAAACCAGGTACCTACACAATCAAAAAATCCAGAATGATATAAATATTCATAGGTAAGGTAGGTAGTTCACGTAGCATGAGTCACGATTAAATGCTATATAAATAAATAAACTGAGATTTAATTATTACGATACCTAAAACGCGGAAACAAAGACAAAACCATAATCAGAAGACTTTAATAATTCATAAGCACACAGAACAAGTTAGTGAGATTGCAGATTCCGCAACATGCATCCTTAAGCATATGCAAAGTCCTTAAGCTAGCATCTAATATATTCAATGAGTTCAGAGAAAAGATAAGAAATACGGCTCCTGGTTTTGGCTTACAAGAAACTATATCGTGGAATTACAATAAACGTGATTAGCAAGAATGTAGCCGTAGTTACAATGTTAGGACAAATCACGCGTACAGATCTACTGCGATCCAAGTTGAAGACAATACGGCAACTCAAACCTTAAGGGGTTGGTATCCACCAGAGATGACGTGTTAAGCTATGTTTCCATACAAGTGGCATCTATCTGTCAAGCATGCGAGGCGTCAAATATATGAAAACACAGCTCAGCACTTCCCTGGTGGATGCTAACCAGGGCTCGTACTTTTAGAATAGAAAAATAGAATAGAATAGAAAAACTTTATTCAACATCACATTGCACGACATTATAGTTAAAGACTTAACAAAACTTTCTTATGAGGACATAGAGAAGATCCTGGAAATAGTCAAATAAAACATACACACATTCACACACACATGCACACACACATCTTAACAAACACACAAATTGTATTATTTATTTAATTGATATTTATAATATACTATCTAATAATTATTTTTAACATGCATGTAAAATGTAATATACGGTCTCCTGCGATACAGGCAAAGCCTAGTGCAGGGACTGGTACTTATAATATTACTACGTGTAAACATGTTTGCTAAATAAATGTCTTATGTCTTAATGTCTTATGTCTTATATAAATTTAAAATAAATTTTATAGTTATGTGATGTTAAAAAGAGGCTTGCCTCAGCATAATGTTACAGTAAGCCACTGCAACGCTGGTTTTCAGGCAGACCCTGGTAACTATATTAATCCATGTTACATTGCTTGCTTTTCGTGCCGATAACGTAAATATGATGTAATTTTGCACACAAGACGTTGTGATAAATAAAATAAGTTTAATGAAGCTTGTTACCGAACCTCCAAAAACGGAAAATCGTAAGAATATTTTGTAAAAATGACATTGTATAGCAACTATTTATACAGTAGTAAAAATAAATACAAACTACATATAATTGTGAAAATACAATCGTATCGTTTGAAATCATCCTATATGTGGATTGAGGTCATTATGGCACGAAAAGTGCGGGCCCTAATAATGACCCTGAAGGGTTAAAATTTGAACTGCTAGAAAACTCAATCACGATTACATTTTCTAAATGAAGAGAAACATGTCACACATGTTGCTGTCTTGCCTATTTCCCGTTAATTTGTTTATATAGGTACTACTAAGGTGGCAAACGAGCATACGGTCTGCCTGATGGTAATCAGACACCAAATTTATTCATAATTCATTTAGTAAAATCAATCTATAAATCCGGACAAGTGCGAGTCGGACTCGCCCACCGATGGTTCCATACAAAATTACAAATGTATAGTTTTCAGATTTTTCCCTATACTTGTAGTATAAGACGATATTATTCGCCAAATTTCATAGTTATAGGTAAACGGGAAGTACCCTATAAATTTTGATTCCTTGAGAGTGTCTAAATATAAATTTTTTGAGGCATAAACAGCCGTATCTTTTTTATTTTTTCACAGTTTCAAGGGACTGTAGATTTGAGTAAGTAGATGGTTTTAATTTCAACTAGATACCTCGACTCGTTCCCGAGATAATAGATCTTGACAGACAGACAGATAGACAAGACAACAAAGTGATCCTATAAGGGTTCCATTTTTTCCTTTTTAGGTACGGAACCCTAAAAAGGATTTAAAATATCGCAAGCAATACCGCGCTTTCACATGTATACGACATGAAAATATGGAGCCATAAACGTTTGTTTTAGTCTATTATTCCAAACACAACTGGCTACGTATGTATATATTTTTTTCTTTTTTCATGCGTCGATATATATCCTTAAAAAAACAAAGTTGTCCAGGACTTTTTGAGCTCGATTTTATAATTTCCGAAGTATCTTGTACGAGTATGCTAGGCTATTTCGCTGTAAACTATTCAGGTTGACAGCTCAGTCGTGCGCTACAAGTGACGGCCGACCCTTCAAGCGATTCTAAGCCTAAAGGGAACACACCAGGAACGAAGCTGATAGGACCATAAACCTGTAAAAGTTATAGGTTGCAACGTTTGGTCCGATGCAATCAATTAATAACAGGTGGTACACTAGAAGTCACGATAGAAATTAAACTGGGTTTCTTATTGCATCAAAGGATTGACCTATGATTGAGGTCCGATCACAATGGAGGTTATAAACCGTAACTTAACTCCGTAGGTTCTCAATAAGCCCTTATTAGTGCACTGATTATATATTAGTTCTGTTCGTGCTAAGCATTTTTATCTATTGTGACGACCTTTAGCCTAGTTGGTAGTAGTGGCAGAGCGCCCACACAAGCCGATTCCCACCGGCTTCTTTCTTCTTTTAAGGCAAGCCTGTAGTTATATTCTCTAAACCTTTCATGACGTTTTTTGTTCTGGGTTGCCAATCGAAAATTTTCACGCGAAATTTTCGAATCCCATTTATTTGTGTGATCAGCACGAATATTTGTTCCTGAGTCATGGAAGTTTTGTATATATTTTAGTAATTATTTAATCTAGAAAAGTATGTTTATTGTAGTCTAGTACCCATATAAGCTTTGCTTAGTTTAGACTTAAGTCGATTTGTGTAAGATTGTCCACAAATCGATTATATGATATGTATTTTCGATATTCGCTTATTACAAAGGCTGTAGTATCAACCATTATGTTGTATATCAAGAAGTAATCTTGATTCTCTAACTAGTATATTAATGATCAATTTTATCCATGTCGGTCGTCTCATCAATCGGGTACGGTTAATAAAACGAGTAATTAAAAGAGTACGCGAGTAAAATGCGTACATTAGTCTTCCCTACCATCCGACCCATGATGTTACGAAGTCGAGATACTGTTCATCACTTTTGTTGTATCTACGTCGTGATTCGCAAACGCTTCGCCAATTTAATATATTGACAGAGCTTAGCTTTCTATAGCGTCATGAAGACAAAATAGAAATAAAAAACAAGAGCAGTACAAATCTAATACTTAACTTTTTAAGAAATATATCTACGCCTAAGTCGTGATCGAGGCCTCAAATAAGATCAAATTCATTTGATCGTTCAATGTGAAATGTTTAGTGAACACAATTCTGTTCTGGAGTATGGATCATTGAGCAGTCACTGAAACGGATTTTAGACCACAAACTATGATGCTTTAATAGAATAATCGATTCATTCAATTAACATCTACAGTTAACTATCTGCGAAGTGAAGCGTGAACATGATTTAAATAGCGGCATCGGAGTTCAAAACACCGACATAGAATGAAAAGAGTGTAAGTTTATGTGAAGCCCATATGTTCTTGGAACCTTGGTGAGTTAAGCGACAGAATGCCTGTGGTTGATGAGTGGCCGAGGGGAAGATAACGTGTTCGACTATTACTATGTATTACACGCACACGCTAGAACATGTTTAGTACCTGTATAGCTAGGTATATATATCTAAACTTAACATGAATCAACCTATCGGTGCAGGGACCTTAGTAATTAATAAACGAAATAAAAAGATACTGAAATAATAATTACAATTAACTAAAAGACGATTTATTTGAATCGTTTACCCAGGAGAAAAATCAGAAGAGAAACGAAAACTGAACAAAAGGTAAAAAATACTTATAAACAATGTCCGTTGCGCAATTTGCTTAAAAATTGTATCTAACAATGCACACGCAAGGATCTGCAAGCCATTATTGAGCGTTCAATGCGAGAACTCGCTGCAAACGGCGGGAGATGTGATCGGGAAAACAAAAACAAGAAAACTAAACACTGCCGCAACTGCAGAGGCAAAAAACATTTCAGACGCACGACCGAGATGCGCACAATATACCATATTTTCGTTATTCCATGCACCTTATCAGGTATATGCCTATACTCGGCTACGCTACGTCGCCGTTACTTAGGTAACCAGTCTAGAGTGGCCATTATGGCATCCATCTTCGTAACATGAGCCTAAGTTACATAAAAGTGCACTTGATCGATCGAACCGTAAAAACTGGTGCAGACGTTGTCACACGATGAGTTGCAAGACTAACCGTTAGTACGAAACATTGTCGACACGGAAGAAAGACGCGGGGAAGACAATAGCTCAGAGTGAAAAAGAGACTAATTGAGGAACGGCGACTGATGACGACAACGATTACCGCAAACCCTGTTAGAACGGGACCGGCTTTTGTGGGCAATCCCGCATGAGCATGGACAGCTAGCCTCCGCAAAAACTGCGCTCCGTCGAACCATGTACGTCACTGATACAGTTTTTACTAAAGGAAACGTCGCTTGAAAACCAAACGGAAACACCTTTCCTAGCAGGCAGGCTTTCTATTGTAACGTCCACTATCGGCACGATTCCGTATTGTCTCAGGCGTGGAACTTATGGCATGCGCTCAGTTGCATAGCACTCGAATTTATCTCCAAAGGCAAATAGCACCGTTTACGGGTAGTCGCTAGTCGCCTGCATTGCGCGGGCCAATTACGTGCCGGCGAAGTATTCATTACATGGGAGATGCTGAGTAAAATGTATAGGCGCTCCCACAGCGGTCGGATAAGCGTAACGTACGATCGTAGCCTTATCTGGCTATCGGCTCCCTGGTACACAGCACGTGCCTTTGCATACGTAGATGCTGCGGCGTCGATAGCTGATATTGTCGGATGCCGCCTGTCCCCACGGGACAAACACCAGCCGCGTGCACTGGAAAGACCGCTGACTCGTTCAGATGGAAATCTCGAGCCGATTCGCTTTCTATTGTTCTATTTAGAGGATACAATTTAAGAGAACATTGTGTACGCGGCTACTATAAAAAGTAAGTTGTGGTTTTTTTGATGATCTAAGGATAATGGTAACTTATACTTATAGATGAACATTTTGGTAACACTCAAACAAGAAACATAGACCCGTATAAAATAAAACAATGGAAAGAAATCCGCGGCGAACGTGATTCCTATCTCATTGCCAGATAATCTGCACATTGTAATGAAAGTAGCTTAGTGTATCTATGCTGGCAAAACAATTGATTTACTATGCTGTTTATGTATATTTAGGATTGAATGTGGAGACATCTTCACTCGCTACCAATCTATTTTAGAATTGCTAGGTAGCAAACATTTCTGACTATATATTTTTTTGTAATCACAAGGCATTATTTTCACGAATTTATAAATATTATATATTGATTGTTTATTTGTTTAAACAAATGATTCAATACGTTACAAAAGACCGAAAGTACGATAGGAAAATTTACAGTCCAAATGTTATTTGAATTGTGCAGGAAATAGGTTTCACGACGCGGCGGAAATTTTCTTCAATTATCAGTATTATCACACACGTAACATCAACATAAGCTAGATAGAATTAGCAGAGTCTCCAGTTATATGGCGTCAGCAATGCTTCAAAGATAAAAGAAACGACTGCTTTTACCTATAGAAAATCCCATGCAAAGAAAATATAAGCGTTCATTAACGGATTTTGTATAGCAGCTAGTTCTGTAGGCGACCCCTGATAGAATCTAAGGAAAATCTATGTGCGTTTAGGTCGTAATTCACGCGTATAATACGAGTGGACCGGCCGAGGGGTACAGATTTAATATGCGATAAATTCAATTTATCTTATTATAGGATGGTACGTCGTATTCATGAGACATTAGCAGTTTTGTATAAACTAACTAGGAACTATTGTATACCTACAAGATTCACTAATTGCATTATATATTATTTATGAAGTGTATCAATTTCAATACTTACTATTGAGGAGCAGTTGAAACAGTAACCCCCTCATTCGTAAAACTGCACAAAGCTATGGTAACTATATAGTGTAGATATTGTCCCTTTCTCACAAAATTAAAAGTCGAAGTGACAGCTAGGGACAAACGATTTTTAACGATATTTTAACTAAAAAAAGGTTTGATTAACGTTTGTGAATAAGGGTACCTATAAATGTTTAGCTCTTACTTTATCTCCTATTAGAATCTATAAACTTCAATCCTAAATGAAATTCATTTCATTTCTTTCAACTGAAACAATCTAATATTATGAGGCAAGTTTGTGCCGTTGACTTACTCTTTCACGCGATAACTACCGCATGGATTTTGATGAAACTTTGAAGTAATTATATCAGATTCACATATTTTATATATTATATATAACTAGCGTTTGGCCCCTACTTTTTTGAGATTAAAACATCTTTTTTTTTCATCCAAAATTTGGTTGTTTTTTTGAGAATTAGTAAAATCCTAACATACAAACTTTCACATTTTATATACTAGCGGCTCTGTGAGCTGTAGAACTCGCGAGGCAGAATTTTTTTCATATTTTTTATTTTGTACAACTGAATTGACAAAACAATACTTTATACCTGATTATTGAACCTGCTCACAAAATTTCACGAGAATCGGTTGAGAGATGCGACCTGTAGAGGAGATCAGTGGGACATCCGGACATACGAAAGAATTTTCACCCAAGCTGAAGCAGAGAACTTCGTTCGCGTCGCTCGCTCGTTCAATTCGTGTCTTTTTATGTTTATTTTATATTTCATTTATTGTATATTCCTTCTTTTGGAAGACCAGCGCTGGCGCTGCCAGCATCACGCTGAGTTGTGACCATTTCGTGGCAAATGTGTTTGTGTGTATTGTGTCTACAGTTTGTTTGTATGTGTTTTGTCACGAATAAATGTTTTTTTCTTTCTTTCTTTCTTTCTTTCAATTGTAGCTACTATGTATATATGATTTACAAGCGTACGAAATCGCGAACGGGCTAGTCTCACATAAATCCTGTTACGCACGAGGTATTTCTACGATTACTAGAAACCGGAAAAAAGTTACGCGTTGCCAGGAACTAGGAACCAACTTGTTTTGTCTCAGTTTGATACTTTTCGATACGCCGCAGGCCGTTTATCACTCCAAAGAAGGGCGTGGTTACTATGCCACGTTTTTCTCGAACCAAAATGGAAATCTGCAATCGTTCGTTACAACACATACACTTAAGATAAAATCATTCTCGCGTGTTCTTCAGCTCACAGAGCTACTAGTACTTATTGAACTACAATAAGGTTTAAAAATGTTTAGCTAATATTTGAAGCCATGTTAAAATATAACGCAATTCATATATTTAGAACAATGACGCATAGTTGCAGTATCCAAGAGGCAATCGGATGGCTCGCGGTATTTGAGCTCCCGAAGTGTTGTGGAACCGCCAATTCGTCGCGAGGCAGCCGATTGAAACAGCAGTTGCCTGAAAGTGTGTAGGTGGGTCGTTCTTCTTTTTTTTTGGTTTTTGAACTATCGAAAAATGTGATTTTGAAGGGCGATTTAAAAAAAAATGCATTGGTTTCTTCATTAACACTAATTAAAGTTTCCTTTCCAGCCAATATACATATTTGTTTACGGTTGGTTTTTAAAAAAAATATGTGACAAAGTGGACTCTTTCAGTGGGGACTACATTTTGGTTTACCACTCTGTCACGGACTTCTATGATAAAAATACGTTTAAAAAAATGCTAGTTAGAGAAACTAAAATATTAAATAATACTAATCAATAAAATAATATGGACGTTCATTTTCGAACATTATAAAACCGTAAAATCATTACTCAAATGAGATGCCGTAGTAAGACGAAGGACAGGCTATTGTCGGTCGAAAAGAAGAACGACCCAGGTATGCTGTTTATATACTGAAATGCTGCTAATCTAGAAAGCAACTAAACGATATCAACTCAACAGTACGAAGACTTCGATTTCCCACTCATTTGTCAAGGCAACGGAAAGCCCTAGGCGTATGCGATGTCACAGGGGCCCCGTGGGCGGAAGGCCTATCGAGCGCGTCGGATCTCCTGCGTCCAGTACATCGCGATACGCTTCCTTGCTCACGTCCTACGCATGGCAATTAAGAACACTACACAGTCTACATGTAAATGGCGTAACTTGGTACAACAATCACTGCGCTAGAGACTTTTGCGAAAACACTCCGTATAAGAAATGGGACAACGGTTACGGAATTCATATCGTTTTACCTCTTCCACGGTATATACTTGAGGGTAATGCAGTATCTATTTGATGACTATGTTATAAAGTCGATATGATACTTTGTAGCTTAACGATATACTGGCGGTGGAAGTTGTCTCTTGGATAGTATGAAGCTGTTTATTTCATGACTTGAACGTAACATTTGAATTGTATATAACTGTGTGTTGATGTGTTGAAACGTCCCTCGCTTGATATCTAAATACTAAACTTTGTTCAAAACGGTTCTATCTTTTCTGTAAAAGGTGTTGGTTCGCCCTGTGTTACGCACGTGTAAAATGTACCTAGGACCGTAGGGGTAATCACGTAACTTTTCGAACGCGCGTTAGGACAATTTAACTTTCATTTTTAAGGTTCCGTACCCAACGGGTAAAACGGGACCCTATTACTAAGACTTCGCTGTCCGTCTGTCTGTCACCAGGCTGTATCTCAAGAACCGTGATAGCTAGAGAGTTGAAATTTTCACAGATTATGTATTTCTGTTGCCGCTATAACAACAAATACTAAAAAACCGGCCAAGTGCGAGTCGGACTGGGGCTCCCATACAACAGACATGATTTTTTTGCCGTTTTTATGTATAATGGTACGGAACCCTTCGTGCGCGAGTCCGATTCGCACTTGGCCGATTTTTTCCATATAAAAAGTGACATTTAGATCTACCTGACGCGCGTACAATGCGTTACGTAATCGACCTGCTGAAGTTTAGTAGTAGGTACATGCACTTTTAAGAGTTGCCGCATCCCCAGGAAGCTCGACACAAGTCGGCTCGCCATATAACAGACCTAGTTTGGCTCTCATTTTTTTCTGTTTGGCGTGCTGGAATAACATGATATTTTGTATACACAGGATGCGCCATATCTAGGTCGGAAACTAGTTTCTGTCGCTAGAAATAATAATAGAAAAAATAGAGAGAATAGAAGTTTAGTATGAAAAACTTCTTGTCTTATTTTTTTTCGACTTAGATAAGGCGGATCCCTTTATATTCAAAGCTCCATGTCATTCCAGCATGCCATTTTAAAATGCGAACCAAACTAAGTTTGAATGGAGAGCCGAGCTTCTTGGAGATTCTTAATCTGTTTATGGATAAGGCAAAAATAAGAACAACGCAAATAATATTCTAGATCCAAATAAAAAAAATACGCGCACACGGCGCGTGAGGCATTTCACAGCTTTGCATTTTTAGAACAAAACATTTGATAAATCGCCGCCTGAGATTATTGACGCTACGGCACGAATAGTCACTAAAACTTAGTGAGTCACAGAAGAATTCGAAGATCGTTATCCCGGCTTCCCCATAAATAATTAGATTTCTAGCGTTCACAGTCAATTGAGCACTTATTTTCGTTCGCGCCTTGTTTGGCGCTTGTTACGCGCCTCCGATATCAGCCGTAACAAATTCCCTCCGGGACGGGTACACGGCAATCTGCAACCCGATCCTGGCTCTGGATGCTGAGACAGATGAATATCGTGAGATTGTTTGGATTTTCCAACTAGGACTGGGTTATTCCGCTCTTGTTTACACCAGAAGAGCTAACACAATTAGGCCATATTCAATGCGTTTGGATGGCGACCATAAAACCAATCTTGAGAAACGCAGAGCAGCATTTCTGAGTGATCAGTCAAATTGTATTAAGCTATTAAGTATACTTCCTGCTTGTTCCTGCTGATCTTCAATACTCTTGAATTAAAGCTCTACCACACTTTCTGCAGTGTAACTGTTGTATACTTGTCACGTAAATGGTCAGATTTGCAGTATTTGCACACACAAGTGGAATCAGAAAACGCAAGTCCTGTCCAATCCAATTTACATAGGTAGGTATTAATTTAAGGTCGTTTGTAATAATTTCGCATGTAATAAAATGAAAATACAAGTTTCAAGTAATCAAGCAAATCAGACTTAATTTTCTGCTATGTAATTTGCATTATATTTACTGCCTTCTATTTAGATTCTTTTTTATGTGCATCTTTAGCACAAATATTTAAACGAAGTCGTTGAGATACGATCTAATGATTAGTAATGGACGTACCCTGGCATACATAACGCTGTATCTCAAAGCTAACCGGGCATATATTTTGGTTAACTGCTTAGATCTTACGACCAATGGGTTCTGAGATACATTAGGAACGTGTAAGGGCAAACGTTGCTTAGGGCTTAGAGGCGTAGGCGGCAACCTGCCTTTAACCAGACAGGAGTTGCGAGCCAGGTGGATCGCCAACCAGTATAATCGTATTAAATTACTGGTATAAAACCGCATTTTATTCCTGAATGTCTGAAAAATCTGCTAGAACTGGTTTAACCTTATATGAAGCACTTTAGGCTTCCTATTATCGTAATATATAGTCTCTTTGGTTTCCGCGGTTTTCGTAGAATTTGTGGAAGTATAAGTACACTTTCTTTAAGCAGAATGTTCATTTTGTAGATAACTTTTCTCTCTGAATAAGATAAATTTCCTAAAATGACTTTTTCATAAATGATTAATGAAAACTACGATTGCAAAGTACATTTTCGACAAATCATTTACTTACTCAGTAACAAATACAATTATATATTTATAATTGTCGATTTAGGGAACTTCTCTAATTTACATCAAGTGTACTATTTAAAAAAAACCGGACAAGTGCGAGACGGACTCGCCCACCTAGGGTTACGTACAAATTTCCGCCTCCCTCGATGATTGATAACGTAGGTACTTTTAATAAAGACTATATTTTTTATAATTTAATTACAAATGTACAGTTTTCAGATTTGTCCCTGTAGGTACTTGTAGTATAAGATGATATTACTTGTCAAATTTTATAGTTCTAGGTCAACGGGAAGTACCCTATAAATTTTTATTCCCTTGAAGGTGTCGAAATATACGTTTTTTGCGGCATAAACAGCCGTCTCTTTATTTACGTTAACTTAGAAGTTGGATTTTTTCACAGCTTCAAGGAACCGTAGACTTTATTAGTACATGATTTTAATTTCAACTCGATACCTCCACGCGTTCTCGAGATAAAAAGTAAAGTAAAGTAAAAAGTTTATTTCACAAGAAGCATTACAGAAATGTATCACGACCCTGAGTCCTGCGCTAGAAAACCCTGTGTACAGTACTCAGTTTCGACAAAGTTTCCAGAGTTTGGACGGGTTTGGATAAAGGGTCTTGACAGATAGACAGACAGACAGACGGACAAAAAAGTGATCCTATAAGGGTTCCGGTTTTATTCCTTTTGAGGTACGGAATCCTAATTAATAAGTGCGATGTCGGTCTCATCTTATTACCGACAGGAGTACTAATCAAGTGTGGTTCTCAAATGCGTCGAAACTGAGTTCCTCTTAGTTGTTAGGCGACGTTTCCTCCACGCAAGTTGTTGAGCAGTTGTTACGTAATGTATTAATGCATTGACTGCATTGTCTTCAATCTTCACGCATGCTCACTAATATAATAGGAACTTGTCCGTGCCGAACAAGTGAATATGTCTACAACAGTTCGTAAATTGGCGAGAAATTTACTAGTATATGTAGTTCACGTCTGTCAGCGTGTCGAGTTGATAATTACGCTATTTGAGGATAAGAATACTTCACCACATAAAGACATGTTTGGGGTTGACTCTATAAAATTTACCATCGTTTGTTTAATGTACCTATAACATTTTTAGGGCAAGGTGATAAAAACTTTAAAACCGGCCAAGTGCGTGTCGGACCATGCGCAGTGTAGAGTTCCGTAGGTACTAGGTAGTTGCCTGTCTGCCTTTGACCTTTGTTATATCGCCACGCGCGCGCCAAGTAAACGTTGCGGTTGCGTCGCCCGAATCTGTACGAAAGTTGGCCTTTTCAAGTAGGCACATTTTTAAGTCCGTGATAGTTTTCCAAGTTAATTCATTATATTTACTACTGCTATGAATTTTTTCACATACCCAGTAGTACCTAACCATTTAGCCGAGAGGGCCGGACACATGACTAATAAAAATTAGTGTTTTAAAGCCCAATAGCACGCAAAGGCATCCCTGAATTGAAAAATGGTTATCAATGACACACACACCATAGGTTTTTTTTTAAGAGCCTATTGAGTGTCCCACTGCTGGGCAAAGGCCTCTCCCTGTGATCTCCATGCGTCCCTGCTAGGTGCTTCTTCCGCCCAATTGTTGAGAAATAGATCCAGGTCGTCCCGCCATCTCCGTCTAGGTCGGCCCCGTCTGCGGCGCCCATCATGTGGCACCCATTTCGTAGCTATATTAGCCCACCTGTCTGGATGCATGCGACAGACGTGGCCGGCCCAGTCCCACTTGAGCCTGGCAGTTTTTGCACCCACATCAGTTATGCGTGTTTTGGAGCGCAGTGTAGTGTTTCGGACCCGATCCGTCCTTTTGACACCTAGAATACTGCGCTCCATAGCGCGTTGGCAAACCTTCAATTTGGACTTCTGGCTCTCGGTGAGTGACCATGTTTGCGCACCGTAGGTTAGGACAGGCAAAATACACATGTCGACGAGCTTTCGCTTTAGTGACAGAGGAAGGTTGCCCTTCATTAGCTCCTCCCATAGGTTTACCGAGAATAAAATTACATCCCCACGTCACGTGTACGGTACCTATCATTCATTCGCTTGTCCTTATCCCATTTACTTGGGGTCGGCGCAGCATTTTTTTTTCTTCCATACCTCTCTATCGCCCGTCAACTCATCACACACTTCCTTCCTATTAAATTGTCTCTCACGCAGTCCATCCACCTTTTTCTTGGTCTACCTCTTCTCTTGCAACCCTCCACATTCATACTTAATGCCATTCTAGCAACATTACTATTATCCCTCCGCATAACATGTCTATACATGTCCATACCAACGTAGGCGATTTGCTCTCAGACGGTACCTATCATAAAAATATATATTTATTTTAAATTTTCTTCCACCGTTTTGTTGGCGTGATTGATTTATATACTCATGCCGAATTACAGCTTTCTAGTAGTAAGGGTCACTGAGCTAAGCCGCAGACGGACGGACAGACGGACATGGCAAAACTATAAGGGTTCCTTGTTGACTACGGAACCCTAAAAACGGGCTTTGCTTTTATTAAACCTACGCTTCCGCAAGTTCCGTAGACAGTAGAGATTTTATCACACTATGACTATCATCTCTATTATGGCACTAATCGATAGTAGGTAGGTGCCGTTCGAAACACAATATACGTGAGGATATTTGTATTTACTCGTATCTATTTGAATGTGCTTTAATAACACGTTATTCACGAATTAATAACAGGGACGTTTTACAACGGTACTAAACCGCTACTTCATTTTAAGTAATACTGCACTTAAAATGCAGTAATGCAAAATACTTTGTGCTGTACAGTTACATACTAAACAAACAAGATGCCTGCAAGATAAATAAAATCAAGTCCATTATTTAATGTCGTCTACAGTTTACTGAAAATAGGTACCTAATTAGAGTCAATATGCAAATGTTCTGAATTTCCTAATGAAGCCAAAGCTGCTAAAACTACCATGTACCTAGTGTGGAACAAACTTGCTTGACTTATTAAAATTCCAGTGCAACCGGCTGTGCCAATAAATAATTAATTGTCAATAAGCGAGAAGCGAACGGTAATCTATATCGAGAATCAAGATGCACAGTTTACCGCTGAACAACAGAAGGCTCGCTGAAAGATGCGATATTTAGGGAAAACATGCAAATTTAACCAGATAACACAACCACAAACGATTTCTTAAAACAAGCTCATTTGTTTTTATTGATAGTTACGGCCCAGGGCATCAATCGGACACTGACATCTCGAATATAAATTTAATAATTATTCTGGAGCAAGCGCGCCTAAAACACTGTTAACCACTTGGTAAGCAAAATTAAAGCAATCGACTGTTGATTGAGGAATAAGAAAATACGCTTGTCGTGGAGGCAAAGTCAATTTGAAAACGAGAAACATATAATGCAGAAGGTTATACAATAAGAATGTAAAATAAATAGCAGCACTGAGCAACGATGTTTTATAAACACCGTGAAACATGTTGTCGTTAATTTTTTTTCATCCCACTTGCTCGTAAAGGGCTTCATAGTAAGTAAGTAAGTAAGTAAGTTCTTTATTTGCATTAAATGTGGTTAACAATAGGTCTTATGATAATTAACAAGTATCACACATTTAGCCCTATTATAACATGCAAAATATATGTTAAACGATCTAAAGATATTTCAAGCAACCTTTTAATTAGTCAATGGAATAGAAAATAGAATTAATGTCAAGTAATAATCAAGAAATAATATTTTGTTAGCAAGCTTAAAAATCAAAATATTCTTTAATATTGTAAAAAATATTATCTAATAGCCAATAAATAATACAGGTTCCGTTTGAATTTTTTTATGTCAGAAATTTCCTTAATATTTAATGGTAAATGATTAAATACTTTAATTCACATTATGTGACAGTTTTTTTTTCAAATAATGGGGTTTAGATATTGGTAGGGTTTTCCACTACTTTTGTGAATAAGTTAGGGTTAGACTTAACAAAAATGCCCAGTTCTAAAACGTACAAACTAGTTAAGGTCAGCAATTTAAGTTTTTTTAATAGAGGTCTACAAGATTGTAATGGCCCTTTCCCACAAATAGCCCTGATACATTTTTTCTAGCTTATAAACACCCTTTTTATGTCAGTTGAATTTCCCCAAATAATAAGTCCGAACCTAAGCAACGAAGCAACGTAGCTGTGGTAGGCAATAATAGCAGTTTTTTGCATTAGATAAGCGTAGTAATCGCCTCAGAGCATATGATTTTTTTTCAAATCTAGTACGTAAGTGGTCTATATGCGATTTCCAACTACAATAACGATCTAAAAGTAATCCAAGAAACCGTGTTTCAGTATCTTCTTCTATCGTTTGGTCTCCACAAGAAATTTCAAAATGTGATGATTTTGTAAAACTAAAGCTAATAGCTTTAGTTTTACAAAACTGTATATATTTAGTTTTACTTTTATTAATTTTTAAATTATTTAATTCTAACCAAATTACATATAGAGTCAATTGTCATATTAATACTAGTCACATCAAATATGTATGTGATAGTCACATACATATTTTTATCATGTTTATCATCTGGTATTAGTATAGAAATGTCATCAGCGAATAAAATTGTCTTATAACTACTGGCACAACATAATGCGCAGGCATATAGAGCTGCAATAGCCTTTATATGTAATGGTTTTTTCTTAAATTGTATCGGTCACTCTTACGTCAGTTACAAAGCAAGGAGGTTTTAACTCAAACACGATGTTTGAAAACGTATTTATATGTAAATTTAAACGTAAAACACGAATAAAATATGATTAACAGAATGATTTAAAGATTTAAAAACTTAATTGTAACAATTAAGTGTCCGTGTAAAATATTTTTAACTGTGATTTTAAATCGTGGCTGTTTTATTATTTAGTTAAAAATGTATTGGTTTCCTGTTTCCTCGCAAATGTGATGAAAAACATTGTATGCGACACTACGGTAAGATTGTTACACACTCGAGTGAACAAGCCCTCCGACTTCGGCGTCGGGCTTCTAATAGACTCTCGTTCGTAATTCATATCTTACCGTACTTGTAACAGAATATACTATAAAGGGGATTTATGTCCTTATAAACGTCCTTTTCTATTGCCGTTAACGCTCTTCTGGACTGCCACTTTTCCTCCACTAGGTACATTTTAGACGTGCGATATTGCCGGCCAGTCTGTGTGCTTTGACAGCGCTGTCGGCACGAAGGCAGAATTCCCTGGTCCGTAAGCGGTGCTTAACCAACGCTGACTAATTGTACGTTACGGAGTATCACCTGTAGTGCGCAGTCGCATGCGCGGCGTGTCTGTTTTCAAACCTCATTAGCTATAGTTTATGCTCTTTTGTTACATTATTTGAAGGCTTCTGTTCGGATATTTGCTGTATTTTATTACAAGCTTACTAAGCAGTTATTTTACGACGCGATTTAAGGCGCCGTGGTTCTTGGTGAATTATTAGAGCCCTGTTCTCTACCTAGGTTCAGTTTGAGAGGGGGTGTCCCTGACCTGACTACTGGGTAGTGTGATTATCGCTTTACTCATATTATCTTCACCGGTCTCGCTGACAGTGTGCAATGAAATTTTATAAAACAATGCTTTCCTAAATTTGTAGGATAGGTGTATTTTGTTAGCCGCTATATCTTTCTGTAATAAAATGATTAAAAAATATTTTTTTTAGGGGTGCACTCCATACTGCAATTCAATTGTAAGTCTACGTATGGATGGGACGGCACATCAATCGATAGGCCTTTCAAAATAAATACAAGGTTTCCCAGCATTTTTTTTGATTAAGTGAATATAGTCAGAGATAATCGCCCCGAAAGTCACAAAAAGTGTGCCCCCCCCCCCCCCCCCCCTCTAATTTTCGAACGGTGTATTTTAAAAAGATTAAAAAGGAATTGACATAGTGCTTACGTATTAAATTTTTTCACCGAAAATTATTTTGATCAAGATCGGTTCAAAGGTTTTCGAGATATTGCTGAAAAACTGCCTTCCCTATAGAAAAAGACGTAAGTGCCGTAAGATATCTGTGACGATACGGCCTTTTTAATTGCGATTCCAGAAGAATCACAAGCGGGTTGCCGACACTTTGTTCATTTGAGGATTCGTTGTGTAGATAGCTAGAGACGAACGCGGGTCCTTCACTCTCAACACAACACATCCTCGGGAGCTCTGGCGACCTTGCACCCGGACAACACCACATAATGTACATTATTATCTTCTTACATAGCAAGTAGTGCAATGGTAGTGCATCTAGATTTTTCATAAATTAAATCTGTATCTTAAATTGTAATCTGGCAAAAAAAACATTCCCCACCTGCGTTACAAATAACCTACAAGTTAAAAGTAGTAACAATACAGTTAGTAGTAGTAGGGTACTACTACTAACTGTATTATCTTTTCAAAAAAGCTGACAGTCGACTTATTACATCTACGTATGAAGACATCTATTAATAAATGGACCGGTCTTGTCTTGTAAAAAAAGCGTAACATTGAAGGAAAAGTATGTGAGATAAAACCTTTTGTTTTGGGAAGAGTAGTTTATACAAAGTGCAAATTGCATGTTCTAAACAGTCCGGAACGAGAAACTGAAGTATTGAATGACTTCACCGCTATCCTGGTCTGCTGAGTTGAACTAAACGCCGTATATGTATTTGAATCAGGAATGCTTATAAGCCCTTTTGATGCTTTAATGCACTATAAACCTGTACACGCAGCAGCTGCTTTATTCAAATATCATGCGGAATGTAATACCTACGCGCCATTAGTTTCAAACAAGACGTTTTCTTAGAAAAAGTAACGGATAATTGGGTCAATCAATTAGCTCCACACCTTTTCGTCTTCTGTGTTAAATTTGGATAGTCATCATTTTAATTAATCACAATTAGAATGTATGAACTATTGGTTTAATAGGTATTTTAGTAACGGCGTTAACGAATGTCATCATCAGCGTTTTCCCGGAATTCTAAAGTAGACCGTGGTCAGCTTTGGCACCTAATGCCAAGATATGGCATTTTACGAATGTATCTTCTGAAATACAAAATCAACACTTAATTTTTTTAAAGCATCCTTGTTTAGCCCTCGTAGCTCGATGTGCGTAATCGTAGAGGCGCTGGCATAGATAGCGACCACCACCTGGTCGTCGCTGAAGTGCGTCTGAAGGTTGCGATAGCACGTCCAGCTGGCGGACAAGGCAAAATTGGAAGACGTTTCTACGCCTGTTAGCTACATGACCTAATTACCTGCGTCAAATTCAAACTTGAAGTCCGAAACCGTTTTTCCATCCTTCCCGCAGTCACCATTGACGATGAGTGGTAACAGATGAAAGGACCCAAATCTCACACACGTGACGACTGGATCTCACAAGCCATATGGGACCTCATTAGTGATAGAAGAGAGCTACACTTGAAACTGCTAGAAACAGCATATGAAACACAAGTTGCCAACCTCAAGCAGCAGTACCGTCAGATACGCAGGAAGATATACCGCAGCACGTGGAAGGATAGAAAGACGTTGGGGTGAAGGTATTGCGGACCAAGCCAAACTTGCTGCTAAAACTGATAGGGTGACGAAAACACTTGCAGGAAACAGCAGTTTTAAAAAGAAACCTCTTAAATCCAAGCACGGTCAGTTTATCGTGACATCTGAAGGACAACTGCAACGCTGGCGCGAGCACTTTTTTGATTTTTCAAAGCTCAGCAACAGCCGCACCAGTTGAGATACAAGGCAGTTGTTCGCTTTCTCGGCTCCTTGACATTGACGCCTCTCCATTTAAGCATGATGAAGTAGCCAAAGCTATCCGTTCTCTGAAGTGTAGCAAGGCACCTGGACTCAACCTCATATCTGCGGAAATGCTTAAAGCTGACTTGTCCACCGCTGTTGAGTCTTTGACGTCCTGAATAGAAAGGATCTGGGATAGTGAAGAACTGCCAGAGGACTGGAGTAAAGGACTACTGACCACAGTGCCTGAGAAGAGCAATCTAAGCCAGTGTGGCAACTGGAGGGGTATCACTTTGCTTTAGATTCCTTCTAAGGTTTTCTGCAAGGTAATCCTAGATAGGCTATCGAAGGCCGTTGTAGGGACATAGGATCTTAAGCCAAGTAAGCCACTACCTAATAAGTTACTGTCAAAAATTTATTTTTTGGTACCAGCTTTTATTGCCAACTGTACTATTCTGTATACCGTTACCGTCATGAACTACTCATTGAGAAAATTCCAACTAGTCCAAACTCAACAAGGCTACGTCGGTTAAGTACTGAATTCCCATGGCCACTTTCTGTCTTAATGATCAGATCAGCTCGATGCGATGGTACCATAATATTGAATCGTCATCCAAGCTACACTTAAACTGGTTAAATATTAAGTTCCAAGATTTGTCCCTCACTAACAATCGAACAGGTCAAGTTAAATAAAAGCTTCTAATAAAAGAAGAACCGTTGCAGATACAAGCATGTCTTTTATAAACAGTGAATTAACGACAACTTCCTTGAATGCAATTAGTAATGACAATTTCACGTAATACACAGACGAATAAGGAGTAATGACTTGTATTACCTAGAACTGCAGGACTAAGGACTAGAACTATTACGACTGGTGCTAAGAATTGTCGTGACCCGTGTGCTTGATTATCCCTATCTAACTTCAGAGACATGACCGAGATATCTTGCAATCCATTTGTTTTAATGAGCGTTTTAGTGACAGCGTTAACGAATGTATCTTCTGGTATTTTTAAAGCTATTCACCTTTTTCTGTATCTTCGATTAACCGCTGGGAAAATCGCAGACGTTGCGATCTTAAAAAATTAACCGTTACAAGTGTATACACACTTATTTTATCACAGTAAATTAACGGCCAGTTCTTTCAGTGCAGTTAGAAATGTCGATTTTACGTAAAATGCGAACGAATAAGGAGTAATCACTGGTACTATTACAACTACTAATAATTGTCATGTCTAGTCGAAAGGCTGCAAAAAAGATTTAAGTGGCACTTGGTTCGATCAGCAGGCCTTGCGAGAAGATCTTTTTCATACGAGGACAGATTCAAACATTTTAAAATGATATCTCTAGAGAGTCGTAGAGATCTACTGAATCTTCAATTTCTTTCTAAGCTCGTAAAATACAAGATTGATTGCCCACAGCTCCTTAGTAGTCTTCGGTTTTCAGTGCCTCGTAGAATTCCATGTTATGCTGCCAAGCCACTGTCTTATCTCCTGCGACGAGCTGGTTTCGGCTTTTCCTTCCCTCTACCACGATTGAGCAAATTACTCAACAAATATAGCGATTCTATCGACATAAACTTTGACTTAATATCCATGATTAGAAACTTAAATTTTAGTTAACTAACGTCTAGTATGAAGCGTTTTGAAATGCCGCCAGCGAGGTCAATCATTGTCTCAAATTTTTGGGTATTTATGTTCTTTAATTGTAGTTGCTCCCTTTGCTGTATTTGTTCCTCTCCAAAAACTGGTTGAAAATCGAATGGCATTGTAAAAAAAATCTTAGTACACAAGCCTATTGCAGGGAGCTACTGATCGCCGCCAATATAACAAGTCTGCGTAAAAAGATGTTATAAATCGAAGAACCGACGTGATGGATGGCCTTACTTACATGTAGATGGGTTTACTTCATATTAGTGTAATAGAAATAACTTGCAAGTACCTATGTTTTTGCAGAATGTTTGCGTAATCTTCATCAGGTTAGCATGTGGGCTGATGTTAAAAAAATTACAACTACGATTATAATTCAAAACTAAGTTTTTTGACATAGCAATGTCACAAAACGTAAGTTTTCAAACGATAACTTTTTACAAGCTTTTATTTAACTTGCAATGTATGTAACTCTAAGTTTGTTCGGGTGGAATCTAGCAACTCAATTTTGAAGCAGATATCTTCAACCGATTGAGTTGAAATTTTGGGTACCTAATAAGTACCTATAATTTGGATGACAATTCAATATTATGGTACCATCGAGCTGATCTGATGTTGGAGACAGAAGAATTAAGGACTTAACAGAGGTAACCCTGTTGGGTCTGGGCTCATTAGAATCGTCTCAACGAGTAGTTGATGACGGTATACAGAAAAGTACAGTTGGCAATAAAAGCTTGTAGGTACCAAAAATTTAATGAGAGAAACTTATTAATAAATCATCAACATTAATATTATATCAGCCGAAAGACGTCCATTGCTGGACATAGGCCTCCCCCAAAGAGTACCAAACTGACCGGTCCTGCGCCACCCACATCCAGCAGCGGACTCCCGCGACCTTTACCAGGTCATTAGTCCACCTTGTAGGGGACTACCCACGCCGCGCCTTCCGGTACGTAGTCGCCACTCGAGAACCTTTCCGCCCCAACGGCCATCGGTTCTATGTGCAATGTGCATTGTGCACATTGCACGTATTAATAAATAAAATGATGAATTTGCACAGTTCAGAATTACTTCAGTAAGCATGATACTTGACACTGAAACAATAATTCTAGCCCATTTGATTGCCCAGTAGTCCAGTAGGTACTCATCCTGCGTAAGTGGAAATTGCGTGAATAAAGTTTTGTCTTTGACTGAACCGCAGTAAAAATATGAAGCAATCAATCATCATTATCACACGTCCACATAAGTTATTTACAAACTTTTTTACAGCCACACAAATCGCGTGTAGATATAATCAAGTCAAAGCAGTAACGAGATGAATGATTTATTCAAAGAAAACGAGACGTTGAGCGGATATGTTAATATTGTACATGCCACGCCGGTTGTTACGTATCGATTACGCAAGGCAACCCTGAACCAGTGTTGAGGCTGGTCGCGGCCAACGAACGCTGAATGCATTCAGTGCTCGTACGCCCACTTCAAATCGATAGTGCACTAACTCCAAAACGAAACCCGTTCCATTTTCAATCTTAACACGTAGATATTGCGTCTATAATTGCACCACTTAGCTCTAGACGTTGTCTTGTTTTTATTTTGAAGGAGCCTTTCTTGATCGTTTGTGGACCGGCAAAGTTCGCAGAGTGTGACACTGTGTGCAAATGAAGGGTTCGCGATGAAAAGTTTCGCGCGTGAGAATGTAGCTCGAATATAGGATTGGAAGCGATCGTCACGTTTTAGATTTATGGCAGGTTGTTGTACGAAAACGGTTATATGTTTCAAGGGTAAACAGATATTTGGGTTTGGACAACAAAGCGTGTTGGCAGGTGCTTCATGTCGCGTTTGTTTTCGTTTTATCTATTTAAGATTTTCACCCAAAAATATTCTAGGTGCTGCTTTTTCCTGTATAAAGTAGCCGAGCGATAAGGTATACGTGACTTGTGGCGGGTCGTGGTTCGAACTCCGGTTCATACCACTGGGTTATTCGAATAAAGTTATGTGCGGGATATCATGTGATATTTAGCAGTAGCTTTCAGTGAAGAGTGTAACATCGTGACGAATCCGGTCTAACCCCAAACAAGGCCTCGTTTTCCCTATTGGTTGGAAGACTTTGATGGCCAGATGGCTGTCGCTTTTCTATAAGTATTGTCTACGCCAAATATTGAGATGAGGTGGCAGAGCGTACCGGGCGTACTCCTTTAATGTACCTTCAACCGGGAAAGCGTTAGGAGGCTGATGACATATTTTGTACAATAATTACTAGATTATTGACAAGATGCCACCTGGTTAACATTCTATTGTACCGGTTTAACCAATAGCAAAAATTGGGTGGCGATACGCCAACGCCCTTTCCTAGCGTATCGTCATTGGTTTACTGCTAAGTCAATCGAGCTAAGTCCACCTAACGATACACTAATGGATCTATAAATACATATCGCCACATCGTTAAGAGATCACGTTCCGGTTATTAAGCTCAGTCCCCAAGATAAACTGGGCAGCTTCGCAACACAGCAATAACAAACAACCGCAGAAGACTGGCGTGTAGTAATTTTAATTACACCCTCTTTGAATCCTGTTTGAGTTGTCGCTTACCACATAATTTACAGAAATTAAAAGCTATTTTAAATACGCGCTTGATGCTACTTACGTACTTTTTTTGTACAACACTACCTTTAGAATCGGATAATATTGCAGTACTTAATTGGCGATCGAGACCAGTGCACCTAGTTCACGTCAGCGGGAAAAAAGATCTATGTTGATGGCTGAACAATGTACCAACATAAAATTAATAAACGGTTACCCATTATGTTGTAAAGTATCAAGATGTTGCGGTCCGCGTAGGGGAAGTATGCTAAGATCGAGGAGATAGGGTAGTTACGAGTAACTGATTTTCAATGGGAAATCATTGCGTGAATTTCCTAAACATTAAAAGGATATATATTCATCATCAAGAGATGAAGTAGTGCAGAGTTATGTTTAACACTTTAAACTCTCGCGCTATGTACACATATTTAAATTATTATTTTACATGGGTCTAACGCGATATTTATTTACCTTTATGTCTTACGTTTCGACACGGTTTGCACCGGTCATGGTCAATCAATCAATCAATCAATTGTTTATTGCAATATCACAAAACTAGGTACAGATGTTTACTTTAAGCTACAGATCATTGTGAACCCTGTTGGGCACTACAATGTTAGGGACAGGAGGACTTACTGAGCGTTTATATTATAATCTATCTTCTAAGTATTCATTTAGCGTGTAATAAGATTAAGTTAGTAGTAGTTGCTTTATTTTATTTATGTACTTTTCTTCTTTTATTGAGGCTTATTATAATTCTTAATGGACATTATTGATGGGTCTGAGGATAGCAGTTTCAGGTTGGTGGGTGGTTGAACGAGTCTATTCTTATAACGGATAGGTCATGAAGAGGGAATGTCATCACGTTTTACATAGAACTCTTTATGTTTCCGTACAAACTTACATGTCTCAAGGATGTATATACTAGGAAGAGTTAGTAATTTATGCTTTTTTAAAATAGGGTTTGCAGCTGTCAGTTTGCTTGATATTGACTAATATTCGGATTAGTTTTTCTGGATGATGAAGACAGAAGGGGCGTCCGTGCTATTTCCCCAGAGCATAATGCCATACGTGAGCCATGCGTAAGCGTAGGCATAAACTTCCCGAAGCGCGTAGACGAATTTTGACAATTTAGCTTTAATTTTGCTTGTGTGGAATTTCCACGTAATATGCCTATCTATATCAATGCCCAGTAATGTAAAACTTTGTACAATTTCTTGTATTTATAGTTGATACTTAGAGGGGTTTTCTGATATGGATGAAATGTCATGATTTTTGTTTTTGGGAAGTTTATTTCAAGGTTATGGTCTCTCATCCATGTAGTTATTTCGTTAAATACGGATGTCGGTCGCAGATGACTGCCGTCCCAGCAAGTTGTCAACGGATATATGGGTGCAGGATAAAAGGTGCATAAATATTGCGTTACACCCTTGTAAAATCATAATGTAAACACTAAAATAGCCTATAACCTATAACTTATTCATTTAATAAATGCTTCCGTAGTTAAATAAAATAAATAAATAAATATCGTGAGACAATTCACACCAATTGATCTAGTCCAAAACTTGGCAAAGCCTGAACTATGGGTACTAGACAACAGATAAACATATAGTTATACAGATGAATACATACTTAAATAGATATTAAACATCCAAGACTCGAGAACAAACATCTATCCCTATGAGATTGATATCAATAAAAATGTCTGAAAGTGGACTAAGTTAGTTCAAATAGTATTCAATACGGAGAAAGAGTCAAATAAATCTAGATAGACAAAGAGCTCAATATACAAGCGAACAAGCTCTAAAGCTTATAGCCTTTGAGAGCGAGATCACTTTATCCGCTCGTACACTCTAGTGCAGAATGCAAGAGCGGAGATATTTTACATAAAGCAGCCATCTTTTTCTAAAAAGGAATTCTTCGAATTTAAACCGAACTTCAGGTCAACACTCGCAGTCATTTCTTTTCCTTCGTTGACAATTAACAAATAGATGAACAAATGAAGACCTATTTATAGTTCACCAACCCTGATATCGCGATGGCATTCGGTCCGATTCACGAAGCTCTGATCATGATTGTGAAGTAGATTTACTTTTAAGGTAAACATATCGCGCGATCTTTCTTAACATTGACCTCACTTCATAACGGATTTCAAACGATTTGTGTGTTTTGTACGGATAAATGTTTAACTCCACAAATATGATCATTCGCTACTCATCATAATTAATTGAGTATTTTGACATATTTTAATACACCGTTTTCATCGAAACTTGGCCATCCTCTCAGTACTGAGACGACAGCTGGCATACGGACCAAGCTAAGTTCGAAGAAATCAGTGTAACTAGTAGTTACTAAAAGTTTTAAGTTTATTATCTGGCGAATGATCTCCTTCAAGTTTACAGCATCAAAAGCGTATCGAAAGTAGTAATAAGAACGTAATCCCAAAACCATAGTGATGAACAATCCGAGCGTTCAACTTGTACGTGACGTCCGGCACTCGGATAATAGCAAGCAGGATTTAACCTCCTTTGCCCTCCTGATGACTCGGTCCCCGGCGCTTCGCCCTGTTATCCAGCCACCATCAGAACGGTATTCGCGGCTAGAAGCGGTAACTTAACTCCAACCGATAACCCCACTTTTAATGGTCGACCGAATCACGGGTACTTTAACAGAATTGCTCTGTTTTGCTGTACTGCAAGACATACATTCTAACCGCAAAAATTAATTAATCGACCAAGTAAACCCCATCAAGCATAAAGTGAAAGCCTCAGAGCCCTAAAGCAGATAATTAATTTTAGTATGAAACTGACGAGATCGGTGGGTAACGCAGGGCGCTGCACGGAAGCGAGTGAAAGTTGGTGCGACGATGTAGAAAATTAAAAAAAGTGTAATCGGAAAAATGTGACCAGCGGGCATTGTGAGTGGCGACGTGAAGGTCGGCGCAGAGCAGAGATGTGCGTAGCGCACGCGGAATTCTTTACAGCGCAATCATATCTGGCTAAAAAGGGAAAGCAAACGAGTATTATAATAGTTGACACATTTTTATACTATTCTGGAAAAAAAAGTACTCTGAAATAGTGACCGGTTCTATTATTTTTTAATTGACTTAACGTATTTTTACTGACTCTTGACGAAGACAACAGCTGTGACCACAGTCAGTACATGTTTGCGTTAGCTTAGTTTTTGAGATATTAGACGCTTTACCAACCTGACGATTGTTACCTAGTCAATTTGATGTACATTTCTGGCTACAAAAATACCTATAGGACTGCGAGCATTTTTCATACAGACCCAGAAATGCACGCTGAATTAAATTATTACTTTCAGGAATGGCTCCAGTTGTAGTATTTTAACTTTCTTTTTACTCAAATCAAAAACAAAATAAGATAATTTTTAGCTTATACTCCGAATGTCACGAACACAAACGGTCATTGTTGTGAGCTTGCACCGATGTGAATATACAGGTTACTAGAGTAGATATAGCAGTCGACAAGGGTTCGATATTATCAAAATTAAATCTCCCAGCAGGTGAACATTGTGGCGACGACATCGTAATATTAACTAGAGCTTCGAAGCGTAACGGTTGTTTGTTAACTGTGCACGATCTTATAATACACGTGTCAATCGAAGTTTTAAGAGCCTTATGACATTTGGGCGCTAAGTCAATTTGGGGATATTACGCGACGTTCTTTCTCGATGCACTGTGAAAGGCGACCAAATAGTCTTGATCTAGCGCTGTAGAAATGGTTAGTACACTACACAGTATGCCATATATGGGAATGAGAATACAAACGTATTTATTAATTCTCAATAAAGTAGTAATATCTTAATCTAGTATATATATCTAAATATAGTATATATATATATAAGTATAATAAATTATATATTTTAGTTTATTAAATATGTGAGACAATCAGTATATATTTACTTTTCTTTTTTTACTACGACGGTGGCAAAAAATCACACGGCTTGCCTAATTATTTTATTTATTACAATTACAAACCCGCGGTCTCAAGATGACCCTAGGAACATCTGGAACATAGAGGTATAGATTTACAATATAAGTCTACCAACAAGTTCTGACCGCTCAAGTCCTCCATGGTCACAGCCAAGACTACTATATCATCAGCCAACCGAAGGTGAGCGATGTACTCGCCGTTGATGTTGATGCCTAGCCTTCTCCAGTCCTGGGTCTTGAAAACGTCCTGCAGCGGTGAACAGTTTTGGGGAAATAACATCCCCTTGCCTGACACCCCGCATCAGCGGTATAGGTTTCGAGCTCCAATCCTGGAGTCAGACTGATATAGTGGCGTTCTCGTACAAACACTTCAGTACTTCGATATAGCGGCAGTCTACTTGGCACCGCTGGAGAGACTGTCTATTGGGCAGAGCCAGCTCGCAAAGTTGAAAACTGAAGATGGCAGAGTCGTTTCTTCCACTTGAGCTTTTGAGTCAGATAGAGCGTTTTTACGGGCAGCTATACACGTCAACTCGTAGACCCGAAGTTGGTCTGGCGGAAGACCCTAGAGCTGGAATAACCCGACACTATATCGACGACATCCCGGACTGTACGAGGTTAGAATGGCTCTGAAACAGCTCAAGAACAGCAAGGCACCCGGTGAAGACGGAATCACAGCCGAACTCCTGAAGGCGGGTGGAAAACCGATCCTTACGGCCCTTCAGATGTTGTTCGACACCGTCTTACCACCGTCCTACTGAAAAGGAGAACACCAAAGGCGTGGAAAAGAGTTGAGGTAGTGCTGCTAATAATGGTAAATTATTATAATATAATAATAATGTTAATTTGTTGAAAAAAACATTATTATCAGCGCATATAAAAGCTGCAGATGTCCATATGCTACGGTTTCTGCTTACCATCGAGCAGGCCTCACGCTCGTTTACCGCCGTCATGGTAGGTATAAAAAAGGTTAGGATTGACATCCATAACAGTTATGCAATTTATATAAAACAATCAATTAAGTATAAACATAAGAATTATATAACACCAATCTTAGATAAAGTTAGATACTTCCAACAAATGCCGCAGAAGAAAAATCATTACTAAATCAGTAAAAAGATTATCGAAAAATCCTTTTGCTAAGATTCTAAAGGAGAAATTAAGCTATCCTCACCAACTAGTTGTTACCTATTTAAAAAAACGAATGGAAGGTACGGAATTTTGACAAGAAAAACCTACAGTTTTTTTTTGTAATACGAATCTTAACAATGTCCGAGTATCATGGGCGCTATCAATCGATTATGTTTCCTATACTATAAAAAGAGAGTCTTATACTAAGTAAGTTTGTTAACCTGATCTGTCGACGTGAACGCAATTGGCAGAAAATCGCGATGTAGGTACCTGACCGTGAAGTATTGTGGACATCAATCGCACCGATTTTTTATGAGACGCGTCTAAGTTGTGCACTCGGCCGGCCACAATTTGTTCCCTTATACGTGTAATACGTGTTATACCTACTCGTCCATGTTTCATCGGCATCTCTCCCGAGAACCGTCGTGATTTATTTCTTATTGCGAAGTTTATCGCTATTGCGAGTTGGTTTTGATTTCTTTTTCATTCTGTTGTTTTACCTTTATTACTGACCGATAGTGACGCAAAGAGTTAAGGTATTGGGGAGCTTTCAATCAAACGTACTTATGCAGGTAATCGGAATAAATACTAATTCCCAAACATGCAATGATATATTGACTTTTTGTCCCTTAAATAGGCCTACAAAGTGATCGTCTTTTGTTTCATCTTCAATTAATTTCATTTCATTCATCATCATTCATCAATTTCAATTTATTCATTTACCAAACAAACCTTATTAACTAGTTAGAATATTAAAGTACAGTATTAACACAAAGGCTCAGTGTAGAACAATCAGTGGTCCTCACACTAGGACATGAGAACCGGTTAAACTTACTAAGTATCAGTAGGTACCTAAATTAAATACAATTTTATCGTAAGATATGTGGAACAAGAACACAATCTTTTAGGAGGAAGTATGGCTGTGTGTGTGTGTGTGTGTGTGTGAGCGTGTTTATGTGTGTGTGCGGGCATCATGCCGTTCAGCCATAAAAAAAAACTTAAGGTTTTTTTGCATCGCGTCTTTGAGAAAAGCACTATACATACATACCTCGGTCGGAACTAGGGATTGCCTGCCTCGTATTACTATCTATATGTATTGGCAGACAATCACGTTCTTCCCGGCCTGCCTGCCTGTAGTAGTTTCGTGTCGAAAATGTATTCTTTAAAGATTACATAAACTACCACTGGTCCAAGTTGAATGAAAGATTTGTGTGAAATCACGAAGCAATCACGGAAGCAGACTAACAATAATGCTATTTATTCCACTTTACGTAGTTAAAGTTCGAATTGCCGAGATACAACCGATAACTACATCCATTGAAAAATATCTGTTCAGCCACCATTCCCATTGTCTTGTTGCGTGCGAATAGAATCGTAGTTAAAAGCGGCTCGATGAAAGACACAGACTTAAAGTCGTAGATCACACAAATACAACGATCTTCTACACATGTTTCGACTACCGAAAACATAATTTGGACTCGAACACATTCCAAATTACATTTCTTCTAACTTTGAACACGTACATATTTGTTTTAAAACACACTCCAAATGAATCTTCCTGTGTGTATCTTATCGATTATTGGTGAATAATCGTTAAGATAATTCATCATCATCATCATAATCACCCGAAAGACGTCCACTGCTGCCTGCCCCAAAGAGTGCCAAAGTGACCGGTCCTGCGCCACCCGCATCCAGTGGACTCCCGCGACCTAAAGGTCATCAGTCCATCTTGTGGGGGGCCTATACCACACCACGCCGCGCCTTCCGGTACGTCGTCGCCACTCGAGAACCTTTCCGCCAACGGCCATCGGTTCTACGTGCAATGTGCCCCGCCCACTGCCACTTAAGTTTAGCGATTCGGAGGGCTATATCGGTTACCTTGGTTTTGCTGCGGATAACCTCATTTCTGATACGATCACGCAGAAAAACTCCCAACATTCTTCCTCCCGCCCTTTAAGATAATTAAGCAAAATGAATCCCTATAAAAATTGAGGAGACAATACATAGTTAGTTAGATTGTCTATTATGAAAATACTTCAGTGACGTAATATTTTTCACTCAAATATTCACGTTCGGTGTTCCAAACGCGGTACATGCAACGTCTACTTAAATATATGTCTGTGATAAACATACTAGATCGTTGACACAGAAGCAATGGATGAATGGGACCATGCCTTGGGTGCCCCTGTGCGATTCTCATCATTGTGCCGCCGTAGCAAATTGGCTGTTGCTTTTCAATACACCGCCATAGACGGGTGACCCCGAAATTCGCGTAGGTAACATTGGTGAAATGGGTCAACTTTGACACCGGCTGACATCCTTTCTAAAGTATTGATGATTTTTGCATGCATCTTTTTAGAGATTGTTATGATCTGAACAAATTATAGTTGTAATAAATGCTATGACTGTATGACTTAAAAAAATGCTTCAGGGGGTCACCCTTGACTCTTGACTCATTTGGCATTAGATTATTTTTATGATTGTCAGTGGCGAGGCGTCCACAGAATTCAATTCCCACCCGCTTTTGATTATCTTATCTTAGAAGAATATATAATCCAAATAACCGCCTTGCGGTGGGTGGATTGCAAATGTACATAGTTAAAGGCTTTAATCTAATCTGTGCTTTAACTTTTTCCCATTGTGTAACGAAAGTCATCCATATAAAATAAATGGGTAATTGCCGTTACAGAATGGAAAAAAGTTAAAGCGTAGATTAGATTAAGGCTCCTAACAATGTACCTACAATTTTTTTGCAATCCACCCTTAAACGCTTTAATTTTCTATTGCTATTGCACTTTATATAGCGAAATCTTATTTGAATTGGGTATTCAGCAACGATTATACAACAACGCCAACAAAATAAATCCTCTTTAAAATAGGTCCATTCGAGTATCCAATTTGTTGCAGTAGAGGAACTTTGGCGATATGCCAAAAGGAAAATATTAGTCAACAATAGAGCCAAACACGAATTTACTAGCATCTTACCACTATTGGGCACCGTAATTAATGTATCTTAAGTACCTATTTCAATGCTAAGGTTAAAATTATTCATCATCATCATCATCATTATCAGCCTGTAATCGCCCACTGCTGAGCATTAGCCTCCCTTCGAGTACGCCACTTATCCCGGTCCCGTGCTAGTCTCATCCAGAAATGACCCGCGGTCTTTTTTACGTCGTCAACCTATCGAGCTGGTCGAGAATTATTATCCACAGTCTATCTGTGGCGTATCCAACCCAGGGACGAAATCGAATCAAACCTTGATCTGTACCCACTTTTGAAATTTAGATACCCGAATGTCAGCTCTTAACAAGTTTATAAATATTGTACTAAAAAAACTCCACCGACAAGAGCCTAGCTCTTTAAAAAATGATGATAAAGGAGATTGTATGTGAAACCACTATCCTTAAATGTCGGTTCTTTCAGGTGTGTTACAAACAGGACTAACTTATTTTTTCTTTATTTTCAGACGGTGCCACTCCCAGCGGGCTCCACATCAGTGCTGGCGAAACCCACCAAGTACCACTACTATCCCCACAATCAGCACATCTACTTGCTGCCAGAATGCGCAATACAACAGGTATATAACCAATTTACCACCTACTCGTGTTACGATGATTACAAGGTCGATTTTGTGATATAGTGATGTCGATCTTCGAACTGCTGTTACTTTATTTTTAGGGTTCCGTACCTCAAAAGGACAAAAACGGAACCCTTATAGGACTCGTGCGTCTGTCTGTCCGTCTGTCACAGCCGATTTGCTCCGAAACTACTGGACCGATTGAGTTGAAATCTGGCATACATATGTAAATTGGTGATCCAAAGATGGACACGTAAAGTAAATTAATGAATTCTGAACAAGGGGGCCGCTTACCGTGGGCCTAGGTTGATTTGTGTAAGATTGTCTCGTAATATTTATTATTCATTATTATTTATTATTAATGATATACCTATTTAGTTTAATCCTATATGTTATTTTTAAGTCAACTTTAAGTTCTGATTTTCATTTTTACTTTGTTAGGTCTCTGTAAATAAGTGATTGTATTTACGTTGATATAGTTATATGTAATGGTCCACGGATTTTTGGGGAGTAAACTGGAAAATAAAAAAAAAAGTTTCGCAAACTGTATTGTTGTAAGCATATATATGTTTTTATAATTTTAGGGAAAACAGATTTGAAGTAATTTAGGAAAAACGACGAAAATTGACCATCCCCCCGCCCCTTATCTCCGAAACTACTAGGCTTAAAATTCTGAAAAAAATATGGAAAATAGTTCCTTGCCTAAAGATTACAGGAAAACCTATGAGAAGTTTGAATATTCAAAGTAACGGGGAAATTCTTACTATTTTACGGAACCCTCACCACGCGAGTCGAATTCGCACTTGTCAGGTTTTTGACTGTAGTTGCGGAAACTCTAATCAGTGTTAAGCCAAAAAAATTCTAAACCTGCATTAGTTTCGGAAATAAATGCCATTTTCCCGCCCTCCGCCCGGGCTCCCACCAGAAACTCTCTTCGTCAGCTCCTCGTTTCACTGGCGCACTCGACCTACGCTTCGCTCGGGATATTTATCACTAGCTTCTGCCCGCGACTCCGTCCGCGTGGAACTCGTTTATATCGTAGCTCCATAAAAACTATCCTATGTCCTTTCCCGGGACTCAAACTATCTGTATAGGTACTACATGTTATTTAAATCGGTTCTGCAGTTTAAGCGTGATGAGGTAACAGACAGACAGCCAGACATACTCACTTTCGCATTTATAATATTTTCGTATAGTGGTTTTTTTCTTCAGATAACGAGTACAAGTCTTGTAAACAAGCGGTTCTGATACGAGTACACCGTATGGATTGATTGATAGGAGCTCTGTATCCATTCTGAAATAAGTGTCGCTCGACCGCACAACAAAATTTCAAAGTCGCGATTCCTCGTTCCCATGTATGTCAACGAAAGCAAGAACAGGTTCACTAGTCATAATTGCCGCAATCGGCTCTACAAACGCATTCGTCCAATTAGCTCAACACACCACATTCCCTTCCAGGTGTGCAACGCGGTGTACGTACGGCTCAACTATACCCAGCCTCTCTGCGCGTGCCCGGCGCGGTACCGGGACCCGTGCTCCGCCAGTCTCAACGCAGATGACCTGCATACCACCAGGCTCACCACAGATTCTAAGAAGAAGGTTGGTTCCAAGTGTTTTACCGTATTGATGGCGGATTGGTAATGACAAGTGATGATAGGTGGCAAACGGCAGCTTTTACAGAAGTTGATGTGTAAAGAAAACACGCTGGAGTTTCCATTCGTAGACATTATTCCGGTGCAATAAGGTTTACTAATGATCAGATAGTCTTGTTTATGGTAGGATATGGAATAGTTGTAAATATTTATAATGACGACCGGTTAGCCTAGAGTGGGTAGTGACGCTGCCTACGAAGCTGAAGGTCCTGGGTTCGAATCCCGGTAAGGGCAAATATTTGTGTGATGAGCATGAATATTTGTTTCTGAGTCTTGGATGTTTTCTATGTATTTAAGTATTTATATCTATTAAATATATCGTCGCCTAGTACCCATAACACAAGCCTTGTTGAGCTTACTATGAGACTAGTTCGATTTGTGTAAGATTGTCCACCAATATTTATTTATTTAACTGTCGATATGATAAAGTACCGTTTTATGTTTTTTTTTCTAAAATTTCTGACAAATAAAGCATGATTTCTTAAGTAAAAAAAAAATAGTTAAATTGATCAGATGATACAAAACCCGTGTAACATCTTTTGAGATATTTAGGTAGTCACATATTTTCGCTGCCGCCAATCGAAATGTTCACCATAGCATATAGGCATTCCATCTTATTAGGTAGGTACAGTCAGCTGCAGTGACACTATACCTACTTAAAGTTAGCAACGCATTCGTAATGTACCTAATATTACGGATGATTACGGAGATACAGTTTTGAAGGATTAATGCGTTGCTATGCCCTGCAATAAGGTCAGTTTCCCACTGGATGGAAAGCCAGTACCGCAAAATGCATACATCAATTCTTGGTATTGAATAACGCTACAGTGAGGACTTGTTTGGTACATATCGATATTATTTTATTAAATACCAGCTTCTGCCCTTGACTCCGTCTTCGTGGAACTCGTTTTATATCGTAGCTCCATACAAACTTTCACCCCTCATTTCATCCCCTTAGGGGATGATTTCCAGGATAAAAACTATCCTATGTCCTTCCCCGGGACTCAAACTATATCTATACCAAACTTCATCTAAATCGGTTCAGCGGTTTAAGCGTGAAGAGGTAACAGACAGTCAGACATACAGACAGACACACTTTCGCATTTATAATATTAGTATAAATTGACTGATAAAGGTCACGGGAGTTCGCTGGATGCGGGTGACGCAGGACCGGTCGTTTGGCACTCTTTAGGGGACGCATATGTCCAGCGGTGGAATTGTTTCTGCTGATAAATATGAAGATGATGATAATGATTATTTTATTTTCAGTACGCCAACAAGGCGGTGACTCTAGTTAAGACATGCGAAGCAGTCTCCGAGATGCGGGAATGCCGCGCGCCGCGAGACTGGTCGCTGCTCGCCCTACAGAACATCCGGACCGGCAAGTCGCACTATTTGGTCATCTGCCGGTGTCCGGAAAACCATATACTTGGTAAGATATTGATTCCGGAACCAACATTGTAGTTTAAGGCCGTCAAAATTACGGTTTTTTTACCAATATCTGCTTTTGTGTTACATTGTGTATTGAATGTATCACAAAAGTACCAAACCCAAAACAAAAAGTAGCACAAAAGCATACTTTGGGTAAAAAAAAAACCTGAATTTGACGGCTTTGTAATGTGACTAGTTGTGATTTAGCGCTCGGAGCAATACGGTGGAAACTCGCACTAGCCCTGACGGCTCGAGTCTGTAAGGCTCGGCCAAACCCTAACTCACACTTGATAAATATGATTTGATTAGAAATAATGAAATATGTAGGTAATACAGCATCACACGCCTTTTACTAACTCAAGTCGCCCGTTTGAAAATATCATAATAATAATATGAGGTTGGATGGCCCCCAAGAGAGCACTTATAAACACTTACGTACATCTATCTGAACAGGTTGACTGTTGTATAAGGCAAATAAGATCCACCGGGCACTAGGTTCCTTAGTGGTAGGTGTAAGAGTTGAGTGCCGTGCACTTTTCGTCATCAATTCAGCATGGCTATTATAAGACGCGCGCGATGCGAAAAAAGGCGTGAAAGAAACATTTTAGTTTGTGTCTCGCCCCGTCTTGCTTCAAGCGGATTACGCAGGTCCTTAATTATACAAGCATAGAATGCAAGGATGACAGTGTTGCAAGTATAAGCGATTAGTAGCAATGCGCAAGATGCCAGTGCGTTCCACTTGAAGATCTGCCACCGCAAGACACAGATAGCTGTCGCCGTGGTTTTTAGTGGGTAGAAATTCCACATAGCCCAGTTTTCCCCACTATTACCGAATAACACAAACATTTATCAGCGCAAACGTCCCATAAAAGACTTAAGGTATTATTCAATGTAATGACCCATCATTTATATGTTTTTCGTCGTTGCAGAAGGCCCGATGTCTCACGATCAGCCCACCTACGCGTCCGTGCCCGGTATAAGGGTGTATGGCATGATGTGTGTGCGACACAACCCGGTTTACCAAGGTAATATATTAGGTATATGGGTCAATATACTATTCTGTCACTAGTGGAAATGGTTCTGTTTCCTGGGTCATTTTTAATACCATGATTGTGTTCGGGTGTTATCCATCGAAATGTAGAGTTTTATTCATCTCATTTTTATTGGCTTCTAATCATCTTGGAAGTCCACGTTCCAATATTATGCAAGAAACTCTGTCATGATGACGAGCTACTGAGACAAAAAAACTACAAGTAATAAGTGATTGAACCAACATCTTTAACATAACACAGTAATTATTGTATATTATAGTATAGTACTGCGATTTGGGTGGCATAGAACTGATAGATTTTATATGTCCTCAAAATACACTAGGTACAGATTCATAAACGTCCATTTAACTTATTAAAGTTAAAATACCGTTCAAATGCATGTACCTTTGTCAGTCATACCAACACAATTTACTTAATGAGTAACTGAGGATAATATATAACCAACTCACGATCACTTTTAATTTCCTCTCTTTAAACTTGAACCGCATAATTTAAATAGAGAGCTAGCTTTCTATGGTTACATGTTAACTCAAATCCAAACGATTGTTTCCAGGATTCACCGCGAACCGATTTACCGGAGTACAAAGCACCACGAGCGCCTACAAAGTGGACTATTCACAACCACACGCCTATCCCGACAAGCCCGTCTACAACCGATACCAGTCGCCCAGCTTCCTGGCCCCCAACTACTACAACAGGAGGTCCCGAGTCGCGCGAGTAAGACGAATGGCGCCCGGATACCCCCCCTTCCCTTGGTACAAAGTCAGAGAACTAGCACGATCGTTACATTGGATCGACTAGAACATAATTAAAAGTAAAAAAACAAAAGTATGTTGGGTTCATCCAGGCCCTACTTGTAATCGTTCGCCTTCTTGAATCCAACGAAAACTTTGATAAAGGTAACGCGCTTCCCCGTACCGTCTTAGTCACAGAGTAACTTTTTCCCATTCTAAACGCGTGTTTAGTCTGATGAGAATACTTATTTGCCTACTAAATACTCAGTGAACTGAATTTATTAGTTTTATACGCGTTCAGAGACTTTGTAACCAGTATACCTTAGACAATCGATCTTATTTATTTCAATAATTATATGGTAGCAGTATGTACTTACGATACCTAAACGTAACTTATTTATGGCATGATATAGAATTGTTTGTTTGCCAGATAGATAGAGATAACCATGACTATAATAAGATTATTTTAGAGGGTTAAAATGAGTGTTAATGTTTGCCCCACCATCGCACTAAGACAAAGTGATATCTATTGGTTAAAAATATCATGTTATGTGGCAATCCGAATCAAAAACTCCTTAAAACGGCGCGTACTTCTTTATGTCAAGACGTAAACTCTAACCAGTAAAACCGGCAACAGTTTCAATTGCATAACCTGATCTATAATCTATAAGTCAACCGAAATACATTTCATATTTGAAAAAGCCCAAAAGACGCCTTTATAGTTTGGGAAATCAATTCCAATTAATTTTTAAAATAAATTTTACAATCCAAACCGAAAATTATTCCGATATTATTTAAGGTACGTCATTTACCAGTTATTTAAGTTAGACTTGTTTTATATATAACTTTCTATAAAAGTTGTTGATTACAGCTAAAAGCAAGAGCAGAACACATTCAAGGTCAAAAAGAAACCCAAAGTTCTTTCTGTGCAATACCTATTCCTGGAGTATCAAGTAGGTAATGGACTATTTGATTCAGATTGCTACATCGTACAGTCGACATCAAATATGTGTAGGTATACATACAATGGAATACATAAAATACATAAATGTATACACATATTTGACATCTGTAGGCACAATAATATCGGCCTATCATTAGATGTTATTACACAAAACGATGTGATAATCAATTTCAGGTAACTTTTGTGTAACGTCAATGCATTTATAGTTAAGACTAGTTTTAGTATCACGTTATTTATTTAAGAAAACCATACTTAGAAAGTTCAGATGTAAATAGTAGATTTAATGAAATAAATGTAATTACGAAGATTAAATTTAAAATGAGAGTACTTTTAGTGTATGTTTTTATCCTTCTATTACATATCCACAGAAATCACTGTCTTGTGAGTGTGCGTGTGCGCGTGTGTGTGTATTCATTCTTATTATTGTCGATGATTGGTTTTAATTCGTACACGTTTGTAAATTGGAATTGGCTTTGTAGTTTGCTGCTTCCACGCACGAGTTCCTATTGTGTGAGAACGAGGACAGCACTGATCGATTCCAATTAAATTAGTTTTTCGAATCCGGATTTGTCACTTAATAATCATGTGATGTACAATAAGCCAAGAAAGTGGTGTACCACTTTTTCTATTATTCGCTCAAGTCTCCTTTTTTGGTTGATCGTACCTAAATTGAATTTGGGCACTGCTGTTTTCGTGTCAAAGAGATATAGTAGAATAGTCGAATATATAGTAGATGGTAGATGGTATGTCACTGATATAAGGTTCACGAATGGTCAGTTAGGAGTGTGGGCGACTGTACATACCTATGTTTAACAAATTAAATAGTTTGTACTTGTGTTTTGTAGCATAATATAATGAGACTTGCGTGGTCACAAAGGTTTCAACAGGATTATCCCCAAGACCCATCGCCATAATCCGCAATCCAAAATAACATGATAAACTGACAGCAACGGGGGTGCGACCGCGGTCGGTTCCCATGATATTAGGCATGTGAAACGATAAGGACCAAATGTAATCGGAACTATACATGAGGTTATGTGAGTTGGCCGAATTGCATCCAAGTAGTCCATTCAAAAATCAACTCTACCGACCAAGGTAGAAGATTCCAATTTTATAAAACAGTTTTATAAAATGTCGGTAACTTTAAATAATCTCAACCATATATGTATATAACCATATACATGTAAACTTTATTGTACACAACACACGGTGAGTAAAAACACAGAAAAATTAAAGTCGGTACAAAGGCGAACTTATCCCTGTAAGTATTCCAGATATTGAAAAAGTAACGGAAGTTACGGATTTATGTTTTAAAAGGTACGTAACTGCCAATACGTTTACTATACCGGGCCTAATCCAAATATATCTAGGTCAAAATAATGTAAGGGTAGGTACCAAAGTATCATATGCGGTTTGCCACCTGAAAATGTACAAAAAAAACATACCTAGCACTTTCTGGTCGACGACGATATCACAGGAATACATGGCGGCCATTAGTCGTTGTGGTTGCAGCTGAAAGGCTTTACGGCATCCATCTTTGACTGCTGACATAATTTGACCTGTCAAATAAAATTGAGCTGTAGAGGTTATGCTTGGATTAAAGACGGGAGAAAAAGTTATACGGTTGACTAGTAGAGAATGCCTTGTGGCATTAAGTCCGCCTTTTGTACTTTTTTATTTGTGCAATAAAGTTTAAATAAATAAATATTTATGTCAAGTCCTGGGGGCGTTTTCACTTTTAAGTGTACCCTCGGTTTTTGGCATGTCCCTCGAGTTTAACGTGATGATTCACTAGATACGGCAGCTTAATTAAAAGTGAATAAGTTTATCATGACCCCACAAGATGGCTTCCGAGGTAGAGGCAGACCGAAAAGGAGATGGCGGGACGACCTTGATACGTTTTTTACAGATTGGCGAACATCAGCACAGGACCGAGACGTGTGGCGGAAAAAAGGGGAGGCCTCAACCCAGCAGCGGGACAAAAAATAGGCTAACAAAAAAAAAGTTTAGGTATCATGAAAATTCAACACAGTAGGTAGATACGATATTTTTGTTTGCTTGCAAAGGTGTATGTGAAAAAACGAAACTGACGCTAAGAAAAACATTATAGGATAACTATGACATCAATATTAAGAAATAGGGAGGTACCTGAAAGTGGTCCAAAAGTGTGTCCAGCATCTTCAGCCTCACTTTTGTCCAAGCTCCATTCTTCCACGCAAAACGCGACCCCCATCATCGGCTCTTCGCACAGTGGGCCCGCCAAACTAGCCAATTGGAACCCATTTACAAAACTGCCCTCATACTCAAACCTCGGATCATCTTTCAATTCCTTCTTATGGTACAAGAACTTCGTGCTGTAATCCGTCGTCTGATTGAGAAGCAAATTAGGCCCACAATTCCTAGGGCCCACGGACCAAATTTGCTGAGCGACTTTGCTCCATTCTGGGCCTAATTTGGAGCTGATATTTTTGAGGTCTTCTATGAATATTTCTGTTAGTTTCAACATGCGATCGGACAGTTCGTGGGTGCCGATTAGTTGCAAGTTGTCCAATTTGTTTTCTAAGTTTTCGTTCTTTGATGAGCCTTGCAACGATTTGATGTGTTGTGAAATGGCTTTGAGCAAATCTGTGGATTTGTCTAGGAGAGCTGTTATTTCGTCGGGCAAGTGTCTTGCTCTTATTTTAATTCTGCTTTGTTTGTTATTGGTGTGCACTGTTATAACTGGGTCAACTTCGGTATCGTTGCCTTTGTCGATGTTTTGGGAGTCTATTTCTTCATTCGCCATGTCTATTTTGGGTGGTTCTATTATAGTTTCTCTGAACGGCACTATCGGTTCTGATACGGTGATTGGTATTTTTGCGTAATCATTTCTGAAAACAAAATAGTTATATAATATAGTTAAGTTAGATAGACTTATGGGTCTTACTAGAAACCGCGAAAAGTTACGTTTTTAGTACGAATGAAAAGAAGCAATGATTAACGCTAAACATGAAAGGGGGCTTTTTTTCTCCAGCTTCACAATCGCTTTGCTGTTTCTGTAAATCTCCTTAAGGAAAGTTAGTTACTTACTTCAAATCCTCCAGACACCTCTCGAGATGGACCTCACCCGCCGTCACTATGACATGCTCGCCAGTTTCCTGCAGAAGGACTTGAACGCACGAGTCTGACTGGTTCAGCAGTTTTAAACCTGAACAAAAGATATGATTAGAAAGGGCCTGAGGCACACCGAAACCGGAACATGCTATGCTATTGACACAGACTGATACAAGAGGCGGCTAAGTGAGGCCTGTGCTCAGCAGAAAATAGGAATATGATCAGTACTTATTTATACTGCGTTAAAGCCCACAATCTCACACTCATCTACAAAATGTTACCTTTGACCAACTGCGGCAATTGCGAAGGATTCGCCGGTTCTAAAGCCACCCTTAGAATAGGAACAGCGGCTGATTGTAGCTCGCTGAACGCCGGACAGGCGAATGTAGTACTTAAGGTGGCGGTTTTAAGGACGTGTTCTTCTAAACCGCCGATACCTGGGTAAAAATGAGGTAATTTAAATTGATTTAAGCTTATACAGCTACAGTCACCATCACAGACATAGCAGCAAACAAGGTGCTTACAAATTCTGAATACAACTTCAAATATTTTTGTGCTCCCTTGCGTGTCACCCTGTTTGTGTTCGCGGATGTACATTTAATTTAAAGTAATAATAGATTGTGTCTCAAGGGAGCAAAATGATATATTTACGGCGAGGGCGGCATATTGAATCCCGAGCGTAGCAAGGGGTTCTAAAGCAGAATCTTGAGCGTAACTAGAGGTGTGCGCCGATGGCAAAATCATCGGCGGCGGCGTCCGGTGGGATTTTGATCGGCGGCGGCGGCGTGATCGGCGTGAAATCGGCGTGGTACTTTTTTTTCGGTTTATGGTTAAATAACTATAAAGCGTAAATTCTCATGATGAAATAAGTCAGTTTTAAGATTTTCAGAAATTTAATTGCACCAAAAAAATTAAAAAGATGTATCAATTAAGAATTTTGATTTTTCTTCTTCTTTGTCGGTTCCTCAAGGATTAGGGTCGTGACTACCAAAGCGCAGTTCTTCAAAAATACTCTTCAAACTCTTCTACTTTGGGCTAGTTGTATTACGCCTTGGATATTGACGCCCGTGGCATCGCCGAATACATCAATCTATCATATGGGTGCTCTGTCTCTACTTACTTCCTTCAGCGCAGCCAACTATTATCATTTCCTCCAAGCTGGACTGGTCTTGCCCGGCCACGTGGCCAAATAATGTCATCATTCTCTGGAAGCTTTGTAGCTCTTTGAGTATCGACACATAAGTGCGCCATTGTATACATGAGATGACCAACATTCTACGCCAACACCCATTTCAAATGTATCTTTTTTTGCTCTCAAGCCTGGCTTCTAAGTCCATGTTTCAGAGGCATGAAGAAAAATGGAGAAGATAAGGGTGCGCATAAATCTGACTTTGGTGTTGCTGTAGATTTTCCTGGTCCTCCGTATATTTTTCAAGCGCTTTACTGCTGTTTAAGCAATTTTCGATCTTCTGATGACCACTTCATACAGTCTCCGTCGTTGGAGATCTGTGAGCCTAAGTAGACAAAGTTTTCTACTAAGTCCAGGTAATGTAGTTCCTGTGCCCTCTGCATCAACCCAGCTCTGTCTATGAACATTAGCTTATTTTTTCCTGGTTAAGGGGAGGCCGTATTGTGCACTGATTGGTCTTAATGGGTTTGGACTCCATGTCTTCCAGCCGGACATGACATTTGCCGTCCAAGTATAGATTTTCCACCAAAAAGGACTGATGTTCAGGTATAATACCCATTTCTCCAAGCACTTCAAACATTTTTCGCTAATCTATGCAGTCAAACGTTTTGGCGTAATCGATGAAGCAAAATGCCATGTGATTAACTGCCTGATATTTAAGATCTGCTCCCTTGTGCCTCTACCTTTAACAAAGCCCGTTTGCTCTATTGCGATTTGTCCGCTTCTGTAGTACTCCAGACGTTTTTTTAGAATAATATACAATAGAACTTTACCAGCAAGGGATAGAAGTGAGATTAGTTTGATAGTTGTCACATTTACGGGTAGAGCATTTCTTATGTAGTGAGACAACCATGGAATCTGCCCTTTGTGGTATACCCAGACCCGACCAGAGGTATTAGGGAACAGATTCTTCATGGAATGAGTTAATCAACTTTTAATTACTGGAATATGATATGCCCCAGTTGATTATGATCATAGATTGTTAGCTGATATAAGATCACGTGCTCAAGAATTAGAGGAACGAATGCAAATTTACTTATTGGGTGAGGTCGCAAACCTTTTAACTCTATCTGATCCAATTTTACAGGAGGCACAAAAAAACCTATTTAGTTTACATCACAATAAAATTAATGAAATAAGTAAAGATTTGCAGCAGCAGTACTTATTTATAAATATCATTACAAGATGTCCATTTGTTTTTATTTTAGATTTTTAATTTTTTTTTTTTTTTAGACGTTGACGTCCCAAAGCACATGTTGTATTGTATAACTGTGCCAAAGCATGATTTGAAAAATGGAATTAAGAGGTTTGTGACTTTAGCCTACGATATCTGCCATGGCGTGTATGTTCGCAAGAATGTTATAATCATGCGTGTATACTCCTACATATACCTACTGCAGAATTGGCGATTTTTATTTTATTTCGAAGGGAATTAAGCAAACTCTTTAATGTAGAAAATTACAGAGTTGACAAGTGCCGTAGAGACTCCTTATTCGGCATTGGAATTAGTTACTTGAATAAATTGCATAGAATAATTATCACTGTTCCGAAAAAAACGCAATTACGCCACGCCGATTTCACGCCGGTCAAATCCATCGGCGGCGGCGGCGTGGAAAAATCGTCGGCGGCGGCGGCGCGGCGGCGCGGCGCACACGTCTAAGCGTAACGAGGGGTTCAAGTGTTTACGCCTAAGACGGAAATAATTTTGCTACCGAGTGGCGCATACCTACTGCTGCGACATTTGAGAGCAACAATTACACTTTTCTGAACAGCAGGCATCTCCTACTTTTTGTATGTGGTCATATTCTAAAATCTTACCGACAATGTTGCCAGCAACAGCCTCATCAATTTCTTCCAATTCTCGCCCCATCAAAATATACAAGGATTTAATTCTGAAAAATAAATAGGGCATCAAAATAAACTCAACCATTACTTTTCTTTAAACATAAAACTGGGATCAACTAAATCAGAATAGAGAGTGAGATTAAACTTCAAATTCTTTAATACATAGTTCATACAATTTTGGGAATTAACTATTTCTTTCTTGTGTTTTAATTATGTTTTACAGTCACGGTTTTCATATGTATTAAAGTGGAATACTCTGCTTCTTTGTACACAACATATATTTCTTGTTTGATACAATTGACGGGTGGCGCAGGACCGGTCATTGTGGCACTCTTTGGGGAAGGCCTATGTCCAGCAGTGGACGTCTTTCGGCTGATATGATGATACAATTGACATTATAATCAACATTTTTATTCTAGTATAATGTTTATTCCGGTATACTAATCTATTTGATGCATAGGAAAATGCAGCATTAACCCAGTACTTACTCTGTGCATGTGATATGTTCATCACTTCTCAAGTCTTTTAACTTCTTATTAGAATCTATTTCATAGTTTTTTAAGTTAAGTATTCTGGACGGGTCATGTTTTGGACCTAAAACATAAACTTTGTCACCTTTTCTCAATCTACCACTAAATACTCTTGCAAATGCAATAAATGCGGGTTGAATTTCATCCTTTTCTTTATCATCTTCAGGACTGTTTTCTTGAGTATTTAATTCATTTTTATTTTCCTCTGTCATTGGTATAGCCTGGGAATTAACCTCATTTAATTTCATCTGCTCCCTCATTTGCCTTGCTTTTTCTCTTCTCTGGGCCATCTCTTCCGCAGTCAAAGCCTTTGGCTTGTTTTCCGGAAGCACACTTTTGTCTATGCTAAACATTTTTGATATATACACTATAACAGGCCTTTCGGAGCTACTGTCACATGCGAGGAAGTCACTTTTAAGCTCTTGAGTTTTGGGATGCAATGACTCAAAGTCAAGTATTTTTGTGCACATTAGTTTTTCAACTTTGTCCAAACTGATATCCTTGGGTGAAGGAAGTTTTGTACAAACCATATTTAATACAGTTTGAGACAGAGGCAGCCATTGCATCATCAAGGACTGTAGTTGAATCCTGCTGTCTGTATGCCTCAAGTCCCTAGTGGTTAGTTTGATACCAAGTTTATCACAAATAATTGGCACTTTTTCCTTTTCGTTTCTTATGGCAATAGTTTCATAAACATTCCATAAGTTATCTAGTACTACTTGTACGAATAGCGGTTTTTTCGCCTTTTCTTGAGCCCCCTTCATGAAGCGTTTTGTCTTTGAGTTCAAATAGTAATCGCCCCAAAGTACTTTTCTGAGTATCTCTTCTTTGACACCTGAAAAAAAAAACAAATTAAATATAAATTACTAGCTTCCACCCGCAACTTCGTCTGCATGAACCCGGGAAACTATCCTATATTTTAATCCAAGCTATAATTTATCTTCATGGAAAATTTCATCTAAATTGGTTGAGCCGTTTAACTGTGATTGAGTAAAAAACATCTAAACATCCAAACTTTCGAATTTATAATATTAGTAGGATAGCTTTATTTTGAAGCTTAACTCATACATATCTGATGTATCGTATCGTGACGTGATGGAATTATATTGGTTCCATACATTTAGTATGGTTAGATTGACACTCATATGATTAATTCATAATTCATTTATTGCGTGGTATCATGTGCTACAAAATAGGTCTTACATAATATTATTATTCTGGTAGTGGCTATTGTATCACTGCGACGATTGCTGATCTATTGTGATCGACACACTCATATGATGCTCTCTGATGTGATGGCTCCTATTGTGTTGGGCGTCAAAGTACATCAGAGAGCATCATGTCAGAAAAGTATGAATCTGGATCATATTACACTTACCAAGTTTATCAGAGAACAGTCGAGCAAATGTGTGAACTGTAAAGCCCCAACCATCAATAGCACTTGCAAACACAACATTGCCTTGTTCCGGAGCAAAGTAAAGATTGGAATCATCTGCATCCTCTAAGGCGGAGGTCCAATCATAGAAGTTGTTGTCTTCCTTAGGTTTTTCTTTTACCTCCTGAAAATAAATATTGCACAATATTAGCATTTCAAAGAAATTGTATTGTAACCAATTAAATAAAATAGTAACCTCCAAATTACAATAAATATATTATATAATAAGAAACTAATTAGACAACCGAACTCTCCATTTTTACTATTAATTTTAAAAATGAAGTGCTCATTTTATTTAAAATTACCTGCTTATCAATTTTTGTTTCCTCATTACCCAACACTTCACTGGCAAACAGTTCGCCCATAACTGCATTCACTTGTTCCATGACTTGCGTGAGGTGAACATACACATCCAGCGGAGTCATCTGCATTTCCAGTATGAGTCGGTCTATTTTATTGAGCACTAACACAGCCTGAATGTTCTCTGAGTAAGCCTGCTTTAAAGCTAACCGTGTTTGTGGGCACACACCTTCGACAACATCCACCTGAAATGAAACATATAATTACTAAAATTAAGTCTGGTGACACATGCTTTATCTATACCAAAAAAAAAGTTTTCAAAATATGCATCAGTGCTTATTCATATACAGTCACATATCATAACAATCCTTGTTTAAATTTTCAACAAGTACGTAAATGATACTTCGAATTACTATCGAATTCAAACAGCTTCCAATGTTTTGTTATCATTAACAAGATTTTACTTACAACAACAATAGCCCCATCGCAAAGTCTCACAGCCGTCGACACTTCACTCGAGAAATCAACGTGTCCTGGTGAATCTATGAGGTTCACCAGGTATTCCTGCTTCTGTACAGCATGATACAGCGCTATACTACTACTCTTCATGGTTATACCACGTTCCTGTTCATCAGGCCGGCTGTCCATGTATCGCAGCTTCCCTGACATCCGCTGCGATATGATGCCATTACTGGATATCAAGGAGTCCGCTAAAGTCGTTTTCCCATGATCCACGTGCGCCACGATGCATATATTGCGAATATTCACAGGTGTGTTTTGAAGTTCTAAAAGTTTCGACCCGTCTACCAGCCGCATCTTGAAGAAATGAATCAAGACTGTTTGTAAGTATGTATGAAATGTTGTGACACGATTACACTGTCGATTTTAAGTGAGAATTGTTTCGAAAACGCGTTAAATTATAAGATAAAATTGCACAATGTTGACCAAGGACTCAAACAATCACGCACATTTGACTTGACATGACAACTTGACATTGACAACTTTGACATTGACAGTGACGTTTCCGTTCAGAAACGTTCACCAATATTCCGTTGTAATATGGCGTAGTATTTTTTTTATGGAAAGATGTTGTTATTTTGTTATAGCGCATTAAAAACCCACATTATTCGCGATTTGAAGAAAATCATCTATTTTCAACACAAAATAATTCATCCGGGCATCAATCATGTCTAAGAAACTGGAAATATAATATAGGTATAAGAAGGTACTCGTTCCTTTCTTTGGGGTTCTAAATGCTAGCGTGAGAGAGACAGGACAAGTCTCTCAGTTACTTTCAATAGCACGGATGGATTTCCAAACTATAATTTTCAAATAGATTTACGTTTGTTGTAGTTGTAGCTTCCAATCGCATTCGTAGTAGCGAAACTGAGACCTGCACGGCTATCACAAGACGGCGCGCGAGCTCTCTCGATTTTACTCGCACTATACCTCTCTTTCTAAGTTTTCTAATAAGAGAGAGACGGATAGTGCGAGAAAAATCGAGAGAGCTCGCGCGCCGTCTTGTGATAGTTGTGCAGCACGGCTATCACAAGACGGCGCGCGAGCTCTGTCGACTTTTCTCGCACTACTTTTTCTAATTTTTTTAATAAGAGAGAGACGGATAGTGCGAGAAAAATCGAGAGAGCTCGCGTGCCGTCTTGTGATAGCCGTGCCTCTCTGTCTAAGTTTTGTAATAAGAGAGAGACGGATAGTGCGAGAAAAATCGAGAGAGCTCGCGCGCCGTCTTGTAATAGCCGTGCTGCTGCTGATCTCATGGTGGCACCACACTTGGCGGTATTTGCCCAAATATTCGTGTTGCATCCATCCATTCCTTCCTACGTCAAATGAAAGAGAGGCAACGATGCAACGCGAACACGTAACCCCAAGTGTGGTATCAGTACTGCCAGTAGGTATAAGTATAAGGTACTTAAAATTACATTTAGGTACGTTGTCGTTCTGTACCTAGTTTTAAATTTTAATAATTGCTTGCAATGTTAATAAAACTAGCCAACTACTTACAAGTTATGCCTGCAAACTTTAATTAAAAACTGTTTTTCTTAATTATGCTTTGCCCTAGTTTATGAGTTTTATGACTTTCCTTTGGATCGTTGTAAGTATTCATAACATAAGTGAGATCCAGCAATTAAGGAACGCTACTTGTAAAATTCGTGATGAGTTTCACGTCTAAGTGAATCTAGAGCTCCAAAGAAATTAAAGGCATTGAAAGTAGGTAGGTACCTACCTATTACCTTATTATTAATGCGCTTATCCCGAATAATACAATACCTACATATATATTTGCTTTGTGGTTTTGTTTTTTATCATGAAATATATAGTCTAATCTAATACTTTTAAGTACTTGCCCCAGGCTCTTTGGGACGACCAAGTTTCACGTGGATGTAAGCTATGTACCTACTTATCCCTTTGTGATAGGTAAGGTACCTATAGGTACAACTATTCTCTTAATTAAGGGACATACATCTTCTTATGTAATCAATTTTCGTTTTTGACGACAAATGACAAATAGGTAGTACTTACCTAACTACGTAGTTAGTTATCGTTTTTACGTTAAGTTCCCGATACCTCGTTATAACCTGGAGAGTTTGCGTGAAAGGCTTGTATTAAAGGCTTGTATGGCTTTATAACAATATATAATATACCTAAGCGTAGGTAAACCTCTTTTCATCTCCTTTTAATTAAAAAGGGACTTCCGCTTTAGGTATGTAACAAGGTAACAAGTTGTTATGCAAATGCATTATCGGGCGACTTTGTACGGTCGACGCCAAAAATACGTTTACACTATTCGCACTATTCTAGGTATTTACTTATTACAGAAAGTAAGTAGGTACCTTAGTAGGTACTGAAGTAAATACTTCTTGGTATAATATACCGATTTTAAAAAAAAAACCTTTAGGTTATCGTAGGTTTCAGTCAAACGGAAAAAAGTGTGCGGAAAACAGTAGGTGCTTGAAAAAATTTCTGTTGAAATTCTGGTCTCTATTTGCATGAGTTGCAGCCATATTTGTGAAGAAACTCGAAACATTTTGCCATCAAGGTATTCTTCTCTGGATTAGATCATCAATATCATCATGAACATTCGTCATGGCGTGACCGAAAATGTTGATGTAGGTAAGCCGACTAATGAATATAAAGGCAGGTAATGCTTTTAATTTCACGGAATAGGTAGGCAATTATGAATTTCAAATACTCTCGCCTCTTTTATTAATCCGATATTGGCCAAATCCTCGTGAATTTTGAAACCACTGCACTGTTATAGTAAAATGTATGCATAAGAAAAACAGTCGAAATGATACGAGTAAGTGTGGCTGGCTACTGGGCTGTTATTCGCTACGCGCTCATGCGCCTCACCCCATGCGTCAACTAACGAAACTAGACCTCTACCTACGCTTAGCTACTACGCACCGCAGTGTCATGATATATTTGTGGGTGAGCGTTGAGGTGAGCTTAAAACAGCGTCACCTAACGAAACTAGACCTCTACCTACGCTTAGCTACTACACACCGCAGTATCAAGATATATTTGAGGGTGAGCGTTGAGGTGAACTTAAAACAAGTTACAGAATAGGGGACTAATCCTACTCATGTTTAGATGTTTGGATGTTTGTTACTCAATCACGCTTAAACGGCTGAACCGATTTGGATGAAATTTTGCACGAAGATATTTTATAGCCTGGATTAAAATATAGAATAGTTTTTATCCCGGGTCTACGAAGACGAAGTCGCGGGCGAAAGCTAGTAATAATAAAGTAACATTCAACTGCAGAAAAACGTGACCCAACGCTGCATTATAGTTTGTATGACTGCTGTAGGACCTACATGGTATACGTATATTTACATTTATGTTTAAAAATCTGTATCTATTTACCAATTTCGTTAGAACAGCCTCTAAAATGTAGAGTCTAAATAATGTAATTGTCGTGACAAGCAAAGAGCCTGAAACTGGCTTGAAATCACCGCTTAAAAAGACAGATGGAGTATTATACAACGCCGCACTCTTGGCTTCCTTATTCCCAACTTTACTGCTCTAGTGCAGTAATGTGCCACCTCGCCCCGGTTTACACTTCTGCAGAGTTGCACTTTGACTCCTAAAGCTTCTTATATTGCGAAAAATGTTGATATTATTTAAGAGCGTAGATGTGTATTACAATAGGCATGTTAAAAATTGATAACATAGTGTTGCGAAATGGATAGTAAACTATCAATTTTTTTGTAATAATGTATAAATTAACAAATATAATTAATATCATAAAAAGATATGAACCTTGAAAGTTAAAAAAAAATGTATTTTTTTTATTGTCCAAGTGTAAATTACAAGCTACCAATAGAATCCCTACGCTTTTATAGAAACAAAAAAAAACGCAGTATTTCGCGGCCGAAACAGCAATTTACTTGATTTTCCGTACAACGGTTAGTACCTATCCATAGCGTTGTGGCATGCGTGACGTCATATTTTTCAATCAATTAGTATGAAGCGTTTGCGATGCCGCCGGCGAGGTCAATCTTTGTCACATTTTTTTGGGTATTTATGTTCTTTATATACGCATATTCTTAAACTTAATATTGAACTTGGCTCCCATTTTCACATTGATGTTTTTGGTGGGATGTTAAGAGTCCCGTTCCTCACTCTTACGGCACGTGCCCATTAGGCGCTAGGGAATCCTCACGTGCTCACTATTGACCTCATAGACATCTAGGTAGATCACGAGAACACAAATTTAATAAGTACTTAGCATGAACATGTTCAGTCAAGTGCAAAAATATGGGTGCATAAAACTTACAAAACCACGTCTTCTGGCGCTTATGTCGGCGAGTTATGGTTTCGGTACATATTTATGAGAGGATTCATTTGATAAGTACATATTTTTGCACTCGACTCTTCAAATTTACTATAGGTACTTAATACATTTGTGGTTGAGTCCAATCAAATCTTTTCTAATTTGAATTTGTTTTAAAAGTAGTCAAAATTAATCCTTTTCTAAAGAATTGTTTTATCTAGATTCGTGTGTAATCGATATATAAAACAAAGTGGAAAAAAAGACGATCAGAAAATATGTTCTTTATTAAATGGCCGTTACTATAGCTAGATGAACTCAAACGTTAAACCATCCCCAACACAATTAGTTGTGTCGGGGATGGTTTCAAGTTTGAGTAGGTAGCATTAGCTAGGACCATTTTACAGACAAGTTTCGTTTGAAAGAAACCGCACTTACTTCCGCATTCACTTGTACATTACAGGTAAAAACTCACATAATAAACAGGAGCATTTTAGCGAGCATTCTAGCGAGTATTCTAACGAAACGACAATAAGTTTGCTTTGAGCTTTTTGCCGAGCCGAGCAATTTTATTATTGTTCCGCTTCCGTCCCTCGCCGCGCGCCGCACAGCATTTACTAGAGCGTTCGCTAGAATTTTTTGGCTCTATGCTTGGCTCTGTTCATTGTTCAGTTCGACTGTAAAAACGGCAAATGCTCGATGTTCTGTTACACGTGAATGCTCAAGTCTATCAAACTTATACCGCCCCTTAATTAGTCACATAAAATATTTCACTTAGAATTTGACACGCTCGGTGTTTTACAAATCGCGATGTATGCGGCGTTATAATGCGATTGCTAATTGGCCTACTTGCACTAATACTTACTTGGCACGAATGTCTTATTTTTGACTCCTTAAAGTCGTTAGGTATATTAGACAGCAGTAGTATATTTTCAGCTTCCGTTACATATTACGATACAAAAGTAGAGAGAATCGAATCATACTCATGTTCAAGCGATCGCAGACAGGTACACAATAGCGTTAAAATAAATAATGTCACTCTCTCATTTCTTTGTGTACTTTACAATTTCAATTATATTTTGCACTACACGACGAATCGTAAAGGGTCAATGATCTCTGCCACACTAAAAGACAAATAGTAAAAAAAGGTAATATCTATCTACTTAAATTAAATAAAGCCAGTGACTAAAAGTGTTTCTTCTATTGGTAAAATAAGTCGTTATCACCAGTGAGATAGAAAGAAAGAAAGAGGATACATTTATTCACAAACACACACAGTGACGGGACAGAGTAAAACAATCTTGGTTGTTTCACATTCACACCATGATTTTTACCTAGTCTGTACATTATGCCTTGCGGTAGTCGACTGTCTGTCTAGTTTTTCTATACCTATACGTACCTGGGGGTAGAGATGTTAATTAAACGTCCAGCTCCAACAAGATTTTTCTAACAAATGGCCCGGAATATATTTTTCATCACACTTGCTCGAAAATGGTGTTATTATACGCAAGCGTACTGAGCTGTAATGGGCTATATTACGCCCATGGGCGTTATGGTTTTTTTTTTAAATAATAGAACCCTCTGATTGGCTTAAGCAAATCTGGTTGCTGTGTGATTGGTTGAATAAAAAAATCTAGTTGGTCACGACGCCCCGCCCCGCAAGAATACTGCTCTGTGATTGGTTGAAATATTGAACTGCGCGCTCTACTAGCACTGATCTGGAAGTGAAGTTGTCAATTTTTGATTGGTGCTGCTGTATGAAACTTACATTTTTCTGTCTTTTGTTGTTATTTATTTCCTCGCAAATGTGATGAAAAACATTGTGTATAACACGGGCGTAAGAATATTGCAAACTCGAGTCATCAAAAGCCCTCCGCCTTCGGCGTCGGGCTTCTGATACACTCTCGTTAGCAATATTCCACTTACGGCCCTCGTTAAACAATGTACTATTTTGCCCGACTAGGCACGGCAGAGCCGAAAGGAATGGACTTTACAGTAACTTCCGTATTTTCCGCTCCAGTATTCCGCTTGCAACTACAGTGCATCGTAACAGAAATGAAGGGGTTTTCATTAGTTCCTGAATTACTAATTGATTTAATCGCCTATTATGTCTTAGGCACCTTCTACGGCAGTTTGCTATCTAGTCAGTTTGCTGGCAAAACATATAGATTTATTCCATACTCCAGCCGACTTTGTAACTAGCAAACATGAATATTCAGTAGACGCCATTAATGTTGAATGACGTTAAACTTCTGCGGGTAAAAGTTTTCTTAAGCCTTCAACTCAACTACGATGCACTTGTTTGAATTTAATAGGTCATATATATTATGCAGATGGGTATACCGATCTAAGTTTGGGATTTAACTGTTGCTCATTACGACGTTTTCTAACTTTACGTAAATAACATAAACTCACGCATATATTCTCAAAACGGGTAGACAGGAATAGTACCAACATTACTATAGAGGCCGGGAAACGAAGAGTTGCAGGCCAAGTAGATATATAAACTTTTTTTAAACCTGTTTGAAGTAACCTTTTACCAGGTGACATTTACATTAGTTCTAATGTATTTTTTGATGGTTGAATGCCAAGACGTTGTGTCATAATTTGACGTTTAAAAACAAAAGAAGGTTGCTTTACAGGCCTAGGTTTGTTAGGCTGTATGCCATTCCTTTACATATATTATCATCTTCACTCATCGCACCGGATACGTAGTATTTCCGGACCTAATTTGAAGTAAGTCATGTCAAAATTTCATTGCAAATTTGAGAAAATAAAATTTTCAGTGCCTTCTAGTAATTCATCATCATCATCATCATATCAGCCGAAAGACGTCCACTGCTGGACATAGGCCTCCCCCAGAGAATCGTCGAATCCGACTCGGCTGGGCAGCGTTCGGGAAGCTCCGGCACATCTTTTCGTCCAATATCCCGCAGTGTCTCAAGACGAGAGTCTTTGACCAGTGTGTGTTGCCAGTGATGACATATGGCACTGAAACTTGGTCGCTTACTATGGGCCTCATAAGAAGGCTCAAAGTCACCCAAAGGGCAATGGAGAGGGCTATGTTAGGAGTTTCTCTGCGTGATCGCATCAGAAATGAGGTTATCCGCAGCAGAACCAAGGTTCTAGTAATTGTTTGAAGATAATTATTTTTATTATTCTTTATATTACTAGCTCCCCGCACAGATCCGCCCGTGTAGAAAGTAGAAAATATATAGCCTAGCAGGCAAATTCACGGGAAAATATTCTATGTCCATCCAGAAAATCTACTTACACCAAGTGAAAGAATTTTTGAAATTGGTGCAGTGGTTCAGGTATTACCCATTACATACAAACTTACATAGCTACAATCTCACAGACTTTTTCTCTTTATATAATGAGTAATACTAGCTGCCCGCGCGGCTTCGCCCGCGTATTGCAAAGAACGCAGGCAGCCCCGCGGGATAAAATATAGCCTATGTCCACCCAGAAAGTCCAGTCTATACACAAATGAAAGACTATTTGAAAACGGTCCAGTGGTTCCAGAGTTTACCCAAAACATACAAACTTATAAACTTACAAAGTAAGCAACAATCTCTCTTTATAATATTGATATAAATATACGGGGTGGGCCTTGTAACAGGAGCAAATATTTAAAAGGATGCTTCCTTAGAGCATTCTGCAGTAGTTGTGTCCAAGTTTTTCATTTTTAGGGTTCCGTACCTCGAAAAGAAAAAACGGAACAATTATAGGATCACTTTGTTGTCTGTCCGTCCGTCCGTCTATCCCTTAGTAAGACCCTTTTTCTCAGGAACGCTTGGAGGTACCAATCTAAAATGTATATCAAATACTCAGGTCTACTGTCCCTTGGAGCTGTGAAAAAATCAAACTTCTAAGCCAACACAATCAAAAGATACAGCCGTTTATGCCGCAAATTATCGAAACTCGCAAGGGAATCAACCCTACAGGGTACTTCCCGTGAACTCAGAATCATGAAAATTGGTACGAAGCAACGTCTTATACACGAAACACACACAGATACACGAAAAATTGCGAAAACCGTAAATTTTTAGTTACGTCATATATAATAAAAATCTTTTTAATAATTTACTTATATACCTACAGGTTCGCACTTGGCCGGTTTTTTCGAAATTTTGATCTAAAGTCATGACCTCCAAGTAATGTATCTTGGCACCACGAGATCATAGCACAGCAGTCAATGCAGATTTTGAGGAAACATCATGTAATGAATCATAATAGGTTTTGCATTTTTATTTTCAAAACATATTTTTGTGATTTGCAATTTATTCTGCCTTAGACTTATTGGTATTCGCCGTAGCTATGAGATAATCGTCCTACTTGCCACTGTTTTACCTCGCTATATTTATAATATGTTTGTTTGCTCCGAGTTTTTAAAATGTACGTTAGGTAGGTACTGAAAAAAAATATCTTGTTTACTTGCTTGTGAGGTTAATTTGTTATTCAGTAAAAACAAGTTTCAATGTAAAACAATCAACGGAGTTTACAGTTTTTGAAACTAGACCGCGGCACGAAACTTTCTGGGCGGTAGTTCCAGATTTGTGGGGCTGCAGATAAAAATATATATCAAGTTAGGGAATAGTAACTGGCAATGCAAACACCAGCTTAAGGCTCATTGCGCTTTGCATATTTATAATAATTATGAATAGTTTCGTATAACAAAAACTAAGGCCACGGGAAAAAATATAGCCTATATGTCCATCCCGACGATATTTTTTTTGAAAATTTCGATTTAAAATAATTAGGCTTGTGAGCTCATGTTAAAATTGATAACGTACTGTGGCTAAATGGATAGTAAACCATCAAATTACTGTACCTAATAGAGTATAAATTACAAAATATAATTGAAATCATAAAAAGATGGACCTTGAAAGTTTAGAAAAAATATGCTTTCCAAATAATATGTCCAAGAGTAAATTTAAAGCTACCAATAGAATCCTTACACTTTTATAGACACAAAATTTTACGACAACTATGGACTTAAACGCAGTATTTCGCGTCATAAACAGCAATTTACTTGAATTTCCATACAACGATTACTTAGTTCAAATAGCAAAGTGTGAGGTCATACTTTTAAGTTAATCCGTATTAAAGCGTTTCGGCTGTCGCCAGCGAGGTCCGTCTTTGACTCAAATTTTTGGGTATTTATGTTCTTTAAATTGTAGTTGCTCCCATACAAACATTTGTTCCTCCTCAAAAACTGGTTCGAATGGCATCGTAAAAAAATCTTAGGTCACACGAGTTATATGCCTACCTACTGTTAAAGATTGTTTTATATCAGATGGGTTTCGGATGTTTTTTTTTCACAGATAATTTATCATCGGAATACAAGTGAAGATACTCACATACGTGAGTGGGATATAAATTTTGTTGTTATTGTATTTCACAGAGCTTAACTCATCTCGAGGACCTACTGTAAAACGCTAGCGGAGCCTATATAAACAATCATAATACTGATATACTGAAAGAGTAGGGCAAAATAAATAGATAATCATATTGCGGTCCAAAGGGGAAACCGCCAACGTCATGGAACTCATGGGATCCATGCCGCAGGCAGAACTTTTGGACGGACATTTTTTTTTGTAATTAGTTTTTAAAAAATCGTTTATTATTTAGTATTATTGCATTTTAATTTAATTTAAGTCGGTTTTTTTTTTAATTTTTGTATACTTTGTGTTAGTTTACATGAAGGTCTATAACAATCTATATTCTAAAATAAATATCTATACAAAAAAAAAACATAATTATGCGTAAACACTCTATTAACATTACATACCTTCGAATTTAAACTTTCGTGGGACATGTCTAAAATACTAATAAATTCACGGTTAAACTCATTTGCCTGTAGTGACATTTAATAAGTGATTTTAACCGTCGAGTTCATGTTTTTCTTGTTCACACGCCGAAAATACGTACCTACGAAACAAAAGAAAATCGCCTTAAATCTAACGCGGTCCGGATAATCGCATGTGAATAAACAAACAACTGAGCCAGAAGAAAACAGAGGAAGCAATTTCTTTGCAAGTATACATTATTCTTGCCACGTCTGGCGCGCAATTAGCTCGGCCGTACAGTTCGCTTTATGTTCCCACAATAGCCTTGCCCGAAGCCAGCTTAATGTAAAAGGCGTGTCTAATTCTACATCAAGTGTTTTCTTGAAAGCCAGGCCATAGCCATAGTGAATTGAATAAATGTTCGGCCATAAATAGTTTCAGCTTTTCTCTGAAACTCTCAGCTTTGTAATTTTTACTTTAAAGTTTTTCTACTTGCTGTTAATTGGCTCTGCTTAGTTATTTTTATCTTACTTTTATTTTACAGCATTTCCATTATTTAAGTTCTATATATTCATTATTTTAGGTTGAGGTGCTCCAGATTTATCTAATGCTGGCGCAGTACGTTTTAGGAACTTACTACACTAGAATATGCCCGCGGTTTCATTCGCTATCAACTTTCATCCCCAATTTCATCCTTTGGGAACACTTTTTGTTTTAGATATAGCATACTTTTTAACCTAAGTTAACTATATACATGCCACATTTAAGTTCGATCAGCCGTTTTTGCGTGATTAAGTATTAAATAACCAAACATCTAAACAATCTGAACATCCAAACTTTCACACATACAAATAACTTTTATTATTTTATTCTATATGATGTTATATTCCTAGGATTAGAATAATAAAAAGGTACGTTTCGCATTCTTTTTTAATTATTTTCTATTGATTTGATGTGGAATGCGTTGTTAAATCTTATATTATGGCTTTGACAATATTTAAGAGTACCAAAATCTATTTATTTTAGTCTCATAAATGGAAAAAATATCTGTCTGAATAGAGCTCGATTGCTTACGTCCAGAAAAATCACTGGGTTAAATTACAAGTAAGTATAGGTGACGTAAATTGTATATTTATTGAAATGGCATAACATAAAAATGCTCAGACAGTTTAAGCCCAAGCAAATTGATAATTTATTCCCCAAACGAGCCTAAATTTACAACAACACGCAACCGAAATCGCAATGCGATTTTTTAGAAGTTACGAGCTCATGTTTTATTTGTTATGAGTTGTAATATTCAGTGGCCGCCCTCGTAAAGCGTTTTATAGGACGAGGGCTGTTGTCACGGAAATTTGATTTTTCGAATGAGCGGATTTAATATCGCGACCGTACTGGTGTAAAAAAGTGACATTATCATTAACGATTCGTAAAGGCGTCAACTGTCTGCTACGGTTGACGTCCAAAACATTTCCTCATAAATAGGTGTCAGCAGGAGAATTGAGGTGAAGGATAACACACACAGCTTCGCAGAGTACCTACTATTGCAAAAAAGGTATATAGTTAATGAACGAATGAGTGAATATGGTTTTCAAGTGCACAATTAATAAAAATATATGTAAATAGTATTATCTTTGGTTACGATTAAAATATTCATCTGCCCTCCTATCCTCCTCTGTCTATCCTATATTTATTCAGGTACCTGTTCATTAAAATAAAACTGTTTTAAATGGTATGTTGCGTATATTATCGCGTATGTAAAATTAGATAAATAATATGCTATTTAATTTTCGAAAAACCCAACTGCTTTTTTGCAAATATTATAGCCTATCACTCACATGATTAAGAGGAATCCAACAACACCTCATAATTATGTCGAAATCCGTCGAACGGTTTAGGCTGCAGGGCATGTCAAAGAATAAGACATGCACACATACATACATAAATACATACGCTCGAAAGACATAACCCTCCTCTCCTTCTGCAGTCGGGTAAAAAGAACACTAATTTCATTACCTGACATGTTGTTGTGTGCGAGACCTCAATTCAATTGCCGATATACCCGATTACCCGCTCCCCATTCCTTTGTAATAAGACTAATAAGACGAGAGATGTATATATATCTAACCTTGCAAATCACATCATCCTAGTTCCTGATAGAGTTTGACGGGATTTAGTGATTTAATTGATGAGCGTTTCTCGCCATCAAACGTCACAGTTTGGCGAGTTTATATAAAAACTATAAAATGACATTTCTTTTTTTCGGCGACGGGTAGGGCAAGACATTCTCCATACAAACGTTGTGCAAGTTTTTTTTCGTCGGTTTTGGCACTACAGAATATTCGTTTTTTTTTGCTTGTTCATATTGAATTTACGCAGCACATGATGTTAAAATTTTGTTAGATATAAAAATAATGAAAATTAAAAAAATATAAAAAAGTATAAAAATAAAAAATAATAACATCAGTGAATAGCTAACAGAAAAATAAGTATACTGACCTAAAAATTATATTTATAGCCCAAACACAAACGAAGAAAAACCTGCACAAAATTTGTATGGAGAAGGCTTGCCCTACCCGTCCTCTTAAATAAAAAATAAAAAAATTGAGAGAGGCATAAAAAACGATCTGACGGTGAATCTAATTTGTTAATGTGTTTCAGGCACTAGCTTCTATTCGTGCAGACTTGCAGAGCTATCGTGGTGTAACAAAGGTAAAACACATTGCGGAGGAAACATAATGCGATACGTGTCCCTGATCGATCGCTGGACAACATTTAATGGGATTTAGCACCGTAATTGATAGACGGGGCATGAAAAACGATGGATTCTACGCCGCGCCTAGCTATTGAAAACTTTTTAATTTATCTAGGTAATAGGTATTATTTTTCTTTCGATGTTTCAATAGAAAATAAAATAATAACTTAAATTAACCAATAAAATACCCTCGGACATAAAGAATGTAAACTCATTCAGCTGCAGGGACTCGCTATATACATTAGTAGCAAACCTATTGACATTACTGTAATAGATAAGCAAACGGATGTGTTGCATGGGTAAACGGACTAACACTTTATGTACCACCATTTTTTGCTGTAGGTACCTAATGATTTATCCATCTCTTTGTTTAATTTCTTATTGTATATGTATAATGTATCATCATATCAGCCGAAAGACGTCCACTGCTGGACATAGGCCTCCCCCAGAGAGTTCCAAATTGACCGGTCCTGCGCCACCCGCATCCAGCGGACTCCCGCGACCTTTACCAGGTCATCAGTCCACCTTGTGGGGGGCCTACCCACGCCGCGCCTTCCGGTACGTGGTCGCCACTCGAGAACCTTTCCGCCCCAACGGCCATCGGTTCTACGTGCAATGTGCCCCGCCCACTGCCACTTAAGTTTAGCAATTCGGAGGGCTATATCGGTTACCTTGGTATAATAATAACATGTATAATGTATAATAATAACAATATATGAGAATATGAAATTTAATGTCTTTAAACCTAACCAAACGGTAAAGTCAAAGTCAAAGTGATTTATTCTTCAATTTAGGCATATTACATGCACCTAAGAATGTCGATAAACTACTACCGGTTCGGAAAGTAAACCTCTGCCTCGAGAAGAACCGGCGTAATTTTTGCAAAGGTGAAAATGACTGTTAAAAATGTCGTAATGTTAGTTCGAGGGGTTACCTACTTAATTACCCGCCGTACTAATAAATCCACAGCTGAACACATCAAATTTAATTAAATGGGAATTATAAAGAACCTACTTCGCAAAACTGTTAATTTAGCTGACCGGCTCATGTGTTTCACTGAATCAGTACACTCTAATTCAAATTGCATGCATGAAATGATATCCGGCCTGCGGTTTTGGCTTGTTAAACTCACTTTGATTATTTCGAGAGTTTATGAATAGGTATAATATAGTAGGTATAATTGTTTGTTGTGAAACGTACAATTTGTTATCCACTGAAAGCAAGGATGTTGTACCTTTCTATTAAACGAATTACAGAGAACCCAGGTCGAGTCGCGAGATAAAATATAGCCAAAGTACCATTCTATAATCTTTTGAATATATATGAGTATACGAGTAGTTCCGGTGATTACTCCCTACTTACAAACTTACAAACCTATCTCACAGAATTTTCCTCTTTATAATATTATTATCAAAGTAATATAGATTATCCCCGTAGTGTAATAACCTCGAATCGCCTTAACAGTGGGTAACACATTTATAAAGCGTTGTAGATCGTTGGTTGAAGATGTTGTTATTAAAATCCGTTTTGGTTAGATTAAGTTTCCTGCTAAAATACGCGGCGCAGTTTCTGGGCTTAAAAGTGGCCAATGTTAAGATACATCTACAGACGTAAAATATCTAGAAACCCCTGCAATGCGAAAGAAAGAACAAATGAGACACTTACGTTTATTAATGTTTTTAGTTACAGTTTCGGGTCCCTTTGTAATAATTTACCTATTTAATTATCCACTAATAGCTCGTAACTCAGCAACGAGCTACCATTACCTTAATCAATCATTAATATAACATAATATATATTTATTTAACTATAAATATATCTTCTCTCGTAGTGTATCGCTTTGATGTTTCAATATGTTTACCACAGTCAATGGGACCCACATTTCTGACCAATTGGTTAACCATTTCCTTCAAACACATTATCTATATCAAACAAATGCCATTCCCATGGGCCGGCCGGAAAGGTCTCAGTGTATGGATATATTACATATAACTTGTATATTGGCGAGTGAAACGAAGAGGCATTTGCTAACAAATATAATTTTAGTTATTAGGGAAAAGAAATATGACGACCATAGAATCCTGTAATGGACGCAATAAGAAATGGTACTTTGGCAAATGTTTATAGGAATTCACTATCTGTGATTTACTCATAATGTTAAATATATTTGTTCCACTATACATTCGGCGAAGAAAATGTATTCCAAAACGTAAACACTACAAAAACTACCTATCTGATCAAAAAGAACTCTTTAAGTTAATGATAAAACCAATGGCAACACAAGATGATTTCTAATGATGTAAACATTGAAAACGGACCGATCGTTCTAAGCAGGCAGCATGCACAGGAAATGTTTGATCTATTTCTCATTCAGTGTGCACATACGGGTATACAGTGTGCCACTGATGCTGGCAGGTTTTATCCATTGCATTTCAAAGCTCTATTTGGATCTATAAATCGAACCATTTATAAAAGAACGATAACCTACGATTATTGAAGTCTTTCTAGCTGAAATAACTATGTCCTGTATTTAGAGATATCGTAGGTACTAGACGATGTGTAAACATCCAAGGTTAAGAAGCATTTGAAGATTCGCGCGTGGAATTTACGAAAAATCGACCAGCAGCTGGTCGATCACGTAACGCATCATACGCGCATCAGGTAGATCTAAATGTCACTTTTTGTATGGGAAAATGAGTTTAGTTGTCCTAACTTATGTTCGAAAAGTTACTTGATCACCCCGCTGGTGGCCAGATATATTCTACCACAATGTCACCTGCATAATATTTCATGGGTACAGTTTGTATAATATCCCGCAACTTTCGAGCCGTATTCCGACCTCTAATTAAAGACGTCGCATTAGTTGCAAAAGTTACGTATTCTGTGTGTTTCCCCTCAACTTATCCGAAGTATTCGTGAATATTCATAACTTTACTGCTGGAATGTTAACTAGGGTTGGCCCTTCTTACCGTCCTACCCAAGTTTACCTTAATTGCATCCGAAGTGAGAAGATAAACGGATCGCACATATAATGCCTTTCTATTAATAATTTAATTGCCTTATTCAGTTACGCCATAATGTCTTTAAGTCTACGTTGCTACTTCATTTACGTCAGCATAATACTACCCAAATTATTAATTTAAGCTGAAAATTTATGGTTATTTTGCTCAGAAAATGACATTAAACAGCTGCATTAGTAATCGCGTTTTCGCGACAGAAGACGTGATTTTGTCTGATAACTTACTTTTGTTTTATTTTTCGTTCTAAGCTTTTATTATTACGTTGCTGCAATATGTAGTGCACCTCAGATATCGATGCAAGTCTTTGTTTTGAGAGATGTATGTTATTGTAATTCTGTCCAGAATACAATCGGATCATATTCGTACAGTTAAGGGTGAATGAATACGTACATAAATACCTAAGGACATAAATATCTGTACACGCCTTTAGGACATTGACAATAGAGTGTACAGATACTACAGATAACGGGTGGACCATAACTCTTTTTACATTTCAAACTAAAATAAAATGAAAACTAATTATATCAGATGAAAACCGTTTATTAATTATGAAAACACATGAATAGGGATTTTATTTTTTAAAAATTACGTCATCCATATGTGATCCTTCATTATTTTGGCATTGCCGTAACCTGGAGCGAAAATTTTCAGTGACGGCCTGACAAGTGTTCCGAGAAATGTGGACCAAAAGTCCGTTAACTTTTGAATCGGTAGCTGCGTCGGGGAGCGGTGGCGGGGTAAGGTGGCGGGGTTACGAAATGCAAGAGCGGCCAATGGGAATTTAGTGCCATGGCGTCCTTCACCTTCCCGCCACCGCTCCCCGACGCAGCTACCGATTCAAAGGTTAACGGACTTTTGGTCCACATTTCTCGGAACACTTGTCAGGCCGTCACTGAAAATTTTCGCTCCAGGTTAACTGAAAATAATTTTTTTATGTATAGATTAGGCTCTTGGGATGTCATTTCTGCAAAAAAGTGAAAATCCCAAAAATGTCGATTACTGCAAGTACAATTATCAGGGCAGAATAATGGGCAACCACAGTATGCGTTACAATTTTTTGCATTGATGCGCTAACTAATTATTTTACGCTTAAAAATAAAATAGAAAAAATAACTGAATCACATCAGTCAGTCTATGGTTCAAGGAGACTTGACAGTGATTAGGAAAAATAAAATTATTCGACATTTATGTTATACGAAAAATTAGATTGCTTAAAATTAAGTAAGGAATATATAAAATGATTTTCACTCAAATAAATATTGAATAATGTGAGGAATTGCCTAATAATTTTAGTTTAAATAAAATTAGGCAAAAAGTTGTTAGGCCAAACAATGGTAGACCATTTATTTGACCAAACAAAATCAGAGTTAAAGACACATAATACTAAAGAACATAATTTTTTAAGTGTTTTTAGTTAGACTATAATTGGATTCTTGATATACTTACCTGCCAAATAATCTAAACTAGTGGCTCTGTGAGCTGTCCTATTTAAAAATAAATAAATCGAAATACTAAATCGACAAAAAAAACTACATAACTATTTCATAAGAACCGGTTGAGAAATGCGACCTGTAGAGGAGAACAGCTGGACAGACGCCGGACGTACGAAATAATTTTTGCTCACGCTGAAATGGAGAACTTCGTTCGCTTCGCTCGCTTGTTCAATTATAGTCTGTTTAGTTCTTGATTTTGGTTTTAAGTGAGTTTTAACTCACGACTTCTACACTAACGGTGTCTCATTTCGTCCGAAGTACCATCATCGACACCGTTCTAGACTGGAGCAATCTCATTAGCTCCGAACCCAAATAAACAAGATAATATCCCTCTTCTCCGAGATTAACTGCTCCCTCACAAATAACTCCGCCAAATGTTTACACTTTCACAACGTCTTATACTTTAAACAGAAGTTTTTCAACACGGTTTTATCGGTGCAATGTCTTGTTTTGTGTTCGTAATAAACATTATGCTGGAAAAGTTGGACCCGCTAGTTTGGGTGTTGGGGCAATCGAAGTTTTTTTTTAAATAACGACTTACTGTTTACAAATACAGAGTTTATTTTATACATAAACATTTTTTGTTTAGTGGTCACGATTTTTAATTATTATTAAAATTATTTTTACCTTATGGCACCCACCATACAAAGTTGTGGTCAGTGAAATTGGAAACAAGTTACATATATGTAAAAAAAGTGTTGTGTCAAATACTATTGCTCTGAAATGGAATGACAAAAAGGAAATACGATTTTTATAATGTGTGATGAATGGCCAAAATTCCGTTGAAATCGAATAAAGGTACAATCTGTTGCACATTGGACGGACGAGGCCACATAATAAAATAATTTTATTTAACTACTTACAGTTACAGTCTTTAATGATCTTTAGTTTCAACAACAATAGTTTATGTGGCGCATTTCGGTCGATGTATGTATATTAGTAGAATATATTAAGTATGTTTTGTAATCGAAATACGCCACTGACAATCATCTTAGGCGTAGACATCAGTTAATGACGTATTATTTTAAAAAGCCTTTCGATTGATGTGCCACATGTGGATTTACAATGATATTTTTTGACATGCAGTTACATGTTTCGAATTTTTAGTCATTTTATTACAGAAAACTATGTAGCGGTTTACAAAATACATCTATCCTCCAAATTTTATCCAAATACACCTTGTTGTTTTCGAATCAAACGCCTATGACATACGGACAGACGGACAAATGGACATGACGAAACTATAAGGGTTTCGGTTTTGTCATTTTGGCTACAGATCCCTAAAAACAGCTCCTAATTTTTGAATTTGGTATAAATGTTGACGTAAATAAGTACGAATAGCACTCCAAACCTTTGGTTTAAGATAGGTAACGAAAAGGCACAACCAATTCAGTAAATCATTTGGACAAAAATATAAGCAATTGCTCTCTTCGCGACACTCTATGAGGGCTACAGCGTTTCAAATCATTTGGCAGTACGTCGATAATTTCATTAAACAAGACTCCTGCTGAGAGCTCTCTCTATACAGCAAATTGACTTCGTTACGTCCAATGCTCGCTGCCGGAGTATACTCGAGATGTTTATATCCAAATAATGTGCAATATGATTTTATATTGCTCGTTCACCGACAACGAGCGTGTGACTACATAGTGGACAGTATAATTTGCGTACATTTGTAAGAATATCAAACCTCAAGGCCCTGTAGTAGTTGACGAGCATCTAGCACGTGGCCTTCCACAATTTAATTTATCAGATGTGGATTGATCTATTCTTGTACCATTTGCCATGTTTACGTTTCTTGGAAAAATCTATGAATCTGATAACCAACCCACCTAAGTATATGAGTTTTCGTGGCAATCATAATCTATATTTTTAAGGTTTAGCGACCCGCCTCAAAGTTAGCGGACATTGTAGCCTACGTATCTTGAGTAATAAGATTTTTTTTGAGTACTAAATCAAAAGCGCGTTTCTTAATGAATTTGATGATTCGCTGTGTCGACAACAATAGCCAATTGGGTACTTGCTTGGGTAAAAAAAAATATAATTCTACATATTTAGTCGGTCAGTTAGATTATCAACAAAAAAAATATTGGACACGTAGGTAGGATTTTTTCTTGTTTGTCAATTAAACAAAAAATGATGAAGATATAGTTTGTTAAAGTTCCACGTGACGTCACATTATGCTAAACAGTGTACCATAACGTGACGTCACGCGGAACTTTAACGGGTTAGATCTTCATCATTTTTTGTTTAATTGACATACAAAAAAATACGTGTCCAATATTTTTTGATAATCTAACTGACTGACTGAACTAGGTAGCCAAGAGTCTTGCCAATACCTATACGAAATCAATTTCGTTTGAGTAATTTGTAGATTTTAGTCCAAAAATATAGTTGCAAAAATAGTGTTCCATATAAAACCGTAAATTCAGTCTCGCGAAGTTTTATTTAAATATATAGATAGATATGGGACTGGAATAGAAGATACCAAGAAAAACTGATTTTTGGAAAATATGGGCACACTCGATAAATAAATGAAAGTAATAAAACGCTCCTCAAACTAAGTGGCACACTGAAAAGAAGTTACATCCAATATGTTCTAAAATAATAGGTAAGGCAAATAAGTCACTTTTCTTTTACTTAGGGGCACAAAATTACCTTCTCAGTTTAAGTATGGAAGAGAGTCGCAACCCACATTTTTAAAATCTGAAATAATTGTTAAACTACGTTATATTGGTATTTTAGGTGTCACCAAGTTGCTTAAAATACAATTTTACGAGAAACAAAGACAAACATCCAGCTAGCATGAATGGTTTTTTTTTAAACTCTGAGTAGGTACCTACGATTTGTGTATAACGAAATGAGACCAATTTCATGTTACGGCATTGCCCATGCGCGCATACATACTAACATACACACAGTGTCCATATTACGTGCTCGAAGACACCTCGTAGACCTAGTGTATGTAGGTAGGTATTTTTTTTTAAATTGGTATTTTGATCACGCAGATAAAGTTCCATCGTGTCAAAAAGGCTACAATACTTCAGTTGATTAAGATCCCACCAAAAACATAAATGTAAAAAAGGAGAGCCAAGTTCAATACAAAAATTATGCTTGGCCGTGGGCTTCGCCGCAAAAAGAATGGAGATCTAAATGAGTGCCAAGTTATGCAAAATCCAAATATGTATTTATAGGAACAAAATAACATTTTGAACAAGTATTAAACTCTATTTCTTTGCTTTATTGGATATCTATAACAATTGCTGTTGTTTAAAAGTGTGAGATCTTAAAGTAGGTTAGATTTTACTTGGCCAGTTTTTACACTAACCTTTTTTATATTTTTAGATTTTTTCCTACGCTTACACACAATTACCGAGCTGGATTCCAAATTTCAGCCTTCTAGGTCATCTGGAAGTAGGTTAGGTTTAAGTACTATATGTCAGTCAATACTAAAATTTACGACTTTTTGACCGTCATAATCTCTATAACCTTTATTGGCTTCATGAAATTTGGGCTTCTAGATGTCCTTATGGATATAATTAAACACACGTACTTTTATGTGTTAACGTTAAAGAGGTTTTGAGTTATAGAAGGGTCAAAAGTGGCACCAAGTGGTTCGTGTAATGATACACTTGGGGCTGGCTAGCCAGTTCCTTAGTTCCTTTGCTTGAACTTGCCGCGTGTCTAGATGATCGCCTTGGCTTGGTTAAAAGTTGCAGGTTCGAAAATAAGTCAATTCACTCATACGAGTAGGTACTATTATTCAACTTTGGCAAAGGATCTTGACCTCATACCACGAACAGCTGAGCGAATTCAGATACCAAATTATAATGAGTTGCAGTGTCGAGTCCGTAGATATTCTGTGTCTAATTAACAAAAACAACTAGCCGAGTGCTCTAGTACTTGAGTAGCCACTCCGGAATCACAAGCTGCCCAGTGGTCAGCCTTCGCCATTCTATGTGATTCACAAACTGTTTTGACCCATTTTACCAGTCTAACCCAGATCTTGTCTTGACCGTTATATAAATACAGGGTGTAGCAAAAATGTTCAAGGGACTGTAGACCTGAGTACCTATATGGTTTTAATTTCAACTCGATACCTCCACGCGTTCCCGAGATAAAGGGTCTTGACAGACAGACGGACAACAAAGTGATGTAAATTTACGTAGCCAGCTCTTGTAAAGGCGGGCCGCCCGCCCACACAGTACAGCACAGTACACATAACATTAGGCTTTTATCATTTAGGCTGTGATATATAAAATATTGTTGCTTAATAGATTAGGCAGTCACATGAAACCTTAATAAATATTAACGTTAACACACACATTACAGGTAACATTACCTTTGTTGATTAATGTGAAAAATACATACATACATACATATAATCACGCCTCTTTCCCAGAGGGGTAGGCAGAGATCACGGATCTCCATTTGCTACGATCCTGACAAACCACTTTCGCTTCACTCACCTTCATAACATTTCTCATACATGCTCGTCGGTTTAGGGTACTTTTGACCTGGCCTTTTTGTAACATGCGAAATTGCGTTTTGTCTGTGAAAAATGTACCGTTTTTTATTCGGGTTCCGTATCCAAAGGGTAAAAACGGGACCCTATTACTAAGACTCCGCTGTCCGTCCGTCCGTCCGTCCGTCTGTCTGTCACCAGGCTGTATCTCATGAACCGTGATAGTTAGACAGTTGAAATTTTCACAGATGATGTAATTCTGTTGCCGCTATAACAACAAATACTAAAAAACCGGCCAAGTGCGAGTCGGACTGGGGCTCCCATACAATAGACATGATTATTTTGCCGTTTTTATAAATAATGGCACGGAACCTTCCGTGCGCGAGTCCGACTCGCACTTGACCGATTTTTAAGGTTTCATGTGACTGACTTACCTGCCAAATCTAATCATATAATGTAATCTACGACGACCTTTCGACGATCTTTGACGACCGAATAGCCCAGTGGTTAGAGAACTTGACTATGAAGCTTGAGGGCCCGGGTTCGATCCCCGGTCGGGGCAGATATTTGTATGATGAATACGAATGTTTGTTCTCGAGTCTTGGATGTTTAATAACTATTTAAGTATGTATTTATCTATATAAGTATGTTTATCCGTTGTCTAGTACCCATAGTACAGGCTTTGCCTAGTTTGGGACTAGATCATTGGTGTGATTGTCCCACTATAATTAATTAGTTAATCTCATCTTAACATTAATCCGGATCCCGGTTGTATTTTCAGCTATTTGCTTCAGAGTTCAAAGTCCGCTGACTTTCCTAATGTTTAATGGATATTTAATAAAAATCCATTAAACATTAGGAAAGTCAGCTGACTTATTATTTATACAAAGGCAATAGGAACTCATACATACAGTAAATGTGCGGGATGGGTTTTTTTTTTCTGAAAGTTCACTTCCAAAACAGAATGAGGACTTGTTCCGAAACTGTAATTTTGTAGAAAGTTATATTAATACATAACATAAGCCTAGTTAGCTACTATTAGCGCATTTGAATTTAGCTGCTAGCAGCCAATCCTCGATTTAGTTCATGCCTTGGCTTAGTTATATTGTGTATTTGTCTGGTCTCAACATGCTAAGCTACAGAACATAAATGGCTGCAACCTGTACAGCAGAGGAGAGCGTTGAGAATATAGATTAATAAAAAAAATCGTACTGAATGTAGGTACGTTATAGAATGCATAGCGTACCCTTTTGGACATCATACTTCACGTACGTACGTGATTCTGATTACATTTAACTTCTCCAGTTTACAAACATTCTACATTTTTATAGGCGTAAATTTAAACGGTACCTACTTAAAACTTTTGCTAATGATCTATTAATCTACTATTAAGCGTTAATATTTATTAATGTAATTTTAGATGATAGTTTTTTTTTTCTTGTTACTCTTGATTTCACACAATATGTGTGATGGTCTAAGTAATTGCTTGGCCACCTTTAAGTGGCTAAGCATCTTACTTAGATTTTTGTACTTAAATCAAATGTATTGTTCATATGTTTTCCGTTGGTGGTCCTTAAATAAATAAATAAGTTATAAGCCTCAGTTGAAAGAATGAAGGTGACTTTGACAGCGTACGCCATGAAACCTAAAGTCGTTCTTGGCGCCGTAGGCACGACAAAACGCAATTTCACCTTTAGGTGTTTTGGCGTCCATAGGTTTAAGGATACCGTAATAGCTAGGAGACACGCCTGCACCTACTTACTTAAGATGCAACTTAGTGATCAATTCGTTTAAACAATTAAGTATAAGTCTGTAAAACTTCGACTAACAATTTCGGAAAAAAGTCCTTATCGGAAGAGGATGTGCAAAAATAATTCCAACCCACAAAATCCACACATTTATTGACCGACCTCGTAGTGCCTCCTATTGACCGATAATGGATTATTTCGAGCCTAAAATAACAAGCCCTAGGAGCCCAGATAATAAATGTAAAAATAAAAGGCATTGAATGGGAGAGATAGCAGTTTTTCTACATCAACATCATCCTTTTCTTTTCGTTGGGGGAATGCGATGATGGTGCGCCCACTCGGTCAGAGGGGACTGGTGTGTGGGACTCCAGGGCAGAGGGCCCAGACTACCCACTAAACCCCTAACGATTGTCCAGCCATTTCGCTTACAAGGAGGGTCAAAGGTTCGCTTACGCATGCTACTTTGACCCTCGCGACCAGCACGCTTTACAGACCTGGCCAGAGAAAGCGCCGGCAGTAATTAATCTAAAAAATTAGAAACTCCCTACTTTTTGAAACAAGGCAGATGTAGTATTTTTTTTAAATATTCAACAGATCAACACGATATTATACATAGTTTACGTTAACTTGTTATATCTCTCACCAAATTTACCTAATAATCAATTAGCGACCAAAATACCATATTCAAAGTACAATTGACTAAATTGCGATAGTAGTTAGCAGCACAATAAAACAAGCAAAACGTAGTAAACGTGGACATGGCAGCGTGTGAAGACCTTACTACCTATTCAGATAAATCCACCGACGACAATTTAATGATCCCCATACAACCCTGAACCTACTCCAACTGGCGCATTCGAAAGTGAAAACAACCTCTCGATTGTCCGTTTTACTCAGACTGGAAGGGAAGGAGGAAGTGAAAGAAGGATAGAGTATTCACAAATCGTGTTGTAGTGATGTTAGGGGTACCTATGTTTAGATAGCCCGGTATCGACAGGGCCGGGATAGAGACAGGACGCGCGCGAGGAGCAATGGGACCCATTTAACATGTCGCCCCCGAAGGCCTCGATAATTGGATTCATTACCCGAGAAATATGGCCGCCATTTATTGCTTTAGGACTTATTGACGATCGGCAAGTATTGCGATATTTGTAACGTACTCTTAATATTGTATGACATAATTGGAATCTATGGAATGTAGGTAGGTAACTTGGATAAATTACAGTAGGTCCTGTAACTACGAGTAAGTGTACTAAAAACATTCGTGATTCGTCGATAACAAACCACTGTACCTACTCATAAATGTTTGGTCGATTTTAAATTTAAATTGAACTATTTCAATATCTGTAAATACAAATCATTTCCCAAAACCAAAACTCATAGGTTAGCCGATACTATTTATTTTTCTACTAGTGTGATAATTTTATTTAGTCCAGGCAATGAACTGACAACTTGTATGGAAAAAATGACAGATTTGGAAATAATTTATAATAGCTAATTTTTTTAATGTAACGGATATATTATCAATTAAATAGTTACCTAGAGGCAAAATCCAACAAAAAATCGGACATCAAAAAAATCAATATTTAATTAGCTCCTAAAAAGTCCGGATAAATATTAATATATTTCTTTATCTTTATTTAGGTTCATTTACATTTGCTTTAAGATATTCAATATAAATAAAATATAAAAGACAATGAATGTTTAATTTAAATCTATATAATTACTTCCGGGTGGAAAGTTTGTTGGATTCTTGAATAAAGCATCTTAGAATAACGTTTTAGAATGAAATAAACAAAAAAAACGCTATTATAAATTAATGTTTTTCGAAACAGTATTTTGCCTGGAGTAATTGGGATTATTCAATAGAACGGTAACAAACATTCTCCATTTAACTTAGGTACCTTTTCAATCCAAACTTCCAGATGCGATAATTTCAGAACCTTTTTAAGCATTTTAGAAGGAGGTAAGTGCTCGGTTGCCCATTTGTCCAGAACAATATTCCGAGCGCCTTAATCCAGGTAGACCAGAATATACTGTAGAACCTTCAAAAATTAATAGAGTTTGTACAAGTACAAATTCAAGCAATTCTAAAGATAAATATAATCACAGGTATATTATAATTTATAATAGTACATTATTGCAGAGGCCGGGAAATAGCAGTTCGTGGATGAGTTGATTTTGTTGGTTGAAGCGAAACTGAATCCGACAATATATACGAATCCATGAATTGCCATTCCCGCCGAGGCAGATGTAGTGCTTTTCTTCATCAATGGGAGGAAATTAAATCATATTTTCAATAATATCTAGCCATAATCTTAAAACAGCTAGTATGTCAAAAACCTGTCAAGTTTTCGCCCAACACATTTTTTTATAGTAGGTAGGATGATGATGAGTTTCAATTGATATGCATGCAAAAATTAAAATCTGAAAAATCGATTCCAATATTTAATGTTTTACGTAATGAAAATTAATTAAAGATTGACTGGGATTAAAATCTAAACGCATTTTACTTAGTATTTTATTTTAAAATATTTGTATTTCTTTATTAAAAACTATTTGAGACACTTGTAAAAACGTCACTTCGATCACTTTAAGTGAGAGTTTTATGACAATTAAAAAAACATGCATACTGTAGTTTAATAAACTGTATCCCGACTACGGAAAAGTAACTATGAATAATAGTTTTGTATATATTTGAACTCGAAATTTTCTCCTTTATTTGATCCCCCGTCGTCGCACACTATTTGTATACACGCAGCCATCATATTTTTCTTTTTCATACAAAAGGTAGCCTAGGTCACCTGGAGCATAATTTCGAATCGATTGACACCCCATTTATCAGAATTATCAGAAGAACAGACAATGTCTCAAAACGCGCGTTTCTTCCTTTACCTGTAACGACGTTTTGACTAAACAACCAGCTAATAAACGTAATTTTAAATCTATAAAGTGTCCGCGTCAAACGACTTAACAAAAAGCCTTTTTTATATGCACACCATTAACCCCGACTTATAACGTAATTATATCAACATAGCTCGCTGGGGACGCGAGTTTTTGAGCGATGCCAGCAATTCCAGTTGGCCTCTTATTCTCCGCTCTGAATGGTCGCGCTGGGACGCGGGTACAACCCGATACCCACCGACTACTGAATGCCAGGAAGTAGCATCACACAGTTAAAAATATACTGCCGTGTTGAAGTTTCAGTAGTTTTATATTTTTTATATATAAATTAGTTAGTTTTTAGTGTTCTGAACCAAAAAGGTAAAAACAGAACCCCTAAGTCTGTCACAACGTTAAATATTTCAGGAACTACTAATGCTGTCAATTTGAAATTTGGAATAGTTGTAAACAAAGCGAATTCACGTGTATGGAAAATGAAAAATTTAAAGATACATTTTTTTCGCTAGATGTCGCTGCCTGTAAGATAGATCGCGCTCACGCTTGTTCGACGTAGAAACTATAAGAAGGTTAGTGTGCATCCTTTAGCGCTTTCATTTGTGGGAGTGTGGGATTCTCGGGGACTTACCCTCACCTATCGACCAGCGGTTGTTCGTGTTTCGGATGATCACCGTCTGTGTGTGAATCGGCATACTGGACTCGGACAGTATTGCTAAGATTTTTTCAAAATAAAGCGGGGTCGTGAATGAAAGTTTGTACGGAACTCTCGGTGCGTGAGACAAACTCGCACATTACCGGTTTTTTTTTGTTTCTTTATAATCTAAATATTTTTAGTTTTTTCTTTCTTCAGATTTTAATACTTCAAACTTGCTTTGGCTCGTATGCTTTATGCAGGGCAGTTTTAGCTAGTTGTATGCGCGCTGTGTCCCTTTTCAGTTCTAAGAATACTACACTTCATTCCTCCTCCTCCCTTTTAGCCAGGTTCACAAGGTTTGGTACTAGGCCCCCGAGAGCGTGCCGCGATCCCGCTCGCAAAGCAACATTATGATTATATTATGAACCGTCATATCACACTTTTTTATTGTTTGCACGTTTGTTTGCCATTCAGCAAAGACCTGCTCTAAGTAAACTTCACAATACACCTTTGAATTTCGTCGCAGATGCAAGTTACGTCTCCTCGCGATGCGTACAACCTGAAATGAAAGGGTTGTACGCTCCCAACGCTTCTGTGCTACCTTCCTCAACCCGACAAGTCTAATGAGTCTGCTGAACTCCGTTGGCTTCTCGCTCCCGCGTGTTTTTCGCTTCAGTGCCACTCCCCCGACACTTGGCTTTAAATCAACTGCGTTAGCTCACACAAATATACTTCATACATAACAGTGCATGTTTGCTTACGAGATACTTTGAAAGAGTCTGCAATCAACTTTTATTGTGAGATTTAGTTGTGAGGGTCCCGCTGGTATTAACGTGTCATATTTTTCTTTGTGGAAGTGTTTGTTGTATTTATAAAAATTGTGATGGTGTACAAAATCGACCTCTCTCGTCTATCAACCACTGAACCACTGCTGTAAAGGAGTGGGTAAGATGGCATACGTATGCGTTATAGCGTCATTCACACAAATTACGGTGAAGGCAAAAAGCCTTTGAAAAATAGACGGGTACAAAATATTATTATGTCTCTGTACTTACAAGAAGTAGGGTCATTATGCCGGTTACGCAACGGTCACCTTCTGTGGACGACCACCTGACTAGGTTTTTTTCTATTAAAACAATAACATTTCAACCGACCCATGACCCTAAACAAACCATGAGTCGTATGCAATTTTATAAGTAAGTAATTACTTAACAAGAATCAACAAAAAATAACCAGAAATTTTCCTTTTATTTCACCAACTCATCTAGGTGTTCGCAAACCAACACAGCAAATTAAATCGTGTGGCATTTCTTTTCTTAGTATAGACTAGGGCTTCCAATTCCGGGATTGATTACAAATACATACCGCGAGATTGTAGTAGTAATAAATCCCGGGATTGAAAGCCCTGGTATAGACGCAGAGCCATATTCGCGCATTTATCCCTTCGTCTGTGGCTACCCCTTCACATTTTTCTGCAGATATGAGGAGCCCCCCTCGGAAGGGTGGAATGTCAGTTCATACTTTCTTAGAGAAGTAACAGCCAATCGTGAATTGATTTCGTTTTAATTCATTGAAACGCCAATGAAGCAAGACCGATAGCAAGCTATAATTTGAATGGCGAATGGTGGAAAAATCAAATTTGGTCTTTAGTCTAAAACAGTCACTCGCGCGTTTGACACGGTCGGTGTTAGCAAGTGAAAGTTGCCTACAACAGCTACCTTCTCGGTACTAAACCTGTGATAAACAAAGCATACCTAGTCGAGGTCAAAATTTGCCTACATGTTTTTAGCGCTTCTCTAATAATTAACAGCTATTAATATTACCGTTATTTATTGTAAATTTATTGAAAATAAACCTAAATGGATTAACAATAGCCCGAAATTAAATAAATCGTTCGAAATTGGTAACAATCAAAACTTATATTTTTTTCCATTTTTAATTGTTTTACTAACATAGTTATTAGGATACTGTACACTAACAATCTATGGACAATGTGTCTGAAAATAAAAAGCTTTTATTATTAAAAATTTAAAAGCAAGGAACTTCTCTCCGAGGGGTGCCCACATGGCATCCCGTGACGTCATCTTCACTGCGCACTCTATACTAATCATGGCCTTGATTTGTATTGTGTTTAGATCATGTTTTTATGGGATTTTTGTTTAACTGGTGATAATATTATAAGCTAAACAAAGGATATATTTAATGGACATATTTTTATTTTTTATTTTATGTTATTGTATTGTTTCTCTCTGTAACTGCTTTGTTTGTGTGAGGTGTGCAATAAAGAGTATTTGTATTGTTTTGTATTTCTATGGTTCAAAGTACATGTATACCTACTGTTTTGAAAAAATGATACCTCGCCGAGTTTTTTACGCCAGTTCTTTTCGAGACACAGGTTTTCTTTCCGAACCGGTGGTAGTTTATCAACATTCAAGGTGCCTATATTGAAGAATAAATCACTTTGACTTTGACTTTTATGATTGCTGTGGTAATTGCAGTCGTTTGCAAATGATCGTTTCGGGTTTCATCTAAAATCCTGGCTATAATATTGGATAGAATTGAAGAAAATTACATTTTACCATATCACTTCACCCCAGTAACCTTGTTTGTGGAGCTTCTCTCAGAGGGGCCCACAGACGAGGGTAAGTCGCAATGTTTTTTCACCATAGACGAAGGGATAAACAGAGTAAGTGTAATAATCGGAGCACGGAATGTATTTTCCCAAATGAGAAGAGCGTAATAACGTTTTAAGTGGCCTCACATGACAACAGAGATACTCATTACTCATGCTATTATATGCTGCACGCCATTACAAGTGACCCTCATCAAAAGTTTCTTTGATGCCTCACCCTCGTTCAACAACGCGGATTAATTTTCTGCTTTTCGCGAATGTAAATTATACACATTAACCTGCAAGAAAAGATTTATATGTGCTTCACATTTATCAGCACCTGTGCTTGTTTTAAAATTCTAGTCTTAATTAATTTTTACATCCCTGTCTTACGAAGTTATAAGATTTATGCATGAGGCATGAGCGTTCCAGGATACTTGGAAGACGAACAGATGAGACCGTAAATAATACAGTTTTTAGGGTTCCGTAGCCAAATCGGAACCCTTACTTTCGTCATGTCCGTCTGTCCGTCTGTCCGTATGTCACAGGCATTTTACTTGAAAACTATAAGGTGTATTTGAATAAATTTTTGAGGATAGGTGTATTTTGTTAGCCGCTACATAGTTCTGTAATGTAATGACTAAAAAATATTTTTTTAGGGAACACTCCATACATGTAACTGTAAGTCAAAAAAATCATTGTAAGTCCACCTGTGGCCACATTAATCGATTGGCTTTTCAAAATAAATATAAGGTTTCACAGCAATTTTTTTGATTAAGTGAATAGAGTCGGAGTTAATCGCCCCGAAAGGCACGATTGTGCCCCCCCTTAAAAAATATGAAAAAAATCATGGCTTATTAAATTTTTTCACCGAAAATTGCTTTGAACAAGATCGGTTCAAAGGTTTTCGAGATATTGCTGAAAAACTGCCTTCCCTATAGAAAAGGACGTAAGTGCCGTGAGATTTCTGTGACGATACGACCTTTTTAATAGGCACGGAACCCTGCGTTGTGCGTGGTCCGACAAGTACTTGGCCGGTTTTTTATGTTTTTGCTTGCATTTCTCTACAATTTAGATATAGGATACCTAGTTTAAAATTTATTGATCATCTAGATTTCCCGATTGCGTCTTTCCTGTGGACGTTGCCAAAATTAAGGGTTATAGAACCAAAATTTTAGGTGTATAATGTTTCATATAAAAACAAATAGCATATTTTCCTTTTACATATCAACGAATAGCATAATTTCGGCTTCGATTATAACTATGTATAAATTTTCATAATTTCCAATTGCACAATGAACAAACGCTACAATGGGCACTCTGTTAATTATTTCATGCTCATAATGTATCAAAATTTCGACTTTCAATACACCGAACAATAAGAAGTCCCGACTACTTAAACAAAAGCCCAAAACATCACGCTTTACAAATTGTAGGTACTTATACATATAATATGTAAGTAGGTATTATTAGATAGGTATATAGTATCAAGTGGAATCAAAAGATTTTTCAAAAAACCCAACTGCTGTTTTGCAATATCAGTCCCACGATTAAGAGGAATCCGTCAAACGCTTTAGGCTGCAGGGCATGCCAAAGAATAAGACATACACACATACATAGATACGCTCGAAAAACATAACCCTCCTTTTCTTCGGCAGTCGGGTAAAAAAGGGTTCAGTTCTGGCGCTTCGCCGGCCGCTGCCGCGGCACGGCACGCTCTCTTCGCTCGCTCGGCTCGCGCGCCGCTGTAGAGTCGCGGTTCTCCCATAGGTGGTGATAAATGTGACCAATGTGACAATGACCAATAAAAATATATGCATTTTGTTATTTTGATAATAGTGATATACTAATGATGCTACTTACTTCAAATTATGCATTTTGTTTTTATGGTGGCTGAACGGCCTTTGATTGTTGAACGGATTTTGATTGGATAATCTGCATAAACAGCGTCTTTGGTAAAATTAAATGGAGTCCTTCCGAACACTCTAAAATTTTATAGAATAAAAAAAATGTATAAATATTATCAAAGCTGATTTCAATACGTCAGAAACGCATTCTAGAATTAGGGACCGTTGTCTTTGCTAATTTGCTTTCGCTCAGGACGGCTAGAGCAAGACGCGAGCGATATGAGAAATGGCGTGACAAACAACTTAGTAATAAGTAGGTACCTACAGAAAATTGCTGCTGTAGCTCAAAATACACAATACGGAATTAACCTACATGCGACACGCCTCAACAGGTGAAAAGTGCAATATGAATAATGTTGTACAAAACGCAGCGAAATGTACAATTTTTATTATTTTTTATTTATTGATTAAGACAAAATCAAAATACATGATAAAGTAATTAAAAAATAGTTCATGCGGAAAAGGACATATTGCACTTGTAATTATACGAGTATCTGTTGATGCGTTTTGCGTGGAGTGTTACCTACATTTTGCATATTGTGCATCTGGCGCTGAAGCGAAAATGTCGTCATACCTAGTTGCTTTTTTTTCGTTTCTCACGCGAACAGTGATGGTCTTATGTTACCCGTGCTGGCAGAATCAAAAGCGAAGCTATCACCACAAAAATATTATTTTTCAGAAACTTGACAACCGTATAGTTTCGGTCAAGGGCTTCGTCCACTTGCCGCAAAAGGCAATTAGGGGTCATTCGGGTCCGTGAGCGTTCACGGGGGTGGGGTGATGATTAATGACCCCGTGAAAGCGGCAACCTCCTTGATGTCTCGGCAAGAACACAGGAGGTATACTTTTGTTCCTCACTTCCGATTATAATTTAATACATTTCAATGAGTTTCGCGCGCTCACTTCAGTGGTTTTATGCGCAACTGACGTGGCAGATTGAGCAGGCAAAACATATTGAAATGCGATCAATGCGTGAAAGAGATGACGGTTAATTGCGTTCAAAATTGAGGCCCCAGGTGCCTTGACGATTGGATTGAATTCTTATTGGTATTTTTTGCGTACACTCATTATGATCTGACACGTTAGAGTTGGAAGTAAGCGCATACAACTATTTACATAAATGCGTTTGAATTCAGTTCAATATGTAATAATTATGTCCAATAGAGCTTCAGGCTTCAGGCGTGGGCGTCGATGCTATCCTTCTAAGTAGTGTACCCCTAATATGTTTAAAATTATTGTACAGATGTCGTTAGTTACTTTAAGACGTACACTGTTTTGTAAATTATGCTCAGTTCAAAAGTACACATCGACAAAATTCACCACACTTACGAAATTGTCTTGGCTTCAGTGTAAATAATTGTACACCACACTACACTACACTACATAACTACTCTAACACACACTCAAGAGCAAATAAAACTGATAAATGTTTAATTTCTTTGAGTACCTATATAATTTCCTCCTAAAGTATATAATACCAAAAATAACTAGGAAATCTGATGGAACAGATGTACCAACCTGTCGTTGCCACAAGGGAATAATATATGTCTACTACTAAGTTGTCATTTATTTAATAGAACTATCAGTTTACCTAGAGTTGGCGTAACCCAATAACGGGAATATATTTGCGAGAGCCAACTATTTCCAAGTAGTAAAGGACCCGAAAGCCCGGAGGTAGATTTAGAAACAAATTCAATAGGTTTAACAATATCTTAGAATCACAACAGTTTAGGTTTTTTACATTTGCTAACAAAATAATTGATTTAATTTTTCTTGTAACTATGATTTAAAACTATAAAATGGTGGAGCTCAGAACATACCATGTCGGGTGTCATACCAATTTGTCAAATTTGACAATCATTTTATCATTTATCATAAATTAAAGTTTATTCAAATAAATACAAATAGGAACAAACAAACAAGCTATGAATTTAATCTATTTTTCAATAGTAGATATATATGTCTGAGAAATTCAAGGTCAAATATATGTATTTCAGAAAGTCGATGGAGAATGCTCTGAGGCGGAAAATTTCTTAATATAGCTACGAGTCTGGGAAGCTTTGTGGAAAGCGAATTATAATCAAATCGAATTCTTGGCTAAGCAATTTATCTTGATGAAATGAATACTTACCATCTCTGTGCTAGAGAAATGCTTTGAATTACGTTCACCTTAAACTTAGAGACAAATATAGATTTATTTTTACAAACTTAATATTAACTAGTAAATAATAAATAAATAAATATTAGATGACAATCTGACACAAATCGAACTATTTAGTCTCATAGGAGCTCAATAAGGCTTGTGTTATGGGTAACTGGGTACTAGACAACGATATACTCGTATTTAATAGATAATTATATTATAAATACTTAAATACATAGAAAACACTCAAGACTTGTTTTTGAAACAATCATGCTTATCACACAAATATTTGCCCTAACCGTGATTCGAACCCAGGATGTTCAGCTTCGCAGGCACTGTAGGCAGCGTCACTAACCTACTAGGCTAACCGGTTGTCAACAAAGAAAATATGTACTTATGCGTACGATTTTATATTCGAATGTAAGAAAAATGGTTGTTTCAAAATTTACAAAACCAATTTTTTTTAGAGGTATTTGGAATATTTATGATAGATCGATCATAAATGTGATAATGCAATATTGATGGGATTATCAGGCTGGTCTGAAGTACAGAAAGAAGTTGGCTATAGGAAATCCTAAACTATATAGGTAAGTTCCGGAGATTACCATCTACGTATATACAATTGATGTGTAATTATTGATTGTGCCAATACTGTAAAGTAAACAATAAAAGCTTGTATCAAAAATTAGGTTGTAAAAGAAATCTTACAAAAATGATTTATGACTAAGAAGTTGGTGGCTTGTTGTAACGGAGTAAAAGTTTCATTTCGACTTTCCCGTTCCCTCAATACTTTGAACACGCGTGTGGATGTAATATAATATTGTTAGTTTACTTTCAAGGGATTCGACTGGAAAGAGAGAGTTTCAAACTACAAGCAAACAACGAGATTTTTTAACCGCGACTGCTGCTATAGTTTGAAAATATTAAATAACTCTGTATTAGAGTGGTGCAGCCCTCCGAATCGCTAAACTTAAGTGGCAGTGGGTGGGGCACATTGCACATAGAACCGATGGCCGTTGGGGCGTAAAGGTTCTCGAGTGGCGACCACATTCCGGAAGGCGCGGCGTGGGTAGGCCCCCCACAAGGTGACTGATCACCTGGTAAAGGTCGCGGGAGTCCGCTGGATGCGGGTGGCGCAGGACCGGTCACTTTGGCACTCTTTGGGGGAGGCCTATGTCCAGCAGTGGACGTCTTTCGGCTGATATGATAATGATGAGAGTGGTGCAGTGGGGTGCTTAACATGGTAGAATGTTTTTTGACATGTTCTAATTGTAACGTTTGGGCACAATGACACATTTGATATAATTCAGCAATCGCACATTTTGTAGGGGATTTCAGGCTGTAAAAACTAATACAAATATGTAGGTAGATTAAAAAATACATGCATTTTGACGACCGGTTAGCCTAGTTGGTAGTGACACTGCCTACGAAGCTGAAGGTCCTGGGTTCGAATCCCGGTAAGGGCAAATATTTGTGTGTTGACGATGGCTGTGTGACTCAAACTCGTATATGAGTAATGACCACTTTAGGGAAACACGTAAAAACGATTTTATTCGTGATCATTGTACTGAACATGTTTAATGTTTATTGATATTTAGACAGCTAATTCGTCTTTGTAAAATAATCAAAATCTATAATAGTTAATTAATAAATATGATTTTAATGTAAGACGAAAATGTGTCTATACGAGTTTGTGTTATACTGGTATGGCACTATAAGATGTTATACGTGTTTCTGCCAAGAGGTGGATTTACTTATTTTGTTGAAATAAACAACTACTGACCGCTTAAATTTAATACCTTTTTTTTTAATTTAAGAGCTTCACTTTTGCCGGTGGAGCAACCGCCATCCGTCCCTATCGTTCGCCATCATCTTCAGCGTTTGGTAAATAAAACATTAATTTGTAAGGTTTATTTATTTTTAATATAGGTAATGTAATAATGATAATGATGAACAAAACAAAACTGGTCTTCTCTTCAAACTAATACTGCGGTGATAAAAATTAAATGCTATTGAGCGTTTAAAAAAAAAAGTGTACATGCACTTTGTTTTAATTCGATTTTTTTTGGGTTTTTCTTACTCAGAATCGTTGACATTATCGATCCTCATACAAGAAAAAAAGTGTCCAAAATATTCCATTCCAGATCGCCACATTTTTGTATGCAGTATTATAATTAATATATTATGGTCGTGACGCACTGGAAGAAAAAACTTGCATAATAAAATCTGGGACAATTTTTTTCTTGTTTAATGATCGATAGTATCGACGATTCTGAGTAAGATAAACCCAAAAAAATTGAATTCTGAAAAAAAAAGTTCATGTACACTTTTTTTGAAAAACGCTCTCTTCTGCATATTATAACATTTAGCTAGATTCGTGGTTCTACGTCAAAGGTATATTGGGAAAATAGGACTACAATATGTAAAGTGTTTAAACACACCATTTTACGTCATACGAATAGTTGTAATGTATTCCTTAAGTGGCTGGCCATTGATTATTTCTATATCTTCCCCAAACCATTCTACTACATAATAGCGTATTCACAGCGTATAATTATTTACGAGGTTGTGTCATAAACATATATTTCAATACCAAATACGTGTTTGGGTTTTGAATAAATGTATACGTAAAAAATGTGTTTCATTCTGTATGCTTTTACCATAACGTAAATAGTAAAATTTTACACAGTTTTGTATAATTATCTCATTTTTGGCAAAATTTCATATACGAGTTTGAGTCACACAGCCATCGATGAGCATGAATATTTGTTTCTGAGTCTTGGATGTTTTCTATGTATTTAAGTATTTATATATATTATATATATCGTCGTCTAGTACCTATAACACAAGCCTTATTGAGCTTACTATAGGCCTAGTTCGATTTGTGTAAGAATGTCCCCCAATATTTATTTATTTATTTATTTATGATGCTGGTGCCATGGGTCGACCCTTGGTATGGGACGCTACGTGTGTGGGGGCCAACCCATCTTTCACGCACCAGAATCAATGCCGGTTCGGCTGCATCCTCTGTCCACGACCTTAAGCGCCGCAAATATGCCTCTTAGGGGGTGGGTATTTATTTCAGGTGTTTGGGGTCGAAACACTGACCATGTGGACCAAGTGCGCGCCGACTAAGTATATAAAGATTTGTCGGTGTACCTAAATAGACACCAGCAGTGACCGGAAGGCTAGCCTATATTTCACTTAAAGAGTAAGCATTGCCATCCAGCGTGGCAATGCAGCCAGCCTTCTGGGCACACTACCCGCTGACAGCGATCTGGGCCAATTTTTTATCTTTAAGTTCTATTTATAGTTTTTCTATCTTTGTTTAGGTTAAGTTGTTGTTTTATTGTTTGTATTTATTTTTGTAGTTCTTGTGTAATTAATATAAAGAAATAATAAATATATACATTATGTAATAAAAATCACGCAGAGGCGATACTTGCAAATGTATTATAATCAAACTTTACAGCATCCAAAACTATGCGCAAATCCATCATCAACTATTGATATTGTTGCGAACGTAACCCATTTTATTAGTATAAAATATTATGCAGTAGCAAAACGCGCCCGTCGGGCACGGTTGGCATGTTGGCTTTCGGAAACACCAAAATAGTGGCGCTACACATATTTAGGTAAGTTTCAATCCAACTTAAATTCGTAAACTTAAATTTTGCTTGTCACGTACCTGTCATGTACTACTTTTGTGACCACAGTCAACTTTTGATCGATTTTTTATTTAAGTCGTCGAGCTAAATATATCACCGGCCTTGGCATCAGCAGAAATGAAATATTTAATAGTCCTAAATACACAGTTATGTTATTTCTTAGAATTACATTTAGTGTTATCACTTGACAAAACACAAACTAAACCGCAATGAGGACATCGGGTCGTGTCCTCTAAGATTGATGTACTTACTCTAAGCGTCAATAAAAATAATGAAACGTAACCAGCTTACTAAGTGGCAATATCATGGATCCATATAAGAAGGGGTAACAAACACTGTTCTTTAGCGCCGTGTAAGCCCGTCGTTATGCATGGCCGGCGAAGCTAAAGCCTCCGCTCCACGTCACCCTATAGATAAACTGCACCTCTCTCTGAAGACACGACTCTGGCAGTATTTCAAGCCACAGCATACAGTCGTTCAGTAGGATTTAAAAAAAATATCAGCTGGAGCCCGATCCAAAACATCAATAAAAAAAAAGTTGATTTCGCAATTTAAAAAAGTAGCCTAAATTGATTTTAATTCTATTTCAAAGCCCCATACTTCGCTAGACAATTACAGTTCTCAACTCTGGTTACCACAAGCAAGTGAGTGGATACCGTTGCGCTTACAAATTTAATTTCAAGGTATTTCGCGTGCTCGCTTTCTCGTTTACTACGCTAAGGTGTCAGAAAAGCGCACAAAATACACTGAATTTCGTACAAATGCGAAAGGAACGTATTCAATTGAGCTTCAGGACGTTGACACAAAGATATGAGCTCTAATTGACACTGTTACGAAAGATATTCTATACGAGGATCAACTGGTACCTGTCGAAGTCTTTCTCATTTGTGTGCATATTTATATATCACACCATAGTTAATGGTATGTACTTATTTAGAGTTAAAAAATAAAAGAGGAGCAACCGGTAGAAGTAACACTTAGAATACGAGGAGTTCGGAATCAAGTTATTATCATCTGATTGGTTCTAAATAATGCATCCAGACAGTATCCAGTACAACATATGGCAATTTTCCTCTTCTTACATTTATTATTAATAAGGGTCATGATTACATAATACGTAATCCGCATGGCACAACAATCTGACCCGACCTAAAGCCATCTTTGTTAAATGTACGACTCATGAGGTAAATAAAGAATAGTAACGGTGAAGTAGGTTACTTTGATATTATACATTTGCGCTCTTCAACACTTTTACGAGTATAACGAGGACGTTGCTTTTGTTTCATGTCTTTGTAGCTCTGATTTTGGGGAGATGTCCCTTTAATATGCCAGGACACGTTTCATTGTGTAATTCGAAAACTGGTTCTATGAATTTTTGTTAGGCAGACGTAAAATGATTAAAACCGGGTAAATATGTAGAGCTCGTCCACTGCTTATCTACTGTGTTCCTATCGACTACCATTGCGCCTTTACATAGCACACGAGGGAATAAGTAGATTTACGAACTCTAATCTGCGTATTTCCCTTGTAACATTCAATACGTAACTTGATATAGAAGCAGCACCGGTTATGTGCAATACATGAATACTTTTTAACACCCGAAGGACTGCTGAAAGATACTTTCAAATATGGAAAGCAGAATGTTTAAACAGGACCCCGGGGAGTTAAAGTTAGTATATGGCTCAGTAAAAATGTGTAAGCTGTAATGTTCCCCCGACGGTAAAAGTCGGAGGATATTTTTGTAAACGCTTCATAATATTTTAATACGTTTAGATAATCATAGCCAGACATTTTCCTCGTTCTTTTTAAACTTTTGTACGGTTGTGTTTTAAAATAATTGTAAAAAGAGAAGATATTCCCACTTGAACTATATTTTTGTAGGCCTTTTAATAGACCTTTAGGTGGCTAGAGATTATTATTATTGTCCACGAACGTATTCGTTCCACTGCACTGTAATAACGAACGCTAATTTCGTGGCTTGACGGCTATATGTTACAGCTACGTGTTACTAGCAGCTATTTCCAGCTCCAAACAAAGCACCAAGTGAAGTGGCTGCCCGCAACCGTCATGAATAAATGTACGAATTCGCATTTCGTGTGCGGTGCACTGCGCTTGCAAAACAAATACTTGCCGTTATGAAAGCGGGAGAATAATGTGAAAAATAAAATGGCAGCAACTGTGACCTGGATGTTAGAGGGTGCAGGTGGCACGTTTAACATAACAACAGTAGCCAAGCGGCAAGGAACGTAACTTTCCACCTGGCAATCGTGGGTTCAAATTCCGACTCATACCAATAAATTTTTCGGAACTTAGATACGGAATAACATTTGACATTTAAATAATATTCATCATCGACATCATTATCAGCCAGTAATCGCCCACTGCTGAGCCCTCTCTTCGAGTACGCCACTTATCCCGGTCTCGTGCTAGTCTCATCCAGAAATGAGCCGCGGTCTTTTTTACGTCGTCAACCCATCGAGCTGGTGGACGACCGTCGCTTCTTTTTCCTGTAATTGGCCACCAATCCGTTAACGTTTTGGTCCACCTACCGTCACGCTGTCTGGCGATATGTCCTCAATCATATCTTTTTTGGGCTGTCGTGTGTCGTTTAAATGTTGCTTCGCAGCTGGGGCTCTAGCGACCGTACCTAGTCATCACCACCATCGTCATCCTCCTACCGTTTTCCCGGTTGTATATACCCTAAAAGAGTCCGGGTTCCGCTTTGACACCTAAGTAACTGGTACGTAACTTTTGGAGTATAAAGTCCAAGTCTAGTTGGTCTAGCTAGTTTTCTCTCTGGGTTGGCCCAGAGATAAAAATAGACCTTGTTGTCATTAGACTGGTTTCCTCACCATGTTTCCTTTCACCGAAGGGCTGCTGTTAAATATCAGACAATGATAATCTTTTACATAGATTTACGACACTAGGAAGATAAAATCTTCAGTTTCACTACATGGCATAACATATGTATTTTCTACAGTGCTTCGACATCCCCTAGTATTAATTTTTCACTGGCATTCTAAAGTTACTCTCCACCCTCTGGTTCAGATAAATCAAATTATATAAAACACATTAGCAAATTGAATGTACAGAAGCCCTCTAAAGGTTGACCTCAACCCTTAATAGCTGTTGAAACATAACGGTCAGAACTGCCGATGCCACGCAATTCAAGAAGGTCATGTACCGTGTAGAAATTTCGAATCTAATGGAACCTTTCGAGAACCTCGATAGCCTTTATCGCGACCTGTTTATTGTTTTTGTTTACAGCCGGAAGTTAAAATTAAATAATTTTGGGTTACGAGGTGTATCTGGTTACCAACCCTAATAAGTTTAAGTAGCTTTAATGAAATTAGAGTGGTTTTGAGTAAACTCATTACTTGATCAGAATGACTAGATAAACTTAATTTTTAAATGACATTGTATAATCAAGTATGTATTACCTTAATACGCAGGCAAATATGGGTAATCCCACCAGTTATTTTTTTTTATTTATTTTTTATTTAAGCCATCTGCTCTTGTACACAAGTGCAAAGTCGAGAACTAAGGCATTTAATCCTATATCAACAAAGCTGATAAAACTTAGGATAAATTGAAACTCAAGATTTAAATTGGCTAGTTTTTGAAATACAAAACGTACACAAATCAAAGACGATATATCATAATACTACACCTCTTATTTAGACGTCATAATGAGCGTTTACACCGGAAGAGGTCCGTAAATCTGCACTAAAATCTAAATTATCTATTTTAAAAACCATTGACAATACCATCACCAATAGAGATTAGCGACCTTATTTTATCATTAGGTATCGTTATGTGCGTTATTCATTAGGATGTTTTTATTTCAATACAACTGCGTAAGAATCGGTTTTGTTGAGACTCAAAGGTTTATTAAATTTCAGAATAGTCCAATCATTTTATTTTCACTAGTATGGAAAAAATTACAAATTCGGAAATAATTTATAGTACCTACCTAGCTGATTTATCATCAATTAAGCGACTCCCTAGAGACAAAATCCAACAAAAATCTGACATCAAATACTAACTTAATTAGCTCCTGAAAGGTCGAAAAAATTATAAAAAAAACATTGAAATATATGATTAAACATTTTAATGCTTATTTTGGTTAATTTATACATATATTGACGATAAATCATACAAAAATGAATGCTTTATTTAAGTCCATAAAATTACCCCAGGTCGAAAGTTTGTAAGATTCTTGAATGAAGCATCTTAGAATAACGTTTTGAAATGAAATAAACAAAGAAAACATGCTATTATAAAACCGTAATATTTTTCCTGCCTTTATTGCTTTATTAAGCCGGCGAAATACCTATACTATTACTGTTATTATACTCGTATTACTTAAGCTGTCAATATAATCATTATCTGTCCGGTAGACAATCAGGGTTGGCATGCTAAATAATCCCAAGATGTCGCAGAACAAGTTTTTCGGGAAGCGTCTGCCTCCTGACCTTGCAACTCGGAGAAAGTAGAACTTTACCACCCCTTGCTGAAGTTAGACTTTATCAACTGACTAGAAAACTTGATTGTTGTAAAATTACCTTAAGGTGAATTTTATTCTTAAACAATTGTCTCGCTCGCCCATATTAGCTCGATATGCTGTGCTCTTCGTGTTTCTTAATAGTATTTTATATAATCGTTACACAATAAGGGCTCTTAAAGTCGAGTACCGTGTTTAGGCCACGAGGCTTGCCGAGTGGCCTAAGTAAGGTACAGTCGAGTTCTCCAATATCTATACACACAACCTTTCAAAAATATCTGTACACAGGCTTTATTATTACTGACATAAGACACATGTGTAGATATTTTTGAAAGGTTGCCTGTATAGATATTGGAGAACTCGACTGTACGAGAATTTACGAGTAAGAGCTAATTATGTAACTATTGTATACAATACTTTTTATACGAGTTATCAGAAATAATTAAACAGACTTGGTATCTATTTATTATTATTATATCGAGCCCGTTATGTCCCACTGCTGAGCAAAGGCCTCCCTCTGTTTCCATTATTCGCGGTCTTGAGCAATATCTGGCCAGTCTTTTAAAAAGGAGTCCAAGTTATCCCGCCATCGCCGACGAGATCTACCGCGTCTCCGTTTTGAGTTTTGTGGCTTCCACTCCGTGGTCCCTTTGGCCCACAGCGCATTCAGCATGCGGTATCTAATGAAAAATATCTAAGGCCTGCTGAAACGAAGTGCAAGTCAGAGCTGCGCCGTCTCGTTGATGTCTTTTGTATTGGAATCAACGCGATGTCTAATTGGTCAAATTCATTATCGTTCAGTAAAGGCGCCACGTGGTTAAAGTCGTCTAAAGCGTTGTCTTATAATTATATATATTATAGTTGAGTTGGGAGCTCCACAGAAAAAAAGGATATGGTTTTAGTTTAGTGTACAAGGTCTTCATTCAAACATTAAAGTCGACGAGTATAAAAAATATTTTTGACATTTTATATTTGTAAATACATAATAATTTCAAACAATTGAATAATAAAATACCAATGACTCACATTTTTTTTGGTTGCTCAATTGTAAATGGGACGTTTCGACCTCTGACGTGAACACGCCTTAATAGGTACGTCTATACCTACGTAAGTACGAAATAAAAAAGTTGCAGGTAAATATTGTAATGTTGCGGTACAGCAATCAACAATGCGGAGTGAATCGTCAATCCGTCCTCTTATTGGGCGCAGCATTCGATATGTTTTTAAAATTTAAATCGGATCAGCTGCACCAGTGTGCAGAGGCGTGAACAGAATAAATTAATACAGAATGGCGCTTCGAGAGGATTGCGAGGGTAAAGGATTAACACTGTAATTTAGATACTTCGTTACGAATCTGAAATTTTACAGTAATAATTCTTTTTAATAATTCTTCTGAATAATTTACCTGTATAGACTGATGATGCAATTGTGGTTGCCGTATCATATTCATATTGATCAAAAAGGTACAGATTGTAAATTGCATAGTTTTCGACCGTACAAATCATTACGAAGAAGCAATTTTAATAAATGGTTTAATTAATAAAGAGTTAATATACTTTTAAGTACGACCGATCAGCAATGTACCAATGTATTACGTCCAAATAGATTTGACTTAAGCCATTGGAGGCCACTGACTCATATATGGACTCGTATATATATGGGTGTCGTAAACATATGACATGACGAGCACGTAAATATGTAAGTAGTAAATAAGTCGATAACATGCATGTAAACATTGGGAGCTCTATAAAATTATTTTGCAAGAAGAAAGAAGCAATTAGAAACAAACGTCCTATTCGCCGACGGTGCACATGGGCACATGTCAAAGTATTCTCTGAGTTCGAATTTCACCCATATTGCTTCGACATAAAGTGCCGTACACTAGTGCACCGTCGAGGACAGGGACATTTCCCTTTAGGCTCGTATCAAATTTAAACGCTATATGGTACAGTGTAGGGTAACCAAACCGCATGTTTCTGTTAAGAATTTGAAAAACAACTGCCACTTTTGAACCTAGTTTTAGGTTAGTTAACTTAGTGTAAAATATCAAAAGTCTATTTACTTACCTAATCAATGTTATATCGGTTATAGTTTGTTAAACTTAAAATGACGAAAATGCACTTAACGTGGGATTTTACAACATTGTTTGTTGCTAAATATAAAAGGAAAAGATACAAGTAACAAAGAGACGTCCAAAAACTGGTCGAACAGTGGCACGTGTGCAGTCAAGAGCAAAAGTAAGTTATCACTTTTGTACCTTATTCCATTGCGATAAGGTGAAAAAATGATAACCTAATTTTGCTGTTGACTATACTAGTGTAGCTACTATTTTGTTTTATTGTTTATGCGTAATTATTTACTACATCAATTAAACAAAATATGTCGGTAATGGTTGGTTTTAACGTTTTAAGTATCTACTTTTTGTCATTTGAAGTAAAGCAAACTATGCACAGCAGTAGAAAACAACCAACATAACAAACGCGAACTGTAATTATAAGTGTCACGTTTTCTTCATACGGGCTTCTAAAACGTCGACGGGTAAGGCCATGAATAAGCAAGCGGGATGTGATAGAACGGACCTAACTTTAGCCCTGAAATAATTTACATTGCTGACGCGTCGTGGGCAAAACGTTTCCAGGAACAGATTATCATGAAGCGCGGGATAATCCAATGTTTATTTGTCACCAAATTAATATTTATTTATATTGAGAAGTTTATAAATACAAGTAGGTACGATTTACTTATTTCGATGTTAACAACAAAAAATGTACAGTCATTTTGGGTCCTATTTTATTTGGGCAACCGAGCTCTGTGGCAAGCGAACTTGGCTATCATTTTCACATTTATGTTTTTGGTGGGATTTATATCTCGACAGTGGCTTCGGCGCGCATGAGGCAGGGTATCTCATACCCTGGTAGTATTAAAAAGTATTGGTATTTTCTAAATCTTCGACTGACGACACTAGCTCGCTCAGTAGCTGGAGACAGGGGTGTGCGAAAGGGGATAATGGCGTGATCACAGTGTGGCGTGACACACTGGCCGGAATATTCGTGCACAAACCTGTCTCGGGTATGTCATACCCTGCCTCATTTTTGACGTATTTATTTTAAGTATACATTTTTAATAATTTTATTAAGTTTTTTTTATTATTCTTAATTCTTTTTTATGATTTTATTGTATAGGTTTGAGACGCGTTTATTTATTTTAGTTAATATTGTTTTATTATTTATGAACACTTAAATTAAAAAAAATCAATAAAAAATTATTCTAAGCTATATCCGCCGGCAAATGGAAAAATAACTGGGTGAGCCTTCACCTAGACATGTAAATGTATCTGGACGGTATGTCGGATACCAGGACTGTCCATACATAAGGATATAAAAAACCAAACATTCCTGCAACGCTTGCGGCAAGCCCATACTGTTTGTAGCATGCAAAATTGAAAATTTTCCGGATCTCAATGGTAGTAATTAGTCATATTTTTTACTTAAAAATTTTAATTACTCTATTTTAAGAAGAAAATCTCAGTATCTTTCAGTTTAAAGTTGATTTATATTTTAAAGAGTTATTTTTTTGTTTAATTGTTGTTTTTTTTAACCCCCTAAATTTTTGTTCCTATAATTACATAGTATAAGAAAAACATGAATAAATAAAAATAATTTCATAATAAAAACTTTTTTTCGATTTAATTCCATTAACTAATTAATTATTTAACTACACATTATCAAGAAAATAAAATAACATTAATAACAACTATATTATGGGGCATTAAATTTTGGGTATGTCATACCCTGCCACATGCTTGATGTAACTTTTTTTCACATCATGCTCGCCGGGTTAAGGGCTACTGACGGCCTTACGAGACACGAAAAAATCTACTTTGTTCTTTCTAATAAAGGTACAAATAAGACGGAAGTAAGTTGCTGAGCCACACGACATAAAATAGTATATTGACGCTTCACTAATATTTAAAATAGATATATTAAGCTGTGACAAAACACTCGTACGCAATGGGGAGTGTAGCGTGCCCTCGTAATAGATAGTTCTTTCAATCTAAATTTGCCATACGGACGATAGAAAAACCTAACTATCTAGCTTTAATTTTGTCGAAGCATTACCATTTCTCACACCAAAATTTGTATAATTATAAAAACATCACAATTATATTATATATGTATATATTTTGGCATTCAATAACGTCAAATTGTACCTAAATTTCGTCCCGGGTCTCATGAAGTCACAAATGTAATATTTTCATAATTTTATGGTTCTACGCTTATTCATTAATTTCTCAGTAGGACGAAGGCCCTTTTTACCTTCACATTCAGAGGTTCTCAGACAAAATAGTTCCGACACGTATTCTGAATAACCCTTCAAAGTACACGTACTATATATTATATAGGACATAACGCGCCGTGTATACTAATACGTTTAATCTATCCTTCCGCACCGTTACTCCGGTCCCTCTATTAAGTAGGTATAATAATAACCTTCTATAAGGCCCTGCGGGGCTCTACTTTTCTATTAGGCTGTAAATTGACTTCACTTCACTTAGAAAATGGTAAAACAGTTTTTATAGAAACATTTGGATATTATGCAAATGGCATGACGTTAATATTTTTGTAGGCAAGCCTGAAAACGTTCAGTTTATGTGTGTATATAATATATACACACATAGTGTATATATTATATGGTGTAGTGTTATTGCCTTCAAATGAGAAATAAAAATGAATTGAAATAAAATTTGTGTCATAAAAAAAGAAAATTAGTTATCGCCTGTTTATACTTTACAAACTAAGACATGGAATTTATTTAATATCACATTTGATACATGCAGTGTGCCCAGAATAGCTACGCGCTACGCTCGTAGCCGATCCCGGGGTTTTCCTCGTATGTAGCGGAAAGCGACTACGGCGTAGGGACGCATATGTGTCGTCACACGGGCCGGGAATGGGTTAAAAACTTTACAGTAGCTAGACTCAGCATAACGTTGCAGCGAACAACTACCCTGGAACGCTGGTTTTCAGCCTGCCCTGACATATAATAATAACCTTTACTCTTAAAAAATTAAAAGTAAAAAAAATTGTTAAAAAACAAGCTTTTATTATAGATGCGCTAAAAAGAATAAAATATTTTTTTCCTTTAAAACTTTTACTATCAACTTATAACGTCATAACACATTTTAGATGATATTAAAGCTTGTCGCAAGATTTGCCTGAGTATATACGAGTACCTAAATCTCGCGACAAGCTTGTATATCATGTAAAATGTTGTATGACGTTATAAGTTGATGGTAAAAGTTTTAAAGTAAAATAATATTTTATTCTTTTTAGCGCATTTAAAATAAAAGCTTGTTTTTTAACAAGTTTTTTTACTTTTAATTTATTTTTTACTTTTTAGTGTTCTCTCAGTACAGTTTTCTCAGTATATTGTCCGCCATATTGGATTTAGAGTGCCGTCACTTGATTTTTCGAGTTATTCTCAGCAAGCCCTTTCATTGGATACCCATATTGTAAAATAACTAGCCCGCCATCTTGGATATTCCGCCATGTTGGATTTTTTGCCAACTATACTTTTTTTGCACACTCATCAACTGCTCATTGAGAGGATTGTAACGAGCCCAAACTCGACGGGTTTATCCTGTGTAATTAAGGAGGTCCTACGGCCACCTTCCGTCTCCATCATCAGACCAGGTTTATAGTACCATATTATTGCATTGTCATCCGACTTCCATAATTGTACAAAATTTCAACTTGATTGGACTCCGAGAAGTTAGTCAAATTTAACCTGCAAGATTTCATTACATAGTTACGTACAGGTCGACCTAATAAAAGCTTGTTAATAAAATATATCTGAACGGGATGACTATGTATTTGGTATTTTATGATTTATTAATGTTATGTGCGTTTTAATTTCTGTGGTTTGGTTGTACTAAATGTTTGTGCCAAATAAATAGATATAATATAAATATAATGAAGGCATATGAAAACATAGAAGTAGGTATTGATCGCCCGGAGGTAGAGCTTTTTATATCTGGAGGAGTTGACGCTTTAAGCGTAATTTAAAATAGCTCAGACTATTCTTTACGATTATACCCTGTATTTACGCAATATTTGAAACGTTACCTAGAAAAATGCATTTCATAGCCTCAACGAAGCTATGGCAAGAGATGAAGGCCATACTCGAAACCATATAATTACTAGTAATAACTATTATGTATAATTCATAATTGCAGCGTTGTTTTTTAAACACAATCGTCCTAAAAATAATAACAAGCGTGTAAAGTCAGACAGCAAAGATGTAGATATTTTGTGATATAGTATTATATACAGTTTTTGTTGCTTTCCTGTGACATTAAAATCTAAAACTAATATTCGTGGTTGACTGCGGTAGGCTAGGCTTTTGAATGGTAGTGGCTGTCCGCTTCAGGGCAATTACCTAGTATAGCGCAATTTTGATAAACAAAAGATGTGTGACGAGTTAGTGCATGGCTGGCACCACTGGTCAGGGCAAATTCTATTAGATAGACGAAAGCAACGAAGTGGTGACTTTATTTTCATGATTTCTGTTTGTCTTTCGATTTTATTATACCTACCTAGTGTAGTTTCCAATTTTTTCACGATGTCATTCGGGGCAGTTTTGGAGAGGTTTATCGGTTTATATAAACTTTTTGATGTTGAACTAAATTAGCACCAGTAATGCCATCAAATCCTACGACGACGCTTCTCTTTCCACACCGACTCTACTGCGTTACCCAAACTATACTTATAATTATAAAGAGGAAGTGAGATAATATTGTAGCTTTGTAAGTTTGTATATAATGGGTAAACTCCAGAACCGCTTACCCGTTTTAAAAATTCTTTCATCTACGTGTATATGTATTCTCTGGGTGGTTATAGGCTACATTTTATCCTGCGGGTTTGCCAGCGTTCTTTGCAATACGCGGGCGAAGCCGCGCGGACAGCTAGTCGATATATAAAATGGAGTTTGATCTAAAAAAAATCTTCTATTGTTTTTCTCAAAAATATTAAATTTATGTTGTCTAACATACGGTTTCGTACAAGTTTAAGTCAAAGTATATAAGTCAGTAGGTGAAAGTCCGTTTATATACATTTTCAATTTAGTAGCTACCCACGTGATGTTTACATTAAAATCCTATGAGACTCCAAAGAACCTTTCAATTTACTACCTACTTTTCTTTTTACTTCCTATTTACTTCGTACAAGTTTTAGTAGAAGCGAGTTATCTAAAGGTTTACCCTACGTTTTCGGGCTTCAGAAAAGTCCCAAAAGTTAAATCGGACGTTCTTGGATGTTTTATTACCAGTTTTTACTGATAAAGAACTTCCTTTAATTCATAAGGTAACTTGAGCCGTGCCTTCATGTAGATAACTAGCACTAGCAATGAGCTGGCATTTGCCACGGCTTTGTCTGCGTTGTTAACTTCCATATAAACTTCCTGCCCCAACAATTTTCTGGATAAAAATCATATTTATCTTATCCAGGTTAACATTTTTTCAAAGGTTTGTCTAAAATTGTGTATCGTACCTATACTTTACATTTTGAGTGAAATGATGACGAATAAGTAGGTATTACGTTTATTTATTTACGAAATAAATACTAGTTATGTAACTACTTGCAAAAGTAGCTCGTGTTTAATCTTTTTCAAAACGGCGCGGCATTATATTCATTATATTTTATTATTTTGTTATTTTGTCCGTGTCTGTTGTTTTTGTCAGTATGGATTTCTTAGTTATCCGGATAAATAATAATTATTATTATATTGTGGAAGTGGATTGACACAATAGGTAATATTGTCCCGAAACATACAAGATAAAGTCTCGCTTCAATCCATCTCAGTTTTATAAATAAATTAAAAGTAAAAAAGACTTTTTTAAAAACAAGCTTTTGTTTAAATGCGCTAAAAAGAATGAAATAAACTTTTCCTTTAAAACTTTTACTATAAACTTATAACGTCCTAACACATTTTCGATGATATAAAAGCTTGTCGCGAGATTTACCTGAGTATATACGAGTAACTCATTCTCGCGACATGCTTTTATATAATCGAAAATGTGTTATGACGTTATAAGTTTATAGTAAAACATTATTTTATTCTTTTTAGCGCATTTAAATAAAAGCTTGTTTTTAAAAAAGTTTTTTACTTTTAATTTATTTTTTACTGCTTTTTTTGTGTGAGGTGTGCAATAAAGAGTATTTGTATTGTATTGTATTGTACTTTTTAGTCATTGCTAGACAGGTTTCTCTGTATATTGTCCGCCATATTGGATTAAGAGTGACGTCACTTTATTTTTCGAGTTATTCTCAGAAAGCCCTTTCATTTGATACCCATATTGTAGGAGTGCATTAAAAATAAATAACCCACCATCTTGGGTGTTCCGCCATATTGGATTTTTTGCCGACTGTACTTTTTTTTTGGCACACTCATCAACTGCTCATTGAGAGGATTGTACGAGCCCAAACACGACGGGTTTATCCTGTATAATTAACGGTTTGATGATGGAGACGGCCACCTTCCGTCTCCATCGTCAGACCAGGTTTATGGTAACATAGTATTGCATTGTCATCCGACTTACATTGTACGAAATTTCAACTTGATTGGACTTCGGGAAGTTGGTCAAATTTAACCTGCAAGATTCCACCCGAACAAACATACATACATTGCAAGTTAAATAAAAGCTTTTAATATTATGTATACCTAGGAACGGAACCCTTATAGGATCACTTTGTTGTCCGTCTGTCTGTCAAGATCTTTTATCTTGGGAACGCGTGAAGCTATCAAGTTGAAATTAAAAACATATAGTCAGGTCTACAGTCCCTTGAAAATGTAAAAAAATCAAACTTCAAAGTTAACGTAAAAAAAGATACGGCCGTTTATGCCGCAAAAAACGTATATTTCGACACTCTCAAGGGAATCAAAATTTATAGGGTACCTATAACTATGAAATTTGGCGAATAATATCGTTTTATAGGGAAACATCTGAAAACGATACATTTGTAATTAAATCATAAAAAATATAGTATTTATTTAAAGTACCTAATCACCGTGGTTAATCTGTCTGTCTGTCAAGACCCTTCATCTTGCTATCGACTTGAAATTCAAACCATATACTCAGGTCTATAGTCCCTTGAAGCTGTAAAAACTCAAACTTCAAATTTAACGTAAAAAAATACGGCCATTTATGCCGCAAAAAACCTATATTTCGACATTCCAACGTTCACTTTTGTACCTGTAAGGGTAAGCAAGACAGAAATATAGACCCGAAACCTATGCTAAATGCTCATGGTCTGTAGGTTCGTGCGTTTTAGGGAGCTAGTTAAATAATTTGTCGGTGGTATATACCCACTTAAGAAGGTCCACGAACTGCATGGCAGACAGAAGTATTTATCTTGCTCCAGTTGACAGTTTGCGCGTATGCTATTTATTCGACTTCTCTGTGCATTGTCGCAAATGAAAAAGGTTTTCTTTTGGCTGATTCTGATGTAGAATTTAGGTACAATACTTTTTATTTTTGTAAATTCGTGGAGCGTGAATGGGTGAGTAATTTCATTTCAATTCATTTCATTTATTCCTTGATAAAACATATAGCTTATGTATGAAACAGTAAATCAATAAACTCTTGTTAAACCCAAAAAAAAACCGTTAGGTGATTCACCAAAATAGTATAAATGCCTAACAAGCTTCGTTATTCTAAAGCTGTAAGTAATATACTGAAATGAATAAAACATATTCTATTTAACATCAAAACGTTCTACATACCTTGAAATTTATCAAATTACTTACTAATTTATTATAAGCTTATAAACATCTCAATACAATTCATTTAGTAATATTTCAATAAGCTTCTATTTAAGATCTCTTATTACCTACTTAGTTACTCGTAGTATGTATACCTAGGTCAAATCCTGCAAGTCCATTTTACTAGAGTTGTTCAGTAGGTACTAGATTAACATATTTATTTTATAATTTCACCGTCAATGCTTAGCAAAACGGGGAGCCAGTTTATGTGCAACTTTTAAAACAAACACGGAGCAAGGTAGTCTCTAAAATTGAACCAAAACTCCGTTTATTTAAACCCGAACAACCTGCAATTCCTTAACTGCAAGCAAGAGCATGTTTCCATTGGCAATAAAACCGGAACCCGGTAAAGGCAATCAAGAGGCGGATTACAAACACGGCGCGCACGTAGATAGATTTTTTAAAAGTTTCTCAGCACCGACTGCCTGATTCTAACCCATAAATCTGTACGAGGAAATTTTGCAAAGACCTTACACTGCTATACAAAAAAGGCAGTAAATGTACTAGCTTTTTATAATACTTACCTCTTTGTGCTTTGAGTTGGCTAAATGGCAAACAACAACCGAGAAATGGAGTAAGTGCAAAATTAACATTAATGACATTTGTTTAAAATTGTCAGTTGAATAAACTTATGATTTTAATTATATTTCATAATTTATACTTTATTACAAATATTTTGTTCATAAGCAATGTAAGTAACTTAGATAAAATAAAGGAAAGAACAAATAATTATAAATTGATTATAAAATAAATTAACCTAACTAACCTAACCCAGTTATAGAAAAAATACCCCGTCCAGCAGTTCCGTCTGCGGCATGGAGCCGATAACGCTGGCGGCGTTACCTCTCTGTATTGCTAATGAACAAATTGGTGTGTTGTTTGTATGGTTCCCTTGCATGTTTATAACATAATATATTAAAACACGTTGGTGAATTTTCCTCTTAGTTTTATTTGGTTGACATTGACATAATAAAATCACTTTTTATACATTGACAACTAAAATATACGTTGTTGCTAAACCTCATGAAGGTTCTATCTGTAAGACGGTTGTACATGCCGCCCACCAAGGACGTAGTTGCGTCCTTAATTGCATACACCACCCACCATGAGGGCCTCATTTTATATTCCAGCAAAATAAAATCAATACTTCTCGAATGACACATAAATAAATAATTAATGACATAAAATCAGAATTGCCTAACTTACTTAACATATACGAATGTGATACGAAATTAAATGTTGTACATTTCTTTAATACATAAAAAAAAACAAATCACAACAGTCAGCGTAGAAAAATATAACATATTGTAACATGTATTAACATGCCAGCTAACACACAAAAAAAACATTGCCTTCTAATAATTATTTAATTTCTTCATCACCAATTGGAAGAACACAAAGTTTAGACGTGGGACGTTTTATTAGTGACCCCTTGGACCGCAATGTAACAACACGTGTGACCTTGTCCAAACCAGGGTGCTTGGTCATCACTCTGCCAAGTAACCATCGACTAGGTGGTAAGTCATCTTCCATTACTAGAACTATATCATTAATATTAGGTTCTGGAGTTTGCTGAGACCACCTATATGTAAGAACCGAGTGAGATATTCGTGCGACCACCGACGCCAAAAATGTTGCAACATGCGTTGTGTAAGTTGCCATCTTCGTAAACTGTTTATATTAGAGTTTAGAAAATCGCGATCGGGCACTGTGAGTAATGGTTCTCCCACTAAAAAATGTCCCGGGGTTAATACATTTATGTTTTCCGGATCATTATCAAGCCGATATAAAGGCCGAGAGTTTAAGCATGCTTCGATCTGAGTTAATACTGTAGACATTTCTTCGTATGTTAGGGTGGAATTGCCAATAACACGCTTTAAATGATATTTAATTGATTTTATACCTGCTTCCCATAAGCCGCCAAAATTTGGAGCGTGCGGGGGTATAAAATGCCAGGTAGTGCCTTTTGTTGCCAAAGCTTCAGCAACCTCCGAAGCTATGTTCGGGTTTTCAGTTTTGAAGAGTGTCTTAAGTTCCTTAGAAGCACCCAGAAAGTTCGTACCATTGTCACTCCATATTTCTGTACAATGTCCACGACGGGCTACCATTCTTCGAAACGCCTGGAGAAACCCTTCTGTTGTGAGGCTGCTTACGACTTCTATATGCACAGCTCGAGTGCACATGCACACAAAGAGACATATATAACCCTTGAATGATCTTTGTCCTCGACCGCCAGAAATACGAAGATGGATGGGACCGGCGTAATCTACACCACAGGAATTGAAAGGGCGCGTTGGTGTAACTCTTGCCGCTGGTAATTGCCCCATTAACTGGGATTTTTTTGTCGCTGAGTGTCGCACACATGTCACACATTTCCAAAAGTATGCAGATACTAAATTCTTTGCGCCTAATATCCAATATTTTGAATTAATATAGTTTTGCATGAGCTGTGGTGATCCATGACACGTTTTCATGTGTGCATCTGCAATAATAAGTTGCGTTAACTTAGATCTTTTGGGTAAAATTACAGGATGTTTTCTATTTTTGTTAAATAGTGGGGTATTTTCTAATCTTCCTCCAACTCGAATGATACTGTTTTCGTCAAAAAATGGATTTAACGATTTTAAGGTAGAATTTCGTGGAATAAGTCCAATTTGGTCTTCCAAGACTCTATATTCGTCTTTAAAATTCTCTATTTGACATTGTCTGATGCATAAATTAAGTGCTTCTTGCAATTCTTCATTAGATAAATAAGTCGAGTTATTGTGCCCACTTGTGTTTTTTGCATTAGCTATAAAACGTCTGCAATAAGCTACAACTCTAACCAATCTTGTCAACGATGAGAATCTGTCCCAAAGACTGCCAAATGTCAATATAGTATGACATGTCTTAGCTATTTCAAGATCGGTTGCTGCGTCCTTAAGCCTATCATATTCGATTTGCTTCTCTTTTAAGAAGTTTGGGCCATTAAACCACATTGCAGTGTTTAAAAGTTCTGACGGACGTAAGCCTCTGGATGCGTAATCGGCAGGATTGAGTTTAGATGGCACGTGAGACCATTGACTTGAGTCTAATGTTGTTAATATTTCGGAAACCCTGTTTGCTACAAAGGTCTTCCATTTATTAGGGTGGCTGTTAGCCAAGCCAGGACGACAGTGGAATCTGTCCAGGCGTGAATATCACATTTGTGAATATTCAAATGATCAGCTATTTCATTCAGAAGCCTAGTAAGGAGCACTGCTCCGCAAAGTTCCAGTCTCGGTATGGAAACTTGCTTAATGGGGGATACTTTTGTTTTTGCCGACACTAAGGTCACTATGATCTCATCTGTTTTATTTATGACTCTAGCATACACCACCGCCGCGAATGCAATTTTAGATGCATCGCTAAATTCATGGAGTTCAACTGTTTTGTTAGCTGTATTTAAACCTATCCATCTTGGAATACGAATATCAGTTAATATTGACAATTCTTGACGGTAAGTATACCATTCTTGGGCTAGGTTGTTTGGAACCTCCTCATCCCAAGTTATTCCCGCTAACCATAACTTCTGAATCATGTTTTTCGCTACTATAACACTTGGTGCCACCCAACCCAGTGGATCGAAAAGCCGAGAGATATCGGCAATAATGTTCCTTTTTGTTATGGGTGTCGTAATTGGCGGAAGTGTCACTGTGTACTGAAAATCATCACGGTTTCTGTTCCAGGAAAGACCTAAAATTTTGATTATTTCATCCTCCTTAATTTTTATTCCGTCTCCAATTTCGAGGTTTTCAGCATCATTTTTTATTCCTAATAATTGAATAAACTTGCACTATCGTATCGAGTCTAGTGTAAAGGGCTGCAATGACTGCTTGTGTTGTGCACTTGTTTACTGAGTTTTTTAAACAATGAAACGGTCATGAGTGCATGCACCAAAAATCTACGCGTACTTGTAAATGTAAACACATGCAAATAGTAGATAAGCATACATACCTACCTCGATTTTGTTATAGATAATACATTCAATCGGGGTCCCCATATTTAGCCATATTTGTAACAATCCCTTCTCAAATAGCCTTGGTCTAAAGTGTAGAGCACCCATGCGTTTTTCATACAGAAGTCAAACTTTAAAAGGTGCATTTTATATTTTATAATAGAAAGTTGTGTATGTATCCATCGAAAAAATCATATTTATTGACGTTAAGGAAAATTCCGTGAAAAATAAAAATACAATTAAGCCTTTATTGTAAAACCCGAACCCTAGCTTCGGTTTTTCGGTTTTCACACGCAAATACCAATTTCAAAATGATATATATTAATGATTTGCACATGTTTAAACACTTATTATATTTTATGTCTTCGTGTATTTCTGAAATTGAAAGCCTTCGGCGTCCGGCTTCTGATAGACTCTCGTTCGTAATTCATATCTTACCGTACTTGAAACACAATGTACTATTATATGGTTCATACTTTTTTAATATCTTCTGTGGGGCGGTTTTAATAAGCTCATGGGATCAAATCGCATACTCATAAGGGTAGTCGATGTGATTTTTTTTATTTCAAAGTTCAATATGTGAAAAACTTGCTTAACCGATTTTGTTGTAACGTAGTTAAATACCATCTCGATCACGTCAGCTTTCGGACAAAAAAAACCCATTAAAATAGGTCTATTCGTTTAGAAACTACGATGCCACAGACAGACACACTCACAGACACACAGACCTACAGACATACAGACACATCAAACTTATAACACCCCTCTTTTTGTGTCGGGCGGGGGTTAAAAAACAGTCGAATGAGCTCGGGCCGCATTTCCTGCCCTTCCATCAATAAGATATCGTTATTCTTAAGTCTCTGTTATTCTTATTTTGAAAGACTGTCATGAATTCGGGAATATCCGTACAAGACGGGAACTTCTCACATTCATCATCATCATTATCGGGCGAAAGACGTCCACTGCTGGATATAGACCTCCCCTTGTATAGACTGCTACATAGACATAGACATAGACATCATTTATTGGTAATAAAGTATACACACTGTAACGTCCCCCCCCTCTTTTCTCTGCTTACCCCTTTTGTCCCCCTCTTAATTCTACAATTAACACTCCCGACTTTAACTACTTTCAACTTCCCAAAACTACCCCAAAAGTAATCTAAATCACTCGTATGTTTATTGGATACAAATTGACATTTCTGAATCTATTTTTATGGCCTTGAAGAAAGATTGTGATCGTCTAGTATGTGGTTAGGATCCCTAGAAGCGAGTAGCAACCCTGATTCTTTTGCAAATATGAGGATTTACTGGAAGATAACCTAGTTACTTAAGTTAAGTGAATGTTTAGAGAAAGCTAAGAGGATTTGCCTAAACTTATTATAATAATGTAAAATCTAAGACTAAGAGTAATAATATAAATAATTAATTAATTTATTGGTATAAAATCCCCGACCCTGGATAATGTGCTTATATTATGTACAATATCCATTTGTCCATTCACCTCTGAAAGAATGTGATACTATTCTTACCATTTTATAATTTAATGGTGCATTATGTTATAAGTGCATTTTATTGCTAATTGTTGGTAAAAGGATTAGGTATAAAGAATAACTCTAATTGATCGATGAATTTTATATTCTTACAAGATCTTTTTGTGAAGAGTTTCCTGGTGTATTTTGGAATATCAGGAACGCCACTGGTATAACCACATTCCATCGTTGGTCGGGATGGGGTAAGGACGCCTATTGTTCATTAGCTGATGGGAAATGGACTATTATTTAGTCATCTTTTGATTATTATGGACCTTTTATCAATGGTCTTCTTTTCTCTACAATTAAGGATTGAAGTCTCTTGAGCTTATTCTCAACAACTGGATTTAGTCTCTCTCCACCTAAGAAGCTCTCTTAATAAAGAGTTAACAGGCAATATCTCTATTTCCCGAGATCAAAAACCAAGCATACTGATAAATGAATTAGTCTACTTTCCAAGTATCGCAGAACTAACTCCCAACTTTGTGTTTCACTCGGTTGGTATACCAGATACCTAGCTATTAAATATCAAGGAACTTTACTATTATTCTTAAATAGTAATGAATACCCGGTGGGAAACTTTATCCTTTTGCAAAGATAACAGCTCTACAACATTAACAAATGAAATTATACTTCTTTAAATATAAACAACCCACCTGGCTAATAAACATGCCTACGAACCAAAGTTCGCCTATGCACTTTAATGCCTTTAATTTCATTACATTAATTATCTAGAGGATATTACTAATTAAATATAACCCAAAGATGTCAGCTTTATTAGACTGAGAATCCTTTCCCTTCATTTACTGTCTCTTTATTATTATCATTATTATTTAACTTTTTATTGAACTCTAGTCAATTACTGACTAGTATTTCATTTGTAGGTTTAAATATAATTACTCTTAATTCTTAGGCAATTAAATGAGCTGGTGTTCGATAACTTCTAGTTCTCTCCTGCTCAAAGAGACTCCCCATCACTACAAAGCATTCGACAAAGTATATAATTATATATTTAATACCTAAACAGTAGTCTTTCATAAACTACATAGAAAAGAAAGGACTGAAAAGAAATTAACACTATACTATCTCAATCATCACTCATCATTCCAGCATTTTATAAGTTTTTCTTTTAGCTCTGTTATTCTCTACAATATAGTTTCCTATGAGAATCTAACATGTTTAATAATTTAATGTAAATGAATGAATGTTCAAGGGTAAGTATGCTAATTCAATAAATTTCTAAGAGTTGTAAAGGACTTATAATGATTTTAAGTCAGTTTATTGGGCTTAAGAATGTAGAGAGTTATGGTTTCTGTAAAACTTAAGTTATTACATAGAAATTTCAGTATATAGTCATTCGCGAAATTGCATAAATTACCTAGAAAAGTAAAATCTTTTAATGACTCACAAATATATACCTTAACGAAGGTAACGAATTCATAAAGAAACGCACAATTTTAGTACAATGCAAATTAAAAGTCATTCCTGAAAAGCAACATAACAAAATCTTCTTCTAGTACCTAAAAGGGACACACACTCACACAAAACTAAAATAAAACATATCTAAAGACGCTCAATTACCTAGATCGAATATCACACAAGACACAAACAATTTGTAGCTCAAATTCCTAGGGAAGTAACATATTTGAATAAAAACAACAGAAACTAATTTGCCTGAATTATGCAATCAACCTTCTGTCATCTTATTTCATAATAATAAACAATTAACAGAACATTATCGGACTTCAGGTTCTACATTATTAATGACTTTCCTTTAATATCTAAGTTAATTTCTTTAACATTCATCCGATAATGTAGATTATAAAATCTCTCACCAGGGCAGCTACCGCCTTCCCCGTTCAATTCAAAATCTGTGTCAATCTGACTTAAATTAGTATACTAAACTGCCCTAGTTATACGCTGACGCGTATACTCCTATGTCAATCTGACTTAATATCACTTTCTAATCAAATAATCACTGCTGAAATGCACTCCAAACTTTGTTGTCAGCGTTAGCTTGTAGACGATTCCCCTCTTTTTCTACGTTAAATTCCAAGATGAAACATGATTTGCCGGCAAATCACATTCCCATCAACTAGAGGTTCAGGTCTATCTACCGGTGTGAAGTGTTTATACATCGGAAAAGGATTAGTAAAAATAATTAATAGCCAATCTATTCTCTACAACTTCTATTATTAATTTTTATCAAGATAATTATAAATGATAACTATAATTTTGATCCAGACAATTAATTAAAAGCTGTAATTCCTGAGAATTGAGATTCGAACTCAAATTCTACAATAATATTCATCATATCAACTATAATTTGACCTTTCTGATGGACTTTCCATACTAATAAAATATATTTTAATCAACTAAAGTTACTAAAGTATAAAACAAGGTTGGATAATACTATAAAATCAACCTCGTGAAACTCTAATTTATTCAACTGTTAGCATAACTGAACTATTATAGATCTTGGACTTACTTCAAAGTTGTTTAGAAAACTACTGCGCTTCCAAACTCCACTCCTTAGCGGCTGTAGTCCAGTCTTCCTACGCTCCTCAGCTCCCTGAAGGCCGCTCTCCTACTCCAACTCCAGAAGACCCGCCAGGGCCTCCGATCAAAGCTCTCCAGAGCCCCGACAGAAGCTCCAGACTTGTTCGCATTAACACTTCCACAATTCACTGCGTCCCAAGGACCTTTACACCGCAAACAATTATCACTATAATTAAACCGTATAATCACGCATTAAAACGTTACAATACCCGACAATCACGCACTGAAACTCTATTTAATACAGGTAGGTATGAACGCCCAGACCGACAGCGATTCGACCTATTTACTTTGAAACTCCGAAATCAACTAACTCACAAAACCTCTTCCCCATCCCTTATATAGCCTCGGCAATTTTCCCGCCTTTCTATCCCAAAATAAAAGATAAAAAAAGTAAGCAAAATTAGTACGATTATTAGCTTTAGTGCGGTGTTTGACCCCTTCCTCTTCCCGCCAATAATTCCACAGATCCTACCTTCCACTATGAAACGTCAAAACCAATCTCGTTACATTTTCCCTCTCTTTCATTTTAAACAAATCAAACAGAAATAGCAGATATTGATGAATTAGCGGGAAGTTTCATGGTAAAGGCATATTTTCAATTAAATGTTTTTAACTATTTCATAATGATTTTGCTTTAATATAGACTAAATAGTTATATTTTTGATATATGAATGTGTATTAATGATCTGCATACTGTATTTTTGTTATTCCTTCTGTATTTCTTATATAATTTCCTAACCTTAAATAAAACAAATTTCATGTTTGTCAGAAAATCCGTTTAATTCATTTCTTTAATAGTACACTTTTTAAGTACTGGATAATTTCTATGAATTAACCTTCTCTTAATTAACTTATTGTTTAACTTAATAACCAAATGTGTGGTATAATTTTGTCATTAGATTTTGAACTCTATAGCCCAGACTATAAGATTGATTTTTACCAGTTTTTTTTCAAATGTTTCTCAGTGAATTTATTTGTCAAGTAAATGCTATTATCTGGCAATGATATCTCTAATCTCTAATTTACATAGCTTAACATTATATATATTCATATATAGAATATGTGCGAAACCAGCCAGGTGGATTCGTCACAGCTTTACCCCCTACAAATGAAGAAGGGAGAAGGTTTACCTGAACCCTTAGCCATTTGTACCCACATTATATATATATATATTTTTTTTTTTTATTATTGATATTTGACCCCCCCTTTTGTGTTTATGTGGTGAATAACATGACCCTTACCGAAAGGAAGCTACTCTATCCAACGAAAATTCCAAATATAAGAAACTCAATGTCATGAAACAAATTCTCCTTCAGCCAGCTAAGTCACACCTCATCTTGAAATGTCTGGTTGTGAGTCAAACAATACCCTAGTGGTATCAAACCTTGTCCATTCTCGTAGAATCTAGGCACTTGACCTTTTGATTCCGCCACCAACATTGCCCTGATGTAAAGACTAGACAAAATTTCCTTCATCGAAATGTGAAAGCCTTTCATTCTTTGATAACCTTGGACAAATATATCCCATGAATCGATTGTCATCTGTAAATTCTACATTGAACTAAACAACTTCCTCTTTTCGTGGCTTAATGTTCTGTATTCAATTAGAGCAAATCAAATCCGTACCTCCTTTTTACCTTGAATTGTTGAAACAAATATATTTCAACCGGTTTAATATTATTATCACATTCCTCAAACTCCGGCGCTGAAATTCGACATTAGTTTATGTAAACCACTGTAAAACCAGCTCCGTTAAACTTCTTCACCAATGATCAGTCAATTCATCTATATCATCTATAGGCAAGAAATAACACATCTCGCCCGTAAAATATAATAAATTTATAAATATATAATATAACGAGGTCTTTGATGATTAAGTCTTACTAAGACAGATACAGACTACTTGTATTTCAAATCATTTAGCGTACTACAAGAAATTCTGCATTTCTAACAGTCAACCCAATGATAATCTACTATGATAAATCACAGCTGCATTCGTGAGAAAACCCTTTTCAAAGTTCTGGTTCACGAGTGTCGTACCAAAGACCCGTGTCAAAGGCTAATAAAGTAAAGTTCGTAGGATGAAAAAAACAAACTTCTTGATTTTTTTTTTTTTTTCAATAACAAATGTTTCAACAATTCTCAGATGATACCTCATTATCGAAATTGTCATTAAATGGCAACTCAATAACTACTTCCTTATAATATATTATATATGTTTTTTCTATCTCTACCTATGTTTAGGAATAAACGGGAAGAAAAAAAAGTAATCAAAAATTTTGAGTTAATATTATATGTATTTTTGATAATTTTGAATAGTTATGAAACTCAATGAATAGTTCTTTTTTTTTTTTTTACTCAAATACAACAGAAAACTTCTATGAAACATATAAATACATAAATATATCCAGATTATCTTACCAATTACCTTTTTCAAAACCATATTACCATTCAGACTTGATTTACTCCACTTAAACACAGGGTGTGTGTGACGTTTAGTTTGATAGCTTCTTGTATAGTATTTATGTGTCAAAGAAATGCACCTTAAATAGGTATTCTAAATTTTAACCTAGCTCCAATTTTTCTTTGTCCACAACTTTGTAATTTCCCCTTTTTTTTCAAATTGCAAATATCAATAACTTTTTGATCATATTTTGGATTTTGTGTTATTAAACTAAACTTATTCAAACAAAATCATCCTTCATCACATACAACCTCTTTTTTTTTTTTTTCATCTCTTTCTCGCTTATCTTTTACACTTCCCTCATTAATTTTCATTCGACAACCTTTCACAGCCTCCTTATTTTGGCCTAGCATAGTCTAGTTCAAATACCCAAAATCCTTTTAATATGATCTTTAAGGGTCATTACCCCCAATCTATTATAACATATCTCCACTTCTCAACTCCAATGTCTCACAAAAAGACATTAGTTTCTAAAAGTAAAGTCATATTTCAAATTGAATTATATTTTCCATAGAATACATTTGATCATACACTATTAATACTGTAAAATCAACGGAAGGTACACTACCGCAACTACACTGTGTGTTCGCTTTGATAATTCAATTACGCTTAATCTTTTTACACCAAGTATTTATTACACCTCCCGCAACACTAAATGCTAATTACACACAAAAATATTTTCATTAAAAGTCAAATTACTTTTAATTTATTTTATTACGCCAATGCTGATTTATCTAACGCCAAAATTGAAAAATTTTTTAATATGCCAACTGCCTCTACGCAAACTGTTAAGTACATCTTACGCTTCCAGTACTATTATTTTGTACCAACCTTAAATAAAGCTCGAAAGTAGAAAATATTATTATTTAATATTATCAAAATAATTAATTAAGAATTAACAATCTTTCCTACATAGTTAAAGGATTTTCGTTTTCATTTCTTCTTCCTATGTAATTCAGCTGTAAAACAATTGAAATCAAAAGATCCTTTGAATATTCCCAATCGCTTCCCTAGAAAAACCATAACCCATGTTACCCCCCACGCCGACGAAGTGGAATCCCACAACCATACGCCTAAATCCGCCATCCGGTCCAGGCCGCAAGCCGCGCCTAAAAACACAATACACACACATACACCTACACACCCAAAGAAACATAACCCGTCTTCGGCAGCCTGCTAAAAAAGTAAAACAACTCGTTATAATAACACCTTTCAAGACATACTAACCTATCCCGGCCCGTGACGACACATATGCGGCCCTTCACCGTAGTCGCTTTCCGCTACATACGAAGAAAACCACTGGATCGTCTACGAGCGTAGCACGTAGCCTTTCTGGACACCCGTAACACAGCAACAGCACTCACACCTTAACAAGTATTTGGCTGGGCATTCGCGCAATGTTCGTAACATGAATAAATGATGACCGTAATCATAATCACTTCACTCAACCGGCGGTGAATTCTCCTCCCGCTCACAGTCTCGCACTCTGCTTTCGTTACTCAATACACTTAATGCTTACATAGCTTAGATCTAGTTTTTTTCTCATTTTAGCTACTAGAACTCGGTATATTATACCCTTATTTAAAACTAGATAATTTTCCTTTTTCCGTATTTGTTTACCAACAAATATTCGCTTCGCTTTCAAAATCCCACTGACGTTTCTCATGCTGATGACGTACGTGTCGATGCGTTCCAAATAATATTGTTCGTTCGAAATCCTAAGGACGCAGCTACACGTTTTCCTTACACGAATACCTCTCTTTTGCTTGAAAATATCATCTGTTCTTGTAATCCTATAAATTGAAATTAGATCACTCTTCCTTGTTCTTTTTCCCTTTCTTGTAGTTCTTAAGTATGATTTCTTGATTCAATATTTGCTAAAAAGTGAGCAAAAATTCTTCATCTGTATTTTTCTTTTTACCGCGAACATGTTGTACCTTGAAGTCTGCAACAACGCGACGAAATCCCGAAATAAACCATCCCTGTCAGTGCATTATGATTACGTAACTAAACTCGTTTCTGCAAACATTTCCAGTTCGAAATCCGTCCATCTCTTTCACTCTTATGGGATATGCACTGGGTGCGATAGCGAAAGAAGTGTTGAGCTCCAATTACATGCTTAAAACCCGACATTTTATTTCCTGTTTCTAAAATGTCTAATTTTACTTCTAATCGAGTTTCAATCCTACAACTTAACTTTTAGACATTTGCACTCTCTTCTTTCCGTCATAATAAAATAAAATTATTTTCATAGAGCCAGTTGTCTATTTGTTTCACATTTAACTTGATATTTGTTTCAGCCCATATCGATTTCTGTGTTGTTCATGTTACCCGATATTCCAATTTTCCATTTCGTTCTCGTTCACAATATTTTCCTCAAGAATTCCTATCCATTTTTCATAATCGCTTCTAAATTTCCGACGTTAACACAAGGCGTGTGAAACAATCGTTACTAAAGTTCCATGCTTCTCAACCACACCGTAGTCTGTGTTCTGAACCAATGACAGATGATGTCCAATGACAGGTATGGACCTTCGGATTGGTCGAAGCGCGGTACTGTACCGAAACAACCAATCGTGAAGAAGCGTTGAAAAATTGACATAAGGTGTGCCTAGACGAACGATAGTTGCAGGACTGCATGATGACTATCACACAGCTTTAGCTCTTGTGTATAAATGTAGGAAGTACAGCAACCGGCAATGAAGACAGAGGGCCCACCTATTTCATACACGTATTTCCCCTTAACCTTCCTCGACAATCGGTCGTGTTTGGACGTACGGCCTAATGAAAATAAACTGCTACAACACCATTACTCTTGTTATTCCACATTTGCAATATTGTCATTGAAGTTTTCTTGCTTTCATTGTCAAAATGAAATATTTTCATCGAAATCCTGAAGTAAATGAAAATAATACGACTGTGTCAATGTAGCACTATTTCTGAACGCGCCTTGTTAGATTATCTTTGAATACTATAACCACCCTAACAACTGTAAAAACAATAACATGATTGGCCCTTTGGTCCACCCAATTTCGCCACCTTAATAAATAGAATTGATGCTATGACTTTTAAACTTTATTTCGTTGTTTGGCGCGCGTCTTATTTCTATCTCTCTCTTTTTGGTGTATTAAAACAAAGAAGCTAGATGAGCGTCATCTAACTGAAGCCCGCGTCTATTAATTGTTTTAAACACTCTCCACAACACTTCAGTATTCGCGTCTCTATCATTCAAGTAAGTGTTCCATATTTTATAATTTCATTTTTTACAAAATCTATCAATTTTTTAATATTTTTCTAGGATTGTGTTTTATAATTTTATATCGTATTTTTTTCAGCTTTCAACAATTGTGTTTGTATGTGAAATTCATAATCTACCATGGTGAGTTTAATTTACTATTTGATTCTTCCCTATCAGTATTTTACTTCATTTACTACTTATAGTTTACGATTTATATTTCTCTTGCAAATGTCTTAATGTCTCATCCGATTTACCATCTTCAATTATTTATGAGTGAACTTAATGTTCACAAGTCGACAGTCAATGTAACTTTTTTTAAAGTAGCCCGTTCTCTTTTTTTTTTTTTTTTTAACAGGTTATTTTCAATAAAGTTGTTGTTTGTTTATTTTTTTAATATGATTAATGATTTGATTGTGTCAAATTAGTTAATTCCCTGTACGCCTTGGTTGTTATTTCACCGCGAAATTGGCAACATTGAAGTTATGTCAAGTTGGCGTGACTTCACTAACTTAAAGATGTTGACAACCGATCAATATGGAAACATGATTATGTTCCATGTATCTAATACTGTTTTGAAGTAACAGTTGCATATCCGTCCTACATTTATAAGTAATATTTGACAATCCATACGATCTGTTTCTGAATCCCATCACTAAATATCTATAATTGTCATAATTTCACTTGCCTATTTTGTATGTGTTTTCCAAGTGAGCAATGCTGACGTTAAGACGCGTTGAAAGGAGCAAAACTATATCACGGGTTTGTGTAAATGAACAGAATACTATTTTTATCTACTTGAAAGGACCTTGTAAGTAATTGAATTATGTTGTATGTAGTGTTAACATCCCTTTCTTCTCACTACTAATCTTTACATTCAAATGTTTGTTATATACTTTAGGACGTTCATACTTCACTTATTCTATGCTAGTACTACAAGAAATGTGATCCCTTGACTTCTGACAAACGTAACGATGAATTTAAACTTATAACCTAACCCTACTGACCCTATAAAACAACCTCTTCTCTGTTACCCTTTGAAACTTATCTATGTATTGTATTTTCAATTACAGATGTTAATCTATAGCAAGGCTGCTATTAATTCCTCATGGCCTGACATCACAACTTGGAAACTTAAGTGACTTCAGTGTCAAAAATGCATTTGTGATGACCAAACATTGAACCTTCAATACATCACATGAACATTCTACCCAGACCCCTTGCATCACCTGCTTTGGATAAACAGTAAGTTACCTAACATTAATAGTTTTATGTGACAAGAAATTATGTAGGAAATGAAACTTTGCCGACGGTAAATTTATACCAGAGACAAGTTATGAGCAAAAGTTATATGCGGTTATAACCAAAAGTGTCAGAATAGAAATGAAATGAAAGTGACTACTCCCATATGTACATGATACATACAAACTTACATACAATCCATTTCCCTTTCAAACCCCAAAATGGCAACCACAGAACCAACCTGCTTTAGACTATTACTCTGTTGACGGACTTTTAGTTTGTTTAAAACAAAATATATAAAATATGACCTAGAATTCAACCTTTTAAAATATTTTCACACTCATAATTATTCAAAGACTTGCCAATGAACTTTATCCCTGTACTAATTGTATGATATTCAAATTCAAAATACCCAGATCTGTCAACCCAATCCATATTTAATCAATAATTACAGTATTAACACAAGCATAAGGGTTAGTATTAATAAAATAAACAGTTAAAAGTGACGTATTAGAGTGATGACAGGCGTATGCAACTATGTATGCCACCACACCAACAACGAATCCTAGAGTTGGCTAGTGCGCTCAAGTTGTTCTTTGAGCCACCGCCTTGTTCTTATCCCATTTTTACAAGTGAACTATTGTTTGATTTCAGGTCTTCCTGCTCACAACTACAATAACGGAAATCTCTGCGACCTACATAATACCTTTATTGCTATTTGTCAAGATCATGTCATCTTTATTCCCCAAGATACCACAATCATTCTGACTCTACTAGGGTCTGTATTAAACGGTAAGTTTAATTAATTATCTATACAATAACCTAATGCCACTATAGCCAATTCAAATTCGACAAGCTCCCTACTTGTATTCTGTAACTGAGAAAAAGATAAATTTAGCTATATGATATAAATCAAGGTATAAATGTGAACTGAGGTTTGAATCACCTGACTACTTTATGACTACTCCCCTATGAGAATATCACTCCATTAGTCATGAAATATTGAATAAGGTGGCAAATAAGCATATCTTCCCACCAATGACTAACATGTATTGCATACTATTATCCTCAGTCTTTTATAAAACCACTGCTGTCCCCACATAAATATGATGATTCTTCCTTTATACCCTTAATCTATACCCAAATATCCCTATTGCACTCCTCACACCAACAAAGCAGTCACAGAAAGAAACCACACAACAACATGCAGGCAGAGACTGACAACAGGCGGTCCCACCGTTGAAGAGTGATCTCCTCCAGAAAACCCCGAGCATCGGGGACAGTGATAACACTAGAATATGCAGAAAGTGGCGCTGAAATTATTATAAATCTACCCAAGTACTAATATTTTCCTTTGCAACTAAATAACTAGTATATTTTTCTCTTTTCAGAAACCTATCAGTACTGCACTGCCTACACATCCAAACTAGAGGCCCAATTCTCTGTCTAATACCCTATAGACCCCAACTACAGTGTAATGATGGACTCTATACACCCAGGATCAAAGGTATATACCCTCATCATCATATCAGCCGAAAAACGTCCACTGCTGGACATATATCCTGCTTGCAGAAATTACTTTCTGTAACTCAAATTCTACACAACTGGACTGATTTTGATGATTGGTTAGCCTAGTGAGTAGTGACGCCGTCCACAAAGTCAAAGATCCCAGGTTCGAACCCGGCAAAGTCACATAATTGCGCGATGAACACAAATACTCGCCCCCAAGTCCTAGTCGACCCTCTTGCATTCAAGTACTCATATCCACCATAAATAATGACGCTCAGCATCCACATCACAAATCTCATTGTGCCCACCATATATCCAATTCGACTTACAAAGAGACTTTGTTAATGTTAAAATGGTATTCCTGCAAATCTCTCTCTATAGAATAGAACCAATGATAATAAAATTACTATAACTTTCTTTTCTGGGAATAAGCACAGATGATTATGAAAATGATTATTATAGCTTTTTCTTTTTCATGGAAAACCATCCTTTTCTTACGATTTTGATGATGATTTCTTTTATTTTTACTTTCTAAACGCCTTCAATATGAATATTAGAATAACAAAAGTAAGGCATAACTCTAGTCTCTTAAGTTCCCCTGATATTTTATTTCCTGCTATATTACAGCTATAGGTAATTTTAATGGGTTTTATTTTTCTTTATGTTTCCAGAAGAATCCTTGCTACATTGGAATGGTACCCTCATGACACCCAAATACTCAGAATTCTCATGTGAAACTTCAAACAACATAACATTTAAAGTGATGGTTTCATGATCTGTTTAAGAAAATCCACATCAAGAAGTCTACACAGCGCCCAACTACAAAATTACTCTGATGAAGATTATATCTTTAGTTTTTAACTACCTGAATGGATTTGGTTTTTCTTGAGTTTCTGTAATTTATTCATTTAACTTTATTTCCTTACTTATTTTTATATTGGCTTTGTTTTTAATTTTAAATGCTTGTGTGATGTTATCTTCCTACTTTGTGTGAAATAAACTTTGAGTATGTAATGGCCCAACTTAATAAAATATTCAGAACTTTAACAAGTGTGAACTATGACTAGATTATGGTTTTAATAAAATAAGATTCTAAAACCTGCTATCAAGTAGGTATGCTGTCTAGTGTTGTTATGTTAAGGAGCTTTCTTTTTCCTATCCTAATCTACTCTCGCCTTGGCTGTGTGTGAGCTTGCTCTGTGTTATCCTACTATAAACCAACCCTTATTATTTGGACTCGAACCAAATCTTTGATTAAGAAACATAAAAATGCACCCTTTACCCCCAAGCTTCTATAATCTTTACCTGGAGTTTGGTATTTTTTTTGCTGCCAGCTTATTTATAACTATTCTAGCCTTATATTGGCTATAACTCTTGTCTTGCATACTTCATTCTGACAATATTACATAAAACTCTTCTGCTAGGTCTAGTAAGATCGGACCAGCTCTGAATTATCTCATTTCAGGACTGAATAATTGAAAATTGGTTTTTTGCTGCTATTAGGTTTCCAACTTTTCCCATAGATGTCACTATAATTAAAGTTGTACTAAACTCAAATTATAAACTAAATCCTTCTGTAGATACAAACTACCATAGTCATTATCTCTTAAGTGTACTCGGCAAGCTCGGCTGAATTTCACCTTTCCATACAAACATAGCCGCTCCTACTACAAAGTTACATACCATTCCACTATGGAACTCTACACATACAACGACTGATCCCCAGGCCCGCAACCAGTTATTACAGCTCTAGTCTACAAACCAACCAAAATACAACAAAATCAAGCTTCGTATGGTAAACTTGATTTCACTAAATCAACCACAGACTCCAACCTATCCCAAGTACACAGTCCCAGAGCAAACTAGCTAGCCACCCCAAAATGAAAGCATAATCACGCCTCCATGAAGATCCGAGCCTACTGCGGACTCCTAAATTCTTAGTCCTTGTAATAAATCATCAATCCTTGATAACAACTATCTAATCTATAGCCCCCCTAGCATGGTTTTCTAATCTTGACCTATGCACTAATGAAATTTGACATAAATTTAAATGTCATAATTTTTCTCTCAACTATTTAACATAAAATATCGCCATGCCCCTTTGCATTACACATACATCGCCACACATTACATTTTTTTAATTATAGTCATCCATTAGCATAAAGAAAAAATAGAACAAAGGATCCCACTCTCATCTATAAGAGTGACAAGAGGCTAATACAAACATCACCATTAGCGAGAGCGAGACAACGTTAAGTCTCCTATCCAACTGTGTTCACACTCTTTCTCTGTCTGTCATCAGTTCATTCATCCTCACTCATCAAGCTGTTAAAAATTGACGTCACAATAATTTCACAATCAAACCATAGATGACATCTGTGATTCAGTCACACAACGAGAAACAAACTCCGCTCGCGTATTCCCGTCCCCGTCACACTCGCTAGTTCGAGAGAAAGAGACACGAACTAAGTCCATCCCCGTCCCACAGTAGCCCGTCTGAAGTTTAAATCGTAAACAAACCCTGATACTTTTCAACACTACAAAACCATTGTCCCTCTCGGCCTCCCAACCTTCAAATACCCTATCCTACAATTAATAGACAAATCTAAACAGTTGTAAATTATGTATTTCATCATGCATGCTAGTCTGATGGAATTGCTTAAGCGCGTCACATTTGTAGTGATTGTTGGCCACTATTTTCTTTGTAAAGATACATACTTCGCTCTAATTCTGCAATGAATCAAATTATACCTCAGTTTGGCAATTATTCTAACATAAACTCCGATAGTAAACTGAATAGATAACTATTCCACTTAAAATGGTAACAGTGAATATTAAGGTTAGTTTCCACGTGTACCTATGCGTTTGTGATAATAATGAGTGATAAACAATGAAGCTAAGTGAAGAAGTGAATTTATTTGTGATTCTGTGCATATAATTGGATTATTTGCTGTATTTATATCTTAAGGTAAGTGAACACTTCCGCTCCTAAGTCATTCAGCAATATCTCCCAAATGTCATGTTTTTTTTTTCAGATAAAAGGCACAAGCATACATAAAGAACCCAGAAGAACCAGTTTAAGGATGATTAGGCACTAGAGAACTCTTAGTACTAACGTCTATTGATATATTTTTTTTTTAATATTCCTAATGTATATATAACCTAAAATTGATACCTTATTAACCCTATTTTATTGCACTAATTGTAACCCACAAAGTCTAATAATAAACGCTATTTCCTACTAATGTCAACTAATTGAATGAACTCCAGCAAATACTACCAATTTGCCCCATAACACAAACAACAAATTGTGACAAAAAGTCACTTTTTCAGAAAAATCATAATTGATTCCAACAAACATACATACGTACATACATACATACATACATCGATCCTGTCACGGCTTCACCATATTGTAACGTCCCCCCCCTCTTTTCTCTGCTTACCCCTTTTGTCCCCCTCTTAATTCTACAATTAACACTCCCGACTTTAACTACTTTCAACTTCCCAAAACTACCCCAAAAGTAATCTAAATCACTCGTATGTTTATTGGATACAAATTGACATTTCTGAATCTATTTTTATGGCCTTGAAGAAAGATTGTGATCGTCTAGTATGTGGTTAGGATCCCTAGAAGCGAGTAGCAACCCTGATTCTTTTGCAAATATGAGGATTTACTGGAAGATAACCTAGTTACTTAAGTTAAGTGAATGTTTAGAGAAAGCTAAGAGGATTTGCCTAAACTTATTATAATAATGTAAAATCTAAGACTAAGAGTAATAATATAAATAATTAATTAATTTATTGGTATAAAATCCCCGACCCTGGATAATGTGCTTATATTATGTACAATATCCATTTGTCCATTCACCTCTGAAAGAATGTGATACTATTCTTACCATTTTATAATTTAATGGTGCATTATGTTATAAGTGCATTTTATTGCTAATTGTTGGTAAAAGGATTAGGTATAAAGAATAACTCTAATTGATCGATGAATTTTATATTCTTACAAGATCTTTTTGTGAAGAGTTTCCTGGTGTATTTTGGAATATCAGGAACGCCACTGGTATAACCACATTCCATCGTTGGTCGGGATGGGGTAAGGACGCCTATTGTTCATTAGCTGATGGGAAATGGACTATTATTTAGTCATCTTTTGATTATTATGGACCTTTTATCAATGGTCTTCTTTTCTCTACAATTAAGGATTGAAGTCTCTTGAGCTTATTCTCAACAACTGGATTTAGTCTCTCTCCACCTAAGAAGCTCTCTTAATAAAGAGTTAACAGGCAATATCTCTATTTCCCGAGATCAAAAACCAAGCATACTGATAAATGAATTAGTCTACTTTCCAAGTATCGCAGAACTAACTCCCAACTTTGTGTTTCACTCGGTTGGTATACCAGATACCTAGCTATTAAATATCAAGGAACTTTACTATTATTCTTAAATAGTAATGAATACCCGGTGGGAAACTTTATCCTTTTGCAAAGATAACAGCTCTACAACATTAACAAATGAAATTATACTTCTTTAAATATAAACAACCCACCTGGCTAATAAACATGCCTACGAACCAAAGTTCGCCTATGCACTTTAATGCCTTTAATTTCATTACATTAATTATCTAGAGGATATTACTAATTAAATATAACCCAAAGATGTCAGCTTTATTAGACTGAGAATCCTTTCCCTTCATTTACTGTCTCTTTATTATTATCATTATTATTTAACTTTTTATTGAACTCTAGTCAATTACTGACTAGTATTTCATTTGTAGGTTTAAATATAATTACTCTTAATTCTTAGGCAATTAAATGAGCTGGTGTTCGATAACTTCTAGTTCTCTCCTGCTCAAAGAGACTCCCCATCACTACAAAGCATTCGACAAAGTATATAATTATATATTTAATACCTAAACAGTAGTCTTTCATAAACTACATAGAAAAGAAAGGACTGAAAAGAAATTAACACTATACTATCTCAATCATCACTCATCATTCCAGCATTTTATAAGTTTTTCTTTTAGCTCTGTTATTCTCTACAATATAGTTTCCTATGAGAATCTAACATGTTTAATAATTTAATGTAAATGAATGAATGTTCAAGGGTAAGTATGCTAATTCAATAAATTTCTAAGAGTTGTAAAGGACTTATAATGATTTTAAGTCAGTTTATTGGGCTTAAGAATGTAGAGAGTTATGGTTTCTGTAAAACTTAAGTTATTACATAGAAATTTCAGTATATAGTCATTCGCGAAATTGCATAAATTACCTAGAAAAGTAAAATCTTTTAATGACTCACAAATATATACCTTAACGAAGGTAACGAATTCATAAAGAAACGCACAATTTTAGTACAATGCAAATTAAAAGTCATTCCTGAAAAGCAACATAACAAAATCTTCTTCTAGTACCTAAAAGGGACACACACTCACACAAAACTAAAATAAAACATATCTAAAGACGCTCAATTACCTAGATCGAATATCACACAAGACACAAACAATTTGTAGCTCAAATTCCTAGGGAAGTAACATATTTGAATAAAAACAACAGAAACTAATTTGCCTGAATTATGCAATCAACCTTCTGTCATCTTATTTCATAATAATAAACAATTAACAGAACATTATCGGACTTCAGGTTCTACATTATTAATGACTTTCCTTTAATATCTAAGTTAATTTCTTTAACATTCATCCGATAATGTAGATTATAAAATCTCTCACCAGGGCAGCTACCGCCTTCCCCGTTCAATTCAAAATCTGTGTCAATCTGACTTAAATTAGTATACTAAACTGCCCTAGTTATACGCTGACGCGTATACTCCTATGTCAATCTGACTTAATATCACTTTCTAATCAAATAATCACTGCTGAAATGCACTCCAAACTTTGTTGTCAGCGTTAGCTTGTAGACGATTCCCCTCTTTTTCTACGTTAAATTCCAAGATGAAACATGATTTGCCGGCAAATCACATTCCCATCAACTAGAGGTTCAGGTCTATCTACCGGTGTGAAGTGTTTATACATCGGAAAAGGATTAGTAAAAATAATTAATAGCCAATCTATTCTCTACAACTTCTATTATTAATTTTTATCAAGATAATTATAAATGATAACTATAATTTTGATCCAGACAATTAATTAAAAGCTGTAATTCCTGAGAATTGAGATTCGAACTCAAATTCTACAATAATATTCATCATATCAACTATAATTTGACCTTTCTGATGGACTTTCCATACTAATAAAATATATTTTAATCAACTAAAGTTACTAAAGTATAAAACAAGGTTGGATAATACTATAAAATCAACCTCGTGAAACTCTAATTTATTCAACTGTTAGCATAACTGAACTATTATAGATCTTGGACTTACTTCAAAGTTGTTTAGAAAACTACTGCGCTTCCAAACTCCACTCCTTAGCGGCTGTAGTCCAGTCTTCCTACGCTCCTCAGCTCCCTGAAGGCCGCTCTCCTACTCCAACTCCAGAAGACCCGCCAGGGCCTCCGATCAAAGCTCTCCAGAGCCCCGACAGAAGCTCCAGACTTGTTCGCATTAACACTTCCACAATTCACTGCGTCCCAAGGACCTTTACACCGCAAACAATTATCACTATAATTAAACCGTATAATCACGCATTAAAACGTTACAATACCCGACAATCACGCACTGAAACTCTATTTAATACAGGTAGGTATGAACGCCCAGACCGACAGCGATTCGACCTATTTACTTTGAAACTCCGAAATCAACTAACTCACAAAACCTCTTCCCCATCCCTTATATAGCCTCGGCAATTTTCCCGCCTTTCTATCCCAAAATAAAAGATAAAAAAAGTAAGCAAAATTAGTACGATTATTAGCTTTAGTGCGGTGTTTGACCCCTTCCTCTTCCCGCCAATAATTCCACAGATCCTACCTTCCACTATGAAACGTCAAAACCAATCTCGTTACATTTTCCCTCTCTTTCATTTTAAACAAATCAAACAGAAATAGCAGATATTGATGAATTAGCGGGAAGTTTCATGGTAAAGGCATATTTTCAATTAAATGTTTTTAACTATTTCATAATGATTTTGCTTTAATATAGACTAAATAGTTATATTTTTGATATATGAATGTGTATTAATGATCTGCATACTGTATTTTTGTTATTCCTTCTGTATTTCTTATATAATTTCCTAACCTTAAATAAAACAAATTTCATGTTTGTCAGAAAATCCGTTTAATTCATTTCTTTAATAGTACACTTTTTAAGTACTGGATAATTTCTATGAATTAACCTTCTCTTAATTAACTTATTGTTTAACTTAATAACCAAATGTGTGGTATAATTTTGTCATTAGATTTTGAACTCTATAGCCCAGACTATAAGATTGATTTTTACCAGTTTTTTTTCAAATGTTTCTCAGTGAATTTATTTGTCAAGTAAATGCTATTATCTGGCAATGATATCTCTAATCTCTAATTTACATAGCTTAACATTATATATATTCATATATAGAATATGTGCGAAACCAGCCAGGTGGATTCGTCACAACACGTAATAAAGTATTACAGGTCATTGTTTACACAATGACCGGTCTTGCGCCACCCACATCCAGCGGACTCCTGCGACCTTTACCAGGTCATCAGTCCACGTTGTGGGGTCTACCCGCGTCGCGCCTTCCGGTAAGTGTCGCCACACAGGCCTTTCTGCCCCAGCGGCCATCGGTTCTACGTGCAATGTGTCCCGGCAACAGCCACTTGAGCACTGTCGTCGAATATCGGCACTGTAGCGAAATAAACCCATCATGATGCTGAATTCGTGTCACATTTTAAGAGTTGCACAATATTTTATTACCAATGTGTGGCGGGGAAGTAGCTGCCCTAGTTTGTAACTTATACGGTTGGAGAGGAACTTTGCGTCGCTTGGTATCGTCATATTGAATCTTACAGTTCGCTACAAACCTTTTCGACTAGAGGAAATACATGCATAGAATAGTGAGACCTGTATTTTAAATTTCGAATAATTTATAATATAGGTTAGGGTGTTTCATATTACGAGCAGAGTATGAAAATAAAATTGTGATTTTTTCCTACCAAATTTCAAAAAGATTAAACAATGTTTAGAGGTTGCAGAAACAAGAATGACATCGGCATGTATAAATTGTTAAGAAAAAAAGTGAATGTGAAACTCAGTGTTTCTTCTGTTTCTTTATGATGGTATGTAGAAAAACCGGCCAAATGCGAGTTCGACTCGCATGGTGAGGGTTCCGTAAAATATTGAGAATTTTCCCGTTACTTTGAATACTCAAGCTTCTCATAGGTTTTCCTGTAATCTTTAGGCAAGGAACTATTTTCCATATTTTTTTCACAATTTTAAGCCTAGTAGTTTCGGAGATAAGGGGGGAAAGGTAAATTTTCGTCTTTTTTCCTAAATAACTCCTGTCATTTGATATGTCACACAATACAGTTTGCGAAACTTTTTTTTTAATTTTCCAGGTTACCCCCTAAAAGTGGCCCCCTTTTTCAGAATTCATTAATTTACTTTACGCGTCCATCTTTGGGTCACCAATTTACATATGTTTACCAAATTTCAACTCAATCGGTCCAGTAGTTTCGGAGCAAATCGGCTGTGACAGACGGACAGACAGACGCACGAGTGATCCTAATCCTAAAAAAAACTGGCCATATCATAAATGTTTACCATTTCCGAAAGGCGGGAGAATTTTTCGCTAGTTCAATTTGAGGTCTGCTAGTCAGAGTCCGAGAGCCCCCAGAGCTTGGGGGTCCCGGTGCATGGCACAGTCTAGCCCTCCGGTTGCTACGCTACTGGTCACAATACCCACAGTACAATACCTTTAACGCCTTTAAACGGCAACGGGATCGCCATTATTTTTGTAGCCTACACAGTTTTATAAACATCCGTTAGACCTTATGTCGGTACCTAAGTAATGTCAAAAAACGTGCTGAATTACCAAGTAAAAATAAAACCAGCCAAGTGCGAGTCGGACTCGCGCACCGAGGGTTCCGTACAAAAGTACAAAAGTAAGTAAAAGTTCACCCATTACTACAATCGAGTCATAGTTATGGTATTTTTATCATATTAAAATTATTAAAAATATTTTTATTACATGATGTAACTAAAAATTTACGGTTCTCGCAAATTTCCTTTATCTGTGCTATAAGACGTTGCTTCGTACCTAATTTCAAGATTCTGAGTTCACAGGAAGGTTTTGATTCGCTTGCGAGTTTCGAAAATTTGCGGAAATTTGCGGTATAAAAGGCTGTATCTTTTGATTGCGTTGACTTAGAAGTTTGATTTTTTTACAGCTCCAAGGGACAGTAGATTTGTGTATTTAATATAAATTTTAGCTTGATACCTTCACGCGTTCCTGAGAAAAAGGGTCTTGACAGACGGACGGGCGGTTCCGTTTTTTCCTTTCAAGGTACGGAACCCTAAAATATCTGATAATTTGGTCTAACGCTTCTTTATAAAATGGCTTGAACAAACTACCTACATTATAGGATAGTTTACAGTAAAACTTTGTCCCATCTACCAAAAAGTATTTTCAAGCCAAATTTAAAACTCGACTTAAACAAACTACCGTACTTGTGCAACCGAAAAATGCAAAGTTTCGAAAGTTATCTTGCAGACCGAAACGTGCCCAGAAGTTCCTAAGCCGAGAGTTTGAACATGGACGGCGGCATTTCTTTTAAAGATTGTTGTATAATTAGTTTCTATCATAATTTTCATTTTTAAGACAATCTTTTGTTTTTTTATTTGCTACAGCAATTGCTCGTTAACCGTTTGAATTTTCCGTAATAATTTGAATATACAACCTGAAGGGTTCCTATGTAGACGGTGGAAGTAGGTAGACATCCTAGTGCTCGTCACTGGCCTAATACATGTCACTTATAATCTTATGTCAAAACAATGGAGGTGATCAATAGATGTCAACGATTAGGCATTCAGGTATCGAGCATTGGGACGTTTACCTTGCCACAATATTGCATTGTCATCGACCATAATTGAACTATGCCAAATTTCAGTAGGTACATACCAGCAAGTGGATGAAAAATAGTTAGCAAATTTTGATCAGGCTCACATCGTTTGGTGATTGTTTATAATTTATTTAAATACTAACTATTCGTGCGGCTCCACCTGCATATTAAAAATAACCAAAGCAGAGCTACTTGATAAAATGTAGCCTTGGACCATTCCCGAAATTCTATTCTATATACTAGCGTACATATATAGCGTATATTCTATACAGTAAACGACATAGCAAGTAAAATAAAAGCTTGTAAAAGAGAGTGAAGCAGATAGAACGATGTTTTTGAATTTGAATACTTTGAATGGCTTCACGGTTCTGAAATTGAACATTTCAGGAACGCATAACTGGCTATAGTAGCGGGGAATTTGTAGAACGCATATCTGCCGGACGAACGGACGTCCTGCATTACAGTTCACAATCTAGTTTTAATTAGCTTTGCTGTACTGTAGTATCCATTGCAGAGTAGCCAGTAACAAAGTGTAATTTATTTATTTATTAAGGTTGGCCAACAGATACAATAAAAAGGTTATTTATAACAGATAATGAACTACTGTTTGAGTATTCACCCAATTACAGGCAAACATGGCATGCACTAAACATAGTAAAAACTAATTTCGTACACTAAATCTAAGGTAAGTTACTTGTAAAATGGCTAGGAACATTAAAACGTAACAAAGCAGAAAGGCAAACTAAAAGAAAAAGAAAAGAAAGTTAACAGTAAACTTGGAGATTATGACAATACATTTGACCTTTGTTTACAGAGATATGTTTTGAACTGATTTTTTGACATGCTCAGTATATCAATATCAACCCTGTCAGTATATATCAACCAATCATGCTCTTTACAAATTCTCGGTATTACACTATAGGATCCAGTTGGTCGATCACGTAACGCATTGTACGCGCGTCGGGTAGATCTAAATTTGTATATGAAAAAATGACAGTTGGATCTACCTAACGCGCGTTCGGAACGTTAGGTGATTACCTCCCAGTATTAGTAAGGTACGTTCCTTGACAAGGGTCGAAAGTTAGCTAGACTAGTTTGTAATAGCTGCGGGCAGTCGAGCGTTCCTGAAATAATTTTTTGAAGAAACATTTGATCGGAGATCCAACGGCGGTCCTCAAGAGAAATTATATTAAAATATTTTAACCGGTCCTTGTACGACTTCAACACTCGCTTTTTTCCCTGGTGTACAGGGAGAAAGAATAGAAATCGTTTCTGAATTTGTTCTATTCTCTCTATGTGGCACTTCTAAAACGCCACGCCACGCCATTCTTCTATATTAATTAAGGACATTTACACCAAAGAAAGAAAAAACAAGTGACAAACAGGCTGAAGCATTTTTAGATAAATGTGCGTTTTGAGAGCAAACTTAAAACACTCCCGTGGTTTCCCCCGCACGTAGTGAAAAGCACCTATGACGTAGGCGCCCGCTAGGCGGGTTCCTGGCAGTGTAAGTGCTGAATCTGACTTGATAATAAGAATATTACTTGCTTCAATACGTATTGAATTTTTCTATATAAAGCCATTTATTTTTTAAAGTAAATACAAGATGATGATTAACATTAACTAAATTAAATTAGGTATATGTATATCAGTATATATATTTATTGAAAGTAAATACAAGGTTATGATTAACATTAACTAAGATGAATTAAAACTAAGTTAAATCTAAAAAAGGCCCTCGAGGCTTTGTACCGAGGATGCTGGCGGCATTTCCTCGCTGAATTGCAATGCTGATGCGTTGCGCGAGAAAGCCGCCAGCTCTTCGGTCACCAGTTACATCGACCAGACGTTTCGCGATTTCTGCAAATAACTTATGCGCACTGGGACCCCACGGCCCGAGGGTCTCAACGCCAAAGGGTACAAAGTCGTACTCTCTGCCGAGGCCTCTATATTTATTACATTTCAGATTTTCGGCGTTTTCCGCCGCTGCACCCGCTTTACAAGTAGTCCGTTGGAGGTGAGACGGTGCCAGTGGGTCTACACATGCAGCGTCCCACACAAGCATCCGTCCCAACCTCCACGGAACCAGAGACACACCATCAGGTCTTTTGCCATCATCTCTGACAATGCCAGCGGCTCAAGAAGTTATATGTTAGTTTATAGACTTACAAAAAAAATAAAGGTATAACAACTGAAACTTACCTGAAGCGAAATCCACCTTTATAAAAGAAACGCTTCTGTGGATAAAAGACGATTAATATGGATCGAGACTGTCACAGCCAGGTCGGGTTGGTTGGCGAGAAAAATCATAAATCAAAAGAAAAAACTCAGAGTTGTAACTCCTTTTTGATAGTTTTGAAAGAGACCATGTGTGCTATAACTAATTGTAATTGAATGTCTTGGTAATTTCGCAATACATAATTGAAACTTATTTTTGTGAGGAAGATATCTCGGATTTTTTATTCGCTATTACGATTTCGACAGGCATCTTCACATTTTTTTATGAATGTTTTGAATTACACATGCACCAACTCCTTTCTTTCCTTGGGGATCGTAAAAGTCGACAACGGGAATAAGTATGAAATGTGTTGTGGGCTTGTGGGTGACGGGCTGGCAGCCTATTATTGCATTATCCATCCATCTTTAAAACTACAATTTGCTAGAAGTCGCACTAAATTGTTCTGCTACCCCTGTTGGAAATGTACGTGTAAGTTAATTTATGTATCGTATGGATTTTTTCAAGTGGACATAAAGAATACTGCGTAAAATATATGCACTGTTGACTACAGTGACGTATTTTAAACTCGTACATGTTTAGTGCAAATCCCCATTGTAGTGAAACTTAGTAAGGTTGTTACGCCAGGACTGTATAATTCTATTAATACCGTTTAGTAATGCAGGACATACTAATGCCCGGTCGTATGGTACTCATATGTCACTTACAACTATTATACTCGTAGGGATTCGTGTTTCATACCGATTAGTAAGTAGGTATTGTTTATTTTCAAAATAGTTTCTTACTGTTCTATCCGGTATTCCGCTGGCTCGGGAGACAGCATTATTGCTTAGCTTATAATATAGTTTTTAAGTCTTTGTTTAAATAATATATGTATTTTCCTTTTGTTTTTCGTTTCATTTATTTTATTTATTTATTTAATTAAGGTTCATACTTTGTGTTTGTCAGCTACGGTAGCCTAGTGGTTCAGGCATGCGGCTGTCAAGCGGCGGTCTTGGGTTCGAATCCCGGCTCGTACCAATCAGTTTTTCGGAACTTATGTACCTACGGAATGTTTACTGTTAACTTTTCGGTGAAGGAAAACATCGCGAGGAATCCCAATAATGTCTAGTTTGCCCTCTCGGTTGGAAAGTCAGATGGCAGTCACTTTCGGAAAACTAGTGCCTATACCAAATCTTGGGTTTAGGTGTCAGAGCAGACCCCGGGCTACTTTAGGGCACAACCGGGAATAACGCTAGGAGGATGATGTATTTGTGTTTGTCACGAATAAATTATTTTCATTTTCGTAACCTCTTAGAGCAGCAACACACACTTTTTGCATCCATACAAAAGCACTGGAGAGCAAGGGCAATGAAGAGGGCTATGTTGGAAGTTTCTCTGCGTGATCCCATCTGAAATGAGAATGTACGCAGCAGAACCAAGGTAACCGATATAACCCTCCGAATCGCTAAACTTGCAAGCTTAAGTGGCAGTTGTTGCCGGGGCACATTGCACGTAGAACCGATGGCTGTTGGGGCGCAAAGGTTCTCGAGTGGTGACCACATACCGGAAGGCGCAGCGTGGGTAGACAGGTGGACTGATAAAGGTCGCGGGAGTCCGCTGGATGCGGGTGGCGCAGGACCAAACATTTTGACACTCTTTGGGAGAGTCCTATGTCCAGCAGTGGACGCCTTAGGGGCTGATATGATGATGATGATGATGACAACACACGATTATATGATACGAGGAATAGATCACCAGTTATAATCATCTGTATCGCGTTTGTATCGCTGTAAAAAGTCACCGTGTGTAACCGCTCTTAGGTACAGTCAAGTGCAAAAATCCTGTCATAAGTATGTACCATAGTACCTTAATTCTCCGACATAAGAGCCCTGGGACATATTTTTGAGTAAGTTGTAGGTATGCACCTTTATTTTTGCACTTTACTGTACCTATTTTATAGATAGGTATGTAGGTGTACCGCGATAGGGGCGCGAAAACTCACATCCGTGTTTGATAAATCGTGTATTTCTGAACATGACTCGCTAAAGTTTAATTCAATAAAACCCTGGCTGATACAGCAGGGCTGCGATTGGATTCGCGATAGTAGGCTTGTGTCCTAAGTTTTCTTACGATGCCATACCAAGCAGTTTTTGGAGAGGAACAAATAATTGTACGCGAGCAAGTACAATTAAATAAAACGTTTCATACTAATTGACATTGAAGTATGACGTCAAAGTTTGATATTTGTACTAATTGTTGTATGGAAATTCAAGTAAATTGCTGTTTCGATCGTAAAATACTGCGTTTAGGTCCACAGTTGCCATACAATTTTGTTTCTATAAAAGCGTGAGCATTCTATTGCTAACTTAGTAAACTTTGAAGCCCCATATATCTTTTATTTTATTTGTATTATATTTCGTACCTATATTTATACTTTATTACAATTATTTGATGGTTTACTATCCATTTAGCAACACTACGTTGTCAATTTTGACATGAGGAACCTATCCTATTGACGGACGGGGACATCTCACGCTTTCATGTTCCTGTCTTTTAAAATAAGAGACAGAGATCCATTGGATGTGTTGTATTGAGAGTGCGGGACTTACATTTTGCCTCTAGCTGTCAACACAACGAATCCACAAATCAATAAAGGATAGCCAGCATGCTTGTGATTCTTCGGGTATCGTAAGCTTCCATAGGCTACGTTTTCTGCTTATCTTCAGGCAGATCGTATAATACCACGGCCTGCTTCAGTTTATTATTGAACGAGCGAGCAAAACGAACGCAGTTCTCCGTTTCAGCTTGGGCCAAAATTCTTTCGTATATCTGGATGCCCAGATATACAGATGTCCGACTATAATGCTGTTCTCCTTTACAGGTCGCATTTCTCAACCGATTCTTAATTTTATGAGCATTTTAAGTTTTAAAAAAATTGAAAAAAAGAAAAGCTGTTGAGTTCTACAGCTCACATAGCCACTAATTATTTGGTAAGTTATAAAAACATAACTATACAAGCATTCTCGGTGTGTTGAACAAAAATAATATTAGGTATGCCTACCTACTTACATAGTAGACGTAGGAGCTTGTGTTTACTTTCGATTTCCACGGCTTCCTTGCGGTTTATGTATTTGCTGTGGTTGAGAGAAAACCAATAAAACGATCACAAATTGACACATGTGATATCTTACAAAAAGTTTTCAGTGCCTGCCGACGACATATTCGATTTCTGTGACGTGGATATTATCTTATAAGATTTTCTGCAGATTTTTTTCTTATCTGAAAAATGACCTTAAAACTATATATTAAATCTAAGATACTTACCTGCTGTGTTTTCTCTTACACTCTTCTTCTCTGCGCCCAGTCACCATCTAACTTTTACACCTCCGCCTCCCTGGTCCAGTTTTCTTCTATCAGATACCTCTATACATTAACACTACTCAGTAGCAAATACGAACACCTATTTCAATAAGTAAAGAAGTAGATAATGCGGATTTAGTTGTTAAAGTCGAACTGATGGCATCTAAAATGCATCGGATACTAAGAAGGCTTATACTAGCTGACTTTCAACTATTTCAAAGTGCTAAGCGCGTCTCCCATTTGCCTCCTTCCATTATTCAGTGGATGTGATGTCTATGAAGATATTGTAAAGAAAGCTTAGTAGACGTCCGCAGACATTGGCGGTTCACAACATAATAAACGCTGCGCTCAATTTGTCATTTGTATGGGGAGTTTTATTTTTTAAGCGTTTTGGAGCGTTTTGTTTCTCGGTCTCGCAAGAAATATAATGTGTGCGTGTGTGTGTGTGTGTGCGTGTGCGTGAGCATGTGCGTGCGTGTGCGTGTGCGTGCGCATGCGTGCGCGTGTGTGTGTTTGTGTTTTTGGTAGTTAGTCAACAATAAAATTTAGTAAACCCATTGAAATGGATTTAATCGTGCATATTACGTAATAAATAGTACCTAGCTCTAAAGTCTTTTCTTCAAGGCCTTTTTTGTTGCCTTATCTAATAATGTTTTTTAATTACGCACTTACAAGAGTATAATATGACGAGTATAACGAGATTTGTTATTTTGTTTGTTGTCTTGCGGGCCCTGAATAAATGCGTAAAATCCCGTAATAGGGGATTTGGCAATTTAATACTTATACGCCCCGAACATCTTGTACGATTCTTTAATTTTCCGCCGCTAACCCAAAGCCGCCCCTTTTGAACTTAAGACTTCAATTTGCGTCCGGACATGATTTTTACGTTTCACGATTCCGAGATATGAGACATGAAATGCTTTAATTTATAATCTTTAGTATATAGCTTTTGCTTTGCGATTTTTTTCATATAGGCTCACTCCTGAATGATGGTTTTTTAAATACTCTACTAGCTACTACCTCCTACCACTTATTCTACCGTGAATTACAGTGAACCCAGGCGGAGCCGCGGGTTCAAATATAGCCTGTATCCATCATCATCATCATCATATCAGCCGAAAAACGTCCACTGCTGGACATAGGCCTCCCCCAAAGAGTGCCACAATGACCGGTCCAGCGCCACTCGCATCCAGCGGACTCCAGCGACGCTTACCAGGTCATCAGTCCACCTTGTGGGGGGCCTACCCACGCTGCGCCTTCCGGTACGTGGTCGCCACTCGAGAACCTTTCCGCCCCAATCCTGAATCCATCCTGAAAGTTTATTCTTTATACCTACTGGTGTTATATAAGTGAGGATGAGTATTTTTAGATATTACCCACCCCCTATATACAAACTTACAAAGCTACAATGCCTACAATAATATTACTAGCTTCTGCCAGCGATTGTGTCCGCTTGGAACTCATTTAGGTATATCGTAGCTCCATACAAACTTTCACCCCCCTTTTCACTCATCATTTCACTTCATCCCTTAGGGGATTATTTCCGGAATAAAAACTATCCTATGTCCTTCCCCGTGACTCAAACTATCTCCATACCAAATTTTAACTTAATCAGTTCAGCGGTTTAAGTGTGAAGAGGTAACAGACATACAGGCAGACAAACAGACACACTTTCGCATTTATAATATTAGTATGGATGGTAGGTACAGACTAGTGCCCGCGTTTTACACAAAACGGATAAAATATTTCTCCTCAACACAGCGCATCCTTAGAAGCCCTGGCAACCTTACGCACCAACAGGAACGCACTAACAAATACCTACTGAACAATACGGTAGTTTCCTCATATTAAAATTGATAACGTAGTGTCGCTAAATGGATAGTAAACCATCAAATAATTGTAATAAAGTATAAATTACGAAATATAATTAAAATCATAAAAAGACCTTGAAAGTTTAGAAAAAATATGCTTTTTTTATTGTCTAAAAGTAAATGTAAAGAACCAAAAGAATCCTTACGCTATAAAGAAACAAAATTGTACTAAAACTATGGACCTAGTATTTGGAGACCGAAACAGCAATATTCTTGATTTTCCGTACAAACGGTTATCACAAATAGTAAACTGTGACGTCATTTCGTCAAACGTTTCGGCTGCCGCCAGCGAGGTACGTCTTTAACTCCAATGTTTGGGTATTTATGTTCCTTAATTTTAGTTCCTCCCATATAAACATTTGTTCCCCTCTAAAAACGGGTTCGGTAACATTGTAAAATTTTGGACACAAGCCTTTAGTGGTGTTTTTATAGCTATACGGTTTTCTGTTAAGGTACTTTCCAGTTACCTTACAAATAAATGCTCCACGTCCTACAGTGGAACTTTCTTGGATGCGCTAATACGCTTCAAGTATAAATAAATGATGCACTCTAACTCTTTTGTCCTGGAGACACATTTTTGTCCATCGCATCCGATCCGAATCACATTTCAATTTTGTTGCGCACTCGTTTCCACGCGTGGACGTCTAACGTGTCAGAACAAGGGTGCCAAATACTCATAAATTAAAAGGCACATTCATAGGGTCCTGCGTAGCAAACTGCCAGTTAGAAGCGCAAGAGAAGATATGAATGACCATGAAAACCATAATAAATATCCCAATCCCGTTCTATCTCATAGCTGCAGCTCACGGCAGCCCGCCTCACAGAACCATGTAGATGCGGATGAAATTCGATTGGCAAGTGAAAGAGTTGAGCCAAATACTTCCTAAGGACTCTTGCTTATAATGTAAGGCTACTTTTTGGCGGAGTGGATTCGATATGCGATGTTTTGTATAGTTGAGGAACGAACAGGTCCACCAATTTAAAAGATGTTGAGGTCCAAATGTGAGGCACCTTTTCATTCCGCGACTGTTGTACATTAACGAGAGCTTACTAAAGCTGGATTCATACGTATCTGACGTGATGCTCTCTGATCGTCAGATACGTATGAATCAAGCTTAATGTTGCCCAGATTTCCTTGTAACGTAGGCTCAGTGAAGAATCTATACAGACTTGCCTGACAGTTGACACTGACAGATTACATAGGTACCGCACGCATCCATCCCGCTCCGCTATACGCGGAAGTGGCCTTAGTAGACAACACAACGTAAGTAGACAGTTGAAGTTAACGCTCTGGCACTAAAACTGTACCAGGTACCTTATGCTAGTGAATGGTTTAACTTGTCACCCAAGTTCTAAACTTCGGACTGGGCACTTGCTTTGCTTAGATTTACACATCATGTAGTAGGTATGCTTAAAACGTACATCTTCGGACAGGGTTATTTTGGTAATTGTCCAATTTCGTGACTGCGGTCATGTCTAAGTACGAGGGTTGATCAATAAGTTTTGAGAATCGGTATAAAAAACAGAAGTTATTGGTGCCCTATAATTTTAAATTGTCAAATACGCTCTTTCTTATTTTACGTGCTATTATGCAGAAAATACTTTTGCTTCGCTGCAAAAAAAAACTGTTGATTGTCGTTATGAGGCTTATTTTTTATATCGAAGCAATTATACCAATTTCAATGAAGAGTTTTCAATATCAAAGAATTATAAGTAATATCTAGAGTTGGTCTAGATTAAACGGTAGGTAACTAGTTGTATCGACTTCACAAGCCTGAACAGCAGACCTGGTAATCGGCAAGCACAGCCAAAAAAAAAACTCATAGAAGTGGCATTTTTTTTTGTTCTTTGCTTAGACGAACTTGTTTAACTGCTCTACAAAGCAGCTTACACACCTTAATACATTAAGTCATTCTTAACGACATTTAAATACAATATAGGTATTATTACGTCACCCGCTCGTAGTAAAATGTCTACTTATTTCTAGTTCCAATGCGACCAAATAACATCTTAATCGGATCGCCACCATTTATGTTACAACCTGTGTATTCCATTTTATCGCCCTTGCCTTCGGCTCGGGTAGCAAATATCTGCGGATAGGCTACCTAAGACACTATAACCGTCCGTTCTGCAGGTCAATACGCGCGTCAACTCTAAATGTCACTTTTTGTATGGGAACATGACAGTTGAGTTGTCCTAACGTGAGTTAGAAAAGTAACGTGATCACCCCGTGAAGTAAATATTACAAAAGAAACAATTTAATTTAAACCAGACAGTGACAACATTTATTGTATCGCTAAATTGACTATAGGCTCTGTCAGCTGTGAAACTCGCGAGCATGTCTTTTTTCAGCAAAAACATTTTTTTGGAATTCCGAAAAATACTCGAATAAAAATCAATATAATTAATTAAACTGCTCACAAAATTTCACGAGAATCGGTTGAGAAATGCGACCTGTAGAAGAGAACAGCCGGACAACGTGACAGGCGGACAGCGTGACAGACACCGGACACCGGACATACGAACGATTTTCGGCCCAAGCTTAAGCATAGAACTTCGTTTGCATCGCTCGCTTGTTCGACAAGTAACATAACTGTGTTATATATAGGTAATTTATATGCGGTGCGGTGTATTAAAATTTCCCGTCCGGCGGTTTTCGCAACTGGAATTCGCAACCAGTTGTGAATCAGGGTTATTTTTCTTTGCTTGCAACCGGTTGCGAATCAGGAGAACTTTTTCCTTAACCGCAACTAATTAAGTTTCGTAACCAGATGCGGCAAAAGATTTTCTCTTCCTTATTCACAACTGTCCTTCATTTCATTTATTCTTTGATAAAACCAATTTGGCTTCGGTCGGTGTAGGTACGACGACGAGCGAAGCGAGGGAGTGTTAGGTTGAACTGCGCCCTGCATCGCGCGAGCCGAGCGAGCGAAGCGACTTTATTTAATTTTGTAACTAAGATAGAAAAATACTTTGTTTAATTTGTTTCAGTTTGTTGAGTTTTTATGTTTTTGTTCATTTTTAGTTTTAATTGCATATATTTTTTATTCATCATCTTCGATACTGGTTGCGAATTAAGAAATGCTTTTCTCCCGTCGCAACTATCTAAGTTTGGAAAATTCTTATTCTTTGTTCGCAAGTAAGTTGCGGTTAAGGAAAAAGTTCTCTGGATTCGCAACTAGTTTCGAAGAAATAATAAAACTTCTTAATTCGCAATTGGTTGCGGATTCCAGTTGCGAAAACGGCCGGAGGGGAAATTTCAATCCCACTACAAACATTACATGTAAAGTGATTGCCAAGACTCCCTAGCTCAAATAGCATTCAGCGTTAAAAATATATCAGATCGCAAGTAGCGCCAAGCTTCCTACTACACACGTCTTAACTCTACCAGCCACGCTCTACAAATTCTATATCTTGGCTAAAAAGTATAGCTTTGTTGGGCACACCCTATTATGTGGCCCTGGGTATGAATGATGATATTAATAATCGACGGGTTCGGGTAAGGTTTTTTTAAGTATCAATAAAATCTAAAGTATAAGAGCTATGTAAATGAAACTTTATATTATAAGTATTTAATAACTCCACTATTGATATCATATCCCCAGAATTTTGTTTATCTGGTATAATCCAACAAGTTATGAGGGTTCAAAAAAACGATAAACCTCTTCGAGAAAAGGTAGGTAGTCCCCATGCGCTTCGCTTGGCTCGTCTTGGCGGGGGCACTACCATGCCCCCAGATTAAAATAAAAAACAAACAAAACATCAAAAACGCGTCCCGGAATTGGCGGAATTCGTCCCAAGAATCGGTGTCGGTTAATTTATCCAGCATGTGCACAATACTTATAAATGTGATGCAATTAAATTTAAATTAATAATAGTCTGTACATGTACATTGCACCATGTACATACTCGTAAGCATGCATTGTGTACAACAAGTAAAATTTGCAAGTTGATTTATCGGGCGATCAGGCTGCCCCAGAACCGAACGCGTGTAATTTCTCGCCGTTGTTCTGTTGACAATGGGCGTCCAGTAACCTCATATCATTGTGACTTTGATGTTGAGTTCAGTATTTGGCGTGGCAGGTTTATTCTCAATGTCCGGATATCCGAATATCATAATTCAAAACCGTAGTTAACTAAATAATATTGTTGTAGGTATTTCATCTTGCGTAGGAGACGAATCAAACAAATGATGACACCTCTCAATAGAGGTACTCTAAATGTATTATAACTTCAAAAGAAAGAAGGCAAAACAATATGCCTGATAACAAGAATCCCATTCAAATATCTCAAAAAATTAAGAAGCTACAACCGTTTTAATATTGCTTGTTAGAGAGAGGAAACGTCACGACCATCGAGTGTCATAGTAAATGACAATCGTTTCGTATGAACGTTGCGTTTTGCGGAAAAGGGACAGGTGATAAGATAACCCCACTTAAAACTTTAGACACTTATAACTTCGTGATATTTTAACCTCTTGCGTTGTTTTTTTCTCCATTTGACTACATTTTTAATCATTTTTCGAGAAAATGAAAATACAACATTATTGTTTATTTTATTTAGTGTCTACACCCCTATTATACCTACAGTGTGTGAGTAAGTGTACCGATTGCTTTTGAAGACGAATTTTTCATACTCATGTTTTACGACGGTAGCTAACCTCGTAACCTATTGACGCTTGCGACTCCAGAAGATGTATAAGTGCTCTGAAGAGTGGGCTTACTAAAAAGGTCTTTTTATAGCATGAGTGAGTTTTTCACAGACGTGCCGTAATTAATTATAAGTGCATAGTACATTGTGATACAAGTGAGCTACGTTGATCATTACATCCGAGGCGAAATTGGCACGCGAGCCGCAGGTGAGCGTGATAAGCGAGCCGAGGATGTAATTATCAAAGCTCACGCGTTTCATACGACGTTTTTCAACACATTTGCGAGGAAATAAATAACTACAAAAGATAGAAAAATCTATGTTTCATACAACCGAAACAATCAAAATATTCACGAAATTGACAACTAGGTACACATCACAGCTATAATATTTCAACCAATCACAGAGCAGTCCAGTAGTATTATTTTCAACTAATCACAGAGCAGAATTCTCGTGGCGCGAGGCCAACTACCAATCAGATCACACACAAGCTATAATAGACGACAGATACAATTAAAAAAATAATAAAAACTATTCGGCTATTTTAAAAATGCACCGTGCTTATACATACGCCTTGTTGCGAGGTACATCTTAATAGGGACAAGCATAACGCACGAGTGTCGTAATGTTATAAAACACGCGTGTTTAATATCCTGGATTATGAGCCTAACAGCGACATTATAAGAGGCAAGTTACGAGCAAATGTGTTGAAAATACTTTTTTATATTGTATGTCCGTGACGGGCAAAATGTTGTGTCTAAATAATATGTTTTATGTTAATGTCAATTAAAATCCTTATACACAGTTAACCAATGTTGTAATATAAATGAAAAGAGGTAGATATGCTGTCTATACGCAATTCCATGTTTAAAAATGGCCACCAAAACTGACAGCTAACGTTTCCATTGACAACTCGAAACTTGGGTAAGTTGGTGGTGCAATTAAGTCAATTTTAGTGTGCCACTTTTGGAGTGGTTATAATCTATCTACCTCTTTTTTATACTACATCATTGCAGTTAACAATAAATATTATTCTATTGAATTCTATTCTATAAGCTCATAATATCATGACCGCGTTGCTGACCCTCTCCTGATTTGAGGTTTTGTCGCGTTGACAGGTCCCTCACTTTCAACACAATAGAGGGTCTGGCGACCTCACTCGCAACCAGAGGGGTAATCACGTAACGTTTTGAACGCGCGTTAGGTAGATCCAACTGTCATTTTTCCGCATAAAAATTGACGTTTAGATCTACCTGACGCGCGTACAATGCGTTACGTGATCGACCAGCAGGAACTCAACGCCACATAATCTACGGAGCAATGTAAATTCGCCGCTAGAGGGGCTAGTGGCGCGTCGGGACTTCAAAATGTCAAATGCCATGCCAATGGTGAGTGGATTTTGCGGGTTTTTTCGTACCTAATTCCTAATAATGTTTTGAATATTTTGCATTAATTATGGCAAACAAGTCTTCTGTAAGGAGGAGGTACTTCCCCGGTTGGGCTGTTTCAATTATGGATACAAAATGGTGATTGAACATTACAGCCCGACAAAAAACTGTTCTAAGGCTCTGACATAACTATACGTTCAAGAGGATGTGTATTAACCGTAGCTAATAGCATTTTACTGTAGGTACCTTATATTTTTTTTAATAATAAGTAAATATAGATCGTTCATCCCTATGACGATGACCTATTATGATGATGATGATGATGATGATGAGATTATTTATTTCACGATTAAATTAAAGATTCCTGATTATAGACGGTTGCATCGGATAATACACAAACTACCAATGTAGTAAGAATGCCTGGGGCGCTTCCATAGAATGATCTACTCTCTGAGCTCTAGCTGTAACCATTGCAGTTGTGTAGCGTTTCGTCGTTAGCGCCACAGTAAATATATTAACTAAAGCAGTATGTTAACTAGCGTCTCTTCAGACCAGCGCTCCACTGAGAACCAATTCTACGCGGCACAAGTTACTCATGCACCGGCGAGCCCGCCGAAGTTACTTTTCAGATCTCTTTAAATTTGTACCATGTACTCTTATTACACTAAATTTACAAGTGCTTGTGTCATACTCATACACTGATAGGTGGTCGTGGACCGGTATAAACATTATTCTTTTAAGCTTTTTGTCTTTTATGTCTCATGATTAGGTTGTTTTGTTAGCATAATTATCATATATTAATGAACCTCCAGGTCTTTGTGCTTTATGTTTGTTGGTTGGTGTACCCCATATACACGGTGCCCGTGAGCATTGCGAGAGATTTTAACAGGATATTCCTGACTATATTTTAAGTTAAAAATGTTAATTAACGTCGAGTAAATTCGGTTCGGTTTTAGAGATATTTACATTTTTGTGTAAAAATGATGTAATGAAATCTCCAGTATGAAACACCTTTATGATTGCGACGTTGCGAGACTTAACCATCTACTTTGACAGCTCGTCCTAAAGACACGTTTTTACTAGATTAGCAATTATTGTGTATGAAAATAAGAAAAAAATTAAAAATCAAAATCGACCTAGCTTCATATATATTACTCCTTATAGCCTCAGGAATTCGTGATTAAAATCTCTCGCAATGCTCACGGGCACCGTGTATATTTGTTTATGTGACTGGTTGTGTTATAAATAAACTAAAAAAATAAAAAGTTTATTGTAGCGATACGAGTCTGTGTGAGTGCGTCAAATCGGACGTTGAAGTACAGATTTGTTATACTGCTTTAAGCTACATATATTATGTTGTGTTACTGCGAAGACTGATAAAGTTGTTACGGTCAGTAGGCGTGTGATGAGCTCAGGGCTTGATCTAGTAAAGCTTGTGTCGATCACTTTGTATGCAAAGTCACTCCGGACTATATCGGTAGTTTCCACGTACATGTTGTCGCCAATGTACGGCCGTAGTTTGTAACGGCTGAAACTATGTTATTAAATAAGGTTATTTACGACGTTGATAAAAATAACAGGTTATTTTATGTTCGGTGTAATGTCTATACGGTGTTATAAGCCAGCAGCGGTACACCAATAGGAGCAACAAACTAACTACATTACCTAATACCTACGTCTATCAAATCGCTTAAATATGATTATGAGGTATGTAAGTAATTAATTGAATCAGTGTAGATGAGTGTATATTGGTTTGCATAAAATCGAAAGTCATATTTTTGATAGACATAAACCAAATCGAATCATCAACATACCCAAAATAATATAAAATATTACCCACCACATCTCTTGCCAGTATCTCCTGATGATGCTTCGTAGAGAGGGAAAACAAGTGTCGAGGATTTTCATTATTGGTGGTGGTTTGTTGTATTTGTTTGCGCGTGCGGAGGGGCTAGGCCCGTTAAGCGTGTGAATTGGAAAATATTAAGTTATTTGAAACGCCTTTCTGACCAGATTAGAAAATAATAAGGACTGATTTTCAGATATATCGTTCTTGACTATATAATTGTTTATCTCTGATATACTGGAAACATGATTGCTTAAAGATTTGTCGATAGAATAATAATCTTTCTTTTCCTTTTTTAACTCAGCCCACTGAAACGCTGCATTATTTTACGACACAATACAGTTACAATGTGGTATTTTACCTCATCAATCTCATTTAAGGAAACATGAATAAAACTTCACAAAGTTAGGTATTTATCGAAATTTGTCCAAAAAAGCTGTTCCTGAAGAGTGTTGCATCTCGCTTTCACATGCGTGGAAGGGGTGGGGTACACCACGTAATTCCAAAGAGCCATTTGTCCGAAAGAATATTATTTCCGAATTCATAATTCAGAAAACCATGATCCGCTAAAATAAATTTAGATTTTTAACCGACTTCTTCGACTTCGAAGGAGGAGGTTATATTATAATTATATATTTTTTAAATGTATGTTTCACCGATTTCTCCGTCAATTGTGGACCCATTTCCAAATTTTTTATTTATTCGAGATAGTATCCTCCTGAGGTGGTACCATTGCCACAAGTCAGGATCTGATCATGGGATCTCAGGGAAATTGAGCGCATCCCTAAAATTTTATAGGCACGCGTGTAGTGATTTAGTTATTTTCTATTATAACTCGTGTATTTACCCCCGGAAATCACAATTTTGGTGAAGAGGAACTGATGATGAAGACCACAGATGACTTATGGTAGGGTACTCCTCAAGGATGTAAAGTACGTCGAAGATTCTGAGATGGTTCCGTTGAATTAGCAACTAATGATGTGTCAATTCTGATATCCTTGAGGAATCGACGGAACTCCTCAAATATTATCAGCCCACATATATAGGTATATATAGCGACTTGGATTTTTTCTGTAATAATCAACGCATTTGCTCTCGGAAAGCAGGTCATGTGGTAAATTTCAAAGGAAATGTGGAAACTTTCATGTACCTACGTCATGGACTTTAATTGTTGAGCGTTGATTTAGGTGTCAACTAATTTTGGTTTTTAATAGTTAAGCTATGAATTTCCAGTTAAAGGTGAGCTCTAAATGGCTCAACGATTAAAGTCCGTGACTGTACCTATGTCGCTTGGCGAAGTACTGAATTGGAGTCGGTTTAATCTTTGTTTTTAAGGTAAATTATTATTTAATAGGATCCTAATAAACTAGCCTAACCAATTTATATATTCTATTAAATCATCTACCTACGTCCAAATTTTAGTTGAGCGGAAAATGGCGTTCGGATTTTGAAATTTAGGAATAATGATAGTTTCGGACCATGACTTCGGAATTTTTCTGCGTTATCGCGTGGAAGACATACACGTGTCTCGTACAAGGGAGCGTGGTTTTTCGCGAATCGACTCGAATCCCCTTAACTTCACTGCATGTAATAATAATTTAATGCTAATTGTTAAAATACGAAATTAGTACATCTCTTCATCGCTAATAAACCTGCACGTTATTTAGCGGAGTAGCAAAAGAATATTGTTCTAGTACCATAGGAACCAACTGTTTCTAAATCTAGCGATCAGTGGCGTTCCATTAGGAGTTCAATTAAAATTTTCCAATGTTTAGTCATGTGACTATAGTCCATTGTTTCCCTACATAATTTAGGTAATCAGGTGCCAACTGAAACGAAGCAAACATGAAACGGGCGGGCTTGATTTACATTCCAATTTAGTTCAGCACTCCGCACCGGTTTTTCCAAGGAAGCATTACTCCCGCTACATTTTTTAGTTTTTGTCTGTACAAATAAAAACTTTACCAGCGCTGCATGTTCCAGTATTTATTGGGGCCATTTAACGGATTGTGTTTACTTAAGAAAACTCTTGTTGCTTGATCTGAAATAAGGGAAGGGACTATTTTACTAGGGATAGCTATAATGCGTGATCTAGTTACATACATGTATCACTAGACTAGTCTAATGAAGTAGATATAAATACCGTAAACTAACGTTTTTATGGCTCTAATTCGTGGACAACACTGTGGTCAAATGACGTGAGTGTGAGTCCATCGATTTAAAAATGTAAAAAATCTATTGCCTACTTTCTAGCCTCTACAACAATGTACTATTTGTGCGTGTATAAAAGCAAACTAAATTGTTTAACGATGTATGTACCATGAGCAAAACCACTCACGGCTATGTTTCTACATGTACGATAGGAGAAACAATAGGGGTGCCCAGGGAGACTTTTCCGAAACCTAACAATCGGTGAAATGAACATTCGTATTTTAAGCTCGATTTTCCGTTGGCGCCTTTAGTTGCAAATTCTAGAAAGACGAAGCGCAAACGAGGATTTTGAGGACAATATTCCAGACATTAGCACGACGAGTTGTCATGTTTTTTGAGTTATATATGGGCCATAATACATACATGTATGCACACGTTAGTTTTATGACACTATTTAGACCAAAGATTTCCACAGATGTCATTAGAGGGAATATTGCTAGCAATAAATCTTTAGTTTATGAAACAAGTAGCGTGTTACACAGATTGCAAGCGGTATAAAATTGTATAGCTCCAGTCTCTCATGAATGTCTATCTATAATGTCGAAATAGAAGTGAATTTTCGAAATCGGATCAGTACCTGGTTCTGAAGATTACCCACAGTATGTATGAATCGAATAAAATTTTAAAAATACAGGGCACTCTATACCTAATATAAAAGGTTCAGGGTCTGCCTACATCATGTTAAAATAAATCGTAAAAAGGCCGTTTTGCTATATTACTGTCGAGACCACTTTTATAGTGATCTACCCTACCTTATTAAGTCAGTGACGGACCCTTTTACCCGGCCGGCCCTCGAAACGTTTATGAAAGTGAAAATGTCCTTAACTGCACCTGTTTACCCTATTACACGGCATTTGCCTGAAATTGAACGTAAAATTGTCAAAAGGACTGAAAAATAATTGATGTTAATTACTTCTAAATTTACGGCAGTCGTTTACTTTTTTATTTCCCATTCGATTTAAAATAGAAATGTTTTGGGAGGGATTTAATTTTATTACACGCTTTATATTGCTTTGGTTATTAGTTTTATTATGTATTTAGTTACCATTTAGTGATTCGATCTGGTCTGATGAGTCTTCAAATTTGCCAGATATCAGGCCTTCATTATCCTAAAATATCGTAAGTCATTGAAACTCTAGAACATTTAAACTGTATTTTTAGATCTGTTGTATGGTTTGCAAATAACACAACTGCGAAAACACTGCCGATAGGAAACAGCTGGTTAGGGAGTAAATTATTGTGGTGATAATCCAAATACCAAGAACACTGAACCTTTACAAGGTTTCAGAGGAATTTTCTCCTGCGTATGGCAGTTGTGTGTTTATCCTTGCCTTGCTGCGGTTTTCCCAAAGTATTTAGTAGGTAAATAAAAAGCCCAATTTTTTATTAGTTGAAAAAGTTGGTACAGTAAAGCACGGTAATAGCTGCTTAATGAGTTAAAAAAACTACATAAACTATTCTTTATATTTTTTTGCTTCTTCCTACTCAGAATCCTTATACTTTTTATTTCTTGTTTAAATATACTTAGTATAACGATTCCGAGTAAGAAGAACGCAAAAAAATGCAATGCTGAAATAGTTATTTACAGTACACAATGGTGTTACTTTTCCGCACGAGTCCGGAAATGAGCACTTTCCGTGCATATGTTGAAACTTTAAAGAGTCATATGTACTGTAAAACGTTGTACGATACCTACACGTGCGAATAGGTAATTCGCAACTCGTGTCGATTTAAAACACTCCCTTCGGTCGTGTTTTAATTTATCGCCACTCGTTGCGAATTTCCTATTTTCTGCACTTGTATCGTAAATAACTATTACGATACAAGTGCACAAGTGCGACCAGTGTTGCCAATTTATAGTTGTGCAATTGTAACTTTTAGTTTCATGAAACAGGCCACAGGCCCTTATTTCGGCAACAACAACTGTCATCTGACAGTGACAATACCTACATTAAGGCGCCGCCAGCACCGGAATATTTTAAATCTAAATTTCAAATTTGTTACACCCCGTTCTGGTTGCGAGCTCCGTACATCCAGGAGTCTTAAACTCTCTGTCCTGTCTCACCGTACTGGTTTCCTCTCAAATTCCTTCGCTGTTCAGGCTATTCGTCCGTGGAATGATCTCCCTCTTACCGTCAGGCAAGCTCAGAGCAAATTGTCCTTTAAACGCAAGTTGCGTAAGCATCTCTTTTCTACTATTCAAGATATTCATCAATCCTCGTGATATCTTGTACGGGTACATAAAATTGTATGTATTTAAGTACGATAAGTAAGTTTATATTGTACGCAATAAAAATATGTATATTCATAAAATTAATTGATTTGTGTTTCCATTCGAGTCTCAGTATTTAGGATCCTGCACCACTAAAGGTTCTGTTTAGCCCAGTAGTTGACTGGTAGAGAATTCCTGATGGCTTTAAGTCCGCCAATTGTACTTGTATTTGTATATTTGTGCAATAAAGTTTAAATAAATAAGCCTGCAACACACTGCAGCATTGGCGCGGCCTGCGGCTGCGGTGGCGGTCAATAGTAAATTCGACAGCTAATGACAAGTTTACTATTGACCACCGCAGCCAGGCCGCGCCAGTCTGTGAGAGGCTTTAGGCCTGAATCACATTGTCGCGGTCCGCGGTGACGGTCAATAGTAAACTTGACAGTTAATGTCAAATTTACTTTTGACCGCCACCGCAGGCCACGCCAGTGTGATTCAGGCTTTACTGGGTCTACAAGTAAAGATGGTTGCTGGGTAGTATTGTTACTTATCTGTCAGATGACAATCATCAAATCGGTGAAATAGGAGTCAGCCCAAAGCCTAAATCCTTTGACGCCGAGTTTACGCAACGACGTCATACGCGTCACGATTGAGACGCATAATGATGAAGCAGTCAGTCACAAATTACATAGGTTGCGTACATTTTGTAATTTTGAGGCGGTTCAATTTGAGCTGGTATATCTGATATGGTTCAAACTAATCTCTTTAATAAGTCACGAAATAAATCATAAAATTAAATTAATTTACACTAATATGAACGTCTGTATCTTTCAAGTTTCAAGTTCATTGCTTGCTTTAATTTAATTAACCTGGATAACAACAACTATGCATAGCATATTGATGGAAAACTAATTTTCGTGAGTAATATAATGAATGACAGAGCGGGAATTTAATATCCAATTAGCTTTCATAACTTATAGCTTTTATGATCAAATTCGATGACTTATAGCCACTGTATATATATATAATTTTACCGTAAAAAAACGTACTTGTATTGGCCAGAACATGCGTCACGCGTTGTCGTCTTTAACGTGTTATAAGTTGTGTAAATTAAATTGATATGTATGTTAGTCTGTAAGGTATTTGTAAATATAGGCCTTGTTGCCTGACGCAAATAGATAAATAAAATTAAATATTAGTAGTAGATAGACAGTTCTAGATTGTCCTACTTTACGGCCATTAGAAACTTTTTAGTAACTGATTCAGGATATTTAGCTTTATGTATACCTAACTCTCTAACCGTTAGCTTAACAATCTATTATTTATTCTCAATTTTTGTCCATTAAACCACTTAAGAACTCACAGGGCTTGAAATACTTTTAGACGGTAAAAATGTTTGCGTAAAAATGGAAGTTCAAACATTAACCTGAAATTTTCATACTTGCATTTTCCCACCTCCTAGAATATTTCAGTAACCCGGTTTTAACATTCAATGCAATAGCGACGAGGTAAGTCACGAACTTGGCCGTAAATCTCTATGACTTCCTCTTCCTTATCCTGTAACACTGTAACCTATAGACAGATAGTTATATATAGCAGATGAGTAGGTAATATTGGGGGAAAGTTAAAAGTGGATTAGTGGGTCAGAGTATTGATTAGTTTAAAAGTCAATTAGGTAACCAAATTAAGGAGATTTTTAATTCACTAAAATTCGGGTTACCTTTTTAATTCAAATCTGTTGGACAGATAAAATACGGTTCTCTTTTTCTTCTTGGTCGATACGTTCTTGTCAGAACGGTCGTGGTCGTTATGAGTGGCGTTACGTAAAAAAATGGTTGTCTGTAAAGTCGGTTTACGGACGATAATTTTACGTGATGTGAAAAATTGCATAACACATATTTACTCATTTATTGTTAGGAATACTCCTGTGAAGTTTCGAATAAAATAGTCGATCTATTCTTGTTTCCCCATACAAACTTTGGACCCCCATTTTACCCCCTTAGAAGGTGAATTTTGAAAAATCATTTCTTAGTGCACCCCTAGACCTTATAAGGAACCTACGTGCCAAATTTGGAATCTGTAGAGCCAGGTTTGGGTTGTGCATTGATATGTCAGTCAACGGAACGGGACAATGAGTCACACTTTTTCATCGATTTATAAGACGTTTTCACGTCAAAATGGTACGGTTACATTAGAACTACTACTAAAATATATCTGCTCCTCTTGCCATGTTAGCTGAAATCGATATGTTAATCCAAATAATTAGAACGATTAATATTTCGGCTTTACATTTCATTTGGCCTGTTAAGATTTAGTACCCATTTTTAATGAATTAGATAAAAGTTACCTAGTCGTCCGTTTAGACACTATGTCGGCAAACACTCCAATGGGAAGAATTATTTTATTTTGTCCTTGGTACTCGTACACGTCTACAAAAGGGTAGGTAAGTAGATGAATTAGTGACACACAATTTCAAAAAAAAAGTAATAAATATAAACAGACACCCCTAAAAATTAAAAACCACGACAGTACCTATATATGCATGAAAAAACCGGGCAAGTGCGAGTCTGACTCGCGCACCGAGGGTTCCGTACGAAATATCATACAACACACCCATCTTAAATTTATTCTTCAAAACCGGCCAAGTGCGTGTCGGACCACGCAAAACGAAGGGTTCCGTGCCTATTAAAAAGGTCGTATCACCCCAGAAATTTTACGGCACTTACGTCCTTTTCTTTGAGGAAGGCAGTTTTTCAGCAATATCTCGAAAACCTCTAAACCGATCTTTTTTTTTTTTTTTAATCTTTATTTATTTAACGAGGGTTTTACAAATGCCACCCTCATAGTGGCTCTCTTATTCTAATTATCTACTTCTTAATTTTAATATAAGCTTAACTAAATTGTACACTGATTCCGCCTCTTCGGAGGTCGGAGTAGCTAATATACTGTTTATCCTACCGAGATCATAGTTATCTAAAATATTTAGTAGACGCCGCTGTGCGTCACCCCGGCCACACTCCATTGTAACGTGGTATACATCTTCCACAACCCCACATATGGTGCAATTGGGAGAGTCAACTTTCCGCATCATGTATGCATAACTATTTAATGGAATGTGGCCGGAGCGAAGTCTAAGAGCAACAGTCACATCTTGTCTACTAAAATTACTTAGGCTGAACCACGGGGTCCGAGGAAGTGTGGGCTGGATGGTTTTATACCAAATACCTTTAGTGCGGGATCTTTCGTCGAAATATTCGGTCCACATTTCGTGGCACATAACTTTGACATTATACAGGGCATCAGTAAACCACGGTATACTACGGTGTAAATCACCCGTTTCAATCGCTTGTCTCGCCAGCCGATCCACCTCCTCATTCCCGGCGACGCCGGAGTGTGACGGAATCCACTGTATAATTACTTTTTTGTTATTAGCGTACAGTTTTAACAAAAGACGGATTATTGTGTATGCCACTGGAATGCCCCTAAAAACATAAGTACAACGGTTCAAATGCTGCATAGCACTTCTGGAGTCTGTTAAAATTACAAAATTTACCTGATTATTAATACTGTCAGTTCAAAACAATTTTCGGTGAAGGAAATTAATAAGCCCTATATCCATGAATTTTTCTATATTTTTAAAATACACCGTTCAAAAATTAGAGGGGGGGGGACAGAATTTTAGTGACTTTCGGGGCGATTATCTCCGACCCTATTCACTTAATCAAAAAAAATGCTAAGAAACCTTATATTTATTTTGAAAGGCCTATCGATTGATGTGCCACACGGGGGGTCACAATGAAAATTTTTTTTTTGCATTTTAGTTTTATGTATGGAGTGCACCCCTAAAAAATTTTTTTTTTTGTCATTTTAATTACAAAACTATGTAGCGGCTAGCAAAATACACCTATCCTCAAAATTTTATTCAAATACACCTTATAGTTTTCGAGTAAAATGCCTGTGACATACGGACAGACGGACAGACGGACAGACGGACAAACGGACAGACGGACAGACGGACAGACGGACAGACGGACATGACGAAACTATAAGGGTTCCGTTTTTGCCATTTTGGCTACGGAACCCTAAAAATGCGTGAGTGAGTACGATATGACATTTTTTTATTTTATTTATTCATTTCAAATTGAAAGACAAACGAGTGTGGGCCGCTTTTGATGAATAAGGGCATCATTAGTGTTTTTCGAAGAGTTCATGGGATTTCGCAAAGTTAAATGAATGATTACTTAAAAACACTACTAATTTTAAGTTTTCATAGTAGACTGCGTTAGTTTATGATCATGTGCCATTGGGACAATTGCTCGAAGAATACGAGGCTTGGGGGAATGTACCTGCGACGTCGCCTTAATTTATGAGATGTAATATTCGCGCTCAGCGTCCTACCTGGAGCCTATTCTGATGGACTCGGGAGACAAATTTGCGGGTGTTAGAAGCTTTGTTCGAGTAATGTTTCAGCGCAAAATGATTCTTTATTTTGCCGTTAATGAACTGTGACAAAATGTGCCTAATTTATAACGGTGATAAATTCAGTTTATTATTGATTGCAAAAAGGTGAAATTCGTTATTATTATTGTCCTCAGCAGAGTACAAGCTTTCTCGCAATGAGATTACCGCTCAATGATAATCATAATTTAACATTTTAACTACCAGTCATATCTGGCAGCAAAGTATTTTAGACTATTTAATATTTTATGATAGAACTCAAAATCATAAAAAAATTGCATAGGTAATAGTGAAGATACGATCTTTGACAGCTCATTCATCATCATCGTTCATTTCATTAATTTATGTCGCAATTTAATGAAAAAAAACATTATTCACATCTGATAGTGTGTGCATTATGACTAAATTGTGACTGCCATAGCTGCCATTAAACACGCCATAAAACACCCCCGACACAACACACATGGCTAAGATCCAACTTAACGGATAAGATTTCCGATTTAATAAGATCGCACTCATATCGGTTCGTCCGTTTGAGAGCTACGATGACACAGAGATACGGGCAAGACCGTAAAATTGGCCATAAAATTAGCATAAGAAAATATGTAACAGTTTAGATAAAGGTCAATCTGCAATGAAGTATGTTGAATCTTTTCTTTTTTAATCGATTCAAGTTGTATGAGGTAAATTATATGTACATGAGCATAATCCCGTTAGAATTTTATGTCTACTTTAAATTATAAAAAAAAACAATAAAAATATCCCTTATTACAAATTATTTTGGTAACAATAGTGAACTAAGCTTTACACACTAATAAGTAGCGTAACGTATGACTGTAACGTATACATAAGATTTATAAAAGACGTATAAAAAAGTTACATAGTTACATAAAACACACGCTCAAAATTGATACATTTTTTAAGTCAGTAGAATATTGTTATAACTATGATGCCAAGCTATTAGCAGTCATCAAACATGAAACTACTATGCCATCTGTATTAATACGCAAACCAATGCACACTTGACAATAAAGTCCCCAAATACAGTGTTACATATTGGATGACAAAGCGATGTGCATTCACTTCTACGGTCTGTACACGACTAAATATGGCCGACAAGAACAGCTTTTTGTTCATGGAGTAGTTAGTAAACAGTCTTGCCCTATTTATTAAAACGGTTTCTTTCAAGTAGTTGGTAGATTTTAATGGAAAAAAACCGGCCAAGAGCGTGTCGGGCCACGCTCAGTGTAGGGTTCCGTAGTTTTTCGTCCGTCACAGTACCTAAGTGTCCCCACTTAAGCGTTAAAAAATGGGCTATTTGTTACATTCATTGTGATTTTGTAGAAATTACAGGTACAATAAACACCTGCTTATACGGTTAAATTACAAACTTAGTTCAGAAATTATTTAGTAATTTTTTTCAAAAACTATTCTACCTAATCAAGTTCAAAATAATTTTCCTAGAAATAAAGAAATTTTCGGTTTCTAGAAAGTTTTTATAAAGTTCTACTTTTGAGATTTTTTTCATATTTTTAAAACTTATGGTTCAAAAGTTAGATGGGGGGGGACACATTTTTTTTTACATCTGAAGCGATTATCTCCGAAAATATTAACATTATCAGAAAATGATATTAGCAAACCCCTATTAATTTTTAAATACCTATCCAACAATATATCACACGTTAGGGTTGAAATGAAGAAAAAAAACACTCCCCACGTTACGTAGGTATAGGGGAGGTACCCTAATAAATAAAAAAAACACTTTATTTTACCACTTTGTCGGCGTGATTGATATACATATTAGTACAAAATTTCAGCTTTCTAGTGCTAACGGTTACTGAGATTATCCGCGGACGGACGGACAGACAAAGCGAAACTATAAAGGTTACTAGTCGACTACGGAACCCTAAAAATGGTTGTAAACGTCGTGTTATAAAAAGCATATAGAAGAATCGGTCTCGCGAGGTTTTTTGATGAAATAAGTAATATTTTAATGCTTAATTACGTTCTCAAACTAGGTGACTTGCTGAGTAATACATTGAATATGCTCGAAAATACACAAGAAATTTAAAAAAAAATCCTTATTTGGCACAAATTCACATTTTTAGTTTGTATGGAAGACTCCTTGCATTGTCGACACCTAACATTTCTAATATCCAAAAAAACGTGAAATCATAATTTTATCGTCATTTGTCAAGTGTTACAAAGTCGCTCAAAATACTATTTTATTAGATACAAAGACAGTCATCAAGCTAGCATGAATAGTTTTTATGAAAACTCTGAGCAAGTTTTGTATCATTTTCTATGTAAAGAAATAATGCCAGTTTTACGGCCTTTCCCATACACAGATACACATGTTAAACTTGTGACACCTCTCGTTGGCGACGTAGGTTAAAAATCGGGTTCAGTTTTCGCATGGCTGCCTGATAAGCGTAAAATAAAGTGTAAACCGTGTAAAAGACGTTATTTACACATTTAACTTTACACTTGATAAACCCCTCACATTCTGATTCCAGAATCAGTCTGAGGTATATCCGGTCTACTGACGACACACGGGCTTAAGAACATAATCTTTATCACTTGAGCACTCACATACTCCCTTTATTTTATACCAGCTTCATGTAATGTCGTCCCTGGCACACGGTGCTATGATAAATGCTACAACTCTGAGTTGGACGAATGTGTGATACGTTCTCGGAATGTCCCATAAAGGTGATGCATTTTGCAAGAGTTTGTACATAGTTTACGTACAATTTAAGCTGAGTGCTTTTTACCTGCGGTGTAAAACACCTGAGTAACGGGAATACTTTAACTTTTACTTATACTTAGTTTTGTCGAAGTCTTAGGATTGTGCACATAATTCTCTTAATAGACGCTCGCTAGGCGGCATGATCTTACCCGTCCTTCTAGTTCAATTGAACAAGTATAAGAGTTCGATTAAGCGTATGGACCAAACCTAAACATAATCATCCTCTTAAATCACGTGGAACAGGAAAGCAAAGTCGTAATTTGTGAGGATTAAAGTGGACGAGCAATCAGTGGCGCTCAGTGTAAATGCTGACTCAACTGCATCAAGTGTAATTTGAAGTTTCAATTTATACACTTTTTTAAATTATTATTGCATCTGTTCTGATGTTTGCAATAAAGAAATTTAAAGCAAGGTATAGATAGATCGGGAGCATAGTATCGAATAGAAAACTGTTTCATTACAGATATCAATTGTAAATACCTATAACGTGTTCTGATGTAACTTACAAAGGGACTTAGGGTCATATCCACGATGCTTCATTCGATGCACCGCATGAACAAACATCATGAACGAGGACACACCAATCCCTTGATATTACTTGTTTGTGTTTAGTCCATATGACGGCGTTGGTTGTTATGGGGAGTTTTTGTAAATTGCATACTCTGGGCATTATTGTTTAGGCGGCACCGTAGTTCAGCGTACGTGAAAGAAGTGCAAAACTCCATGAAATATGCAGCAGGGTCTCAACTTAGTTGCACATGCGTTTGAAAAGCGAAATTGATGAATCAAATGGCCCTCTGCTCATTATTATAGGCAAAATAATTGTCATGTTTTGCTCCTGTTTGTAATCGTTGTAATGAATGAATTTGCGTGGAGTATTCCCAATTATTTCCAAGGCCGTTTACCCTTTATTGCGTTCATAATTAAATTCGGCTCGGTTTCATTTTCGTGTACAATCGACACGTGTTTGCGCTTACATGAGTTTACCGTATATAATTTTGAGCCAATTATTCGTTTTTGATGAGATTGAAATATGAAACATATACTCCGATTAATGAGGTAGTGGCGAAATTATGGCTTTTGATGAACGGATAGACAGCGATTGATTGCATTAAGTGTTCCGTTAGACTAATTGGAACGCTAAAAGCAGTAAGAAAAGTAATGTTTGATGATGGTTATTTTACATCTATTTTTGTAAACCCTGCATGAAATTCCAACTCGAGACTGACTCGTCTATTATAATGGGTACAATAAAATAAATATAATTTATTATTAAGACCCAAAAATACCTTTGAATAGCCGGCCAAAAGCTAGTATTTTGAATATTCGTCGATTGGAGTAAGGGCTCATAATAATTATATCAACCAACTTTGTTTTTAATGAATATCCAAATTGGATCACCGAAGAGACGACAAGGGAATACATTCTTATTAAATTACGCAAATTTAATAAGCTAACGCCAAACATGATCGAGTGTATCAAATGTGAACATTTGCGTGTGTGGGTGTGTGACAATTTTTGTTACACACTTCACTTCATATTTGTATTTCAACCTGTCTAGGTACATGCTCTTTTCCACACACGCTGAGAATTTTAGTGACTTTCGGGGCGTTTATCTCCGACTCTATTCATTTAATCAAAAAAGATGCTGAGAAACCTTATATTTATTTTGAAGGCCTATCGATTGATGTGCCGCAATACGTTGCCTTACAATGAAAAAAAAAATTGATTTTTAGTTTTATATATGGAGTATGGAGTGCACCCCTAAAAATTTTTTTTGTCATTTTAATTACAAAACTATGTAGCGGCTAACAAAATACACCTACTCGTATTCTCAAAATTTTCTTCAAATACACCTTATAGTTTTCGTGTAAAATGCCCGTGACATACGGACAGACGGACATAACGAAACTATAAGGGTTCCGTTTTCGCCATTTTGGCTACGGAACTCTAAAAACATACAGTCGAATTGAGAACCTCCTCCTTTTTTGAAGTCGGTTAAAAACCGTAAACCTTAAAATGTTACTCATTTTTTTGTGAAATGACACTTGTCGTTGGTAACCTCCATTTTTTCCCCATATTAGGTTTACGCGCCGCCATCGTTCTCTTTTCATCCATAACCACCTACGACACACGCGCGTCACATGCAAATTAAATATTGTTAAAATTGTACTTGCAGTCTTGCAGTAAAACTATAATAGAATGGTGAAAACTGTTTTATGAAAAAAAAAAAAGTTTATTCAATTAAACAATCCTTGCTTTACAGTATTTAAACATCCTTACTATGGGGCTAGTTTGATTTGTGTAAGATTATCCCCAATTTTTTTTTTTATCCTTTCCTTATGTCCCCGTCCCAGTCCCAGACTCAGGTTGATATTTGCCAATAACTCAAATATCAAATATTATTCCTAGCTTCCGCCCACGACTTCATCTCCGTGGTTTGCGCAGCACTGAGAAATTGTGCTAATTATAATTCATGAGTAAACTTAGCCAAAAATCTTAGGCAAGAAATTGTCTATACGCGAAAGCTAATAATGCGAAACCGCTCCGAGTTTAACAGTGCAATTTACAAGCATTAATAATAACTAACTACGCAGGCAAAGTTTCTCTAATCGTCAAGCTGCAACTGCCAGAACAGAACATGTAGGTGTTCATGGAAACGTTATGGCAAGTTGGTTTCACAAGCCTGTAGAGGCAGGATACAGTACTTACGAGTATGTCAGGAGTGTTGAAGACAACCCGGCAACTTAACGCCCCAATATTATACGGGGTGTTTCCTGTAACAGGAGCAATAAATTAAACGGAGGCTTCCTTACTGCATTTGTAGTAACCCCTTTTGTCCATTTCTTTTCAAATGTTTTTAACTCGGAGAAAAATTGATCTGAAGTTATGACCTCCGAGTAATGTATCTTGGCACCACGAGATCATAGCACAGTAGTCAATGCAGATTTTGAGGTAGCATCATGTAGTGAGTCATAATAGTTTTTGCATTTTTGTTTTCAAAAGATATTTTTGTGATTTTTTCAATTTTTTTCAATTTTTTTTTTGTGTTTTTAAAACAATAAAATACTTATATCACTCCAGAAGAGTAAAAAAGTACACCAAAACTTTAGTTAAAGAAAAAAAAATCCGAAAAAAATATATTTTTTTTCAATCAAAACCACTTAGAAACAATTGATCACAAGCTTAATAATCTACCATTTAATTTATTGCTCCTGTTACAGGAAACACCCCGTATAGCATTTAGCGCGATACTGACGTGCTAAGTTCTATCGACGTTTAGTTTAGGGTTATTGAATGCTACCACATAGTAATCGCATACAAATTGTCATAAAATCTGTAATCAAGGCCATTGCAGAAGATAATTATATTCCCTGGCACTAATTATTATTATTTTTTTTTCCCGCTCACGGGACATGATGTCCCAGACCTTTGGGAGGCGTGCGTGGGGCTAGGTACCTACAAAGTACCAACTGAGCCAACACGTAGAGGCCCTTTTGACAATTTAATGGAATGCAAGGAGTACACCGAACGGATGCTGTCCCTGCCCGTGTCATGGGACGCGCACAGAGACAGCACCCGCTGGGGTGTATAGGGACTATTACTGGTTGATGGAATCTAAATAAAACGGGTTATTGGGTGAAAATGATGGACTAGTGACTGGGCTATTGGTGAAACATCGGACGCCTGCCTAATAAAACTGTTTCACTTTTTATCTCTGGCAGACGGTGACTCGCCAACTGCTAGATGGGCCCCTATTAATAGCGACATTAAAAATGGCCTAAGGGCAACACCGGTCAGAGAGCTGGGGGGTAGAGAGGTGGCACTGGACTTTAAACATATAGCCAACTCGCCACTTAGGTGTCCACATCTACCCTCGAGCAACAGCTCTTGCGACTCCACTCTGGACGGCCGGTTAAGGCAAGCCAGAGGTGGGGGGGCCTATTATGTATAGGTACGCATTTGACCACTATCTCATCTAATGGTGAGTGATGGTGAGGTCGAGGGTGTTACATGCATACCTAGATAGAGCGGTTCAGCGATTTTATTCGATAATTGCAAATTTTTAAAGTGCATTGTTTATTTTTCTAAATCATTGCACCAAACTGCCTATACAAAGCTGGCGGGTCCTGAGGGGTGATCACGTAACTTTTCGAACGTCGTTAGGACAACTCAACTGTCATTTTCCCATACAAAATGTGATATTCAGATACACTTGACGCACGTACAGTAAGGGAAATGTATTCACTTACCTTTTTCGCTCGTCTTAAAAAAAGTCAAAAAGACAGAGTGATTTATTCTTCAACTAGCTTTTGCCCGCGGCTTCGCCCGCGTACTAAGAGTAATGTTAACCGTCTACAAAAAAGGTGCATCTCAGTTTCAGTCTTTTATATATTTAGATCGACTCTACATAGACTCTGCATATCGAACATAGAGTCTACATATCGAATCTACATATCGAATCTACATATCGACTCTACATATCGACTCTACATATCGACTGTAAATATCGAATCTACATATCAACTCTACATATCGACTACATATCGACTCTACATATCGACTCTACATATCGACTCTACATATCGACTCTACATATCGACTCTACATATCGACTCTACATATCGACTCTACATATCGGCTCTACATATCGACTCTACATATCTGGACCCCCATATAAAATTTCACCCCCTCTTTTAAGGGGTTGGGTGCAGATTTCCAAAAAAAAATGATGCACGATTTTTTTATTAGTCACAAATAGTACGCATACAAATTTTTAGGTTTCTACCTTGAAAATTGCGGAATGCTCCATACAAACTTCCACCCCCCAATTTGGGGAAGTGGGGGGTTAGAAAGAGACAAAAAGTAGCCTATGTCACTCTCCATCCCTTCAACTATCTCCACTTAAAAAATCACGTCAATTCGACGCCCCGTTTTGGCGTGAAAGACGGACAAACAAACAAACAAACAAACAAACAAACACATACACTTTCCCATTTATAATATTAGTATGGATTTAGGCATATTACATGCATCTATGAATGTCGATAAACTACCACCGGTTCGGAAAGAAAACCTCTGCCTCGCGTGAAGAACCGGCGTAAAAAAACTTGACGAGGTGTCATTTTTTCAAAACAGTATACAATATATCATTTCAGTATCAGAGTATTATAACATTTTAAAATTACATTGCTACAGTAGAAAGTCTATTTATTTTGCGATAGATTTCTAGTGAATGATTTTATCACTGCCAAATATCCCTATCCATGATGTAATTGTTTATCTTATAATATGCTTTAGAAGTAAGAGTCTGTTTTACGACAGATTTGAATTTAGCGTCAGTGAGTTCGGTAATGTGTTATGGAATTTTATTTTATACAATTTGCCAAGAACAACTTACGACTTACTATGACAGTAACGCATAAAAAGGTACGTGAATACATTTCCTTTACTGTACAATGCTTTACGTGATCGACCTGCTGAGTTCGATTTCCGGTAATGGGGAATGGATGAAAATTTTAGAAATGCCTGATTATTTTTTTGGTGATAGGAATAACCTTCCTTAGCACCAGAAAAAAGTTTCACGTTTTTCAGCTGCGTCAATTTTTTTTGAAAAATACAAACAGTTTCCTCACTTACGTTTTGGGTCAGTTACGGCACCTTCCTCGATCGGTCTCATATTACAAAAAAATATACTAAATATGTGTGGTAAACTAACACTGGCAATGATATTGACACTTGCAGCAGCTATATTGGTCATTACCAGTGTCAGTTCACCACAGATATTTAAGATAGTTTTTTGTAATATGAGACAGATCAAGGAAAGTGTCTATTTACCGTAACTAACCCAAAACGTAAATGAGGAAACTGTTTATATTTTTGAAAAATAATTGACGCAGCTGAAACACCTGAAACTTTTTTCTGGTGCTGAGGAAGGTTATTCCTATTACCAAAAAAATAATCAGGCATTTCTAAAATTTTCATCCATTCCCAATTGCAAAAAAATGTGTGATAAGTATGAATAAATTGTTCTAGGATGGTTACATGTATTCAAAGTAATTATGTTTATTAAATAGGTATATCGTTGACTTGTAGCTTATTATCGGGCTATTTCGGTTTATGTAAGATTTTCTGCTAATCTTTATTTATGTTATTCAAGTATTTATTTTAACTTAATAACTTAATTAAAAAAGCCAAATGTAGGAAAAACTCTATCTTCTGGAAACTTGAACACGCTACATTTTGTGAGGTTAATAAACAGCTGCCATCAAAACAATATATACAAAATCTGGATACTATTACGCCTTTACAAGTAATGATTGCTAGGTGGCCTCTAGCTACTATAGTTGTTGACTAGTGCTGCCCTTTCTGCTACGGTCACGTCCTCAGACACCTCACTGTTTGTCGACCTGATTGCGACCGCCACCGGCTGTTTGATCAAGACCTCGGTAATTGAATAGTCTTCGGAATACCTACGACCCCCGCTGTATTATATTTCAAATTATGCCATCTTGTTTACGGTGTCTTAAGGAAACTTCATCGAGGAACCATTTTTCCCGAGGTCCGTATTGAGTTACAAAAACAAATTAAGTTCGTAAAGTTGGGTAATGTGGTGGGGAAAGTTAAAGAATATAGGTTTATGTACGGACTGTAGAAGAGTAAAAGGGTTTAAAGAAAAGTACACTAGTAGTAGGAACAGCAAAGTAAAAAAATACGCTCTGATACCTACTGTAGTGGCCTGGATAGTCTAGATGGAACGATACTGCTCCAGTAAAACTGAGGGCTTGGGTTCGATTCCCACCTTAGGCTAAATTCGATGCGGGTTAATTTTTTCTTTGAATTTTATTTTGTATTAAATAATTGATATTTGATCGTGGTATAACTTTCACGTTAAATTAATACTAATCAAAAAATCAATTCAATAATTTGATTTGTTCAAAGTATAAGGTATAGTAATGTTTGCACCACAACTACTTTAGTGGAATACAAGCTCTATTATGAACAGCATGGAACAGAAAATATTATCTGGTATGTAGATCAAAGTTATGTCTCCTTTTCTTGCCTTATTACAATAGTATAAAGTGCAAAAATGTAGACATATTTTTGACGATGCGTGTACCCATTACAACATTGAATTAGTATGTAGGTATCGATTGTCACATTAGATAATTGGGCATCTATATTTTTGTTCTATTAATTTATATACTATCATTGTAATTCTAATCCCGGTCGAATAGTTAATAGAAAATGACACATGAGTTGAATTATCCATTACCCCCTAAATACAAACTTTATTAGTAGTAGTACCTATAGATATATCCGAATCCGAAATTGAGGACAGAGCTAAGTTCAGACGGAAGATAAGAAAAGCAGACCCCACCACCATCTGGAATAAATAGTTACGAAGAGAGAGAGTATAGATCCATGATTACTAAACTTGTCGATGTAATACTTAGTGTAGTGAACTACTAAGTACGTTATTCCTCAAAATTTAATTCATCTATCCAATACTTGTATTTACAAATTAACATAATGACAATAAGGCAAGCCGTCCCTAACTCCAGCTAAGTTACGTACACGATAAGTCGCAGTAAGTACTACGAGTAGTACTAGGTACTCGTATTAAAAGCTCGTATTTAAGACCTTGCCGGCTTCGCAAGCCATATTAGGGCACATACTCGCAATGGCCTCAATTAGCTAGGGCCATACCTACTGGCCTTCGTGGAAAAATTTCTGGAGATGGGGCACCTTTCGTAAAGTGTATTTGTTATCTAAACAGCGACTATGGTAAGGAAAGAAACATGATTGTATGTAATTCTAACGGTTTCTTTCAATTATGTAATAGTCCCTGGGCGATGGAGCTCTGCTCGGGTGAAAATGGAGAAAATAGGGATTTTTTTTCCCAGACATGAGACCTAGCTAAATCGGTTTCTCGCCGATTTTCATCGAAATCGTTAGAGCCATTTCCGAGAACGTAATTGCAAATATATATATATATATATATATATATGTATGTATCCATATACAAATATTGTAGGTTTAATAGTATAGGAGAACACGAGGTCGATATATGTTGCTTTTAAGAATTGTACACGTAAAAATGGCCAGGCTTACGTTAATCACAGAAGAGAAGTGAAAGTAGGACGGTATGCTAATTTCTGGGAGCAAAACAGAACAGAGATAAATATATGAGGTAGGCCAATTGACCCAGTTTTAGTTTTCCCCTTTCGGAGTGCCCATAACCTTTCTACTTCATGTTACATCATTGGTTTCTTTCCAACAATATGGATACTATGTAAAGTACATGCGAGTTTCTTTGGTTTTACTAAATAGTTTGTTTCCTTTCTTATTTTTCAGAAATGGGAAGGTATTTCTTTAGTCTATTAATGACCCAACGTTTCTCTGAATAGTTTTATTGCTACTTTACTGTTTTATTTTAATGTCAATTCTCCAACGTGTATGTAAAAAATGTATCTTCTTTATATTATAGCACTAAGTAATATTTGCTTAGTTTCTTCCCACTTCCATTTGAGGTCAGCCACAGTTTAGTAAATAACCTTCTAGAATATTGAACATCCTCCGAACTCAGAACTAATAGTAAAACTTGTCTATTTAATTAAGGTAGTCCTTATTTACTATGTTTGTTTATCGCACAGAATGTTTAGCTTAAGTACATTGAACATCGTAATTTGTGGACACGAAAGAGAATATTAAATTTAGTCATTAATTTGCGCCTGACTACGGCTTTTGTAGTGCTTTAATATATTAATATTAAGTTATAAGTAAGTATACCCTAGAATTTATTAACATTAAAGTTTTTTTCGCAGAACAATTTCGTATATTTTTAGGAAACGCCAACGTACCATCAACTTTCATTAGATGACGTCTGCAGTCAAATCATTTTTTTTTCGAAAATTATTTCCTACGAGGATGAAGGAGTTTCAAGTTTGTGTGGGCGTAGGTACAGTCAGCTAGTTCTACGCGAGCTTTTTCTTCAAAGATTACAAGTTACGTTAATTTATAACATCACAAAAATTATACGCAATGACTTACATGAACTTCGTTTTGTTTGTTTGTGACTGCTACCTATTTGAATAAGACATCATAAAATAAATCTGGAGCAAATACTCCGAACAAAACCTTTAAAAGCTGTTATCACGGAAAATGAAAGGATTGGGAAATCTTCCCTTTGAACGGTCATTTTTCTTTCAGACAGATGGAAGAAGGCTGTTTATTACAGACCTAGCTTTTTATATGCCATCAAAATGCGTGTCATCACAAAAAATCTAGCATAGATTTGGGGTGATAAATGATAATAATATCGGTTTTTGTACCCAACGTTTTGATAATGAAAACTGGAATGGGTAATGGGTATTTATTATGTAAATAAAAAATCATTTAATACCGGCTAGTCAGAATCTGTTTAGGCTCCACATATATATCAGGATATTTTTTTATAACTTCCGGGGACACGAAATACATCTTTTGTGTTTTCGTGTCAGTATAATTCTTATGTATCATTTTTATTAGGGTTCCCAAAGGGTAAAAACGGGACCCTATTACTTAGACATATCTGTCCATCCGTTTGTCTGTCCGTCTGTCACCAGGCTGTATCTCATGAACCGTGATAGTTAGACAGTTGCAATTTTCACAGATGATGTATTTCTGTTGCCACTATAACAACAAATATTAAAAAACAGAATAAAATAAATATTTAAGGGGGCTCCCATACAACATACGTGATTTTTTGCTCGTTTTTATAGATAATGGCACGGAAACCTTCGTGCGAGACTGACTCGCACTTGGCTGGTTTTTATATTAAAAGAGCATTCCAATTGGGTCAACGATCTATTTGTATTATTATTTAGTAACCAGTGGATGGGGTAATAAGTCTAGAGAATTAAGTTTTCCGCACACCCGACGCAGCCGTAGCCGACTAACTGCTAATGGCAGAATTAAACAAACACTTGGTTAGTGCTAATTGCATTGTTTGCCAAAGCTCATTTGGCCTGAGGTCAGCCATGAGAGAAAACTACAGTGCAAATTACGAGCATGTAATTTAAAATGCACATTTACCAACGTTATATTACATCCTACCAGTAACATAAATGTTAAAATAGACAATGTCATGCATGATTGCTAAAAGAAATGGTAATTATCTCTTATATTATGAGAAAAACTTAAGTAGGTCCATTAGATAACTTTAGAATAAACTTCCAATGGACGCTTTCAACCTTAAACAGTTAAGCTACCGTTGGCTTTTTGCGAGCGTATATAAGGTTGTTTTGACACCTTATTTTAAAGTTCATTTATAAACTGGCTACAACTTTTCTATGAATACGGCTGTAAAGGCGACTTGAATGGGCAACATTCCAACTGAATTATTGAACACAAAAACCGACCCCTCTTAATATAACTTCAGTTAGTGTCTGTTTTAATTAGACATCCCTAAACTACAGTTAGGGGTCAAATAATGTTTTCTTTTCGTTACGTACTAGAAAATAAATGCCTAAGTTAGTTTTTTTTTACATTTCGTCTTATACGAAGTTTAAAATGTTTTAGTCAAAGGACGGTAATTTTCTTAACGTCGAGTGAGTTAATTATATCTGGGTTTCTTTAATATTAGACCGCTTGATGCTTGATTATGTATTGTCAGCTTCTTTGATGTTAAAGTGGTTAAAAACAGGAAGAAAATATTTATGGTCACCTCATAACTCTCTACTACGCTAAATTACAATATGATAACGACACCAAAAAAACTTGAATTAAAAAAAATTGTGAAGTCCGCGAAATAAGATGATTATCTCGAACTAAGAGAAAAAATCTTGATTCAAGATAAGGTCGATTAATTCGAGATGATTTAACATCTTCCGAATTAATTTCTTAATTCAAGAATATTCCCCTCGAATTCAGTTGTTTTTTTCCGTGTATCCGTGAAATATACGTTCTTGCATTGCCATTGCCAATCTATTTGAATGAGTAAGCCGCTACAAATACAAAATTGATTCTAATTGGTATCCAGTGGATGTTCACGACGTGACGAGAAGAGGCGAAATGGAAAATGCTCTTACTCTCTCTCTACCCTTTATGTAATTTTGAATTTGTCTACAGTAGCTCGTAACTTACTGTAGATTTTGCGCTATCATGGTTGGATTCTGTAATTTGTGACTAAACGTTTATAGTAGGTATACGCGAGCCAACGAACCTCGCTGATAATGATTTCAAAGTCATTAGCGTTTAGTTCAGAGCTAATGAATAGGCCATGACCGTCGTACGCTAGATTTTGTAGTCAACCTGTTATAAGGGGAAAACTACATTTGAAAATACATATTTCATTACTTTGGCCTGTATTTCTCCATAAATACCTACGTACAATCGGCGGACAATCTTGTCCGCCTTAAGGCTTTCTCCATCGACGTGCTCGCTGCTCGATCAAACAATGATGTCCGAGTTTAATTATTCCTACTCAAAATCAAAAATTCATTCTGAAAATAGGCTACAAGGGGCACATTTACAAGTCAAATAGCAATTTACAATAGAAAAAACCGGCCAAGTGCGAGTCGGACTCGCGCACCGAGGGTTCCCTACAAACCTGTATAGGTATATAAGTAAATTATTAAAAATATTTTTAGTAACGGACGGACGGACGGACAACAAAGTGATAGATAGATAGATAGATAGATGTCATTTATTGTCAATACTGTGTACATAAGATCTCATGTCATATTTACATTGAAAGGTATCAACAGTTTGCCCTTTTCGGGCGTACAATATTATTGAACTTAAAATTAAACTTAATAATTTGTAGACCTATACGAAATATTCATTAAGATTGTAAAAGCATTTATTAGTCAGCCATTCCTTCAGTACCTTTTTGAACTTAGTGCTATCGAGTGACTTAATATATCCAGGTAAGTTATTAAAAATTTTGATTCCCATAGCATAGGTACTCTTGCTAATTATGTAACTAGAAGGCCTAATTGTACACATATCAAATCTATATTGTGATCTTAAATTAGGGTTGGAGTCACTTTTTTTAATAAAAATATCGTGTCGTTCCTTGACAAATACACAAATGTTTAGTATGTAGATACAAGTCAAAGTTAAAATTTTATTGCTTCTAAAAATGTCTCTTAAGGATTCCCTATTTTTAAGATTGAATATTATTCGTAGGCTTTTCTTTTGAAGAATAAATACTGACTGAACATTTACTGAATTACCCCAAAAAATTATGCCGTATTTAAGTATGGGATAGACATTTCCATAATATGCCTTTTTGGAAACTTCTATTGACGTTATTTTGGTCAATATAGATAAGGCATAACAACTTTTAGCTAGTCTATTGTTTATTTTATTTGTGTGAGATTTCCAGTTCAGATTGCTGTCTATTGTGACTCCTAAGAAGTTTGTGTTTGTAACTTGTTCAATTTGTTTATCATCAATTGTTATACTTAAATTTTGCGGTATCTGCTTATAATTAGTAAACTGTACAATTTTTGTTTTATCCAAATTTACACATAATTTTAAGGATGACAACCAATCAGTAACAGTTGTTAAGGTGGTATATAATACATTAGTGATATCAATGTCATTGTCCTCACTTACAAATACAGTGGCATCCTATAAGGGTTCCGTTTTTTCTTTTCGAGGTACGTAGGTAACCCTAAAAAATTCATGTAAGATTTTTGTAATTTTTTTCAAACATAACGGTTGACAAAATTTGTTTGGGTATTGAAATTTTACCAAAATAACGTTGGCAAAACGACAGGGTCCCTTCTGCAATAGGTAATCGATCGATATTCACTTACCACTTCCAGCATAAGCATACAGCGATCGTTCGTAATGCGTAAGCGTACAAATGAATAAAAATCCATTTTAATCCACTCACAGCCGGCATAAAGTCGAGCTTTTCTAGGATGTGAATTGAAAACCCTAGTTATTTTACTCTTGAATGGTTCTTTCACATTACAGTTGCAGCTTTTTTATTCTACCAAGAATGCTTGTTCTCCAAACCGATGCAAAATAAATTTGGCGCACTATCCGCCAAACAAGCGTTGCGTAAAATAAATTTATCATCCTCGTCATCGCGTTTTACGATCGAGCTTGTTTCTGCCTGAACTTTATGGATGAATGGCGTGCCTTAGGCTTTACATAAATATACTCGTAAATCTCGGAGCGAGATTACGAGTAATAAATATGCGACGACATGGCCGTTATTTTAAAAATTGTCATTTTACATTCAAAAACTTACGCAATTCTTATAGCAATAAAAATATAAGGGCATATCACCATTTCATGTATTTTTTTAATTGAAATGGTTTTTTACTTAAATAGGTATTCACAAAGCGACTATAGGATAGGGATTAGATATGATAAACATTCTACCATTTTCTTCTCGATCCACAATATTCAAGATAAAATTTCCAACATAAGTTCTAACATAGTTAATGTTTTGTATTGAATATAGGTACCTCAACAAGATTTTGAGTTAGCAACAAAAGTACCACGTCCTACACTAAACTGTATTAAAAACTTTCCGCTGTTAATTCAATAAAAGCTCGTTACATTTTCAGAGAAAAGTCGCCGTTACATGGAATCTTATTTGTCTTTGTGAGAGAATTCCCTGTAATTTGGTGGCTTTGCTAGGGCTGGCAAAAGCTAAAATAGTCTTTAGGGCGCGCGCTTGTAATATTCCTGCTTTTTGGTTGTGATATCATGGCTGTTAGGCATAGAATAAAAGGGGTGGTAATGGATTTTTAATACGTGCCACCGGGAAGGTGGTAGAGGAGGTAGGCGTCGGATTTATTCGTTGGATTGAGGACAGATGACAGCCCTAAAGTGGGCATAAACGGAGGGAAACGGCGGCAAATCTCGCCGCACCGCAATTCGTCCGCTCCACGTAGACCATTTCGCCGGCTCACGACCAATTGTGTCTGCTTTTTATGATTCTATGCTATTGTTCGTTAGATTTTTTTCCAAACCTTGGTACGAGGCCAAATGTAGGTTTTAGCCGAATATAAAACGCATTAGCAGCGTTGCTTGAATAGGATTTAAATATTAATAACCGAGAGCGTTAATGACCAAGGTTTCTTCGTTTAGCAAAGCGACAATTAATGCTGTTTGTGTACAAAGGTGAAATTTCCGAAACCTTTCACTTAACCCTGTCTAACGAATTAAAACGTGAATACATTCTGCGCACTACATTTTAACGAAAATCAAATATCTATTATGTATAATTACATTTCACAATTATTAATTATTTGGAGTAAAATGATGGTGAATAATTTCTCAGAACTGGAGCATTTACTCTGGACATCAACATTAAATAAGCTTTATTTATTCGTACAGTGGTAATAAGATTAATTAATTAAATGGAGTAGCTATGAAGTCTGCGTGAAATCCTAAATAAGCAAATATTTTACATTAATGCTCATACATTTCAAGCGACACCCGTGAAACAGCCCTCTCTAGTTGTTGTTCGAGTGTTATAGAGGCGGGTGTATTTCTTCGGATGAAACGGATTTTACTCATGAGGTGTTTTGAGAAATATTTTTATATTTTCGGTTTAACTGTGCTATGAAAATGTTAAGAACGCTTTCAGTGCCAGGAACCATACGGAATTTTGCATATTGGCTAGGTAGGCTACGAGCATAGCACTTCGAGATTATCGACATTGAATTTGTTGAAATAAATTGTCTTTTCAACGCTTAAGGCGACGTAGGTTCAGAAAACGGATTTTTAAAAAGTCGTAGCGCTTATTGGGATCATAATACGGCTGCCCTAATTAGCAATCTTGAGGCCTTTCTCGAGGGGCTATAGCTATTCGAATCCGGAGTTTTTGACTTTCGCTCGATAAAAAAAAATCACGAACGTAGGTCTAAAATACATTTAACACATTCGTAACAAATTATGCTTCTAATAATCGGCTTTTTAATTTGTTTAAGAGCACACAAAATTTAAATTTAAAACCGGCCAAGTGCGTGTTGGACCGCGCACAACGTAGGGTTCCGTGCCTATTAAAAAGGTCGTAACGTCACAGAAATCTTACGGAAATTACGTCCTTTTCTTTAAGAAAGGCAGTTTTTCAGCAATATCTCGAAAACCTTTGAACCGAACTTGTTCAAAGTAATTTGCGGTGAAATACAGCTTATAGTTTTCGAGTAAAATACCTGTGGCATACGGACAGACGGACAGACGGACAGACGGACAGACGGTCAGACGGACAGACGGCCAGACGGCCAGACGGACAGACGGACAGACGGACATAAGGGTTCCGTTTTTGCCATTTTGGCTACGGAACCCTAAAAACATGATATCCGCGCTTCCGAACACGCACTTCCATCTCGCTCACGCTTATGCTCAGTGAGAGGGAGAGAAGACCATGAACCTACGTCACCTTAAACTTTCACTTCCTGGAACCCTCCAAGCGGGGCCTACGCCTTGGTCGCTTTCTACTACATACGAGGAAAACCACGGGATCGGCTACGAGCGTAGCACGTTGCTATTTACGGCGTAGCACACGTCGCTACGTGTGAATAGAATAAAAGTACTACATCATGACTATATTTTTTATAGACATAATAAGAAGAGAAGAAGAGAGAGATGAAAGACAGTTTACATCTGTACTTACATCCCATTTATGTCCTTGAGTGTATTGTTGTGTAGGTAATTGTTTTATATTGCAACACCAGCGGCTACCGTCGATGACACCCATAGAGCGTTATTGTATTGTTGTATTTTACTGTCTTTAAACACATTCTTCAACTTTTCATCATTATCTAGGATATCAAAGATAAATATTGTATTATTTATTCAGATCACTAATTATGTTTCCAACATAATACGATTTTTTTTATGTTACGTCTAACCTCATATAATTGAATAAGCTACCTAAAAAACTAAAGACTCCACGTATCGACTAACGTAAAAATCTGGAATTGAAATCCATATGAAAATGGTTATTTCCGAGACTTTTTATGATTTTTGTTAGCTTAATGGTGTTATTATTATTGGTATTTTATTGATTACTTTCATAATGATATGATTACTTTCATAGGTCGCGGGAGTCCGCTGGATGCGGGTGGCGCAGGACCGGTCAATTTGGAACTCTCTGGGGGAGGCCTATGTCCAGCAGTGGACGTCTTTCGGCTGATATGATGATGATAATGCTACGAATCATAATTATTAAAAATATTAAAATATAATGTTTTAATACGCAACAAGAGTACGTACCTACATCGAGTATTTTTAAGAGAATGTGAATAAACACGATAAATTAGACGGGAAAACAGCGCGGTCTTTCGTTTTTCAAGGCATACACATTAGAAGACGGTAAATGTTCTGGAAGGGATATTCCTGCAAGAAATTACATTGAAATAAAATGAATTTATTTGCTAAGTACCTACAGCTTACATAAATATCAGTGTACATCTGAAATATTGAAATCAGCCATACTTTGCTTAGGGTAGCATGCAAAATTTTCAGTGAGAATAATGCATAATGAATAAATTTAAATGATAACACAGTCATATAAATTATTTAAGATTAGGTCAAGAAATAAATAAATTGACTGTTTAGTTCTATATATGTCAAGATGGATTACATTACTGTTCATTGTTTAAGTCTCATAAATAATCATTAGCAAGTGTGTCAAAGTTTTAAATATTCATTCACAGATTAAAAACACATGTTACAAAGCCATAGAAACAATTTTCTTTTAAATGAGATAAAAGGAAGCTCCTTGATGTCCAAAGGTTATGACAATAATATATTTTTATACACATATAAAATGGTCTTCAAGCGGTTTGTGTGAGATGAAATTTTGGCATAATAAGTCGCGCGGCCTAGAGATACGGTCGGTATAGCTGATCATACCATTTTAAAATGATGCTCGTTGAGTCGTACAAATAATGCTGCTTCAAAAATATAGGTACATAGAAGGTAGAGTTAACAGTTTATTACTCTGCTTTACCGGCTTACATGACATCATCTGTTTCATTGAGAAGATAGCTCTTATACATTTTTTTTTGTATTAGGAAGGCCTTGTTTGCCTCGACAGAGAAGCCCCAGATAATTAGACCGTATCTGAGTGTGGACATAATGTAGCCATGATACGCTAGTAGTGCTGATTCTAGCAACACTGTTTGTCTTAACTTTCTCAATGGATATATGAATCTATTTAGCTTCAAACATTATGTACTTGAATTTTAAAATTTAGAAATAAAATAATTATATTTGATCAGCCCATTTTCTTCAAGTTTTTCCGCATTTGTTAAAAGTTAACCTTTATTATCTTGTTTATACAGGTTGCGGCCTTAAGGGGAGCTATAATTTGGAATGATGTATTTTCCTGATCTTTGCCATATTAATTACAATGTAAAGGTATCTATCAACCATGAATATAATGTAATAGAGAAGTTTTGATTATAACTTATAACCAATTAAGTAGCTTCTGTAAGCGACGTCCTTCGCGTATTAATGATTAGATACGATGATCAGATGATATTCTGACGTAAAGCTATAATATTAAAACCGGCCAAGAGCGTGTCGGGCCACGCTCAGTGTAGGGTTCCGTAGTTTTTCGTCCGTCACAGTTAGTAAGTGTCCCCACTTAAGCGTTAAAAAAAGGGCTATTTGTTACATTCATTGTGATTTTGTAGAAATTACAGGTACAATAAACACCTGCTTATACGGTTAAATTACAAACTTAGTTCATAAATTATTTTGTAATTTTTTTCAAAAACTATTCAATCTATCAAGTTCAAAATTATATTTCTAGAAAGTTTTAATAAAGTTCTACTTTTGAGATTTTTTCATATTTTTAAAACTTATGGTTCAAAAGTTAGAGGGGGACACATTTTTAACTTCTGGAGCGATTATCTCCGAAAATATTAACATTATCAAAAAATTATTGTAGCAAACCCCTATTCATTTTTAAATACCTATCCAACAATATATCACACGTTAGGGTTGAAATGAAAAAAAAACACTCCCCACGTTACGTATAGGGGAGGTACCCTAATAAAATAAAAAAAATCACTTTTTATTTTACCACTGTCGGCGTGATTGATATACATATTAGTACCAAATTTAGCTTTCTAGTGCTAACGGTTACTGAGATTATCCGCGGACGGACGACGGATAGACAAAGCGAAACTATAAGGGTTCCTAGTCGACTACGGAACCCTAAAAACACACAATAGCATAACATTTTGTTGAGCAGTCATTAATATTTTGGAATAAATTTTCTAATTAATTTTATAATTAACAAAAAAATCCTAGTTTAAATTATTTTCATCTAGTACCAAATTTCAGCTTTCTAGTGCTAACGGTTACTGAGATTATCCGCGGACGGACGACGGACAGACAAAGCGAAGCTATAAGGGTTCCTAGTCGACTACGGAACCCTAAAAACACACAATAGCATAACATTTTGTTGAGCAGTCATTAATATTGCGGAATAAAATTCTAATTATTTTTATAATTAACAAAAAAATCCTAGCATAAATTATTTTCATCTGGAAGTATATCCGTGGAAGTCATGTAGTCTATTAAAAAATGCGTCGTTTGACAAGTATCGACAATCTATTTGCATAAGTGCCTATAATCAACTTAAAGAAAATCTTAATTCAAAACAAATAATTTTCCTTAATTGCGCCCTGTTGACGCAACACACACTTACGGAGTTCCAAAACTACTGAATCATGTTAAATGGGTCAAAACTTACTCTCAAGATTTGACCTAAACAAACGCACGAAGAAACTACACAAAACAAGGAGTTAAACAACAGTTTGTCATTAATAGCAAACATTTACCTTTAACCTAAAGTACCTTCCTAAATCGTTATAAACCAGATCCTTAAAGTACTTAGTAAATTAAAATACCAAATATAGAGGCAATTGGGTTGTGTCCTAAAAATTTTTTACGATGCCATTCGAACCAGTTTTTGGAGAGGAACAAATGTTTGTATGGGAACAACTACAATTAAAAAACATAAATACCCAAAAAAATGAGTTAAAGACGGACCTCGCTGGCGGCAGCCGAAAACGTTTCATACTGATTAACATTGAATTGTGACGTCACAGGGTGATATTTGTACTAATCGTTGTATTGAAAATCAAGTAAATTGGTGTTTCAGTCGTGAAATACTGCGTTTAGGACCATAGTTGTCATACAATTTTGTTTCTATAAAAGCATAAGGATTCTATTGGTAGCTTTAAATTTACTTTTGGAGAATAAAAAAAAATGTATATTTATTCTAAACTTTCAAGGTCTATATCTTTTTATAATTTTAATTATATTACTTAATTTATACTTAATTACATTTATTTCATGGTTTACTATCAATTTAGCAACACTGCGTTATCAATTTTAACATGTGGAAACTACCCTATTATGATAGGTTATACAAAATTTGTAAAATTCTACCTATTCATGAAAGGGTTAATTATCTGATAGGTGTAGAATATTATTTTAATGAGGAGTTTAAGGTGCTGGAGCAAATAGACAAGAAATATTAGACTAGGAAAAGGGGATAATTGTATATTTATTGAAAGTAATACAAGATTATAGACTAGGAAAATATGTACATAATTATGTTAACATTATTATGACAAACGAACAAATGAGTTCCTGGTCCCAACCATTTATAACAAAAATAACTGACTAAGAGATTTTTTAGATGTTGTGTAAAGCAATTATTGTTCCAAATGTCTAGTTAGATTATTTTAGTCAGATTTATATTTGTGTTTAAGTAGTAAGTAACTTAGGTGCATTATAGACCTGTAAGAAATGAGCGCGGTCTTGCCAACAAACTGCTCTGTTAGTTTGGCGAGTAAATTTAATATTGAATAATATATGTGTCATGTACCATGTTGAAAAAAAACATTATAAGGTTAAACCTAAGGGAATAGATTTTAATCCAGACGCCCAGGGTACGTCTGAAGGTTACTTAGGTCTTTCGTCAGTCTACGATTTATTCAGATCGAGAGCCCGTCTTTGACTTTCATAACTTAGACGTGATTTTGAGTTTATATTTTAAATAAAATGGTTAAAGCAATCCATCATGCGATTGGAATGGAATTCGGCATCAAACGCCCGCGAGATCATTTCGTGAATCTCGGGGGTAACATTGTTACAACGATTTTCCTGATAAATTTCTATTGAAACCGAAATCGCTACAGACCCGGTGATGTCGGCGGGTGATTTGATTCGTCCAGTAAATGAGACGGTTATGAAAATCCACTCGCTCACTGATCATATTTATTATGATTTTAAACGCTGATGGTTGAGAAAAAAACTACTTTCACGCACAAAAAATGGCCCAACTTTCATCTGGCCCTTGACTTTATTAGGATTTTTTTAAACACACGTGGGCCACTTCTTTCAAGTAAAAATCAACAAAAAAAATACCAAACTTTATAATGCATGGTCAAAAAATATTTTAACTACTGTCTTTTTCCAACGGTTTTCAACAGAACTCTAAACCATTCCGACTTAAAATGTTGGTTTATTACTTGACTGAATCTGCAAAGTATACGAATTTATCAAATTACGAAGTTGTTCATTATAATCCCATTTTTTTTCTATTTGACCACCTAACCTTAGTTTTTAATTTCTATCTATGTCTAGTTGAATTTACCGTATCGTCTCACGGATTTTAAGGGATCTTTTGCGGTCCAAGTCGTTTTGATTGTAGCTTATTCCCTTCCATTAACGGTAAATCCAAGATCCTACGACTATACGTAGACCCGACATACATTTTTTGGAATTTGGGGCAAACAGTTACCATCTAAATCTTTGTCTTTGCTTTTTTATCAGGCCAGAATAGGGTTGAAAGTGAAGTTATTGTTAAATATAACAAACGGTTTAAATATAATGTAGGTATGTAGTTAGTGAAATTTATTTTACAAATATGACATATCACACATGATTTTATATCAACACGACAAACGTCCGTAAGTAGGTTTCTATATAATAAAATATTTTCGAGACACCCTTCTTATGGCAACTGACGGCCGTCTTACATAATATTTATTATTAGACCAGTTTGGAGATACCATTATATTAATTAAGTTACATAACTCTACTAAATATCAACAGAAACACACACTCTACGCTACAGAAAGTTTATTAAATTTGATTTACTTACAAGGTTTGGCCTAAATATACTGTTGGAGAAGCCGGGATATTCATATAAACACCTTCTCTGTTCCATGAATTTATTAATAGTGCACTGCGTGCGGCCCAAATTCACATTAGGTAAAGCAACAATATATATGACATCTGTCTTAGTCTAAAAAGCAAAAACAGATTAAAGAGTTTAGATTGGTCCATATACAAACTCCATATATGTTCCAACACTGGCCCTTGAACCAATATAAACCCAACGTCAACACATAAAGCACACAACACAATAAATAAATAAAGCACAAAGTAGTGACACATCTGCTGTCCTTACAACAAAACAACACAGTAGCAAAAACAATTAGAAACAGTATAAATTAGTAAATATATCTGTAACATATCGACGCTGGAAAGGAGAAATGGAATAAGCGACACAAAGCTAACTTTACAGGAGAGGCAAAAAACAGCGAATTTTTTTGAAAAAAAATCATTAAAAATGTTTATTTCGGTCAATTTCTTATACGAAGCATTTTTCATGATAATATTGATGTTTTCTACATTATTGTTTTATTATTTTACCTATTAATGGATTATTTTAGAATTTAGAGTCGCTTAAGCAAAATGGTCGTAAAAATAGATTCAGGTAAAATTATCTAACCGACACGAATTAATGAAAAACTTGTCAGGTAAAAGAGTCCAATCTAACTTTTACACAAGAATTATTCGAGCTTAAATTATCTTAATGCAAAAAATGCTTTTTTATAGTCGGGTAAAAATATATTATGTGTATAAATAACCACGAAATTAATCAGGAAAAGTCATCTAATCCCTTTTTTAGCAACAATTTCAACCGTGATACTACTTAAGCTAATGAAACCCCATAATGTATGTTTTCATCAGAAGAAAACCTTCATTATTATAAAGTACGTACCTAATGAATGCCAAGTTAATGATTTACCATAGGCGTGATAAACAAAAACACTGCTTTAGAATTTTTTGAAGCTTTATTTTTAGTAAGTCTTAGGTTTTAAATAAGTCTCACAGTACCTAAACAAACATAGGTTATTTATCTTACCTATTTGAGATCAAAATATCTTATATAAAATCAACTTAAAAGTACAACATACTCATACAATGTTGCATTAGGTACTCAGTAAAACACATAATTGTTTATGTTAAAATATAGTTACTTACAATGTTGAAGAACAAACGCGTTGGCAACGTGTGCCCTAGGCGACGTCTTGTCTCACTGCTCAAGTTAGATGGCGTTTGCCGCATTTGGATGCAACAGGCATGCCCGAAAGTAATGCGTAAGCGACACTTTTTTACACTGTGTGTGGTATTAACCACCTTTATAAATATAATAAGTTAGTACTAAATGAGCTATATTTTAGAAAGCATAAAAGGTAAAGTTATCTAACAACCAAATTGTAAAACAGATCTGTGTTTTTAGTTCATTCTAAACGACAAATGTGTGTAAAAGCAATTTGGGATAAACGACAAATTGACTGGAATTTCATTTAAGCAATTTGGGGTAAACGACAGTCGTATTTCAAAGTTGTTTGAAGTAAAAGTGGATAAGCGACAATAGTTTTATATTTGCAATTAGGTAAATGTGGATAAACGCCAATAGATTAGATATGACAACCAAGTAATTTTATCTAACCACATACATTTTTATATATAGATATAGGTAAAATGTCTCAAATGACATTAAAACATTTTATACGGGCGGGTAAAAAAAGATAACCAACAAGTGAAAGGTAAGTTGTAATGAAGTAAAACTATCCAAGTTAAGTTTAATCTGTTCTGACAAATAAGTAAAAAAATCTAAGTTTCATTAAGTAATATAACATTTTATCTAATCTCCATTTTCCACAAAAGAGTCATATACCCAGTCGGTTAGTAACAAAAACATGTCAGTCATCCTCTAAATCACCTATGGGATAAGCGACACCAAAGTCGTCAGACGGAAACGAGACCTAGCCCATTCGATGCAGAAAAATCTGCCGATTCCAATGATGTATATAACTCAATATCTCCAAAATTGTCGCTTATCCCATTTCTCCTTTCCAGCGTCCATATAAAACATTAAAAACTACAAACGATATATGAAACGGATCGGATACTAGGTCTATACTAGTACACCACTTAGAAACCAACATCAACATCTCACTTATTAGACATGACAAATAAATGAGATAAAAACTTATCGTGTTTTTCTTTTGCCAATGGTTTGGTCAACACGTCGGCCACTATTTGGTCAGTGGAGAGATATTTAAGGGTAACTGTACCTTCGTCTACAATTTCCCTAATGAAATGGTGTCTGACGTCAATGTGTTTGGTTCTGGCGTGGTACATGGAATTAGTGCATAACTTCAATGCCGACTGATTGTCATTGTGCAAAGTTATGCTGTACTGTACCCCGTAAATTTCAAACAGGAACTTGCGCAGAAACAGAGCCTCCTTGCAAGCATCCGAGAGAGCCATATACTCCGCCTCCGTGCTGGAAAGAGCGACCGTTTTCTGCTTCCTACTCTCCCAAGAGATGGTAGAATTTCCAAGTTTGAAAACAAAACGGCTATAAGATCGACGATCGACCTCGTTAGACGCATAATCAGCGTCAGCATATGCAACGATGTCTAGCCCTGACTTCTGAAAAGTTAAACAATAATTAATCGTACCTTTCAAGTAACGAAGGACACGTTTTGCCGCCTTCCAGTGAGTCTCATCATATGCTTCGTTGAACTGGCTCAGCGAACTGACAGCATGCGCGATGTCGGGTCGGGAACAAGTCCCGATGTACATGAGACAGCCTATCAGGCCTCTGTAGTCGTAAGTAAAATCCTTCGTACTTCACGTGCTTCGGTCCTGTTTCCATAGGTGTTCGCGCAGGGTTGCAATCAGACATTTGAAATCGTTCTAGTACCTTGTTAATGTAACTTGACTGGTTTAGAGTAATCATAATGTCCTGTCTGCAAATCCTCATGCCCAGAATATGGTGTGCTGGCCCTAAATACTTTATTTCGAAGGCCTTTCTCAACTCTTCTTTGATTTCTGCCGTTCTTTGGTAATCCGCTGAAGAAAACAGCATTATGTCATCGACATAGAGCGCAATTATAATCATAGATTTCCCGCTCGACTTGACATATGCACAGGGTTCAGAAGATAAACGTTTAAATTTCATTTTATTCGTTAAAACGTGATTTATCTTTTCATACCATGACTTCGAAGCTTGTTTCAGTCCGTATATGGCTTTGTTCAACTTATAAACTTTATCCTCTTGACCTTTCATTTTATAACTCTCTGGTTGCTCCATATAAACGGTTTCTTTGAGATCTCCATTCAAAAATGCCGTTTTTACATCCAGATGTTCGATATTCATGTTATATTCTGCAGCTAAAGCCAATAGCGTGTGTATAGTCGAATATCTTACCACAGGAGAAAAAGTTTCTAGGTAATCTATACCATATTTATGTATATAACTATGCAACAAGGCGCGCTTTGTACCTTAGTATTTCCCCGTCGAGGCCAAGTTTCCTTTTAAAGATCCACTTGCATTTGACAGGCCGTTGCTTCATATTGCGGTCAGTCAGAGTCCAACACTTGTTATCGATGAAGGATTTATACTCTTCCGCCATCGCGGCTTTCCACTTATCCGCTTCTGGGCCGTTCAATGCCTCGCGAACTGTCTGAGGGTCCCCCGCGTCACTGCACTGAGTGCGCGCTACACTCGCAGACTCAAACGTGGTGTCGCAGTCTTCCAGTGTCGAATCTCTTGGGACGTACGTTTCATCTGCAGGGTCACCTGGGGTCTCACTACTGCTCTCAGAATCCTCTTTCGTGATGACGCTACTGTCATGACAGCTTTCACTAGATGTTTCTGTGGGCTCTGGGGATAGATGTATCGTGATGACGCTATCGTCATAACAGCTTTCACAAGATGTCTCTGTGTGTTCAGGGGATAGATCGGGTTGCACTTGAACATTGTTAGTGACAGTTACATTGTTGCTAGTTAGTTCAAACAAATTGTAACGTGAATTGTCATTCTCACTTGCTGACACGTCATTCCAAAAAGCATGTTCCACAAAGGTGACATTTCTAGCTTTTATGACATTCTTTGGATGCGGTGGGTCTATTAATCTATAACCTTTTGTATCGTCACAATACCCAGCAAAGATATATTTCTTACTTTTGGGATCCAATTTGTCCCGTTTGTGCTGAAGGGCGTAGGCTTGACAACCAAAAATGCGCAGGTAACTAAAATTCTCCTTTTTACCTGTCCATTTTTCTTCTGGAGTACACCCCATCACAGCCTTAGTTGGAGAGCGATTCTTTATCGCTTCTGCCCAAAATTCCTTTTTCAAACCCGCATCCTGAAGCATGCACCTGGCCTTTTCCATGATAGACCTGTTCGCACGCTCTGCAGCTCCGTTCTGAGGTGCTGATCTCGGAACTGTGGTCTGGTATCGGATCCCGCGCTTCTTCAGGAATCTCTGAAAATTTGAATTGACAAATTCACCATCTCCGTCACTGCGAAAAATCTTTATTTTCTTATTAGTTTGGTTTTCTACGAGAGCTTTGAATTGTGTAAAAATCTCGAAAACCTCACTCTTTGCTTTAAGAAAATAAACGAATGTTTTTCGTGAACAATCGTCGATGATAGTCAAAAAATATCTTCTCCCACCAAGGGGACGGGCATGGCAGTGGTCCGCACACGTCACTGTGGACCAAGCCAAGAATTTCTTTAGCCCTGGTCTCTGATTTCTTTGGAAATGGCAATCTACTCTGTTTACCTACTATACAGGAAACACACGATTGAAAGTCATTGTTGTCATAAGAAATACCAGTGACCATACCTTTTCGCAATAACTCCATGCTTCTAGTATTCAGATGTGCTAGCCGGCGGTGCCAGACATGTTGTGTAGAATGGCTAAGTGGTGCTGCAGGAGACTTCGCTTGCATGACGTTCTCAACAGGACGATCTTCATCCTTCAGTTGAGGTGCTGACGTCTCGCTGTCACCTGTACCTACAGACAAAGACGAACTTATCGCCTGCGAAAGTGGTTCGCTACACAAAACAGACACTGTTTCTATGGCATCGAGTTGATAAATACCATCTCTTAGAGTAGCGGTGGCCAAAACCTCCCCGTTGTCAGTAACCGTACACACGCCAGAACGAAACACAACTTTATTAACCATGGCACTGACAGATAGCAAGTTAGCAGTTAATTTAGGAACTAAATATACATTACTTATTGGTCTTATACAATTTTCAACAACAAGACTTTTCAGGGCAGTCCTTCGTCTTCTTCAGCCCAATCTTCTTGCACTTGAAGCACTTAATGGGTTTACGTGCTTTATGAGCTTTAAATGCCGTTACGTTTTCATCTTTTTCATCTCGTCGTAAATTTTCTTGAAGCAATTTCAATTTGACAACTTCACTTGACAATGACACGTTCGAATTTTCTAGAGCCTTAATTAACGGATCATAATCGCTTGTCAAACCGCTGAGCAATATTACGGCCAGGAAGTCGTCTTCTAGAGCCGATCCAATATCGCTCAAAAGTTGCGATGTATCCATGATCTTGTTCACGTATGACTCCATACTCGCACATTCGCTCAATTTCGTTTTTTCGTTCTCAATTGAATAGCGTTCGAAGTAAGCCGAGTCGTCGACACAGACCTCGATCTTCGTATGCCTTCTGCAGGTTCTGCCATGCTTCACGCGCCGTCTTCGCATTTCGAATTTGTGGAAATACTGTAGGCTGCACAGACAAGGCGATTTTCGCGAGTGCCTTTTCCTGCTTCTTGGTGTCTTCACATTTATTGCCCGTTTCTCCTATACAATCCCAGAGACCATCTTCATGATGAATTTCCAGGAATTATAATTCTGAATTCCCGACAATTTTTTCACGGAAACATTCTGACTGGCAGATGCCATCTTTTGTTTCTTACGAGAAAATTTGAAAAAAATAACTAGATCGAAAAATTACACGAATTCACTTCAGGAACTAGGTGAATTTTGAATGGTCTGCTACCATGTTGGAGAAGCCGGGATATTCATTATAAACACCTTCTCTGTTCCATGAATTGATTAATAGTGCAGTGCACTGCGTGCGGCCCAAATTCACATTAGGTAAATCAACAATATATATGACATCTGCCTTAGTCTAAAAAGCAAAAACAGATTAAAGAGTTTAGATTGGTCCATATACGAACTCCATATATGTTCCAACATATACAAAGTGACTAGCAAACGGGCCGGAGCGGCGGCTGATGCCCGGGAGCATCATAAGGCGGGCAAGTACAGCTGTCTCGGCGCCCAATACGAGTTTACTGCATTTGGTGTCGAGACACTGGGACCGTGGGGTAGGAGTGCGCGGGAGCTCCACAAGTCACTCGCCAAACGGTTGAGGGAGGCAACGGGTGTCCCTCGCGCAGGCAGCTTTCTTGCGCAAAAGATTGCTATTGCAATCCAGCGCGGGAATGCTGCCTGCGTGATGGGTACGCTAACTAGGGGTCCAAATTTAGATAGTCTTTTTTTTAATGTTTAGTTTTAGTTAATTTAATTTAGTTTTAGGTAGTTCTAATTTAACATTTGTAAATATTTATTATTATAATAAAATAATTCCCTTTATACAAACTTATAATTTAATATTAATACCAAATTATATTTACAAAAGCTTGTAAAACATATAAAACGCTAATAAGTTGGTACAAGTAAAGTATCGGTTTGATCTTCTTGTAATAGGAGTGAAACCAATAAGTATAGCTAATCAATATATTACAATATATGAGCGATACTAATTATCGCAACTATTTAGAATTATATACTAATTTTAAAGTGTTACTAGGTTTTTTTCTCTCACTTTGAAATACGGCAATTAGTGGAGAGGGCTCATTTTAAGTTACTTTTAATAAGTCTTACTCTACGACTAGTTACTGCTTAACATATTGCCGTCAATGTAATATCAAAATACCATTTTTTTTATCCGACCCGTACGCTTAGCATGAGTGGTTATCGAAAACGTACTATAGTAAACTTCTCTCGATATCGAGCTAACGCGCTTCGAGTAGATTTCGATTCTCGCAAGTTCGAGCTGTCAAATGCGTCGTACTCATGGTGCCGATATACTCCGAAAACAACGACAAAACGTTACTCGCTAGCGTCTAGTCTTCGATGCGTAATCTAAACTTTCGATTCGTACGACCAATTCGTACCATGAGACACAAATTTGACATTTCGAATCGAAAAATACCGTAGCGTCTGTAGTTTACTATTTCACTTGCAAAATGGTGCGTGATAACGTATTATTCCGTCAAGATTTGCCGTAGACCCGATCGATACCTATCTCAAATTAAAGAACTTATAAAAATAAGGGTTTTGAATCGACAACTTATATCCGCAAAATTCGGATGGTCGCGTATTTTGTATTTAAAAATGCAAATAATTGGCACACGTTCCGCCATATTGGGTCGACTGATTCAGTGAAGAATCGGCGCACTGTTAAAGATATACTTAATGTCGTTAAGCTTAAGGTATAGATTCCTTTAAAGTCTTTAAACTTTGGCGTTGGCGAATATTTCGACGTTGGCCATGCGCGTATTCTATAATGTCATAACCGACAAACGCTAGCATTTAAATTGAAACGATAAATGCTTGTGATTTAAGGCTGAATATTGAAAAATCGATTTAACTATACGAACAATCGAGTTAACTGTTACGAGAAAAGTATACTTCTCAGGGACTCGGGGTACCGATTAGATTTTTAGTTCTGTGAGTGACCGCCAGGGGCGGTGTATAGAGTTTTCATACAAATCTTTAACATTTCTCGATAGTTGCTAGCGTATTCCGACTCACTGTAAACTCAGACTAGAGCTACCGAAGGTTTTATTAAAAAAAACCGGCCAAGTGCGTGTCGGACCACGCAAAACGAAGGGTTCCGTGCCTATTAAAAAGGTCTTATCGTCACAGAAATTTTACGGCACTTACGTCCTTTTCTTTGAGGAAGGCAGTTTTTCAGCAATATCTCGAAAACCTCTGAACCGATCTTGTTCAAAACAATTTTCGGTGAATGAAATTAATAAGCCCTATGTCCATGAATTTTTCCATATTTTTAAAATACACCGTTCAAAAATTAGAGGGGGGGGACAGAATTTTAGTGACTTTCGGGGCGATTATCTCCGACCCTATTCACTTAATCAAAAAAAATGCTAAAAAACCTTATATTTATTTTGAAAGGCCTATCGATTGATGTGCCACACGGGGGGTCACAATGAAAATGTTTTTTTTGACTTTTAGTTTTATGTATGGAGTGCACCCCTAAAAAATTTTTTTTTTGTCATTTTAATTACAAAACTATGTAGCGGCTAACAAAATACACCTATCCTCAAAATTTTATTCAAATACACCTTATAGTTTTCGAGTAAAATGCCTGTGACATACGGACAGACGGACAGACGGACAGACGGACAGACGGACATGACGAAACTATAAGGGTTCCGTTTTTGCCATTTTGGCTACGGAACCCTAAAAATAGCAAAAATATCGTTGACAAAACTGCCCGGACAAAGTTCCACATACAAGCTACTTCCGAGCACGAATATTTTTGGTATTTCGTAAAAATTGCTCTGCGCGATTGCCCATTCAACTTCGCAACAGATGCAAATACTTACGTTCTAAATAATTTTGCTCATCTATATTTCTTAAAGCATAGGGTTCAAATGGAATGCGTAAACTTATACGCCAGTTTAGCTTGAGAGTGCTCAATGCTCATGTTTACCCCGAGTTGGACAAGTGCAATGACTCCAGAACTACCACCTCTATCAAAAGGCCGTATTTCACTATGCGCTCCCCATAGACATAGGTCGTTGTGTATTATTCTAGGCAGAACAGCGTATTGCAAGTTACTATTCGCTCGAGCTGTTCCAAAGCCGATTCAAACAATTCTGAGCTGAGAACACTTTGTGGCATTTGCATTTACACTGACTAAGACGTAAACACGGTTATGGAATCAGCTTCTGTGGATAAGCACTTAAAAGTTTAATAGTCATAACTAGTTGTATTGAACATGTTTTTTTTAAATACTTTAATAACACAAAAATAAACATATTAATAAATTTTGTGATAAATTCAAGAAATAATCCAGAATATAACAATTCACCAGCGTGATTTGTTATATTTAAATATTTGAATTGAATATCAGAACATCGAGCACATATTGGCGTGACGATTCTGTTATGCATCGGTGATTCACGGTAAAATCATGAAAAATTTCTATGGCCAAATTCATTAGTGTTTATCTGTCACTTTGACATGTGGTTGCAAGAAAGGGAAAAAACTGATATAAATAAAATGTGTTTCAGGTTTTATGAAGTGCTTATAAAGGATTATCTACCGAGACCGCCATTTTAAGTCTAAAGCGGCGTCAAGTATTACACAGATAGGAGCACACCTATATATGCGTGCTTCTTCGATCTGTTCAAAGCCTTTGACATGGTTTCCTATGGGATAAACTGTCATCAAGTAAAGTCCCGCGTGAAATGATATATATTTTTAAACACTGGTACGGCAACCAGACCAATACGGTTAGGTGGGGGGCAGCACAGTCGGAAGCGTAGGTACAGGTTGGATTGCGGGGTAAGGCAGGGGGGTTTAATCTCACCGAAGCTTTTCAACTTGTATGTTAACGGACTGATAGAGGAGCTCAGCAGAATGCCGGTCGGGTGTTATGTCGACGGCGTTAGCGTGAACAACATAAGGTACGCCGACGATATGGTGCTGCTGTCCCCCTCTGTCAGTGCACTCAGGAAAATGCTGAGTGTCTGTGGGGCCTACGCAGAAACTCGCGGTCTAGTATACACATGTGCCCTCTATAGCTTTGAACCTACAGAGGGTTTCACAGTTTAAATACCTTGGGCACCATGTGACAGAGGACCTCAAGGACGACCTCGATTTGGAGAGGGAACGGAGAACGTTAGCGGTCAGAAGCAATATGTTGGCCGTGGTTCAAAACAAGTTAAAATCACCCTTTTTAAGGCGTTCTGTCAAGTATTCTACAGGGTAGCCTATGGGTCAACTACACGCTGAATGCCTATAAATCCTATAATGCTCTTCGTATAGCGTATATCGTAGCGCGTCGGGGATGTTTGCCGAGGCGCGTACCGACGACTTTTATGCGATAAGGCGAAAGCGGGTTGCATCTATCCTAAGCAGCCGCATCCGTGCATCCGACGCAGCGACAACAGGATACTGAAGGGAATCGCTGATAAACAGACGGTTCCATCCTGTGTGCCTGGGTTAACATTATTAATTAACCACCTTGACATTTTTTACATCTACCCTGTTGATATGAAATTGTTTTTGCATGTATACCTAGGAATAAAATAGTATCTAATGTTTTAAATTATTTTAATGTAGGTAACTGTAATGTAATTTGTAATTTTTATCTAATTTGTATGGAATGCAATGTTGTAAAATAGAGATATATATATATTTTATAAATATGGATTTATTGCGAAATAAAATGGTTATTATTATTATTACATCCAAAATTGACTTATTTTTGTTGTTTTTATTGATTATATTTTAATGAACTTATTAGGTACTGTTTAAATAAATTATTAAACGAGCAATATTTGTATGGATATAAACTGAATCATAATAAGTAATATGCACTAAAATAACAAAAAATTAAAAACTCAATATACATACTTAATGTCAAACGAATGAAATGAAATTAATAATATAATATAAAATATTAAAATAGGAGTTATAAAAAGAACACCGCTTCTAAGAGGTCGGATTGCGGCATGGACCCCATAACGCTGGCAGCATTACCTCTTTGAATTGCTATGGAAATTCGTTGGAAGAGGTAAGCGCCAGCTCTGGGGTCTCCAGTTGTTTGGACCATTTATACCAATATATATATATGTATTTGAAATCACGTTCTCGGAAACGGCTCTAACGATTTCGATGAAATTTGGAATATTGAGGTTACGGAGGCTAGAAATCGATCTAGCTAGGTCTCAAGTCTGGGAAAATTCGTTTTCTCCGTATTTTAACCGGAGCTTAGCTCGATCGCACAGGGACTAACTATTTCAATGTGTATGTAAATACCTATATCCGAATGAAAAATCTGAAATAAATTACTATTTATATTATCTAACGAGTATAGGCGAAGTGAGCCAAGTTATATGCTTCAGTTGTTTAATGTCACAAGATGTCCTAAGTGCCACGTTTGTCCAATTTTAAGAGATCTTGCGTAGTGATTTATATGAGGGCAAAAACGAAATTCTCGCATAGGTAATGCTTTTATGTTGCACAGATTGTTCAACCTTATTTTTAGTTAGGGCATTTATAGTTACAAAGGAATTCTGCAATAATGGAATATTCATTAACGCAGCCAGCTCATTGTCGCGATTGTTCTGAAGCGACAGCGACACAGGCTGACTGTTAGCTTACATAATTTAGCGATACCTCAGGGAAATACTGAAGACAACAATGCGGCATGGATCTGCAATATGCATGCAAATTTGCGTGTACATGCGTTATAGCCATACGTAACATGATCGTGTGGGATGTTTCGTAATTGCCTGAGTGCGATTGCGAATTAGTGTAATCGCATATTCACCGCAATATCTGTTAAAATGGCACTGTTGTTTCATCCGACCACCAATTTAAGAAATATTTTTTAGGTACTCAGTTTTCAGATAATTTCGCTGATAAATTATCATCATCATAATATCAGCCGAAAAACATCGACTGCGGGACATGACCTCCCCAAAAAATGCCACAATGACCGGTTCTGCGACGCCCGCAGCCAGCAAACTCCCGCTACCTTTACCAGATCATCAGCCCACGCTGGGCTTTCCAGCACGTAGTCGTTACTCGAGAACCTTTCCGCCCCAACGGCCATCGTTTCTACGTACGTAATGAGTCCCACCTACTGCCACTTAAGTTTAGAGATTGGGAGGGCTCGGTTACCTTGGTGCTGCTTCATTTATGATGCGATCACGCAGACAAACTCTCAGCACTCTCTTTTGCTTTTTAGATTATTTTGAACCTTCTCATGAGGCCCATAGTAAGCAACCACGTTTCAGTGCTATACGTCGCCGATCAGTAATCAAGAGCAATGAAAATCTCTACCAGTTCTGACCTAAGTAGACCTAAGTAAGAGGCTTTATTCTCGAAACATCGTAATCGAATAATTAATAATGAACTGAGCTAGCGCTAACTTCAGGATACGAAAGAAGACTTCTAAATTAACGTTGCGTGCAATGGATTGTCAAAATGAAGTCTGAATAAATAACTAATGCTCTGCTTGCAGACTTTGCTTTTTATGCTGTCAACTTGGGATTTTAATTTAGAAGAGAGCACGCATCAAACAGTATACTCCATGCAATGTTTGACAGTCGGCCCCGTATGGCCTCTTTGTCACTTGAAAATTATTTTTCCGTATTGGAACGCAATAATCAATAGTGCCAAAGTACAGAAGGTCCACTCTCTCAGTGCTACCCTTTAGCTGTAATTTTTTAATTAGATGATATAAGAAAAAGCCATGGTTGTCGACAGACCAAATAAACATTCAAATACCTGATTTATTTATATTCCTACTAGTAACACTCGAGAGCCTCTTTTTCTCAAAAAACTTTTTTTTTTCAAAAAAGTTCTATATAATATGAACCATCACCTACAAGACCAACCTTCTTACAAAATTTCACGAGAATCGGTTGAGAAATGCGATCTGTAGAAGAGAACAGCCGGACCGAAAAGATTACGAAAGTATTTTTGCCCAAGCTGAAATGGAGAACTTCATTCGCTTTGGTCGCTCGTTCAAATATACTCACGGGCAAGTGCCCCTCTAGTTTAAATAGAATACTAGTCTGTTTTTTTTTTGTTAAAGTAGGTAGGAGTGAGAACTGTAAGGATGTTCTGAGAAGACACGAAGAGGACATCACCATCATCAAGCAGCGAACGAAAAAACCATAGAAGTCTAACTAACGCCGAAAAGTGACCCCACAAATAGCATGCACATTGCCATTATGCGGACGTGGGGGCGGGCTGTCAAAAGGATGCCAAGCAGCCGTTTAGTTTGAACATGCGCACACATGCGCATACCGGGTTTTGGGCACGTGTTTGCGGGTAGAAATTCGTAAGGAGTTCTCCTTCTACGGTCTTTTCGTTCGCTGCCATCAAGGAGAGAAACTTCCTTTTGAATTGACCGACCTATATATTTATGGGTCGGTCAATTACCCTATTTAGGGAACCCTCTATATTACCACAAGTTGAGTTTTAACCTGTAAATTACGTTTTCGCAATTGAAAACAAAAGCTTTATTGAATTCGACCGAACCGATATAGCCCTCCGAATTGCTAAACTTAAGTGGCAGTGGGCGGGGCACATTGCATGTAGAACCGATGGCCGTTGGGGCGGAAAGGTTCTCGAGTGGCGACCACGTACCGGAAGGCGCGGCGTGGGTAGGCCCCCCACAAGGTGGACTGATGACCTGGTAAAGGTCGCGGGAGTCCGCTGGATGCGGGTGGCGCAGGACCGGTCAATTTGGAACTCTCTGGGGGAGGCCTATGTCCAGCAGTGGACGTCTTTCGGCTGATATGATGATGATGATGATGATTGAATTCGATTAGAAACGTTGTATGCTGATAACATCTCAGTGAAGTGGTGTCACCAAGAGAATACGGCAATTATTAACTATGTACCTATATCGAAGCGAATAAGTCGTGGGTTTGGAATACTAGAATATTTATTTTAACAGTTATATTATTATAACAAAAAGCTCAAGATCGAACGGCCTTGAGAGCAGCGGTCGAAAGAGCCACCCATAGAAGTCACGTCCGGCAGACATGAGGTTACTACTACCAAGAAGAAGAATTATTATAAATTTTTCATAATATCGCTTTTAAATGGGCTGGTTAATGTGTCCAGTCAACTACTGTGTATTGTCTTGGCAGGGCCAGAACCACTGCTCATGCAAATGTGGAACTTATGTTGCTGTGTGAGATGAGACTGGCTCTCATGAGAAGTGTACGTACAGCTGATAGTGTTGTATGGGTTTGAATAATGGATCATACTTTAACTTTAAATATATAAATAAAACATCTCAAATGATGATTGCGAGAATGAGGAAACTCGAAAAGTTAGAGAATACCGAGAAACTCGTTAAGAATCTAAATTGTAATGCTCGTTCAAGTCAGATTTGGGGCTTTTAGCGAATATTACTTACTTTAATTTGTTTGTAAAGTAAATACTAATAAAGACAATGCTTTTTTCGTTTCCTTCCGGCATTTTATGGTTATGTAATACTAGTTGGTAACACTCTGAACTGAATAGTTTGATGATAGTTAAAATTGATTAATTAACGACATTTTTTACCTTTATCGCACGAAAGGCTACTCCTCTATTTTTCTCCTGAAGGTATCTAAAAAAAATCTTTTGATCAGTGAATAATGTTTTGGCCATCGCGCAAACTCGGAAATACGACATAACTCAAAGTCTCACTCAATTACCGTATTAAATGACGGACATATTTATTGAAACATTATTAGTTAACCTTAAACCTCAAAATGAAAACTCTCTGAAAATTACATAATCATTCATTGTAGTTAGTAAACGAAAGTTTCTGGTTTTATAAACGTAAAATCAATAAAAACCGAGCTCAGTAGGTACCTACTTACTTAACCTGCTTTGTAAACATTCATGATTTTACCCGCAATTTTGCTGTTATGTGATATAAAATACAGGTATTGGATTACATGATCCAAGCGTTTTCCTCTTTTTCGAAATTTTGGTTTGATAAGAATTATTTATTGAGAACTTATTTTACTAACATATGACTCTATGCTAAAATTTAATATTAAGTATTAATTACAAGAGCCTGAACTAGGATTCCCTGTGTTTCAGGCAAAAAGAGGTTCAATTTAACTATGTTTAAACATAAACTATCATTATACATTTAATAAGGATCTAATCTTGTCAGCTACACATAAAATTTACTAAATAAAACAATAATAAAACCATAAAATCCGCCTATATAATTGAAACATCTCTAAATATAACAACATTGATACCTAAACTATTTCCCTGAGTTTTAGATATTTTTGTGTTAGTCTTTCAGTAGTAGTTCCTTTTATTGCTTAGTGGACATGGAAATATCCGAATTCTAAATTGTTTTGAATAAGTGTTTTGGCACTACTTATTTCATTATTGTCGTTATTAATTTGCATATTATGTATATCTACGCACTTTCTCACGTTATTGTTGTTACAGGTAAAAATATTAAGTTATTCGCAGCGCTCTAGGCGCCTCCATAGTATTCATAAATTAAATGTCTAATCCACTTTTTTTTCGCTGGGACGAATTCTAAATTGTTTTAAAGAAGTGTTTTGGCACTACTTATTTCATTCTCATCACCGGTTTTATGGCCAGACGGCAGGAATTAAACTAAAATAATAATCAAAATTATGGCCAATATTTGAATGGCGTACATGCTAACCTAAATATATAAATATTATATATTATGCTATTTGAGAAAGCAAGGTAAATACGTTTTTTTCGAAAAAAGTGGTCATATGCTTCATTGCTTATTTTCTGTCATTTCAAAAATATACATAATATATATTATATCTATCGTAATCTTATAAAACAATTTCAATATAACATTTAAATTATTGTTAGTTTTTGAAGATATTAAGGGAAATAACTTTGGTACGTAAAATACCCTGTCTACGTGTAAATAACCAATAGTCTGTGATTAATACTTCTTTGATTATCTTATGGCGCATAGGCATTTTAAATACTACCGCCGTAATATGCCGAAAAACATGGCCGCTTTCAACCGAGGTCAGACTTGTAAATATTTTCCAAGCGGGCCCAAAAAAATGTTTATCACGGTTAATCCTATTGTTTGAGTGCTCACTGCTCAGTAATCTTTACATATCCGCCGAGCGGGCCGGCAAACCGGGCGCGACTGTTGCTGTTTTTCTTCTAAAATGTTGCTAAAACAATTGGTTTTCCGAGACGCTAAAAGCCCTTTGCTTACCATTTTACACTTTCGTAGAAGCTTTTAGTATTTCAATTTCTGAAACTTAATTAAGCGTCAGAACTTTGCGTAATGATGTAAAGTTTTGCATTTGAGCTGGTTTTAGTTTTTCGTATTACCGTTTTGTATTCTTGGGTTTAAATTGAATGAACAATCGTCTGCCGAGATGGTCCTTTCTTGGAAGTATTAAATTTATTATATCTCGAAATTTAAATATGGATAAGTTGTTCATTTCATGTCTTAATTGCTAATATTTTCTTTTATTATTTATAGGCGGACGAAGTCGCAGGAAACGTTATTTTATGCTGATGTAAAGTTAATTTAGTACGTGTTTGAATGTTCAGGAAAATACGCTAGGGATTTAGATTTCTGTTGCCGTACATATAAAAGGTATGTGTTTGACCCTAATCGGAACTGATAGTAATTGATGAAAGAGCCAGGGTAGATCACATGGGAATAGTAACCCTTCAAGTGCCTTACATGACAGGAGGATGCGAAAAGCATTGCTAATGGAAGTAATTAATTATCAATTGAAAGTCTGTGTGTGAGTCCCTACCAGTAAACTTTAATTAGCCAAAAAAAACCGGTCAAGTGCGAGGCTGACTCGCACACCGAGAGTTCCGTACAAAGCTCATACACCATACCCGTCACGTCTCGACCCCATTCATTCTTGAACAATCTTAACAGCTCAAATATTAGTAGAAGTTAACGTTGTCATCTGCATTTTGTCACTAATAACTCGCAACCTTATGTTTGTTTATCACTGATATTTTTTATCATACTGTGTACTTTATTTTATTTGAAAGAAGGGACTTTAACATTAATCACATTGGAATTTTAGGACTTAAAATTACATAGGTACAAAAGTAATTAAATTATAAACTTAGTTAAGACATGATTTTTGATAAATACATAAAAAAGCTAGATAGAGAAATCATTTTATTTTTCCTACATTATTTATGTTACTCTTAAATCATATGTAATAATTTCAAAATTTTCGCTTGGTTAACTTTGGAGATATGGGGGTGATGGTATTTTTTTAAATATTTTCCTTAATAAATCAAAATTTAACCTCTGTAGAACAAAAACGGGTTACAAAAATACAATTCGAGCACTTTTATTTGATAGGTACCCCAGAAAATAAAAATGTATATTTAAATTTTTTATTTTCCATACAGGTGTTCTTTACAATTGTTCCAAATTTCAAATTGATTCTCCCTGAGATATTTAATGTTCTGACAGACGGACAGATGGATAAAGTCGCACCATAAGGGTTCCTTGTTGGTACGGAACCCTAATAACAAAGTTCCTGATGGCTGCTTTAAAGTATACTTTGCAGTTCGCTTGACGACTTCTTCATGATACCAATTGATTCTGGTTTGCCTTCTGCAATCGAGCACTTCAAAATCTAGATATAAAAATCAATGTCAAACATTCCTAATGAGCATTCCTAATGTGTTTTCTCACAAATGGTACTGGACTTCCATCCATACAAGTACAATGTGTTATAAAATTTGACACGAAACCTCATCCCCAATAGGTATACTGTGATAACAGTAAGCCGAAAAAATTACACGGCTCCTATTTGGTAATATGTAAAGGCGGATTACGCAGTATTTACGCCTAATCCAAAGCCAGCAAACTCACAGAGACACAGAAAAGTACTGCGGATTATGTACAGGCAGCATCAAAAGTAGCTACGCAAACGAAGACGTCAAAAGTCTTTATTAAAAGGGAATAAAAACTTTTGACGTCTTCGATTGGGTAGTTACTTTTGATGCTGTACTTACGGAGCACCTAAACCTTTAGAATATTGTATCGCTATCCAATTTAATCTTTAAGAAGCCGTCAATATTTTTTTACCACGAGGAAAGGAAGCACTGCCTACGGGGAACATGGTTCCACTTTTATCACTTATCCTAAATGATAAGTGATTAAATGGGAACCATTTTACGCCCGTTGCAGATCGTAAGCAGACAGCGTAGTCACGATTCCGTTGACGATCCTGCATATTTAATCGAATCAATAGATTTAACCCTTAAACATGCCCCCATAAATAGGCATGACTGTCGCAGGGATCAATTGCAGATTGCAGCCATGGAATATATACCTTGCAATTTGCAAAGGATGTTTTCAAAGCATGTTGTATTTTCAAATAACACAAATTATTATGAACCCAATTGTAAAGAAACCAAGGTTCAACTTCTAATGAAACGTATGTGCCTTAGTAAGGGTTAAGGATCTATTGTGTGGACAGCTAAGAGACTGATACATATCATTATAGTAGGTACACAACACCACATATATTTATACAGGGTGTGGCCCGTTATAGGAGCAATAAATTAAACGGTAGATTATTAAGCTTGTGAGCAATTGTTTCTAAGTGGTTTTAATTGTTTTTTTTTTTTAGTTTTTTTTTTTCTTCAACCTAAGTTTTAGTGTACTTTTTTAATCTTCTGGAGTGATATAAGTAACTTTTTATTTAAAAACAAAAAAAAATGAAAAAAATTGAAAATATCACAAAAATACTTTTGAAAACAAAAATGCAACAACTATATTATGACTCACTACATGATGTTACCTCAAAATCTGCATTGACTACTGTGCTATGATCTCGTGGTGCCAAGATACATTACTCGGAGGTCATAACTTTAGAAGATCAATTTTTCTCCGAGTTAAAAGAATTTGAAAAGTAATGGACAAAAGGGGTTACTACAGATGCTGTAAGGAAGCCTCCTTTTAATTTATTGCTCCTATTACGGGCCACACCCGGTATGTACACGCTCCTGTTAACTCTTCAGTAATTTTACCAGAGACTGAACTTTAAGTATACATAATTTCTACAAATTCTTATTTTTATTTTTTCAAGTAGTAGCTTACATTTAAACGAATCTTTTTAAGGAGATCTGTTCATTAAAAATTACTCAGGACATGAAAATCTCTTAAACAACGAATTAGCTTGAAATTAAGTAGAATGATAACATTTTGTAAGGAATTCTCGCATTATGGAGATTTGAAATTTCAGAGAAGTGGTCTACATGTTATTGTATTGTTTCTCTCTGTAACTGTTTTGTTTGTGTGAGGTGTGCAATAAAGAGTATTTGTATTGTATTGTATTGTAAGTGGAATTGGACTAGGTGAAATAATAAATGATCAAACGAGCTTCTTTGAAATGAAGTTCGATCACTATTATGTGAGTCGCTCTCTTTAGAACTCTTAAGACCCAGCAACAACGTATCTTTGAAATGGGACTTGGTCACAAATTTGTTGAAATATTTTAAATTCAATATAAACCGGCTAGTGCCAAACAACCAAAAAAGTAATAGAAATTCATTTCTGGAATTGCATTCTCCCACGGCTCCCAGGTTAAGATTACGAGTAGCTTATTAATTCCCGTGCTCATTGAATCTTTTGGTGTGAGAGAGAAAATTAGGTATCGTAGACTGCGATACCGGTTCGCTTAATGGTATGGCTAATCCGTGTTCAATCCAAGATAGAGCAGTAGGGGTTAGTAGTAGACCAGTTATGAAAATAAAAACCGGCCAAGCTATAACTTTTTTTTATTATATGTATTTATTAAAAAACATGATATCCGCGCTTTCGAACACGCACTTCCATCTCGCTCATGCTTATGCTTAGTGAGAGGGAGAAAAGACCATGAACCTACGTCACCTTAAAGCTTATTGAAGGACTAGCATGCCTCGATGCATTGTCTCTGTCATGCTACGAATGGGTATTAGCCGTCTCTCACGTCTCACGTCACGTGTCGTAGTAAAATATCACTCTATATAGAATAGAATAGAATAGAATCGTTTATTGCATATCACATTACAGACATGGATGGATTTATAAATAAGTAGGTATACATGTGACACCCTGCAAGGGCACAGCGATATCAGAGGGCTATATTTGTAACGATGCCTCCATAAAAATCCAATTCCATCTGATCCCGTTGCTTTCACACATTTAGCTACACCGTAAGGCAAAACGAAACGCATGAACCAAGATGATTCGCGTATCATTTCGATACTTCAAAAACGCGTTCCCGAATTGTTAAGTTTCTTTTTTATTTTATTGCTCACATAAAAATAATACTTAAAACCACTACAAAAACTTCGCCAAAGTGCGGAGTAGTTTGTTGGCGAATGGGTTAAATACACTCATTCTTTGCTTTATATGCTGAAGTACATACTATTATGCTAAACTGTTTAATTGTATAACTTGTTAACTGAATGGATATCATCAAAAAACTAAACTGGTAAAAGTGTTAGAAAGTCCGATGGAAAATCTTTATAATTTACGTGGCGAGCAGTTGTGAACCCTATAGAACTTTAATAATTTCAATAGACCATTATTTCCTTATACTTTGATCTAAGTGAAATACCTCGGCGTCCAACCCGTCGCTGGAACGCGTTATCCGTCACCGTGTCGATTAACATTCAGCACCTAACCGCGCCCTTGGGACTTCAAGTCTTCAATTTACGTTGTAAGGTGACGCGTTAACGTCACTCATTAAATACTCGTAATAATGGTCGGTTTAGAAGTACCGTACACTTATCCTTATAGTAAACGTATCAATTATTATGAACAGTTCGTAGGTACATCTACGTTTATACATAGGTACTTACAAACACTGGACTGTCCCAGTAGACTCCGTGAACTAATACCAGAAAAAGAGAAGAGTTCGTAACACTGTTACATATTGGTATGAATTGGTTTGTTAAAAAATATAATTATAGTTACAATAGAAATAGTGGTTCTTATAATATATTTTATTTGTGAATGTGCACGACGTTGTAACTAATGAAAGTGTGAAATTAAAAGTATTTAGTTTTGTAGTAACTAGAACTATAAAACATGTTAAAATTGCAGTTCTCCTCAGGTTAAAAGCAACTTGACAAAACTTCCTCTACCGAGCATCGTTTCCTGAGGTTTATTATTAGGGTCGTGGTCATTTTTATGGAACCATCTCCTGAATAACTTGCCGCCATCTCCTCCTACCTGAAGCCGAGTGTGGTGCATTCCAACCATAGTCCAAAGAGCTCAGCAAATTTGTAAATGCTTCGTGCTTCTTGGTAATCTTGGTTACTTGTCTTTATGTATTTTAGTATTTGTATCTATTAAATATATCGTCGTCTAGTACCCATAACACAAGCCTTTGTGTGAGACACTAAGTCGATTTGTGTGAGATTGCCCTCTAATATTTATTGATTTATTTATTTGTCTTTTTTCACTGCTAATCAGCTTCTCCAGGTTATCACTGTCTTTCTTAGCAGTAGTCAAAGTATTCGAGTAGGTATCCTACGTCGGGTTTGGTTTTTGAACCAATCTACGTTCGATGTTAATAGTGCGATAAGCTGCCGAAAACCCGATAAAAGATTATTCGAATGTATGTGTATATACATCGCTAACGGACAACATAATAAGCCTTGTCAACCACTTTGCAACCAAATGATAGGTACAATTTGCCGGTACGCGTAACCTATTTTACGACAGTGAACGTTTCAAAAATCGAATACCATTTTCAACACAACTTCGCTCGAAAATACGAAGACACGAGCCTAGTAGTGATTAGGCAGCGCTCGCCCTGTAATCTTAGCAAATTCAAATCGTAAATCACACGTCACAGTACAAATCATCGTTAACGTCGACATTTGCGTAATATAACGCTCTCATCAAGCGTAACGGGCGGGCCTCGCACGGACTCGCAATGCGGTGTTGCTTACACGGTATTCCAAAAATTAACTTATTAAAAAATATTTCAAAAAGGTCAACTGCTGTTTGAGCTGCGTGAATGTGTATAACCTGATCTCTTGTATATGTTTTACCAGACGTGGGCAGTATGGTACTTTGTCTGAAAGTAACAGCAAACGGATGAACCTGAAGGCGTTTTTTTAAATCAATAATTGTTGGCTGTCGATATGATTCTTGGGGGTAATTCCTATGTTCGAACCTATCCAACCCACAGGTTGCATATTGAACCTGCGTTGGAACATGGGAACGACCCATTCTTAGTTATGTTGGTTGTGTTGGGAGTTTTTTTTATAAATGTTTAATACCTACTTGTAAGGTTATTAACTACTTTGCGCATGCGATTGCCGTAACTGGTAAGGTACATTTCTTTTCATCACACTTGCTCGTAAAGGGCTTCATAACGCGCAGGCATACAGAGCAACAATTACCTAAATTACGCCCACGGGCGTAATGGTTTTTTTCTTAAAATGTACCTATCTGTCACTCTTGCGTCAGTTATAAAGCAAGGAGGTTTTAACTCAAACATAATGTTTGAAAACGTGTTTATAAATAAATTTAAACGTAAAAACAATAATAAGATATGATTATCAGAATTATTTATAGATATATATATATATATATATATGTATATATATTTATATATTTTTGACGACCGGTTAGCCTAGTGGGTAGTGACGCTGCCTGCGAAGTTGAAGGTCCTGGATTCGCGTCCCGGTAGGGGCAAATATTTGTGTGATGAGCATGAATATTTGTTTCTGAGTCTTGGATGTTTTTTATGTATTTAAGTATTTATATCTATTATCTATTATATAATAATATATCGTCGTCTAGTGCCTATAACACAAGTCTTGTTGAGCTTACTATAGGCTTAGTTAGATTTGTGTAAGAATGTCCACTAATATTTATTATTATTATTATATTTAAATATGTAGTGTCCGCGTAAAATATTTTTAACTGTAATATTAAATCGTGGCTGTATGCCGAAAGGTCTTTCAAATTCAACAAAATGTCATTTTGTAGTTTTTATTGGCTTATTGCGATTAATAACAATTTCGTTTAAAAAGTATTTGTTTCCTTGCAAATGTGATGAAAAACATTGTATGCACGTAAGGTAAAAATGTTACAAACTCGAGTCATCAAAGCCTTCGGCGTCCGGCTTCTAATAGACTCTCGTTCGTAAATCATATCTTACGTACATGTAGCACAATGTACTATTTTTACACTTGCGGGCAGAAAAAATGTGTGTATATGGTGATCCGTCCTTCTCAATCGCATGCACTTGAATCAGTTAACCGTCCGTTAACATTGTTCTCTGAGATTTCTGTAAATTAAGATACCAGGTTTGTGCCTTCAGTCGTAAGTAAACCGTAGTGCTGCAGATTGTGCAGTCAAAGTCAAAGTGATTTATTCTTCAATTTAGGCATATTACATGCACCTATGAGTGTCGATAAACTACCACAGGTTCGTAGTATTCAGTCGGTAGTATTATAATTAATTACGCAATCAAGTGCTTTAGCGAAAAAGCATTATGTTATATTTATAATTCTGAATTTTATCAACATGTGCTCAAAATAAGTCAAAATCTTTAAGTAATATATTATAAAAAAATTACCTCTTCGTACTTGCGAACTTGAAACAAATGATTTACTAGATATTAAGAAACGATGGAAGAACTTATAAAAGTTGAAATAGGTACCTCCGACATTTTCATTTCAAAGTACAATAACTCAAAACTGGCTGAACTGATTTTATTGAAACGTAGCTAAGAACTATCTCGCTCACGCCAGCTTTCGGACAAAGCATTAAAATCGGTTCATTCGTTTATTAACTACGATGCCACAGACGGACACTCAGACACGTCAAACTTATAACACCCCTCTTTGTGCGTCGGGAGTTAAAAGCATGGCGAAAATTACGTTACGTTACTACATAACGTAATTTTTACCATGACATTTTCGATATTTAAATGTAGGTACCCAGTAACGTCCTTGATTAAGATCCCCGCTCAGGGGGTAATCACGTAACGTTCCGAACGCGCGTCTGACAGTTAAATCTCAATCTAACTGTCATTTTTCCATATAAAATTAACGTTTAAATCTTACAGACGTTCGTAAGAAAAGTTACGTGATCGACCCACAGGGCTACAATTGTTATTAATGTTGACATACATACGCATCCTGGTGGTTGAAAATGATTATATGTTGTTATTCTAATTATGTTCATGGCTCCGCGTTTAATGCAACAAGAGGCCCGGCACAAAGGGCCGCAATCACAAAGGACGAGCTAAATAATGACCCAAATTTTTGGCATAATTTTAATTAAAGGCTAATTTGCGACATTTGCAACCCGGGACATTTTCCCTTTTACGATATTTTTTCGTCATAGGCATTAGTTAGATGGCATCCCTTACTGTTTATAAAATTCATCACGATGTCGTTGGTCAGTGCAATGCAGTAGCGACGATAATTCGTTTTTATTTTACGTAGGTAGCCTTTAGATAATCTTGAAAAAATATTTTTACACCTGTCACATAATATATATACCTATTCGTCGACTATTAAGCATACATCACAATATATTAATACTTGTGTTTGCGTCATTAGTAACAATTTTTTTTGTATGTAGTAATTAAATCAATTTAATAGTTAAATAGTTTGAAGACATTTTCCCATTAACCTAAGTTTATTTCCTATGTAAATAGGCTTTCTCCTGTAGCAATGTAATTTTAAAATTTTATAATACTCTGATACTGAAATGATATATTGTATACTGTTTTGAAAAAATGACACCTCGCCGAGTTTTTTACGCCGGTTCTTCTCGAGGCAGAGGTTTACTTTCCGAACCGGTGGTAGTTTATCGACATTCATAGGTGCATTTAATATGCCTAAATTGAAGAATAAATCACTTTGACTTTGACTTTGACTTTGAAAACTTTGTCTGCTTTCAATATTATTTAATGGAGATTTACATGGACACATGACGGCTGCCATGTGCCTAATAAAACACTTTATGACACATAAAACTGTTTTATTTACAAAATATTAAATTTACAGCTGCACTTAACCCATACATAAATAATGTATTACATTCAATACAGGTTATGAACAATTATTCTGTTTGAGAACATTCCTTACGTATCTGGAAAATAATTTAATCAACAATTTGATTTATATAATTATATTATGAGAAACAATTTATAAAAGTAGGTAATTTATTTACAAGTTCTACTTATCTTAAATTCTTTTACAATTTAGGTGTGTTTAGAGAACAAAGTAAGATAAATTTGGAATAATGGAGAATCATTTTATTCTCCTTCAGCCATTGTCTGATTCCTTCCTTATTCAGAACTTGTTAGGATAATTAAATGAGTTTTATTGAAACATTTTCCTTCTAGGCATGGAATTGTGAAAATTATGAAACAATCGTGAAGTAAAATTTGTCAATATCATGAAACCTAACTAATTCAACTGAAAGAAAACTAGAAACATTTATCAATAATATACGAAACGCATAATATATATCAGCACTGTCTTTTAAGGAAAAAAATACGAGTAGTAGCTCAAAATTAAACATTTGGAAATAATTAAACGAATTTAACATATCCCTGATTGAATTATAATTTATATCAATGGAACGATTTAACTTTAAAAGGTTTTTTGGTCTTCTTCTAATTGTTGCACTCATCTCGTCAAACTTTTTTTATAACATACATACAATTAAGATCTTAAAGGATCTTTTAAACAAATTATATTTTTCCCAACTGAATAAACCATTACGGATTCCAATTTCAATAACATAATAATAGTAATGTTCTTTGATTTTAGTATTTTTCTGTGCCGGCGATTTTATGTATGGAAATTAATAAAAATGATATTTGTGATAACCTGCATTAATATTGGGAATTTGTGTGATGTGGCACTGCACATGGGAAACTGTAATAAATAATAATGTGTACACATGAACATTTCTAGAAAAAGGAATCAGTCGAATTGGGAGTTGCAGAAATTAAAAGTTGTAATTATGAAAATATGTTGACATGGGAATTATTGGCAACCGCCTTCTCAAAGTTTTCTACCATGCACCATATGTATATTTATTCTGCTTTGAATACCAAAACTAACCTAACCCAAGTTATTTGCAGAAATCGCGAAACGTCTGGTCGATGTAACTGGTGACCGAAGAGCTGGCGGCTTTCTCGCACAACGCATCAGCATTGCAATTCAGCGAGGAAATGCCGCCAGCATCCTCGGTACAATGCCTCGAGGCCTTTTTTTAGATTTAACTTAGTTTTAATTTATCTTAGTTAATGTTAATTATAATCTTGTATTCACTTTTAATAAATATTTAGAAAAAAAAGGTAAACAACCTAAGCATTACCTAGGTGTCCTGGATGTAGGTAGTTAAGAAGAAGTAGCAACTATTTTACGGCAAAAGTTTTCAGCTGTACATAGTATCACACTAAGTAATGTACCTAGTGAAACCTACGTGATACTTACTGTAATTCGTTTCTTTAATATCAGTTTCTCGTAATCTCTAGATAGTTGTCAAAAAGTTTAAGAATGTTATGCCTTTACAACATTCGGGTAACTGGTCATCTTGTGACGCATTTTCTAGGGAAATTGGGTAAGGGCACTACTTTAAACATTAGGTCGAGAATTATTTTTAGGTTATGGTATAGTGTAGCGAAAGAGGGTGTGCTGCCACTGAATGCGAAGATCAGCAAGATGATTGGGTAGTGTGGAAACAGTTGCATAGCGCTGCTCTGCATGGCTGCCGGCCGTTCGCCGCTCACCACGTGGACTACCACCGATGCCGAATCTATTAAAGAAAAACAATACTTTAATACGATTTAACACAGGCACAATATTTTACGCACATACGCATTCCTAGATACATTTCCAAAATACTTATTATTAGTTTAACATACAAAAAAATTATAATCTCGTTGACAGAATAACTAAGTAACTTTTTTACTGAAACTATAGCATGATCATCGAAACTCGACCACGAGGAGTCGAGTGGGTGAACAATTATTTTCGAGATGTATCATATTATGCTTACTAATTAATATACCTGTGTCAAATGTTACAAGTATAATCGGCTCGTAAAAAAACAATGTACAATAATATAATATACATATTTCTATCTAGTAAACATTATATTAGAGCGGCCGTACATTACGGCCACTAGGGGCTCAATGTGCGGCCGCTCTTATGTAATCGTGTAAACATTAAATTTGCTGCTTAGAATTACTAAATGGCTGCACGTCACATAAAGTTCGCTCAGTAGAAAATGGAATCGAACATTCTACAAATTCGCCTCGGCCTTCCTCGCTTTAATCTTTTCCGTAACGCGGAATTCCTACTAGGTACATAGAGATGATTCGTCTACTTTTAATACCCATTAAGGTTACAGCCTTGGCACGGAGGATTACTGACGCAAAAACTACTATTATTATGAATCGTTTGAGGTCACAGGATCGACCGAAGTAATTCTGATGTTTCCGTTCATCAACAAAAGAGAACCGATTCTGGAAACCCCGAGCTTACGGCCGCACTACAATAAAACCAGTCATGTGAAAAACCACCGTTCCCTCGGCAAGTTTTGGGGGACGAGGCCTCGTTTCAGTTCACCTCTTTCACGTTACAATCACTTTATCATATACGGTGAAATTGAAGACATAATCAAAAACCACTTTTTCTTCTCTCATTGATCGCCTTTTCATTCAATACAAGTTACTATTTTTCGATAAGCGAAGCTTGTTTATACTACATTTTATAAAAATTGTTGGGATTGAATAATTAAATCATGACACTATTACTTTTGAGACACTGCACACTGTAGGGAAGACGTCATATCGTATACGGTAACCATATTTTGAGTCACGTCAATGTGATTCTCATGTCGTACGATTACTAAATAACCATAGTGTAATTTTTTCTGTTAATAATTTGAAAATAATAGGCTATATTGCGAATTGCAATTAGAAACTTTGGTATCATCCTTATTAAGTTTCTATTTTAATACTATATCGTGTTAGTCATCTAGTTTCAAGCGCTTGTTCTGACACGTTAGCTCGTTACTCGTGAAAGCGAGTGCGCGAAACAAAATTGATAAAGACGTATAATAAATGGTTAATTTAATAAGTGTGAATAAGGGACAAGTAATCCTTTTTCTTTAAATTAAAGTCAAATACTAAAATTACAATTCACACGTATAATAAATTGTTAATTCAAACAAGTTGGACCAGGAAGGGACTCGAGCGGGCGCGAAAAAGACAAATGGTTTTCGCGCAATTATGGACAGAGATTAGTGACGGTCTCAAAAGAAAAATATACTGTAGCTGAATTGCGACCAGTTTTTTTAACAAATCATTTCTACTATTGAGGGCAAGCTCTTCAAGTCAACTCTCGTAGAATTAATATTTTAGCTTTTATATTTTCATTAAATAGCTCCCACGTCCTTTTAGGATTACTCGTTTGTGTCGACCAAATGTAACTTGACTTAAAGCTTTGAAATGGCGACACTCTTCTATTGTCGTCTTATATTGTCGCTGATATCATTATACGATTTCTTCCGATTTTTACGCTGTTATAATAGTATTTTGTATAATCGTTACACAATAAGGGCTCTTCAAGTCAAGTACCGTGTTTAGGACACGAGGCTTGCCGAGTGGCCTAAGTAAGGTACGAGAATTTAAGAGCTAATTGTGTACGTTATATCTATAGTAGAGCTAAGTATTGTATACAAACTTTTTATACGAGTCAAAAGAAATAATTAAACAGACTTGGTTCTAATGAAAAATATCTAAGCCCTGTTGAAACGAAGTGCAAGTCAGAGGTGCGCCGGCTCGTTGATGTCTTTTGTATTGGAATCAACGCGACGTCCTATTGGTCAAATTCATTATAGTTCAGTAAAGGCGCCACGTGATTGGTCGAATTTATTTTAGTTGTCTAAAGCGTTGTCTTATAATTATTATAGTTGAGTTGGGAGCTCCATAGAAAAAAAGTATGTGGTTTTAGTTTAGTGTACGAAGTCTTAATTCAAACATTAAAGTCGACGAATATAAAAAATATAGGTAGGTATTTTAGATTTTCTGCCTTGGGTCATATTACTATTATTTACGATACACTGTGGATGATAATGGATTTTGTAAATATGTAGATTGCTATCTAATAGAAGCACTAGAGTTCGATAGGTGCCACAAGCATTTGTTTCAAATTCTTTATTGGACAACGATTTCACCGATCAAATAAACGCAATGAAAATAAGTTCGGTGCTTCGATGTGAGTTGAATAATATATTATGTTCTTTGTAGAATAATAGAATTTTCATAACATTATATTTAGGTTGTTACCGTATCGGCCGATAAGTTTCGGTAATTAAGCAACTTTGTGTGTCCCTCCGTCATGAAAGGTGACTTTTGCCATTTATACTTTATCACCACTATTTGACGTTTGAGATGTTTTTACAGCCGACGTCTTGCCGCAAATTATATGACTCACGCCCACGGCACGAATGACTCGTTTTTACTGGAAAAGTCTACACGAGGTTTATGTATTTTTCTTAATACGCAGTAACATTTTATAAAATGAATGTTGCAATGTATTTATTACTAATTGAAACAGTAATAACGGTGGTAGACAGCTGAAAATACAAAGAGAATATTAACGCAAAGAATTACCTGCCCAATGCAAAGTACCTAGTTCAATATTGCAGAAAGGCTAAATTTGCGAAATCTAGTTATCATCATCATCATATCAGCCACTAGACATACACATAGACAGCATAGACGTCCACTGCTGGTCATAGGCCTCCCCCAAGAGTGCCACAATGAAATCTAGTATTCGGTACAAATTATGACCAAGTGTACAAAAGTCGATTAAAGACTTACTTCTGGGGCTTAATTTTACGATTATTGTTCATTTTATCCTCTTAGCTAAAGATTCCATTTATGCTTCATGTTTTACAGTATTTAACAATTAATAATAATGATTACGTTTAAGTACAAGGGAGGAAAGCATCGTTTTAACTTGAGTAATCAAATTAATGTTAACGATGAAACGATATTTAAATTAAAGGGAAAGGTCGAGTTCTGTTGCAAATTTCCAAGTACACCTAAACTTGGGTGAGGCGTTTGATTTTTGCTTCTTTAAACATCTTTTTATAACAAACTAATACTAAAAATAATAGTACATTGAATTTCAGTTGCTTACGGTGGAATCCAATCGATTATAGGATTACTTCAAACCTTTTAGTAGGCAATTTATCTAGTTACCTATATAAAAGCAATGTCTTAGCTATTTACTTACAGCTAAATTGAAGTACGTGGATTAAAACAGATTTTAATAAAACTCGACACTTGGTATGCTAAATTAAAATTGACATTCATTTGCTTTTGTAAATAGTGCTCAAGTCTCGAAGGGCAACGTATTAACAAAGTAAATTGGATTGTGTGACTTGCACTAGCACCTCGTCTGTTTTTACGGCTCGGTTGACCTCACTTAAGGCGAATATAGTTCCTCGACCTTGCGTTTGAGAAAGTGCCATGTTACCCCCAAGCCGAGTGTAAAAATATTCCTGTTAAATCAAAAGACGTACTTTACTGCCTTTCTTGCTTCCATTCAATTACGTGTGTTGTAACAGATAAGCGCTACATCCGATGTATCGCGAAATGACATGCAACCAATTTAAATTTGATAGCAAATAAATACGTCAGGTCAGTTAGACCTCGCTTGTGTGTTTGAAAATAATTATGTGAGAAGAGGTCAACATGACGTGACATCTATCACACACCAATATGAAATTACCAAATTATTATCATCGCACTTACTTCTAGGTTAAATTTTATAACTACGTTCATACGCACGGTAAGCAAAGTGATGTCGGTTCGCGACAATTATAATATTATAACGTTTGTTTTTATACATTAGAGATCGTCTGATATAATAATAATAACTAATTAGTGAGCGCAATGGAAAGTTAAGTACGTAGATTAATAATAATTACCGATGAACGGTACCTAATGTCGGTTATTTTTCTCGTCTGCTATATATAATATATATATGTATATATAGCTTTTGCCCGCGGCTTCGCCCGCGTACTAAAAGTAAATTTAACGGTCTATTAAAAAGGTGCATCTCAGTTTGACCCGTTTGTTCCAATTGAATTGCAATTTGGCACAAATACTTTCAAGAATTTCCATGTCAACAATGTTAAATTTCAAAATCGATGCCACTTTCGTAATAATGTCCATATAAACCATAAAAACGACACCCATATTGATATTTACACATTTCAACCCCAGCTCACCCCAACAGGGGATATGGTATTTCACGTCCGCCACGTTGGATTTGAAAAATAAACCATACAAACAATACATACCCTTGTTGATTTTCAGACTTTGTCACCACATTCCCCTCTCTTAGGGGTTGAATTCTCAAAAAACCTAAAACACGTGTTTATTCATTTATCGTGAGGAATACTGCTGTGAAGTTTAAGAATAAAATAGTCAAACTAATCTTGTTTCCCGATACAAACTTTGGCCCCCCATTTCACGCCCTTAGGGGTTGAATTTTGAAAAATCCTTTCTTAGTGCACCCCTAGACCTTATAAGGAACCTACGTGCCAAATTTGGAATCTCTAGAACCAGCAGTTTGGCCTGTGCGTTGATAGATCAGTCAGTCAGTCAGTCAGTCAGTTTCTTCTTTTATATATTTAGATAAGAATGCTATGTATTTGATTTGTAACCGTGTATCATACGTCTTTAGCTGTTTTAGTACAACCTTAACTGACTGGAGCTGCTGCTCTGTCTCCACCTCCTTGTAATGTGTCTGTCGCATCAACTGACTAATGACAGCCGGACAACCACGTCAAGACAAGCTATGTAATTTACAACTTTTTCCACTCACGTAACCTACCCTTCCGTAAGCTGACCAAGTTGTTTTTCAACTACCTACATGCATAGAACAAGCGGGCCGCCAAGAGCTGTCTAGCTTTAAAAATATTATCATGGTTAGTAACGTTGAAGAAAAGAGAGGTAGATATAGAGTGCTTACGAGACGAACATATGCCTTACAAGATCGTACGTACGTAAATTGGAAGGCTTTGGAAATGGTGTACTGTGCTCACGACCCTCGGGCGCACGAGTTATTCCCTGAATCCCACAGTGACACACGATGAGCTACTTTATCGAGAAAGCGTGGCGCGCCGGTTTTTAATCCGAATGGCATTCATGTGAACATTAATAGACCGTAGTAAGTTGTTATCGAAGGTTTAGCAATAGAATAGAATAGAAAAACTTTATCGCTTAACCGTGTTACATAAGTGGTATTCAGTAGAACAAGTGTTAGGTTCCAACGGTTACCCATTTTGGGTGTACAATATTTACTTAAAACTAAGGAAAACAGAACTAATACATATTTATACATTATTTTTGTAAAGCGAAAATTCAAAAATTCTTTCAACGAATAGAAACCCTTGCATGTGTATAAGTTTAGTGTATAAGTAATATTTTGCTAAAGACCATCACATGATTACAATCCTAGTAAGTCTTCTAGGAGCTTCGTCAAGTTGAACAGTATACTGACCGGGCCTGTCAGCCGTGCAGTGATAATTCCCGGAGACCCACGGCGCACTTGATAAGCAGCGGTTTGTGCGAGTACGCTGATCTGTCCACCCTTATACTACCATGTTGTACGTAGTTCACGGGTAATAGATCATCGAGGCAGCGTTGGAAAAATTACGAGGCCTTCCTGAATTCGGGCACTCGATTAAGCCAAAGGAAGTTGACATCGCAGATTTTACAACGAAGTTCAAGAGTAAGTATACTGACCGGAGCTGCTAGGCGCGCACGTATAGTTGCCGGAGTCTCGTGGCGCGGCGCGTGCGATGAGCAGCCGGCTCGTGCGTGTGCGTTGCTCCGTCTCCACGCTGATGCCGCCGCGCTGAGCGTAATTCACTACGTGTGTCCCGCGATACCAGTAGATGAAGCTGAAACAAAATATACTTTGAAGACCTTAAATAATGTTAGATAATGTTAACGCTACGGCTCATTTTGGCCAAGCGTTGGTAAATTTCTACTACAGATCTACAGAGAATGTTAATAAACAGTTTTTGCTTTACTTATTCATAAAACTTAACATAAGCCTATGTAGCGACAGATAAACACAAACGAATTTAAAGTTTACCTTTAACGGTCATATCTGACCAGTCAAATCGCTAAAATCGCAAACTAACGATTAGGTAGTTCTGATTTTATAATATGTTGTTAGGATCACTACCAGTAGGTACTGTATATCCAAGTTTGCAGCTCCGAAAAACCTGTGCTAACTTTGCAGCACTCGAAAAGCTACAAAATTTTCGCACTTTTTATGGTATTGTCAATACAAATCCTAAACTATGCGGGTTTAAAAATCCAGCTGTGTAGATTTAATACTTACCGGGATACGGCTCTCCAAAAATTTGTTGTAAATTTGTTGTTAAGCTGATTTAAAGTTGATAAATGATAATGATAATGATAAATGATTTATTCAGTAACTAAAAAACACTTTACAATATTAGGCTGGTGCCTCTTTTTAAGCAATCAAGATGCCTGTGTCAAGAGACACCGCTCTTCCTTAGAGTTTAGCAGGATATAATATTAACGTAGGTGGGATATTTTAATTAGGATAATAGAGGAGAGGAGAGAGCATAGAGCTTATCAAAGGTTTGGATTTCTAATTCAGTGTATAACTAATCTCTCACCTTCTCCTGTTGGTTTATAAATTATAATTAAGTACAAGGATTGAGTAAGTAAGAAGTTAAATCATTCAATACTCAATACTCAATCATTTATTGCTTTCCACAATGTTAGTTTACAGGGTAGGTAAACTTAAGTTTTAGTTGCTAAGTATAGGGAATAAAACTTAATTGTGGATCCTGTTGGGCACCGCAAGATTAGGTGAAGAGAAGACGACTTACATACCTACTTATTTAATTTCTGCTTTTTATAATTTGTATATTCTGTGTAATGTGCAAATTATAATGAGAATCACTTGTACTTTATATGTCCATTGTAGCACATTTTTATAGCTATATTTTTAAGTGATACATTTTTTTTGTTTATTGCACATTTAATTATACATTATTATTATTATATCTATATATATATATATATATACATTTTAAAGGAACTCGGTTTCATATAATTATTATATTTGTGTATAAAATTTTATATTATAGTTTTTCTTCTAAGTATTCTCTTAGTGTGGGTGTGGGCCTAGGTTGATTTGTGTAAGATTGTCTCGTAATATTTATTTATTTATTTATTTAGTGTATAATATTTTTTTTAATCCTATACAGTTATTTTAACTAAAAAATTATTAAAGAAACCTAAAAATGGTTTTGAAATACCTATTCAACAATACCCAACGTGACATAGTTCGTCTACTTTCTTTTTTTTTCTTTTTAGGGTTCCGTACCTCAAAAGGAAAAAAAACGGAATCATCTCGTGCGTCTGTCTGTCCGTCTGTCACAGCCGATCTGCTCCGAAACTGCTGGACCGATTGAGTTGAAATTTGGTAAACATATGTAAATTGGTGACCCAAAGATGGACGCGTAAAATAAATTAATGAATTCTGAACAAAGGGGCCATTTTTGGGGGGTAAACTGGAAAACATATCAAATGAAAGGGGTTGTTGTAAGCATTTCAGATTTTTTTAAATATAATTTTAGCAAAAACAGATTTGAAGTAATTTAGGAAAAAATACGAAAATGTACCATTCTCCGAAAGGCTTAAAATTCTGAAAAAAATATGGAAAAAAGTTCTTACCTAAAGTTTACAGGAAAACCTATAAGAAGTTTGAGTATTCAAAGTAACGGAAAAATTCTCAATATTTTTGTGTATTTTGTATGGAGCGCCTGATCCTTAGAGCATAGCAATTTTACGGATCCCTCTGTTAATGAACCCTAACATATTTATTATTTGCGCAATTTTTAGTACTTAACCTGGCCTTAGTTAATTGGGTATTCTGTGTACCTAATCTAATAATAATATTAATCATGGGGAGTATTCCTCATAAAATATATTAATCATATTGTTTCACTATCACCTCATCATATTAAATATTTAAGTAATTTAACAACCACCAAAAAAAAATTATACGGCCATCCTCTAAAAATAAATTTCATCTAAAATAACTCTTTCTGTGCACACATATTTTGAGTTAAAGTCCAGATCCGAACATTATTGCAAAAATTGTATTATTTCATAGACTTTAACTTGTTTTGTGAGCCTAATTAAATAAATAAAAATAAATAAATAAAAATATTCATATAATTACTTACTGCTCTGTTACATATAAAAATGCGACCTGAAATACACACCACCATTTAAATTATTTAATCTCATATCGGCCTTTGTTCCCGAAACATCGAAACAACCTGTTAGCAAAGCTTGGGTCCAGAATGTAATTGTTATTTCCGTATTCCTACTATTTTGCAGATATGATCTCTGATTTAATTATTAAGTCAAAAATCAGTTAAAATATTATCACAATACCTGTCCCTCTTAAGTTGCCTTTTTTATAGTTCTGTATGTATTTATGTTTGCATATTTATTCATTCATTTGGTACCTATGTATTTTAAAGTGTGCTGTTTAGTTACATTTGAAAGATTGCCTGAAAGGGATCACTTTAAAGCGATAACCGCCTGTTATTATCATTATCTATTAAGCGAATTTTTGTGGTGCAATAAAGAGTATTATTATTATTATATTCCTACTTTTTTGCACAGATGATCTCTGATTTAATTATTAAGCCGGGTAAAAGGCGTAGCAAGCGAGTTTTCAGTTATACGTAATGGATGCTTACTGTGAATACTGTGATATGCGATATTGGAGGAATCAGCAGTCAACCACAGTTATTATATGCCATGAAATTTCACACTTCTGTGGTCAGACTCGACTATATGAATTGTAAAACTGACATTGTTTAAAATTACCGCGGGCATCATTATGCCTGCCATATGTGCTAGAATTATGAGCCACACAATAAGAGTATTGCTAATGTCAACGTAATTTTGAAGTAGATTTAGATTGTGATTATATATTTTTATTTACATTATGTATCTTTTATTTTATATCCACGTAGCTAACTAAAATTATAAAATATAACATGTTGGCAATACCCAATTCTTCTCAATGCTGCTCACATCGGGTTTAAATCGAACAAACAAAACGGCATTAATGTACTCTGGATGAATTATTCGCTAATGCTGGGTTTAGGATGGGTATCCACCACATAAATGCTAAGCCGTGCTTCCATACGAGCGACATCTAGCTGGCTTGACAGACCGCTTAGCAACATCTCTGGTAAACATGAATTTAGTTCATACGAACACTTAAATTAGGCGTTTAAAGCGGGTTACACAAACTTACGATTACAGACCGCTCAACGTTAATATGGCGCCAGCAGCTGTCATTCGATACAAACTTATCAAACTTTCCATACATCCAGATGTTAACGAACACCACTTACGATTACAGACGGTATGGTGCAACCACGAAGTACGAGTAAGGATGTAGGTACTTCTTGTTTGCCAAAATATTCGCATACGGCACATTGAGTGACCGGATGATAAAAAGATTGAAGATAAAAAGTAACAAACCGAGCGACAGTCGCCCTGCCCTGTCTATAGTTCCTAACAAAACGATTAAATCCGCATAATGTGGCAGACGGGCAGCTACAGAACGTGGCCTGACACGCACTTGATCGATTCCTTATTTTTTACTTTAAATCCTACTAATATTATAAATGCGAAAGTTTGGATGTTTCGATGTTTGAATGTAAACTCAATCACGCAAAAACGGCTGAACGGATTAAGATGAATTTTGGTATACATATAGTGCATAGCCTGGATTAACATATAAAATACTTTTTACCCTGGGAATCATCCCCTAAGGGGGTGAAATGGGGGGCGTAAGTTTTTATGGAGCTACGATAAAAACGAGTTCCACGCGGACGAAGTCGCGGGCAGAAGCTAGTATAATATAAGTATACAATATACAAGCATTATAATCGAATATGAAACTGTAATGTTTATGTATGCACCTCTTAATAATAGTAATAGTAGGTTTATAAGTCAAGCCAATTCCGCTGACCAAAAGCCAACGTAGAAAAAATGAGTGTATTCCATATGTTTCCGCCTTTTCTTTGGGCGGCCTAAATGGAGCGAACTACCTCATCTTTTCCAATTATCCGCGAACACCCTTCGGCAAAAAGCCGTAGTCCAATAAATGAGGACAATTTTACTAATTTTGATAAAATCAGAAAAACAAGAACTCATATATGGAAATCTGTTTTATGACAATAGGAAACATAATAATACCTAAGCATGAACCAAATACATCTAGAAATAGACATGCATGCATTCAAGATTTATGAATTTAATTGAATGTCTAGTAGATCTAAGAAAGATCTTTCGTTTGTAAAATAAAACATAAAACTTAGGAATCGATTACACTTCTTATGAATATTTAATATCAATCATGTAGGTACATGAAATTCAAATAAATATAAATAAATATGAAAGGCCAATGTCTAGTAACATAAATTTAACGATAAATCTACCAAATATCGTTTATGAAATTAGGCTATGTGCACAACGTGATTGCCAAGTTGGTAATGATCGTGCTTGTTACGCCAGAGGTCTTGGGTTCAAATTCGGGTTGGCAGCAAATATGTTTTTTTGTAATAACGAATATTTTGTTCTCTAGTCTTCGATGTGATCCAAGTTATTTAAATATTTATTTATCTTTATTGTCAACTGGTGCTTAAATAAAACATAAGGCTTGAGCTTACGTAAGTTGATTTTTATTGGAAGGTTTCCCTGATATTTTATATACTTATATATTACTATTATATTAGTCACGTAAAATTACCATCTTATCGCGGGTAATTAATAACTCGCGGTAAAAGTAACCAATTGGTTACTTATAGAGGAAAGTCACTATTACAACAAAGTCTGTTACTTGAATACCTTTTCATAAAATAGTAGCCGGCTTGAAGAACCGAACATCGTTACTACGTCTCTCTACTACTCTACGTAAATAATTAATAAATATTAATAAAACACGCAATTCTTGTACTATAATTTCTGAGCAGTATTAAAATATTTTCGTAATAAATCTATGATTGCGGGAAAATACATACTTAACAATAGCCTTTGCGAATTTCTCATTTCTCCGAATAAGATACTATGCAGCTAAATTAGGAACTGGTCTTAAAATGGCTGACGTCTAATCACAAACCAACTAAAAATTTGGGCAGATAATGGTTTATTTGACGCAACCTCATACTCAGTTGTGGCAAATAAAAAAGTGGAACTATGACAAGAACAACGAATGATATTATCCCTTTCAGTCACACTTATTGAGATTTGTATTGCTCGGTCGTGGTATTATTATTACCATAGCTTGTCCTGAGTAATCATAGGTTAATGAGGATAAACAGTCTGCTTGATATAACATTTACCAGCTTTGCAGACAATTCACTCACTAGGAACAGACAGTCTTTAATGATTAGGCTACATTACATTACCTGGGGGGATCGGGAGCATGCCTCGCGATGCACGTCAGGTTGATATCCGAGCCGGCTCGCACAAACAGCTCCGGCCCTGAGAGTATCTCTGCCTTCGACACTGCAACAAAATACTCCAATTTATAAGCCCTGAACGGTTCAGCTTCTAATGGATCTTCGTCTTACACTACATTTCGTTTTTTGCAGTTCCTCTAATGATGGCTGAAGTGTATTAGGTTCAAATGTTTTTAGAGAGCACAGCACATTAGACAGTCATTTTCATTGGCGAAGTGTGCTCAGGTATTGTTTAAGCACTATAGAATTTTTAAATCATGTTTAAATTTACAGTACCTACATATAGTGTTTTATATGGGTAGGAAAAGTAGTAAGCAGTTCGCACATATCAGATTTTTATCATCTAAAAGCAAATTAAAGACTAATAAAAAGGTCAACTATGTAGCTAACGTACTATTTCACGATCTGACGCATCAACAGACTTCTTGTTCTACAATTGATGGGAACAAATGACGTGCCTTGTTCCTTTAAATACGTACTACAAAAGTAAAAACTGAAAAATTCAAAGTCATGACGTCATTCGTACTTTGACTTCATTTCTTTTGTAGTATTCTAATTGCATTTGGTCTCTTAGTCACCGTGATCCTCACAAACAAGAATATTGATTTACATTTATACTATGAAAAAATGCAGTACAATACATATTTATTTTCCTGGTAATCGTGATGTGACCATGATTGCGTACAGTGCCGTTCAGTGATGTCTTAAGAAACATTATAATTAAGGAAAATTGTGTCACGGCGACATTTTAGCTACTTCGCATGCGTAACGTACAGTAGAGCGAGACAGACGTTATCTAATTATCTTACTCAATTGACTTGGCACGATTGTTAAATTGACTCGTAAAGCGTGTACTACTGGGGCAGAAGGAAAAGAAATTTCACACACAGTCGCATGTGACGTAGGTATTCTTTTTTCAAAGAAAAATGTAATTTGTATAGGTACTGTGTGTTTCTTTTATACGAACTAGGTCTGAAATCTCGCGAGATTGCATACTCTAAAACGAACTTATATTTTAAGGGAGGAGAATATAATATTCCCTAAGTATATAAACAGAAGTGTTAAATAAATGTTATATGTGTAGCATTGCATTACCTGTTTGAAAAAACTTTAAATATAAATTATCGTTATCAAGAGTAATTTTTATGGTTTTCGATAAAACTGCTTAACAACCCAACGTTAGTTAAATTTAGTTTTGTCTGAAAGACACAAGTGTAAAATCAAAGAACAAAATAGTTTCTCAAGCTGAATACGTTGTAAGATTTCCCTATCATTTTATATAAAACGTTTCTTTCTGCGCGTGTCTTCGCGGCGAAACTCATTAGGTAGGTACCATTACCTAATAATGCACACAAAGAAAATTCGCGGGATTCAATCCGCTAACATGGAGAAATTTCGTGCATTGAAATTTTGAGAGAGACAAGACTATGTAAATATTATGTTGGTTATGTAACGACAAAGTAGTAACATTTGAATCCTGAAAGTCAACTTCGCAAACAGAATCTGTTTCACAACGCGCGTAACATCTTAGCCGCGATTTAATGTATGTGAATTGACGAAAATTGTAGGATAAGTAGAGCCATTTTTTTCATGTGTCAATCATGCTGATCCTTTATAGGACCATATTCAATCCGCCTGATCGTCAACCCGCCGTATTACAAAACAGGGCTGTTTTGTGAAACTGCTGACTATTATGTAAAACGGCGGATTATACAACATGCCTGCGACATATATATAAACTAGCTTTTACCGGCGACTTTAACTTTATGATTATTTTGCACTTCACGAGATCCATTCAAATATTGCAGTGAAAATGGCATTTCTACTTCACACAAAACATGACTCAGACCAATGTTCACGAGAAATCCAATATCCAACCGACTCTTGCCATAACAAACCACCAGAAACCTAAGGAACAACAAAGGACGTTGGTGTTTATTGAAATGTTTACGGTGCCGCGACTGCACAATACATGACATAAAATAGTTACACAGTAACTGACACAAGAATGTGTAGAAAATATTACAAATACAGACAGCACTTTTCCAACTGTCATTGCACTTGTTCTTAAAATTAGTTTCTAATTTTCAATAAAAAATAATTTCTGGTGGAAGCTTTTGTTGCCGACTGCACTTTTTTTTGCACAATTGTCAAGCACTACCAGTATAATAAAAGTTGCATATTTTGCCCAAATAATTATTATTATTTTTTTTTACTTTGAAAGGAAAGCTAAATACAGTTTGTCAATATTTCAGTCATTCCAAATGGTACCATTGGCCAAAGCCAGAGTCGACCAGTTTCAAAACTGTATCGTTTGCAATGCTATGCATCTGGAACCAAAATGCACCTTTAAGGTGGTCGACTCTCGCTTGGGACTATAGTACGGTCACGGACTTTAATTGTTGAGCCATTTAGAGCTCACTTTATACTGGACACTTCAAAACTTAACTATAAAAAAAACAAAATTAGTTGACACCTAAATGGCTCAATGAATACAAAAACAAACAACAAATATTGTAGAAACTCCATTGCAGTTTCAGGCTACAAGAAACTTATGCTAACGATGGTAATATGAGGAATAACAAAGGAGTATACAGACAGGTTCCTGGAGCTGCTTCATCAATAAGGCCTCCATCTATTTCAATAGGCTATACCTAGTTTAATTTCTAAAGATGTAGTAAATAATATTTTGCTATCGGTAAAACTTTTAAAAGAGATTAAGCACGCCTTTGTACTTCTTTTTTTGTTTTAATTTTGTATGTTTTAAAAAAAGAAACTGTATGTTTTGTATTAAAAAAAGAAACTTACTGACTGACTGATCTATCAACGCACTGCCCAAACCGCTGGTTCTAGAGATTTCAAATTTGGCACGTAGGTTCCTTATAAGGTCTAGGGGTGCAGTAAGAAAGGATTTTTCATAATTCACCCCCTAAGCCGGTGAAATGGGGGTCCAAAGTTTGTATGGGAAAACAAGATTAGATCGACTATTTTATTCGAAACTTCACAGGAGTATTTCTAACAATAAATGAGTAAACACGTGTTTCAGATTTTGGAGAATTCAATTCCTAAAAGGGGGAAATGTAGTGACAGCAGTGGACTGCAATAGGCTGATGAATATACTTACAATGTATGTAATACAAAATACATTAACATACAAACTCGGAAATACGATAAGACCCAACATTTCAATCAATTACCTTATTAAATGATTTACATATTTATTTTATTAATATGAAACTCGGTGAAGATCAGTGTCAAACTGCTAATGTCCATCATACCCGATGTAAAAACATTATTCACTATATCTGTAATAGTCCACGTACTATGGAAAGTTTCATTTAAAGTGGCATGTTAACTAAAGTGATGATGTTCAAAAGTCACGTCTATCTTATCGGTTTTGTTATACAACATTTATGTTTGACATTTACGTTCGGTTTTGTGACGACGAGTAAGTATCCGTCAAAGCATAGATATCCGTTTCGAGTCTATGCTGGTATCTTAAACTAGTAACGTATCAAAATAATAAGCAGTATTTTAGTCACACGAGATGGGCTGGCTGTCTAGGGTATATTAGTCTTTGTAAATAAAAAGAAATGCCCTCTTACCCACAACAGTGAGTCTGAACGACAGACTGATCTTCGGCTCCGTGGACACCTGGCACTCGTAGCCGCCCGAGTCCCGCGGCTGCGCGGGCGCAACCCGCAGCGTCCACTCGTCAGTGCCATCTGTGTGTAGCGCGGCGAAACGCGCGTCGCTGCTGTATGTGTGCACTCCGACCGTCAAGATGTGCAGGTCGCGTTTCCGGATCCAGGATACCTGGGGACAATATTGCCAGTTGTAACACTGTATGCAAATGTAGCCTAATGACTGTAAGGTCTTCACCTGCCGTCTGAATTTGAAAATTATACGGTATTGGCTTTCGCAAACTAGTGCCGACGTTTTGTAGCGCTATGCACATAACCAATGCTATAGTTTTGAGCAATAGTGGCTACGTAATTCGGCCCCGCTAAGTGGAGGAAAACGCCTACTAGAGTCTTGGTAATGAAAGTGTTAAATCGTCGAGGTTAGGTAGCCGAACGAACCTTGGGCTGGAAAACCTATACCCTAGCTAGAGGGGACAGTCGGAACTAGAGATAGGTAATTAGGTAGGGGTGGGTAAATACCCATCTCTAGTCGGAACATAACACGTATTCTAATCTATTCCATCGATCGCTTCATTAATTTCAGTACATTCTTCACGCATACCTCATTCATATGCATATTCGTTGGTGAAGGGTACTTTTGACTGATCATTATTTCGATTTTCTTTCTTATCTATCTTAACATACACTTTTAATATTTTTTTATAAGTCAGTTGGAATCGAACACTAAGAAGAAGGTACTGTATGAAACCCCAAAAACCAGTCTAATGTGACAATATTCACTGAGCATGTTTTTGTTTTTTGTGGAGGAAACGTGTTAACGAGGCTCTCACTATCTGGGAGTTTCTGCACTTTACCAGATCACACATTGTATAGCCCGACAAGCCGCTATTTGACCCTGAGATGGTGTCGCTGGAAACATCATATTATATGGCAATAATGTACATATGACATGTACATACGTTATGTAACCTATAGGAAGAGCGGCGCCATCCAACACAGGCTTATTTTACCTACCCGGTGGCTCCATCGCCTTAGATTATAGACAAAGTGTATTTTACCAAATAAAGATTTTTTTTTTTGAATAGTCGGTACAGTGTGTATGGGCTTTGTGTTGTTTGTTGAATGTAAAAATACTATGTTTTATAATAAATCGGTGTTTTATAATATATTCATCCATATCTGATTCCGAGTATTCGATATCTAAATATTCTGCAGATTGTAACACCCAAGACTACTCCGATGTGTGTCACTTTCAAGGTCTCAATTATGAAAAGTTTGGTTTGGGTTCAATTAAAGGATCTTTTTTATATATTTAACTACAATTTTTATTACAAAATTTTAATAAGGAAAAACAACAGTACACAATGTGGACTGATGACCTGGTAAAGGTCGCTGGAGTCCGCTGGATGCGGGTGGCGCAGGACCGGTCATTGTGGCACTCTTTGGGGGAGGTCTATGTCCAGCAGTGGACGTCTTTCGGATGATGAATAAGAAAAAAATAAACTAGTTAAATCCAAAAAAAATTAACCGGTTCAATCAATACCTACGACCGCACTATAAAATTTCAGTACCGGTCATGTCAACAACCAATTTCAAGACACTGTTTAGTTACATCGGTAACATTTGATGACTTCTAACGTCTGTTGTCAAAGAGTCAAAAAGAAACTTGTCAGGCTATAACATACGATTAAAAATTGTTTAATCTATTTTACGACTAATTTATTTTACTGGCAAGGAGTACTCTTGATGCTGATTGGTGTACTAAACATTTAAAAAGTCTACACGATTATTTTATTTCCTTATACAATAATGTTCTTACGTGAAAGAAAAAAAACTGGACGTAAAAGCTAAACAAATTGAAATCAAGGCGTTTGAATGAATTAATTATTTCCGCTTCACAGTCAGTGCAGAACAGTCTTTCATCATATTAACTGCTTTTAAATAAACAAAATATCCAGTTTATGGCGCATTAAAAAGTTTCGGACATGCACCACGTTCATGAGGTAAATAATGCTTACATGGTACAAGACTGCAAGAATGGTAGAAGAATGGTGCTGCATCGTGTCTTGTACCATTTAAGCATTATTTACCTCATGAACGTGGTGCATGTCCGAAACTTTTTAATGTGATATTACTGAGTATTCTCAGTTTGACGAACTTTCTATAACATCGACCAGGTCCGATTACTTCACGACTTAATTATAGTCACTCCCTTCCGCTCGAAAAGAAAATTATGGAATTTAAAAACTAGTAACGATTCCGAACACGATAACATTCCGTAAAACATTAGGTAGGTAAGTACTTTAATTAATATAATAACTTCATGTTTCATACCTCATTTGAACTTCCATTAGGTAGGCTTCCATCCCAAGGCGTACAATAAAAAGGTGTTTGAACAAAAAAAGTTTGTCATACGTCACGTAGTGTCCAAAGGAATAATTTAAAAGCCAACTAGTCAGACAAGGGGTAATATCCATACTAATATTATAAATGGGAAAGTGTATGTGTTTGTTTGTTTGTTTGTTTGTTTGTTCGTCTTTCACGGCAAAACGGGGCGTCGAATTGACGTGATTTTTTAAGTGGAGATAGTTGAAGGGATGGAGAGTGACATAGGCTACTTTTTGGCTCTTTCTAACCCCCCACTTCCCCAAAATGGGGGTTGGAAGTTTGTATGGAGCATTCCGCAATTTTCAAGGTAGAAAGCTAAAAATTGGTATGCGGACTATTTGTGACTAACAAAAAAATCGTGCATCATTGTTTTTTGGAAATCTGCACCCAACCCCTTAAAAGAGGGGGTGAAATTTTATATGGGGGTCCAGATATGTAGTCGATATGTAGAGCCGATATGTAGAGTCGATATGTAGAGTCGATATGTAGAGTCGATATGTAGAGTCGATATGTAGAATCGATATGTAGAGTCGATATGTAGAGTCGATATGTAAAGTCGATATGTAGAGTCGATATGTAGTCGATATGTAGATTCGATATGTAGAGTCTATGTTCGATATGCAGAGTCTATGTAGAGTCGATCTAAATATATAAAAGACTGAAACTGAGATGCACCTTTTTTGTAGACGGTTAACATTACTCTTAGTACGCGGGCGAAGCCGCGGGCAAAAGCTAGTAAGGTTTTAAATGACAAACGAACAAAGTAGCCGTTGATAAGCTTACGTGTTTTGCAAAGCCCACCAGTCCCATCTCACCGCGACTTACACTTTCAACAAATCCGGATCGTAGGGTGATATGTAGTTACACTTGTAAGCCCACTTTTGTCTCGTTTACTAATCTGACCTTGTCTGTAGATAGAGCATTTATAAGCATCGGTTGCTGTGTATGTAATACAAGCCGACTTACTCGGCTGCTTGGCTAGTAAAATACCGGGAGATAAATATACTGTCTTATGTTCTTGTGAGATTCCAAATTCCAATAGGTCTTTCAGTTTTCACATTACCTTATGCTTATCATTATTATAACGCTAAATTATTTATATATTTCTATACAACCGGGAAAACGATAGGAGATGATGATGATGATGATGACGGCATCTAAATAAAAATGTAAAACGTGTAGGCAAAAGTGTTGTTCTTATCCTTGTTTCGCTGTAATGGTCTAAATTGTATTTATTACTGTCATAAGCGTAGGCGGAATTCATATAACGCCAATGAGGTTGATGTAATTTGTCTCGTGAGATATTCACGATTCACATTCGGTATCAAATTAGATATACGTTCCCGTGTTTGCTTTCTAAATCTCATGTATTTATCTTATAACGCATTGTTGGCATCGTACAGACCCGTACAATTTTGTAGACATAAAACATTTCATTTGTGCGAATTTTGTGCTTAGAAAATGCTGAATTTACACGAGTTTGAGCTTTTATTTCAACTTAGTTCAGACAATGACATATTGCTTCATCATATAAATTAGATTGGGACGTATATACACGGACATTGTTGGCCTGAATAATTTGATGAGGTACGTTAATTCATCATCATCATCATCATCATCATATCAGCCGAAAGACGTCCACTGCTGGACATAGGCCTCCCCCAGAGAGTTCCAAATTGACCGGTCCTGCGCCACCCGCATCCAGCGGACTCCCGCGACCTTTACCAGGTCATCAGTCCACCTTGTGGGGGGCCTACCCACGCCGCGCCTTCCGGTACGTGGTCGCCACACCAAGTCATTCAGGGGATTCAGATTTCAACCAAAAATTAGGCTTTATAGCCCTTAACTCTGGCAATGTCCACAGAAGTGACGCGAACCTAAATCTGACAATGACTCAGTTAATTGATTTTGTGTTAAGTCAGCTTTCGTCATAACTGGACCAATCTTCAACCAATCTTACTGTATCTCTTTTATCCTTAAAAAAGATGGTTCAATAGTTAATAACCAATGGGGATCCCCTTCATTGGCATAATTTTTTTTAGACTAATATAGTTTCGCATAATTGATTTGGCATAATTTCTATTGGCATAATAATACTGTCGCATAATAATACTTTGGCCTACTACTTTGTTTGGCACACTATGGTTTTAGAATAATTTTACTTGGACTAATTTGTATTCGACTAATACTCATTATGCATGCACGTATGGGCTGATAATTATTTATCATATCTGTTTTGAAGCAAAATTTCTGTTTTCTAAATGAATAAAACACAGTTGCGTTGTTAGCATGCATTTATTATTTATTTTTAATCATTTAATATAGTGTACGCTTATTTACTTTCATTCATGCATTATTTTGTAAGCAATGTATTATTCTGTACTTATTTTTGTCTTTGTAATTGTGCTTGTTTATTTGAGTATTAGATTACCTGCTATGGCTTGTAGAAATGCAATTTTTGTTGGATATTCATGTTTATTATTGATAATATTGTTCAAATGGTTCTGTTTATCGATGTATTTTTTCTTTTTTAGTGGTGGTTCTATCCCAAGTTCTCTTTGTTCAATTTGAGTAATTTGGTGGTGTATTTCTTGGAAAATCTTTCTTGCTAAATAATAAAAATGTGGATGATGTTTTCCCACAAAATGTGCAAATCTGTTATGCCATGGTTTGGTTACGTTAGATTAGGTTAGGTTATGTTAGCATGATATCCAGGCGCCTAAACAACGCAGAATAGGAGGTCCGTGAAGCGGACCTCCGTCGACCTCGCCTTTGTTGCTAAATTCATATGATCACAAAACTAACCTTTTCTCGTAGTGCATCAGGCTCGTGATTGTGGTTCTTTATCTGTTTGGATGTGATTTCATGATTTTGTGCATCATTTACTCTGGTTATAAGTCGAACGTTGCACTTTGTGTAATGCATGATTTTATTTTTTAGGACACAATTTTTATGCGTTTTGTAATGATGCCAAGTAATTATTATGTCTTTTTGTATTTATGCTATCTGATGTTAGTCTTTGTGATGATTATGCTATTTACGTTTATGCTTTTTAATTTTATGCCTAAAATTTATGCCATAATATGGTTAGGCTTAACGCTAATTCGGCTTAAAAAAATTATGTGTTATTATATTATTCCAAATGATTTTATGCGATCCAATAGAGAACCTAACCAATGAGTATCATCCCGGTGTCTCGAATGGAACAACATCATCATTAACCAAAAAAGCAGCGTCAGGCAATATTTAAGTTATAAAATAAAACAAAATCGCCGCGGCTAGAGCTGGCTTTGTTCCAAAATGTACGGGCCTCGACCCAATTCTCTTTGCTTTATTCCCGAGCTCGGTACTCGGGCTCACGCGACATTTCCTACAGTACTTACTCAGACTCGTTCGGAAAATCAAATGCTATATACGAAGAGCTAAGCCGCATTGCCAATAAGCGGTATGGAAGATCGTTGGACCGATCACGGCTAACGTTCGGCTGAATTAACCAGTCATATAGTACGCTGAGGGGCTTACTGGCAAAGGCCATGCTAAGTGAATCTGCCCCCAGCGAGTTTGGGCTTGTTAATTTGTATGGATAGTGGCTCTACATTAGTAACAAATATGTCGCTGACGTGAAAGAACTTAAAAAAAACAACAAAAAATATTATTTAAAAAATATTTATTTTTTATTTTATGTATGGCAATATATCCTTAATAGCTCATGTCATGTAATTGTCTTTAGTAGGTAAATGTACAATGTATGTTAGCTAATAATAATATATTATGCTAGAAAAAAATATTGAAGAAAGATGCATATTTGTTACTAATGTAGAGCCACACCACACCATCCATAAAAATTACAACCCCAAACTCGCTGGGGGCAGATTCACTTAGTTTATCCTGGCATGGACTTTATAGCGGCAATTTTAATTTAAGGAGCTATAAGAAAGAATCGGGTTTTGGGTGTATTCGCGGCAGTTAAAATGATAGATAATAGCATAAAACAATTAAATCATAATTTCTAGTATTTGATTTTTACCATCAAATTAAAATATTATCCATCAATTTTGGCCTTTTTAAACATACTTTTCTTATAAATTTAACGTGATTTCATTATTTACATCTGTTCATTACCTCAAAATTTGTCGCCAATGAATGAAAAACTCTTTCTATAGGTAATTCAAATAATTTTCAGATCAATATAGGAAAACCAAATTTCAAATAAGCGTTACTTGAATCTTGAATTAAAAGAGTACCTACTTACTTAGGTACACAGATAAATACAGTTTTAATACAATACCTTTGAATGTCAGCAGATGTACAGTCAAGAGCAAAAGTAAGTTATCACTTTTGTACCTTATTCCATTGCGATAAGGTGAAAAAATTATAACCTACTTTTGCTGTTGACTATACTACCATTTGCCACAATGCATGATTTTGTCGCTATATATTTAACATTGCGTGATTTCAACAAATAGGCCTGCTACCGAGGATTACCTCAACCTCACAACTCTGTTCCATTGAGGAGAAAATATGACCTTTATTTCGTTTACACAGGTCCTTTTTGCAATTGCACAATATAGTAAGATCCGAGTTTGAGAAAGTTAGCTCCGTTATGCCGCGTTTACACATTTGTACAGCTTGTCTGGGAGTTATGTGTTGTACCTCAGCCAACTTTTACACAAATTGTTTATGGGACAACGAAGCTATTATTAAGCCATTACTACATGATTTTGAACAAAGTTTTTTCACAGTTTACCTTGATACGTTCTTAATAATAATATAGACTGGATACATATGTATTGTTATTAGTAACGAACATGACCTTTTGTTACAAAATACAACCCTAGTTTTTGTAAATTAAAATTATTCAGTTGAGTTGTTATGACGACAAAATATGTTCCTTTGAGAAGAAGGTGTATTCCGCTGCGTCGTGTTTTTATTGCTTCTATTCATTCGATCATACCCATTAATTCCTTTATGCCTCACTGGCTTAGTTGTGTATTTTTTCGCAATATAATTTTGACATTATTGACGCAGCTTGCGGTTTAGGGCCTGTAGGAAAACATTGCATATTTATGAGAAGACTGGGAGCACTCAAGTGAATCTTTTAGCATTTTTAAGCTTAAGAGTAAGGTCGATGGAAAACGGCATATGCTTTCATATAACCACTGACAAAATATTAAGGGGATGCCTCGGTTTGAGTAAACCACGTCACGTGTAACGTGTAAGAGACACGCTCATGTGTTTCGCGCACGAGAAAACGAGCGAATATTTCTGATAAAATTTCGATACACATCTAACTTTGGGACTCATATTTCTTTAAGTGAGATTTTAGATGACGTAAAAATATCATCACTAACTTGATTGTGTCTTTTATAAATGCATTGTTTGAGTAGCCTGAGGCATAAAATGAAGAATCTTATATCTGAAAATCAGTCTTTATTAATTTCAACGAACGCGATATTCTACAATTCGTGAAACAAACAGGTAAAATAAGTATCATTATAGTAATAATGATACTTATTTTACCTGTCTAGTAAAAAATAATATTGTGTAATAAGTAAATAGCTTTGCTCAAGGTACCGACAGTCTCCGTTCTAATAATAAGCGTAAGACGGCAATAAGCCCTTATATACGGACGTATTAGAAACATTATCAGCAACATCCGGAGTGTTTAAGGGCTTACTATGTAAATGGAGAGTTAATTTTGAGATAATCTGTTCGTATTTGCACATACTGCTGGCGATATAGTGTGTATTAAACCGAGTATACTTCTGGCTCAACGAAGATTTTAGCATTTATGCAATGACTGTGTTGACGTGACTTTATTACTTAGTTAATACCTAATATGACAACAATTCTGTCAGTTTCATTTTATTTGTTCCCCTTCGGCCGCGTTCGAAACCAGAGGTTCGTAACCAGTTGAGAAAAAAAAATGTTTGTACTTGTTGAAAAAGTTGCGAATAAAGACTTTATTGTACTCATTCAAAACCACGGTTGTCCTTTCGTAACTGGTGACGAGCAAAGAATGTGTATGCCTGTACGATATTAGTTTCAAACAAGGGATTATTTTATATACTTACTTAGTGATAGCGATATCTCTTATATGTTTTACGTTAGAATATAAGTAAGTCATTTCAAACAGCTTTTGCAGCAAGTCAGGCAAAGATATTTGATTTTAGATACCTGCATTTTTATATTTTAATTTGTTTATTAAATAAAATACATCAAAATATCCATAACTGCTGTATATTTTCCATTCTTTCAAATCAATTTAAGGATATGAAAGATGAGACAATAACATTAATTTTTAATAACGCTTCATAAGGCGAACAATATCTTGAGTACCTATGCACTTTACTATTAAAATGTTCAACAGAGTCTGGTGCTTCTATCAACTCCTCCCAGTCACCTCTTTCCAAATGCTCTTTTCTCATATCATTATGAGAATCTATTAAAGGTTACGCATGAATTAAATAAAGTACCATCTCATAATTCATTACTTCACTAGGAATGTCTTATGTCGAAACCAGTATCGTGTAAAGAAAAAACCTATTGTTTAGTAACTAGTATCGTAAAAAGAAGTTTTTTTCTTCTACCGCAACTGGTTACGAGCCTCCGGTTTCGAACGCGGCCGAAGGGATTTGTTCCCTTCGAGACTTTTTTAAATGTACACACAATGATGAAATGGAATGAAATGTATTTATTGCACACCAGCTTCTGTCCGCGACCCCGTCTGCGTAGAACTCGTTTATAACGTAGCTCGATACAAACTTCCACCCCATTTCACTCCTTTAGGGGATGATTTCCGGGATAAAACTATCCTATGTCCTTCCCCGGGACTCAAACTATCTCTATACCAAATTTTATCTAAATCAGTTCAGTGGTTTAAGCGAGAAGAGGTAACAGACAGACAAACACACTTTCGCATTTATAATATTAGTGTGGATATGGAATAGTATGGATTTATTTACCTATAATACTGTACATCGTTTTAATGTTCAATGAACATGCATGTTTTAAGCAAATAACTTTTAATTCTTCTGTAATTTTTAATATACCCCGTTTTAAACTCCGGTGCAATTCGGAAGCAATAACTTGGAAACATGTGCACTGCAACGCCCGCCGCAGGTAAAATTTGCCTCGTATCAAAATGTAAATAGATGCTCCTACAAATGGCACACGCGACGATAGAGATGAAACAAACAATGAAGCTTCGTAAGCAGTCGTGTGCCACACAGTAGATAGGTTTTCGCCTGTATCTGTTTTTGTCGCTGGACTCTTAAAACCTTAATATGTAGTTCGGTCATTTTATGATGGGTCTTGCGTTTATGACACTTCGCGAGATTGTCACATCGCCTGGATAATTAACTTAATGTGTCCAGTTGATATAACATCCATGTCATGATGAGGTTAGATAACTGTTGAACCTAAAAAAATGCTCCAATGTCTCACCCATCATAAATAAAACTGCATAAGTTTCCAAGTGACTTGTAAAGAACCAACCACCACCAAGAACCAGTTTGTCACATAATGTCGCCGGCAACGGCTATATATACGTCTGAGTGAACATCGTGGTCATCATGAGCGCCTGTATTAAGTAAACACATTTCAAATGACATATTTTAAACGTTTTTAATTTTTATTTATACACGCTATGATACTTTAAAATTATCCAAGTGAGAAGCACACTTGGCCGGGCCGGTCGAGTTGCGACGGCCGGCGTTGCATGTAATTGAAGGCTCGAACCGCTCGAGCTCGCACAGCTCCACCGATCTCTGCCAGGCCTCGTCACATGGAATTATGCACAGCACATCCAGATGCAAATGCACAACTACCTACATTTGGAAGGTGACTGGTAAAACAGTTTGAAGTTCTTAATGCGCAATTATTAGCAACATTAGGTGTATTTTGCCGTTATAGCAGTATTTTTGGGATTTACAACATTGGCAACGGCACATCTGTAAGCTTACTTACGACCGCGTATTTAATTGTAAAGCTGCATTTTCACTTAGTATTCTGAAAGTTCTGAGCGAACATTTGAGCAGAAAGCACATTTTTTCGTTCAAACAAGGAAACAAGCATTTGTTTAGAACAAGAAATCGTTCCGAGTTCGCTCGCAAAGTTGCGTTTTCCCTACCACACAGAGAAACGCCGAGCAAATGCTCAGAGCAACTGCTCGCTCGCATGTGATGTTGATGTCGCTTTCACTGAATTAATGAGCGAACGAGAAATCGCTCCCCGAATCCAACCGATCATCACTGAATAAACTCGTTCGCTCGCTCAAATGTTTTCATTTTACCGGAAGAACGAGTAATTGCTCGCTCAGAACTGTAGCACACCAAGTAAAAACGCCGCTTATACATGCAATACATGCTTCTCGCGCAGTGACACATGACATGTAACAATTGTTTGTTCGTGTACTACCTATTACTATAGCGATGTGTTACTCGTAAATACAGCAGTCATAAAAAAAATGTAGCCCCGTATAACATAATGTAATCAAAACAAACAAAAAAAACCACTAATTAATACTTAATGTAATTGACAATGTGTGATTATTATAATTATAAAAACCTTAACAAAAAATAAATAATATAGGCTGACCTACTGAACCTCGATTCACATGGGATTTGGCAACTGTAAACCGTATTTTACAAGCCACCGAAAGGGGATTAGTCAAGCGTGTGATACAAGTGGCACTTTCAGTAACTTTACGACAGTTTGCATCTAGTTGCACTGTATTCCATATACATTTCTTATGATATAAAATTCTGAGGGCTGGAAATTACTTTTCTCAAACATGTAATAAAATGTCGTCATTACGTGCGTTATTTTCGGGCGGAACAACTCGAGAGAACTGTAAAGGAAAATCATAAAAAATTGAGGACCTAGGCCGACAAGTATTTTTTTAAATTTATTATATAAACATGGCGTCCGTGTTCATGAACAGGCTAAACAGCTGAATTATATTTTTTGACTGTGTTTTTTTTCTGGGTTACGGCGATATTAAATTTGTTTTTTGAGTGGTGTATTTTTTTTATTTCATTGCATATGTTTGAGAAAGCACTATAAATGCCTGGCCGTGAAAAGGGCTTGCCGGCTTCGTATCACTATTCGGCCTCCCTACGGTCGGCCATCTATACCTACTCACCCGGCAAGCCCTTCTTTCCCGGCGTCTGAAGTAATGTACCTACTATTACGCACGCCGATGACTGAAAACTGGTCAACTGTGCTGCGAGCTTCCTATTCAGGTTTGATGATTACCAATGTTCTCATTCATTTTATATACCTAATAACAGCAGAGGTTTTTTACGCGTACCAGAAATTGCAAAATTATAAAGACTGCAAATATAATAATAATAATATTTGTGGACAATCTTACACAAATCGACGTAGTCCCAAACTAAGCAAAGCTTGTACTATTACTTATTCTGTGGCAAAGCTTGTGTCTTGTGCTGTTGCGTAGTTTTAAAGATTTAAACATACATAGGGACATACAGACAGCGGGAAGCGACTTTGTTTTATACTATGTAGTGAAGAAACTGATATATCAACGCACTGCCCAAACCGCTGGTTCTAGAGATTCCAAATTTGGCACGTACGTTCCTTATAAGGTCTCCCTTGTAACACCCCTGTAACACCCCCTAAGCGGATGAAATGCGGGTCCAAAGTTTGTATGGGGGAACAAGATTAGTTAGACAATTTCATTTGGAACTTCACAGGAGTATTCCTATCGATAAATTAGTACACTACTGATGCTGAATAAATCGCATTGTATCAAACAAAATTTCACTTTAGAAATTCGCCTAAAATTATTGTTTGACATAATGTTTTGTCAAAAAATTGATAGGTATATTAAACTTCTTGCCCCGGGTGTCTATCTAACTTTAAATTGAGCTGAGTCGTAATTTGCGGAGCATCATAAAACCAATGGATTGCCAAGTTTTGAGACGTAGCATAGGGATCGTTTAGTTAACAACTTCGTTGTTACGAACGAAAGGTAAGTTATTGATTAAATTCAGAAAAACGTGCCTGGGAGGCGTCCTGTAACCTTAGAGATTTATAGTGAGCTCCCCTTGCGATTGCGAACATCAATTTTGATTGGGAGAAATACGAAAGCCTTACAAATGCAGTGAGTTTAGCAAGATACAAGGTAAAAATGTGCATATTTTTGAGTCATTATACTTGCATACGAGATTGACTTATGGGGTGACGCTGCTGACCGATTAAGATCATTCAGACTCCAAAAACGAGTGATTCCGCTCCATATCAGGGGTCCCATCTCAGGAACTATTCAAGCAAACCGGAATTCTTGCCTTGCCGTGTTTATACATTTTCGAAGTGGCAAAATACGTAAGGCGTAATTTAAAACAGTTTCCGACTCGTAGTAACGCACGACACGAGGTGTGAATTGCAGAAGGTCCGGTGAACTTTATCCGCCAAAGTCAACTTGCCAAATCTAGGAAGTGGATAAGCACACGTTAGGACCTAAAGTATATAACAAGATCCTGCTGTAGATAAAACAAGCTACTAGCGATGGATTATTTAACAAAAAACTTAAAGCGAAATTGGTACCTATTAAATGCCTACTATTCAGTCGATGCCTTTTTCGAGAACTAAGACATACCTACCTGTAATAAATTCAGTAAGTTCAACACTAAAACGTAACTGATTGACATGTAAAATTTTATATTTTATAAATAAATATTTTATTTGAATTGAATTGAATATCTTTTTCACGTTCCGATGTAATGACAATAAAAATACCCTATTTAAGATATATAGATTTTCAGCATTGTTATTCCAGTAACGAATTTCTTGCGTCAGTATTCGACATTTTTTAAACATAATATCTGATATTATTTTATTCCATGATTTTCATATTTGAGAGGTACCTATAGAAGCGAAACAGTCAGCCGCAAATAAACGTGATCCCCTTACATAGAAGTTAGTATGTCACGTCTCTCTGCAGGTGACTGAACCTACCTAATATATTAACTGTATAACACATGAAAGTGGGGATATGCATATGCCTATCACATGCGAGGACACGTCACATTTTACAAGTCGAATGCTGGCTCTGGGACAGCTTAAAATGACTCGAGTCCTTGTACCGTAACTGTCTGAAAAGCGCTTTGTATCGAAACATAACCTGATTAAGCACATACCGTGTCACCTAAACGATTTCAATCAGAACTTGACATCGATTTTTCTCCAGGCGGAGCCAGAAAGTATGACGAATAATGTTAGCTGCCAGACATCGACAAAAAGAGCGTGAAGAACTCCGTCCCTCGTCGGACCCGCAAGGATTCCTCGTATTTCAAAATAATGGATGGATAGCTTTTGTTATCTTGACACTTCGTATAAAGTTTCTTCACACGAGATATTTTGGGTTCTTTCCTGGGAAAAAATAGGAGTGATTGACTAATTACGGTTAGCTAAGTTTTTTATCTAGTGGAGTCTTTATTACGTTGTCTGTTACTAGGCACCGTGAATATTACACACAATTTACGAGTTTGTGTAAATAAGTAACAAATTAATAGCTCTTCGAGATAATTCTCTAGCTAGAACTTCGATAACATGTTAAAATTTGTATTTTACTTAGGTGCCTAAGCAAGTGTCTCTTTGGATCTAGGTGGTTTGTTTTTAAGTAAGCGCACTTTGAAAGAAGTTAAATGCTAGTTTAATGCTATTTGTTTATTTTAATATGCCTTCTTTTGAAGTTTATTTATGTTCAAGTCGGCTCTTTAAATGTAGTCTTCAGTAGCAGTGTAGTTGTAGACACCCAAGCTGTGTTTTTTCGCTAAAGTTTAGTGAGATAACGCATTAACGGCATTCCCTATATGCTCATCGAGGGAAAATAGAAATTTGGGCTAAAACCTTAATTGCTTCTGGCACCTAGGGCAAACGCTGCATATTTGTAAGTGTCACCGAAAGTTGCATATTCACGGCGGTTTTCTCTCCAGCTGCCCTCAATCTGCCTTATAAATAATTTACGCATGGGAATTACAAATAAAGTAGACTCAACCGCAGATGAACTTATAAAGCAAACAGTAGAGACCCAGGTTGAGAAGGTATCACATCCGGAGCAGATACTGTCGTGAGGATTAAGGATATTTTTGTTGGAGCCTCTTTTGAAATTGCAGCATAAGTTTAGATAATGAACAAAGATAATTAAGATATGGAGTTGTATCATTATAAATAAATATTAGTACACAATCTTAAACAAATCATATCCCATAGTACCTAAGTTCAATAAGTCTTGTGTTACACCCATAACCAACACAACACATACATAGACTAGGCGACGTTTTTTTTATGCAACAAATAGTCAAATACAGAAATTAGGTTTTATATACTAATACGTTAAATAAAAGACCTTGAGTAGTGAGTACCATATCCTAAAATTACATAAACATTCTATTTAACTTACTTTCGCTTAGCGAGTGCATTTTAGGCTAAATATTTGTTACAGAGGGAAAAGTCTAATGTTTTATTCACACGTGTACATTTTGTTCGCGCACGGGAACACTACACATTTAAATGCAGTCAATTTGGAAGGGCAAATACAGAAAGTTTCTAACTATGTGGTTATAACTTAGATTTTAAGTGACATTTAATTTGAGTTTTAAAACTTTGACAATATCCAATCGAGAAAATATCAACATTATTGTGTTATAATAATCGAGACAACGGTTGAAGTAAGAATTAGAGACATACTTTGTACGAGAGTATGAAATAGCAAACAATTTCTTATACGTGCAGTGCGTTGTGGAATTTAATAAAAGCCCCAAGAAGTGACGGGGAGTCGATGAAGTTGTTAATTATTTTATACAGAAACATAACATCAAACTATATTCGACGACCTTCTAATGGCAACACATTCATATTGAGAAAAAACTATTATTATAACAATTACGGCCGCGACCCATACGGTAATCAAAAGCTTTTAGAAATTTCTTCTGTATTCGTTCTATCCTATTTATTATAAAATATGATTATATATTTGGAGCCCTTTCTATAGAAAGGGCTCCAAATAATACACGCAAAATCCAGAATTGATCTGACTAAGCTGTAGTGTTATTTAATAAAAGATAGATTACTTGAATATACAGAAAATATCCAAGACACTTAAACAATAATTATTGCACTCAGTTTGAACCCAAGACCGTCGCTTTCGCAGGCAGGGTCACTACTTACTAGGTTAACCGGTCATCGTTTTGTTTAATTATAATAGAAATGTTCCTGGTTTATTTTCATGTGACCTAAGCTGTTAAAGTCACCTTTGAAATCCCTGGCTTAATCAACATATTCTAGTTGGTTTAGATGTTTGCGGACAGGATACTGACAGTATTGAACGAGTTTTAGTCGAGTTTTAGTGAAAGGGTTGATATCTGAAACGCCCTCCCCAAATTCAAATTTGCTTTCGGTCTCCAGAAATTTCCTTGCAGTAAAGCGGTGTGCGTTTGTGCTTGGCTATCTTAACTGAGTGGTCTATGCGATAGACATGTCGAGTAGCTGTGCTTACGTGCTTAACCATATGCGTTTGAGATGCTTCTCCATCGTAAGATTGAGTGGAATTACAATTTCGTATCAATGGCATTTGGAATCATCATCATCATATCAGCCGAAAGACGTCCACTGCTGGACATAGGCTCCCCCAAAGAGTGCCACAATGACCGGTCCTGCGCCACCCGCATCCAGCGGACTCCAGCGACCTTTACCAGGTCATCAGTCCACCTTGTGGGGGGGCGTGATCGCATCAGAAGCATCAGAAATGAGGCTATCCGCAGCAGAACCAACCGATATAGCTCTCCGAATCGCTAAACTTAAGTGGCAGTGGGCGGGGCACATTGCACGTAGAACCGATGGCCGTTGGGGGGGGAAAGGTTCTCGAGTGGCGACCACGTACAGGAAGGCGCAGCGTGGGTAGGCCCCCCACAAGGAATTTGGAATTTAGACATTTAATTGAACACGAGTTTGGTCGTAGTTCATTGCAACATTATGTTTTTACGTAATTCGTAATGAAAGTTAAACTGAATCTTTTCTTCGACGTCCAACGTTAGGCACGTTTTGCGAGAAAAATAATCGGTAGGTACCTATAATGTTTGAATAAAAATGTTCATTAGCTAAACATAGAAACGTGAAATAAAACCAAATGAACTTCAAAGTCAAATTCAAAGTGATTTATTCTTCAATTTAGGCATATTACATGCACTATGAATGTCGATAAACTACCACCGGTTCGGAAAGAAAACCTCTGCCTCGAGAGGAACCGTCGTAAAAAACTCGGCAAGGTGTTATTTTTTCAAAACAGTATACAATATATCATTTCAGTATCAGAGAATTATAAAATTTTAAAATTACATTGCCTCAGTAGAAAGCCTATTTATTTTGCGATAGATTTCTAGTGCAGGATTTTATCGCTGCCAAATATTTAAACCTATCCATGATCGTTTATCTTATAATTTATAATATGCTTTTGAAATAAGTGTCTGTTTTACGAAAGATTTTAATTTAGAGTCAGTAGGTAAGTTCGGTAATGTGTTTTGGAATTTTATACAATATCCCAAGAACGACTTTTTCGCTTTTACTAGCCTGTAAAAAGTTGTTTTGAGCTTTCCTGCGCTTCTGGTAACCTTGGGCCTATCAGTGTTGGTTGGGTAGTTGTATAAATTCTTCCTAACATACATTATTATTTCAAATACGTATAGCGACGGCAGTGTTAAAGAAGTAACTTGAAAATGTTAAAGAAGTGGTTTCTAAAGTGCATGTGTCAAGCGCACGACCGCGAAACTCATAGTACTTACAAGTTTCAATCTCGGGGCCTTTAATTATGTAGAATTGCGTTTTTGCACAACGCTTTTATTATAAAAATGAGGACTGTGAAAAATAACGAATGTCATTGAAATTCCTGTTTATAACAACAAAATAAATATGAGGCAATTTCGAGTTTTTTTGAGAACTACCTACATCTACCCATCGCTATATAAAATTCTGAAAGAAGTACTAAAACGGCTCTCAGCAAATAATCTACTACTTAAATCTAAAAAAAACCAGCCAAGTGCGTGTCGGAACACGCAAAACGAAGGGTTCCGTGCCTATTAACGACCTTTGTCGTATCGTCACAGAAATCTTATGGCACTTACGTCCTTTTCTTTAAGGAAGGCAGTTTTTCAGCATCTCAAAAACCTTTGAACCGATTTTGTTCAAAATAATTTTCGGTGAAAGAATTTAATAAGCCCTCCCTATATGTCCATGATTTTTTTCATATTTTTAAAATGCATCGTTCAAAAATTATAGGGGGGGAGGCAGAATTTTAGTGACTTTCGGGGCGATTATCTCCGACTCTGTTCACTTAGTCAAAAAAATTGCTGAGAAACCTTATATTTATTTTGAAAGACATATCGATTGATGGGCCACACGTGGGCTTAAAATGAAAAAAAAAAAATGACTTTCAGTTTTATGTATGGAGTGCACCCCTAAAAAAATTTTTTTTTTAGTCATCTTAATTACGTAACTATGTAGCGGCTAACAAAGTATATTATTTTTTGCTGAATAACATAGTGTCAGAAAAAAAGGAAGACCATGAATTTGAACATTTTTAATTCAAAATTAATCAATTATTTGATTATTTCGCTCCCTGTCGATTTTTTGATCATGTAGTGGTGGATATTTAGAATAATACGTCTAAGTTCTGCTTCTAGCTTGTGGAAACTTTCATACTGGTTCTTGTAAACAATTTTTTTTTACATAACCCTATGTCAGCTTTTATGAAACTATGTTATTTTGCAAAAAATGATCCTTATGAAATGAAATGAAATGAAATGAAATATTTATTTGCGGAATACGGGTTTTTGGATGATGAAGCCTTTCGATCGGTATGATAGAGCTACAGGGTATTTTTTTTTCTCGTGTAGTGGGTTCGATTCCCGGTACAACCATGTAATTATTAAAAAATCTATGAATGCAGTTTAAATTGTTTTTTTAAATTAAAGTAGGTAATGTCTTCTTTCAGTAAAATGTTCCATCTACAATATTCAAGGTACTTTCCCTCCATGTGGCATAGCCGTGGGACGCCCTGTATGTAAGTTCTATAACTTTGCCATTTGTATGTAGGTAGGTAAGAAAGGGACAAAACACATTTTATTTATCACAGGCATTTGAAGTTTTACGAATAATTGCAAATGATCTTACCGCTCTATCGGCCAAGTTCTTGACGCGGCAGTGCAGGTAGGCTGCCTGGCCAACCGCGGCGGTGTAGTCCCGTTTGGTAGCGTTGTCGAAGGTGGGTTGCGTGTCGCCGTCCGTGCCGTTGTAGCTCGACGTCGTGTTGAACATGTCCAAGTCGCTGACACCGCCGCCGCCGGACGACATGCCTGATAACAAAGAATTTTATAAGTCCAAAGTAGTTATACAATGCTTAGGAAGTTGCCACTCAAAGCGACTAGAGTCTTAATTCCTGAAATGTCTCTGGATACACTAACAATTCAGTCACACTTTACAATATGATAATTATGTAATTAAACAAAATAAAATAAAAACTAAATTAAATGTAAAAACAGGCCGTCGAGGCATTTTACCGAGGATGCTGGCGATATTACCTCGCTGAATTGCAATGCTGATACGTTGCGTGTGAAAGTCGCCAGCTGTTCGGTCACCAGTTACCATTCGGCATTGACTTATTATTACTACATATAGACGTCAAGAAAAATGTTCTAGATAGCCGCCTATTTTTCTTGATGTCTTCCTTCAGACGCCATTTTGGAATATCACTACTATGTAGTGCCCGCCACAGACTAAGCAAATTCAGGCAGACTCGCACCAATTTCGTATGTATGTATGTATTACTTTATTGTTCATAAAACATTGTACCTAAAGTGAAAACAGAAACAACAAAAAAAGGAAGTACAAAGGCGAGCTTATCCCAGTAAGGGATCTCTTCCAGCTAACCTTTGAGCAGGAGAGTTAGTAAAAACGTGGGAGATGACGATTAGACCATTTTTTATGCGCAAACTTAAGATAGAGGGTGTCATATAACTGAATGGTTTTCAGAAATTAATTACTCTAATATATCTTGGATTAATCCTATCAATACAGCATTTTTTTATCTGACTGTTTGTCTATGGGTAAAGCGGCCTAGACCTGGCTAAATGCAGTGCATTAACTGCACTTTCACTCACTGATTAGAGCGAGACGGTTTATCTCCCCTCCTCCAGTTATATATTTTTTAAAGGTACTGAGGATAGATATTTTACTTGCAAAGGCGTCTTTAACAATTCAATTTTCATTTAGTATATTTGTGTTAAAACAAGAAGCATATTGTCTGGAAGAGATCGCTCTTTAGCGATAAGACCTCTTTGTTGTTTACCTCTACTTTTAAGTTTATATGTCCTGTATAATTTCATGTAGATGTGTGATAAAGTGTAGGTATTTTTATTGTATAGTATATGGTAAAGTATCACCAGCTTATTAGATAAAAAGTAAAATGCCACAAATTAAGTCGGTATTTTTATGGGCGCACTAAGATTTTCCCTATTTTGTCCTTCAATGTAAATAGGATTTGATATTATTACGTACCTTAGGTTTGTGGAGGCACTGATTTCATATAGCACTAAATATACAAAACTTGTATAAATATGATACCTATTTTGTAGGTCCTTGACAGATGTATTTCATATTCGAAATATAAATCCGCGGTACAGGTAAAACCTCACGTCTTTTTAACCCCCGACACAAAAAGAGGGGTGTTATAAGTTTGACGTGTCTGTGTGTCTGTCTGTGGCATCGTAGCTCCTAAACGAATGGACCGATTTGAATGCGGTTTTTTTGGCCGAAAGCTGACGTGATCAAGATGGTCCTTAGTTATGTTTCAACAAAATCGGTTCAGCCGTTTTTAGAATATTGAATGTTGAAATGAAAAAAAACGGGGGTTTTTCAACTTTTCTAAGTTACGATTGGAGTCACTAAGAAGGTATAGAAAATTCAATAAATGAATGTTTTGTAATTCTTATATATTTGCTAATTACGTACGTACGTTCATACTATGTAAATTGTCTATAATGCTGGTGCGGTGCTATTTCTTTGTACTATATCCTTAAATAATGTACCTACTGAACGTAATTGCAATCGTTTGATGCACAGCCCTCATAGAAGATTTTTCACGGTCTTATTCATATACGTAGACGTTTAAGTCCCACAATCACGTAGCGATAAGCTGCAAACAAAGGCTTCCGGTGTAATACCCCCCGACCCTCCTCCGGTACCCCTCCGATACCCCTTCGATACCCATCGTTACTCCTTGACACTTCGCGACACCTCGTTCTGAAGTTTACACTCGGATCAAAGAAAGAGCGAGCGTTGTATTCACATAGTTCATATTTCAGGAGGAAGTTATGACCCTTGAATACAACGGACATACATGTGAATAGATTGCCTTACGAACTAACTACAATTTTGTTATTAATCGAAATCCTGATAGACCTAACCTAGCTACCCACGCATATCGATTTTTAGATTTGGTTACAAACACCGACATCCGCCAAGACCCGGCGGTGACCTTTGCTTAGATCTCAGAGGCAGTGTACCTAATATTAGAAATAATTAATTCCACGAGACATACAATGCCCTTATATAATAATGTAGACTTTTGCTTTTGACGTAAATCGTTATGTTTCTAAGTCGACATGAATAATGCAACATGAAGCACGTCAAGGAATGACGGGAGCATAGAACTGAAACCGAACGTTCTAGAAGTCCTTTCGTGAGAGCCAGAATGGCGGGTGTACCTAAAGAAATATAAAAAAGTAGTACCGTCCCGTACTTAAAGTGATTACAAAATTAAGGTCACCATCCAACCAAACAGTCAGGATGGCGGGTGTACTTCAGCCACATCTGTGACTTCAGCCTACTAATTATTTAAAAATGTTAACACGCCGAAATTTTCTACCAAGTTTGTACTTAAATATACAATTGACATTCGGGCAATATAATTCATGATTTGCGAGCACTTTTAAGATTTTTCTACAGGTACCTAGTAAAGCTATAAGGGAGGTTTCCGGTTTGTCTTTACGTTTTTTGTATATTTTTAAATATACAAAAGCGATAATTGCGTATCACTTCAGATTTCAAGTGCAGAATCTGAAGGGTGGTCCATTATGGATTCGAATATCTGATGATGAGATCCAGGAGGAATTGCGGGAACTCCTTGAATTAAATAGGCCCGTATATGGCGATTTCGGTAACGTATATAGTAAATCATGCATTTTTTCTCGGAGATCACACATTTGGCCGAATTGTTTAGTTTAAGTACAAAATTTGGTACAAAATTTCAGTATGTTAACATTTTTAAATAATGGGTAGGAACATAGCACACTGAAGTACACCCGCTTTCCTGACCTGACTATTTGGTTGGCGGGTGTACCTTAATTTTGCTATAACTTTAAATAACTAAAATGTTTCGTCCCGGTACATTTTTTTAAAATGTGGTACTGATATTTTTTTCGTATTCTACTTTTTTATATTTCTTTAGGTACACCCGCCATTCTGACTCTCACGACCTTTCTACAAGCAAGCCATTGAGACAGTGCCCAAACTTCGAGGAACTCAGTTGCATGTTTAGCTCTTCCTTCCTTATTACAAATTAGCTTTTCATTTTCTCGTACGTATTCAAAGTCTGCATGAATCAGAATTAATAAAGTTGGTGACTCAATAGTTGAGTTTTTTTAAGCTTTTCATGAAGAAAAGTGTGGTTAGTACACAAAATTCGTGATTATTTTAATATCCTTTTTTTAGCAATACACCGATTTATAGAAGAGAGAACTAAAATGTCCACTTCTTCTGCCTATGACAACCAGTAATATCTCCGTGTCACACACTAAGACCGTTATGTCATTATAACGTCGTAAAAATCCCGTCATAATTGCGTGTAATCTAACGTTTTCCGAACCTTGCGCTAGTCGCACGAACGGAACGCCTCTAAACTGACCATTACAACCCCACGCAACCTTTGATATAAAAAAACAACCCAGCACGCGTGCCTTGCACAATTAAACGGTAACAGAGTGCAGTAATCGACATGTTAACCGGCCGCTTGACAGAAGGCAATTTGTCGTCCGCTGAAAGCTTTTTTCCCGACTCCAATAGGTTTGTCGAGCCCCGGGATTACGCAACGGCCGCTCAAAGAACGCAGACCTCGTCCATCATTTTGACAGCTGCCAATAACAGTAACCTTTTCTCACGTTGGAAATTTTAAGACGATGACGGGGAGCCTAAATCTTCTTTATTGAACTGAACTTTATTCATTTAAGTTGTTCGGTATAATGGTCAGCTACGGAGGATGAAAAAGTTTGGAAGGTTCCGGAAACAAGAAAAGATAATTACGGTACCTATACGTACAATACGTTGTATTGTTTCTCTATGTAACTGCTTTGTTTGTGTGAGGTGTGCAATAAAGAGTATTTGTATTGTATTGTATTGTACAATTCAACAGCGAGGTGTGTAGTGACGGTACACGAGTTGTTTTTTTACTAACGAATAATACTATGATTCTGATCTAATAATTTTACCAAATTAATCCTATCATACTTTGAATAGCTTTTATATTTCCATAAGTAACAATCACTGATAATCCTAATCGGATCAGCGAAACAGTATTTTTTTCCGTCGACACTTTATTTTTCGAACAATATATTAAAATTGTTTAGATTATTTATGACATTAATCATGTCGTAAAACCACGCACGCTTTTAGAATTATGAAAGTTATTTCGGAAAGATGACGGGCAACACTTTTCTATAGGGATGGGGGTCGAAAAAGACAGCCTGACGCTCAAAGCTTTACCTAATCCAGCGCAAGATCACGTCTCTTTTATTCGAGCAGCAAAATACAAAAGAATTTGGCGATTTTTTGATCAACAGACATATGTACATGTAGGCCTAAACAAAAGATGATTTCTTGATATGTCAAGAAGTCATCATTTGTTTAGAAGGGTATTTAGAGATATTCAAATTACTTACGAATTGTCTTGATTCTTTCGTTAATGCAATGCTAAATGTGTGTGAGCGTGTAGCACTGTTATTGAGGTTCCGTAGCTCGAAAGGAAAAAACAGAACCCTTATAGGATCACTTTGTTGTCCGTCCGTCTGTCAAGACCCTTTTTCTCAGGAACGCGTGGAGCTATCAAGCCAAAATTTATATCAAATTCTCAAATTTACTGTCCCTTGAAGCTGTGAAAAAATCAAACTTCTAAGCCAACGCAATCAAAAGATACAGCCGTTTATGCTGTAAATTTCCGCAAATCTTCGAAACTCGCAAGGGAATCAAAACCTACAGGGTACTTCCCTGAACTCAGAATCTTGAAATTTGGTACGAAGCAACTTCTTATAGCACAGATAAAGGAAAAATTGCGAAAACCGTAAATTTTACGGAACCCTCGGTGCGCGAGTCCGACTCGCACTTGGCTGGTTTTTATTTAATTTAAATTGGTATTTGGGCCCATTCCTCATGGTTGGTGTTTGTTTGAATTTTTTGCGCACGCTTGTTAAGAACGCGTGCGTCAATTACTAAACCGATTTTAAATAAATTGTTTCAGGAATAGGCTCTCTGATTATATAGAACGTTCTGTAAATGTCGAAATTATATGCTAATAAGTCCCGTTGGGTAAAGATAATAAAAAAAATCGCAGAAAAAAGTATAATTATTGTCAGATTTTTAATTCTACAATTATGGGACAATACATAGTTGTACAATGTTCGCTTATATGGCGTAGAAACCATAATAGTATAATTAAATTATAAAGATTATGTTATATCAAGAACCTAACAGGAAAACTATTGACACGCCTTTTTAATTCGATTTAAGAACCCATACCTCTCCGATGCAAACACAACGTCACGACATGTCATGACGTAGGTAATTATCTGTATTTGTGTGTTCGGGAGTAGCAACTGACATCAATATGTGCTTGTCGAAATGGCAGTAGGAGGCGAATTTGATACGAATAAATATTACAACGAATGGAAGTATTAATCATGGCAAATATAAGATTAACGTGAAATGTCTTCATTATTAATAAAAATATATTTCGGACTACTAAACATTTTTAGGGTTTCGTAGCCAAAATGGCAAAAACGGAACCCTTATAGTTTCGTCATGTCCGTCTGTCCGTCGGTCCGTCTGTCCGTCTGTCCGTCTGTCCGTCTGTCCGTATGTCACAGGCATTTTACTCGAAAACTATAAGGTGTATTTGAATAAAATTTTGAGGATAGGTGTATTTTGATAGCCGCTACATAGTTTTGTAATTAAAATGCCAAAAAAAAATTTTTTTAGGGGTGCACTCCATACATAAAACTAAAAGTCAAATTTTTTTTTTTCATTGTGACCCCCCGTGTGGCACATCAATCGATAGGCCTTTCAAAATAAATATAAGGTTTCTTAGCATTTTTTTTGATTAAGTGAATAGGGTCGGAGATAATCGCCCCGAAAGTCACTAAAATTCTGTCCCCCCCCTCTAATTTCTGAACGGTGTATTTTAAAAATATGGATAAAATTCATGAACATAGTGCTTATTAATTTCATTCACCGAAAATTGTTTTGAACAAGATCGGTTCAGAGGTTTTCGAGATATTGCTGAAAAACTGCCTTCCTCAAGGAAAAGGACGTAAGTGCCGTAAAATTTCTGTGACGATACGACCTTTTTAATAGGCACGGAACCCTTCGTTTTGCGTGGTCCGACACGCACTTGGCCGGTTTTTTTATTATTATAGTTGTTTTATTTTATCGATCACTTTCTTGATTCCTTTATAGCATACTAGCTTCTGCCCGCGACTTCGTCCGCGTGGACCTCGTTTATATCGTAGCTCCATACACACTTTCGCCCCCCATTTCACCCCCTTAAGGGATGATTCCCGAGATAAAAAGTATTCTATATGTTAATCCAGACTATACACTATATTTATACCAAAATTCATCTTAATCCGTTTAGCCGTTGTTGCGTGATCGAGTAACAAACATCCAAATATCTAAACATCCAAACATCTAAACATCCAAACATCCAAACTTTCGCATTTATAATATCTAAATATTAGTAGGATATGATTTGATTTCCTCGCATTTTTGGAGAAAAGCACTATATAGATATGTAGTGCTTTATATCTGCCTCGTCGGGGATGGCAATTCGTGGATTCGTCACTATCAACTCATCCCACGAATTGCTATTTCCCGGCCTCTGCAATAATCTACTATTAATAAAATACTGTATTGTAATAGGAGGGTTTCAAATAGTCATATCCAATCTCGACAATATACCAAATCGTATAAAAAAACGAATGTGTACAAATTAGGTTACATACATCTTAAAGTTATATTCGCTTAAACGTTCATATTTTGGTTCCACGACCCTATAACGTTCGTCTTAATTACAGAAGAAAATTTACCGTCTAATTTAGGTCAGACTAAGCGCGCAACGGTTTCCTTACAGCTTTTTGTGTTCACTTAGTTTTAAACTTTACTTTACACGAAAAATAAATTCGTCTGCCAAGTAGACTCTAAGTTGGCAATGTACTACCCGTCAGTCTCCACTAAGCCTTGGCTTGCAGCCAACTCAAGCAACCTTCACTTGGCCTGACGAGGCCACCTGAATTATGTACAGTAAGGACATGTATACATGTTGTCTCATTAAAAAGTGATTAGCAAATTGAGACGCACTGTCAACCAATTAGGAGCGACGAGGACTTGCTTCAGTTGGAGTAAGAAGTTCAATAGACTGTATTGACGTATTACGTAGTCATGAAACAGTTTGCGCCAAAGTGCTTCAATCGGTAGCCATATCCTCAAAACTAAATTAGTTTGACGCACGGTAAAACTGGAATTGAAAACATGTTAACAAAAGACATTGTAAAACCACATTCTATTAAACTATCCATCCAAAAAATCCAATCTCATGAAATATCGCTCATGAAATTTAGTTTAGTAGTATGTTTGTAAATAAAACTCGTACTTTCACGTCGGTCGTATTTGAGGGTGACATTTTTTTATGAGAAAAGGCTTTACGAACATGCACGAGCAAGCGGTGAAAACAATCCGCCGCCCACAAGCTTTTATTGCCATACGTTTTTATTTTTCCCCTGAGTTACACCTGGAGACAAACAAACCAATCCGCTCCCATTGAAGAGGTTGAAAGCCGATTTTGAACGGTCCATCGGTTTTCAACATGAAATTGAATTGCCTTTCCATCTTACAACGGTAAAAATAAAGTTCAAAATTGCGGTTGTATCATTGTTGGTAACCACATGTTGGATGTGTCACGCGTGCAGGCGAAAAGCAATTTTTGAGCTAGGATGTTTTCGAAAAGTTTACAATGTACCGGTAACTAGCGTTGCGCATATTGTGAAACTTTTACAAACACCCAATTACATTAGGTTTTGTTTTCAAAATATTGTCCCGGTCGTAATATGGCATGTTATATTTTATTACTGAATAGCTTTGTAAACCGTAACAAGAGGTCATAAAGGGGGCATAATTTATATGTTATCTCAGTAATTAAACTGAAATTCAGTATTAACTAGGCACTCCAAACAAGAACAAAGATGAAGCGGTTATTTGTTTGGTTCTTTCAAAAACAACATATAATCACAGGGGAAAACACAAACACTTACCGACCTTTTAAGTGAATTAAACCTTTTAAATGGGATGCATACTCAGCATGTTGTTGGCGACGTTGATTTTCAAAACGCATGCGGGTCAAATTGTAAAAATTAACTTAAAACTAACGGGTAACATCTCAAAATATAATTTTCAATTATTTTTGAAATGACATGGATAGGATTGAATAGTAAGCGGCGGTTAAAACGTACACAGATGAAAAATTTAATGTTACATGACAGACCAGCAACTATATACCTTTTCACGCCACGGCTCGGAAATGTGGCAAAAGATGGTCAGAATTTAGGCTTCAAAGCTGGGGTTGGACGTCGCACGAACAGACCAACTATGAGTTCAAACTCAGTTTGAACAGTGATTTGACCAATCACAGGGCAGCGCGCGGTCGCCGCTCCTCCTCCTCGAACTAACTCGTCCGTCTATTGCTTACTTTCTAGCCTCTACAACAATGTACTATACTTTGAACTGAAAAACCGCACCAAAAATACATAGCACCAAATTTCAAGCACCGTTTGCTTGTGAAAATTTAATTTCCTTTTTTATGAATTGTATTTCGTAACAAAATAACTTTTAACTGCCTAATAAGGCATATTATTCACAGAGTTAAATAGAAAAAACAACGTGGGAAGTTGTGTCATTCCCAAGGTGCAGAAATTTATTTAGCAAGCAAATAAAGATTAATAAGAATGTCTGACAAGTCAAGGCCAAGGCTATACGTAAAATCTCTCTACTTTTTACGGTGTAAGAGTTTCTAGACTTGCCTATTTTTGGAAATAAAATGTTTTTATATCCGTATTTCCCCACATATTATAAATACGGGTAACGTTTCATCATGATACGCTTTCAATGAGCAATGAAAGGGGCCTTTCGCTTGCTCAGAAAAGGAATCGCGAAGCAATATACCGTGGGAACAAATGCGCACATCCTGCCAGCGTACCGTTGTTCATTAAAGTCTTGCTCGGCGAAGCGTGTGTCTGTGATTTCTTGTAAGTTGGATGTTTGCCCTGTTTGATCTTATTCCCCAACTTAACCCTCCGAGGATGCGACCTCACCTGTATTTCTACTTTATTTCTCAAACAATATTCCCCAACTTTCCTGAGACTAAACGGCGGACTCCGTAATTGAAAATTGTATTACACTGTCTGGGCAAACGACTATTACAAAAGCAATTGTGAAATTAATTACAGGTTAAATACAAACTAGTCGTTATTATACTTTACTTCTTTACTTTAAAAAATACAGATAATTTTTATAACAAATTCCATAGCCGTTAGTAAAACAATCACAGATAAAGATGTACAAACAGGGTTTGAATAAAAAGTCCCCGGAACGTGCGTCCAAAACATCCCGGCCGACGCTAAACTGTTATCCAGTTTAGCGTCGGCCGGCCTTTTTTCGTTTAAACGTACAGGCGCCAACAAATATATGTATAGTTTTTTCGCCTTGCATTACAAAGGAACAACGTGCAAGAATATATATTTGCCATAATAGAGATAAAGTGCGAATGGCACGGTCCGAACAAACACATATAAATTAAAGTATGTTCGATACAATGTGAGCGTCGTTTATTACAAAAAGCGAAAGCTTTCAGACAAAGTTCGAACAATGATTCCTTTTTCATCGCTAAGTGCTCTAAGTTCAACCGACCGTTGAAATAAAACTGATTTTAAAAGACCAATTTATATCATTACCAAGGTATGAAAGGAACAATACATTAAAATGTTTGATATAAACTAATGCCAAAGAACAGTAGAAACAGGAATCTCCGGTTCCTATTCGACACGGTTTTATTATTAGCACGCATGTCCAGCCTTAGGGTGAATATATATATTTGATAAATACTTGTCAATCCTGCGAGTTGCCAAACACACACTTAACACATTCACTGTCAAGATCGCTACGCGCTACGCTCGTAGGCGATCCCGTGGTTTTCCCGCTAAGTAGCGGAAAGCACCTACGACGCAGACGACCGATAGACGGGTTCCTAGCAGTGAATGTATTAAGCTGCGTTTATGTAGGTACAGTCGCCATCAGATATATCAGAGCGGCGAAAGCGCTCACAAATATCTGAACACGTCTCTAATGCCTCGACAATAGAGACGTGTTCAGATATTTGTGAGCGCTTTCGCCGCTCCGATATATCTGATGGCGACTGTGCAAGCAGGACGTTCAGCGGTGCAGCGCGCAGAACATGCGGAAAATCAAACATAAATATAGTGTTGCATTACTTGCATTGGAGTGATATTACATACATGCCTGAAAGCTCGTACGTTGCTCAGGAGCCGTAGCATGGTTGACCTTATCACGCGATAGGTGATAGGATAGAGCGTGCGTCACTGGCTGACACCGTTCGATAGAACGAGACGACGCTCTTATCTTGTCACTTGTGGCGTGATAAGGCCAACCATGCTACGGCTCCGGACCTAACTGATCAGCATGCACGAGGCAAATACAAAACCGATTGCAGGCCAAGACATGCCGCTAAATAGGCCCCTATTAGCAGCCGCTAAAATGTTACGGTACTATGTAAGTATTAATAAATAATATAAAAATAATTTATTTCAGACTCGGGAATCCATAGTTTGTTAGTACGTAAAATAATTTAAAAGCTAAGTGTTAGTAGACAAAACAGATGGGTATAATTAAATTAATAAAATGACCGCTGATAGGCAGTGTAACGGGCAGGGCAAAATTCTAAATTATTTTACCCTACCCGTCACAATGCCAACATGCCAACCCAGTGTCCTAACATAGGGCAGTCTCAACGTCCATCCAATATCCTCAGAATGCTGTTCTCACTTCCTCTCACTCGTCTCAGCAGCGAGACGACCCTCTTGCGTATGATGGCATGGAAGCCATCAGTGCGCGTTTCGGTAAACATGCCTCTGACGCAATGGCAGTGACGAGGCAGCTTGAACAGCATCCTGAAGATATTGTTGAATTGGACACGTAACGCATATTGGACATTGTAGGCGCGCTTTGTATGCCTCATCCATAGACTGCACGTGTAGAAAGACGTACAATTATTAATTATTTATATTTTGATGACGCTACCTAGTACCTACGCTGAAGCTGCCTACGTAGCTGGTACCTTTATTTTTTTTTATATGGGAGGAAAATCCGTTATGGATACCTCCACGCCACGGGGATAGCGCGGAGGTTATGTCGGACTCGCACCGACTAAAAACCCCCCGATGGTCCTCCTCGACGCATTTCGGACGGCTCTGGGATCTCCTACGGAACGCACCAGTGCCGCTCTAGCGTCATGCCTCAGTGGTATCTACCTTTTTTTTTCCGATTGCAGCCCCCAACTGCAACCGTGTACCACCCCGAGGACCCCTTTTAGTCGCCTTGTACGACAGGCAGGGGATAACGTAGCCGTATTCTAATGCCCGGGCTACAGGGCGCACGTAGCTGATGACCTAGGGTTCAAAATGTTCGAATCCTGGCAAGGGCAAATATTATATATAATATTTGCTTCTGAGTCTTGGATGTTTTCTATATATTTATTAAATATATTGTCTTCTCATACCCGTACCACAGGCATTACTGAGCTTATACTATGGAGGGCTAGTTCAATTTGTGTAAGAATGTCCCTTAATAATTATTTATTATTATTTTATTTATTTATGAATGGGATTGACCACTGTGCACTTGTACAGTTGGTTTGGTACGCCAGAACAAGAGTGTCGTTCCTACCCTACCAATCCAACTCAAATTTTATATTCTTTCAGTAGAACGAGAATAGACTTCCAGGTGGTCAAACAAAATGTACATAACGCATTTCGATTTCATTTCAATATATTTCACTTTGGTTCTGATACGTTATCTAAGCCCGCGTGGAAGCAAAAGTGCAGCACATTCAAATCAAATATGCCAAATGTACGCCTCAGATCGACCTCGTGACCCGTTTGGTAGATCCTAAACCGATTTAACCAATCTCCAATCACACTATCATCGTATTGTTAGACGCACACCGCTCCAGCGTTTCAGGCAGCTTGTTAATTGTCCGGCTAATCTAAATGAGACGTCCAGCAATGGAAACCCGGTCAACTAAAACCTTGTTAACAGCAATATGGGAGCACTTGGACTAAGTGTAGTGCTTTCAAAGCCTCCGAGGCGAGCGTCCAAGGGATAGCCCAATTAAAGCAAGGCTGTGTAAATGGTAATTAAATCTCCGTAGTGTAAGTGAAATTGATACTGAAAGTTTGGCACTTTCCGGGTTAGTTATATATGGTCAACAGCAGGGTAATTACGTAACGATTGAAAGGGACTTTGATCAGGACCTCGACAGAATATATTGAATTGGAAAGCGTTAAGCATTTGCGCAAATAAATATACAAACAAATCATCTCGCGTGTTTCAGGGAGGGGTAGGCAGAGATTACGGACATGAATTTGCTACAATACTGACCAAATATATATGCTACTTTATTTACCCTTACCCTTAATCCGATCGGCCATTCTTAAAAAAGAGTAGAAAAGAGTTCGGTGAGATCATCTCATTCCAACTGTTCCGTTTGCAGCTTCCACCAAACGCTCTTTTTGTTTTTTTTTCTTTGTATTCTCTCAAAAGCCCAAGAAAATTTAACAGACCCGTCTCAATTTTTGCCAAGTGTTCTTTTACTCCGCAATTCTCTCTTTTAAAACTGTCCATAGAACAAGTCAGTCATACAACATATAAATATTATTTGGCTGGGGATCTAATAAACGGACTTCAATTATTATATTCATTATTAAGTCACAAAGAGATTCTCCAATGTTTTTAATGAAATAAGCAGACCGTCGCGTTACACAAATCATATCGTAGATTTAACGGAGGGCAATTTGACATATATACACACATACGTTTCGCGTCGAGCTTATAAGTCAGAAACCCGTGCGAAAGATATTTAACCCCCAAACCAAATTAAAATTAATCCACAATTCCAATATCTTGTACTGTAAATAGCAGAAAAAAATACAAAATGATGATCGTAAAAGGTCGTAAAAGTCATTTGTACATTAAAATTTTGATTGTGCCCTCGTAATCATCGTCATATCAGTCGCAAGACTTACACTGGTGGACATAGGCCTCCTCCAATGAGTGCTACAATAACCGTTCGTGCGCCACCCGCGTTCAATTGTGCCCTCTGGGTGAAATTAAATTTGAATGTGAAACTTTAGTCTCTCACTGGAAAAAAGACCTATAAAATGATACATTTTAGTTTGCATTAATATAATAAATATGACGAATTAAAGAAATAATAAAGGTAGTATCTGTAAAATATTGTATTTAGACGTTATCAACTTTGACTGAAAAATCCCGAGCATTTTTGGGAACCTTACGATCAGGCATGATTCAGAGCGGGGGGTAAGGTTACCTATTTTATTCTTATTAGTTCTAGTTAAGACATTTAATTCAATGCTAATAATAATTAATATCCGATTCTGTTTCTTGCTTAGCTCTTGTCTGTGTTTTAATTTATTTCATGTTTCGTTTTATTAAGTAAATTGTGGATAAAAAATAAATTGAACGGGCCAATTAGAGTACCTTATTTGGGTCGTAATTGTATTAAAATATATTTTGCCCCTATTCACCTGAATAAAAACAGGGGTAACACGCGAAATTAAAATGTTAACGTAACAAAATTGAGATTGCTTTCTTGTGCCTGGATTTGGCAAGTCACCGTTTATTTTGCTTGCCATAGCACTTACCCACTTAATTTTCGTTCATACAGTGACGAGGGGAAATTAGGTAGGTAGCTCAATTTCGGAAATCCAATATTCGTTTTTGAATCTGGGTTAATATTGCATGTAGGTAGGTACAGTAAAGTCGGCAACAGACAGGGTTTCTCATTTAATTAGTTAATTACAATCCGGACTTTTGGTGCAAATACGCGTTATTTATTTCTATATTTGACATTATAATTGTTGTCATCAATTTGACATAATAGTTTAAGCAAAGTCGCGCATATAAGGGGCCATCATCAACCTTCGGGCTCCAAGTAATCCTAATCTGCACGTGGTATACCCTGCCAAACAACAAACGAGGCTACCCACTAACCTCTTTTGGACCAGCGTGGTGGGCTTATGGTCCAGGCCTCCATGTATACGAGTGGAAGAAAAGAGCGGAGGTCTTTGTCCAGCAGTGGAAATCGATATAAGCTAACAAACAAATGTATCACCCGAGTCCGCGAAGCACGTTGAAATCAAGTAGGCACGTAAAATATTATGTGTCTCAGATTGACTTTCTGTACAAAGCTTCGACGCTACTGCTCATAATTTACTTTAAAAACAAAGTTTTAACCGACTTCAATTCAGTACACCCCGCTCCTAGGTGCCTTTAAAATTTTAAGGGTTTCTTTGATTTCTCGAGGATCCCGTCATTAGAACCTGACCTGATGACCATGGAACCATCTGGGAAGAATACCCTTCCAAACAACAAAACAAACAAAATATTTTCCAAATCGGTCCAGGCGTCTTTGAGTAAACGGGGAACAAACATAAATAATAAAAGATTCCGGTGAATTGAGAACCTCCTCCTTTTATGAAGTCGTTTAGTAAAATAATCTTCACACTAATGTACCCTACATAGCCTGCAGACCCATGACCATAGATGCCCAGCATCTGTCTCGTAAATAAAAATTAGCCTCTCATTCCGTTAAGGTGCTTAATGGCGGTTTTGTGTAGGCCATAAATATAGCTATTAGATATTATTGCAGGCGTGCTTATGTGTGATAAAGGGAAGCAATAATTGCTCGGCCACTCGGAAGTGTTCAGGGGTTGGTGCTAATAATAATCAATAACCATCTACGTTGCGTGATGGCCGCGTTGACACCAACAGTCACTTAGATTAGGTTATTTGCGAAGCCCGATTCGAGATTCAAAATGTGAAGGCTGGCGTGATATAAGGATATCCCCACTTTCATGGCCTGCCTCTCAAAATCAGAATAACCGATATTATGAAAGAAAAGCGACATGGTAAGGACGTTCCCTTCTATCAATTAAGGAATAGTTTTAATTATCACATACCTTAATTTTATAACTTAGTGCCTCGACGTGTAATATGAAGTAAAGGTTTATTATTGCAATTGTGATTATAAAAATTTAACCAATATAAAGTTTAAAATTTTGGAAAGTAGGTAATTGGGTCGTTCTTCTTTTTTACCGACAATGAACCGAGGTTTTTCTGTTTTTTTGGTTTTTGAACTATCGAAAATTGTGGTTTTGAAGTGCGAGTTAAAAAAAATGCATAGGTTTCTTCATTAGAACTAATTAAAGTTTCCTTTCTGGCCAATATAAATATTTATTTACGGTTGGTTTCTAAAAAAAAACATGTGACAATGTGGACTCTTCCAGTGGGGACAACATTTTGGTTTACCACTCTGTCACGGCATTCTACGAAAACAAAAAACATTTAAAAAAATGCTAGTTAGAGAAAGTGAAATATTAAATATCACAAATTAATAAAATAATATGGACGTTCATTTGAATATTATAAAACCGTAAATATCATTACTCAAATGAGATGCCGTAATAAGACGAAGGACAGGCTATTGTCGGTCGAAAAGAAGAACGACCCAATTAACAGAATTCTATGCTCATAAATAATTTAACAAATCCAAATCCTTCATCATATCAGCCGAAAGACGTCCATTGCTGGACATAGGCCTCCCCCAGAGAGTGCCAAATTGAACGGTCCTGCGGCACCCGCATCTAGCGGACTCCCGCGACCTTTACCAGGTCATCAGTCCACCTTGTAGGGGGCCTACCCACGCCGCGCCTTCCGGTACGTGGTCGCCACTCGAGAACCTTTCCGCCCAACGGCCATCGGTTCTACGTGTAATGTCCCCGCCCACTGCCACTTAAGTTTAGCAATATGATGATGATGATGATGATGAAATCCTTAGTAAAATGTGGATGTCGATAATATTCGATATACAGTGCTATAAAAATGAAATGTTTGCTCAACTAAGTATGCGATATCTTGTGAAGACGACAAGTCAGATATAACTGACGCTTGTAGCTTTACGTGTCCCGGCTGCAATACACTACGAAGGCAGAGGAGGTAGTGGAGTATGTGTGCGTGAAGACCGGATTCATCCTGAGGATCGTGAGGTTGGAGTCTCGCCATAACGTGAATTTTAATTCCGTTGTGATGAGAGTTCCAACAGGCCATCTATCGACCTTCACTAAGGAAGAATTTTGGCCGGAACTCCTTTCTGCCAGATTTCTTAATAAATGAAGGTCTAAGTCGAACTTGACTAAGTTCCGGCGTTTTCGCGGTGTGTTACCTGACACCACAAAATTGCGCAACACATCGCAGTAGCAGTGTGTTCTTATAGTTTTTAATATATATTGATATGTATTTTAGTGTTTAAGGTATTTGTAATATGAGCCTTTGCTGCCTGATTTAAATAAATAAATAAACAGTTGTTACTGACCTATACGAGTATATACTAATATTTAGTTACAAATATGATATTTGCTATTGTATGCCCCATAAGTATTCAAGTATATTCAAGTACAAATTCAAAAATAGTTTCGGATTCTGAATCACAGAAGAGATTCAAAATCACAAAAATCAATGCTGGACTTTGGAGGATACTGTAAAAGCACTAGCACTATTTTTAGGCACCTGATGGATGTTTCAACTATTGTGATCAATTCTAGCATTATACTCGTACATCTTCTGCTACGTGATATAGAGCTGACTACTACACCCCCTGAGTAACTATAACCACCGTCTATTTCGATGTAAGTCAGTCGTATGCATTATGCATCACTTTAAAGGGGAACAATGTTGTGGTGTCTATTCGGAAATTACATTGTAATTCTGGAAACTACGTAGCGAACGAGCTGCTAGTCTATTTGATTGTCGCATCGGATCTCCATCACATCTGGGTTTCGTGTGCTCGCTTCCTCGCGCGTCATGTGAAAGAGACGAACTGTACTGTGTGAAATGCGATTGAGACATTTCAATTGCATTTCATTTCATTATTGCGCGCTTATTCTGTCACGCGCATATACGTACCGGTGAATATAATGGATTTAACCCATTCGCCGCCACAGAAATAAAAGGCAAGGTGGCACCCCCCACGCCACGTAAATTTTAAGTATATTAATTTTGGACTTCGTATGACGTCGCTGGCAGGTGTGGGTGGCAATGGTGACAACCTTGAGTTCACGTCAGTGACGGCGAATATATTTGAGGTATAATTAGCTGTATCATATTACAAAGTGCTTTGACCCTTGTATCAATGATGCATTAAAATTGTGGTGTATTTTCCTCATTAAATTACATATCATAAAAAAAATTCAAAACTATAATTAGTTGCATTATTCATTTGAAATGTGGCTAAGCAATTCTGAAGAATTTCAATGTAATTATCATTTTATACTCGTTTTTAAGAGCATGGACTATTTTCTGATATGTACAATAATTCTGGTCTGCCTGTTTTAGAACTTCATCAATCCGTTACAATCAACTTTATTAAAGGCCTTTCCCAATTCTATAAAAGGTACATGTTTATCTAAACCTAATAAAAATTACGAGCACATTTTCAAAGATATGCTTGACCATGTAGCGAATTCGAACATAATGCTAATACAACTGGATTTCCTTTCTTATTATTATTATTGATCTATGGGCCTTAATGTGCCGCTTCGACCAGCAAGTGATCTATTGTAGCAGCCCTTTTTTTGGTTTAGAGTTCACCGTTAAGGCCCGTTGCCTTCAGGAAATTCCATAGTCTTTGGGCGGTGATATGTTGTACCTCTTCTGGGTGCATGATGTGCCACCTTAGGTAGGTACTTCTTTTGTAGATGAGTGGTCCGCAGGAGCAGAGAATGTGCATTGCTGTCTCCTCTGTCTCCTGGCAGAACCTGCAAGTTGAGTCCTGTTTCATACCCATTTGAAACAGGTGTTTGTTCAATTTGCAATGTCCTGTCAGGATTCTCGACACTGCGCAGGTTTTGTGTCTTTTGATTTGTAATAGCTCTTTAGACAGTTTATTATTAAGGCTTTAGCCTGTTTTTGTCCTTTGGCGAACATCCACAGCTTAATGCCTCTGATTTGTCTGTGTTGTTTAGCAGATAATATTTTCTTTCCTTTCTTAAGTTTTACCTCAAAAAATTATATATTCGTTTACAACACTAAAGGTATTCTTGAAAAAAAGTCATGCAACAAGGTACACATTAAGTTACTACCCTATAAACTAGACGTAAGTACTTAATTACGTTCAACTTTCAGTAATATCGTTTGTGCTTCAAGTGACATTACAGCGTAGCCAATTTTGCACGTACTGAAGATTGAACTAAGTTTACCTACAGGCATAATGAAAACTTAAACGTTGGGTTCAAGCAATTTAGACGCAACTTTGCATGAACTATGTCTAGTTCAGATAGTCATATAAGTTTTTGAGTTATATCATTTAAGTACTTATTTATTTGACAATGAATTTAATACTTGAAAGGGAAGTAAGAGGCTGTTAAAGATCATATCATACAAATTTTATAAAATATTATTATTTCTAATTTTTGAAAAAAATAACGTTAGTAGATTCTATGATGATAACAGTATAATTACTTATGGTCTTATTTTATGGGGATCAGCGGCAGATATTGAGACTGTATTTATTTTACAAAAAAGGGCTGTTAGAGCAATTTATAACCTCGGGTCGCGTGAGTCATTAAGAGAATTTTTCAAGGAAACAGATATTCTAACACTGCCGTCGCTATACGTATTTGAAATAATAATGTATGTTAGGAAGAATTTATACAACTACCCAACAAACACTGATAGGCCCAAGGTTACCAGAAGCGCAGGGAAGCTCAAAACAACTTTTTACAGGCTAGTAAAAGCGAAAAAGTCGTTCTTGGGAAATTGTATAAAATTCTACAATAAAATTCCAAAACACATTACCGAACTTACTGACTCTAAATTCAAATCTGTCGTAAAACGGACACTCATTTCAAAAGCATATTATAAGATAAACGACTACATCATGGATAGGGATATTTGGCAGCGATAAAATCCTGCACTAGAAACCTGTCGTAAAATAAATAGGCTTTCTACTGTAGCAATGTAATTTTAAAATTTTATAATACTCTGATACTGATATGATATATTGTATACTGTTTTGAAAAAATGACACCTCGCCGAGTTTATTACGCCGGTTCTTCTCGAGGCAGAGGTTTACTTTCCGAACCGGTGGTAGTTTATCGACATTCATAGGTGCATGTAATATGCCTAAATTGAAGAATAAATCACTTTGACTTTGACTTTGACTTTGACTTTGATGAATAACTAAAGTGGGACTAAGCTGGACATGCCTGCCATACGGCAAGATTCGACGACCGCTTTAGCCTAGTAGTGACGCTGTCTACGAAGCTAAAGGTCCTGGAGTCGAATCCCGGTAAGGGCATTTGTTTGTGTGATGATGAGCACGAATATTTGTTCCTGAGTCATGGATGTTTTATACATATGTATTTAAAAGTATTTATTTATCTAAAAGTATATGTTTATCGACTTTATCGTCGTTTAGTGCCCATAGCACAAGCTTTGCTTAGTTTGGGACTAGTTCGATTTGTGTAAGATTGTCCACAAAAAGTATTATTATTATAATAAATAGACCAGGATAAGTACAGAATGGAGTCCGCAAGACGGCCACCGGAGCAAAAGCAGACCAAAAAAGAAATGGCGGGACGATTTGGACGCGTTCTTCTTGCTTGGGTTGGCAGTAACATGCCAGCAAGAGGGCCGAGTGGAGGAAAAGGGGGAACCCTTTGCCGAGCAATGTGCTACCTAAACAGGCTAGAAAAAAAAGGAGATTGTGTACTTTATTTTTATTAGAGACCTCCATTTACTTACTTTCCCTGTAGAGTAGAGAAAATCATCCAAAATCTCCAATCGTGTATATGTTCAACGTCGTTTTATCGTCCCGATAGGAGGAATCATTAGAAAAACATTAAGGGCCGCCAACTAGGAGTAGGTATTATATTAAAATTTAAGGAGCTTCATTGATTGCGTCGAATACCGCTTTTCGGTCGACCGGGCTACATTATTATTCAACATTGGATCGATACCATCATCCTCCATTACGATTAAATTGCAATGAAAATTATCGATTGACGTGTATTTACGTCTAATGGTTGTTCGTCTTAGTAAGGAATCGATGCTAGCATTCTTCTTGGTTCTACTTCCCTTTTGCTTGTCTTAAAATACAAAGAAATAATTTATGCAGGTGACATGTTTTCGTGTATTTTTCGTCCATCTTTATTTGTCTTGTGACGCGATACATAACTGTAAGTCCTGTTACTTTTACTATTAAACGAGATATATTTGTAATCACGTTCTCGAAAACCGCTCTAATGATGTCGCTGAATATTTCATTATGGGGTTTACGGGAGCATGACATCGATCTAACTAGATCTCATATTTGGCAAAATGCTCGATCGCCCAAGTCTTAATTTTATTGTTTTATTTAGTAATCATGTAATTTATGTAGAGCTTATATATATATTATATGTGTTTATGTATTTGTAAAGGGAAAACCATGGTACCGGTGTAGCACTACAAATTATTTGGCAGTGAATATGTTAACGTTTACAACGTCCATGACAGAATAATTTTATTTTCGACAATAGGTTAAACATTAGGTATCCAACCCGTCCAACGTCCGTTTGCTTTTACTTCTCAAAGAACCTCCATTGCAGCATACATGTTTGGGCACATTTATAAATCTGCAGAGAACGCTATCGGGTTTTTTACGAATGTGCTCAATTGTTTGGAACGATATATTTGGAGCGTATGAAATTTGTCGTTAAACGTTGTGTTAGGCCCGGAACTTTTGTGTTTTTCTGTAAAAAAAATACTTAATAGATTTTTACAAACCCTTAATAACTGAAATTGTTTGCTTATCTGCTCCACGTGCTAAGTATTATGCTGTTCAATTTAACATAACCCATTGTATAATTAGGTACCTACCGATATTAGAACCGGAATTGTGCGCTTGGCCGTCATATTAGGATAATGTATTCAATCTGAGTAATACAATCAAATTGAGGTTAGCTAATTTCGGCCGGTGGTATAACCTATAACGATATTGCCGAACCGTCGAGGGAATTGAAACGAATACACGGGTTTGTGTGAGCTGTCAGTCAAGTAAGTAAAGATTTTTTTGTAATTAGGTAGGTCAGTATAATAAAGTATTTTGTTTTTTTTTTTTTAATTTAGCAAATATAAAACAGAACCTTAATTTATCAAAAATTGTAATATATTCTTATTTAATTACAAAAATCACTAAAAGTAATAAAGGGATTAAAGGAGGAAAAATAAAAGTAAATACGCCTTAATTGACGTAGTTAATTGGTTGGTACCTACAAACTTTTCTAGAAATGTTAAACTAAATGATAAATAGCTCAAGAGGCTCTCGCTAGATGGCTGGGTCAAGGGTCAGATACAGATACTGGACCCGCTGCCAGCGGCACCCTAGTTTAGGTTTTTATAATGATTTTGTTTTGTACCTATGTATGTATGTATAGTTTTATATTTTATTTTTAATATTATTATTCACCGCTGCACTGGAGGATGTTTTCAAGACTTTGGACTGGAGAAGGATAGGCATCAACATTAACGGCGAGTACATCACTCACCTTCGGTTTGCTGAGGACATAGTAGTCTTGGCTGAGATCATGGAGGACTTAAGTACGATGCTCGATGACCTCAGTAAAGCTTCCGAGCGAGTTGGTCTGCTCGAAGTTGTAGACGATTACGTATACCTAGGACAGACTGTCCAGTTAGGTAGGTCTATCTTCGAGAAAGAGGTCAATAGTCGAATCCGACTCGGCTGGGCAACGTTCGGGAAGCTCCGGCACATCTTTTCGTCCAATATCCCGCAGTGTCTCAAGACGAGAGTCTTTGACCAGTGTGTGTTGCCAGTGATGACATATGGCACTGAAACTTGGTCGCTTACTATGGGCCTCATAAGAAGGCTCAAAGTCACCCAAAGGGCGATGGAGAGGGCTATGTTAGGAGTTTCTCTGCGTGATCGCATCAGAAATGAGGCTATCCACAGCAGAACCAAGGTAACCGATATAGCCCTCCGAATTGCTAAACTTAAGTGGCAGTGGGCGGGGCACATTGCACGTAGAACCGATGGCCGTTGGGGTGGAAAGGTTCTTGAGTGGCGACCAAGTACCGGAAGGCGCGGCGTGGGTAGGCCCCCCCACAAGGTGGACTGATGAAAGGTCGCGGGAGTCCGCTGGATGCGGGTGGCGCAGGACCGGTCAATTTGGAACTCTCTGGGGGAGGCCTATGTCCAGCAGTGGACGTCTTTCGGCTGATGATGATGATGATGTTATTATTGCAAAAACCTAACTAAGATATTAAATGTATAAAGGATGTATATTATGTATTTTACTATCTTTTATTTAGTTTTAAATCTTGCAAGTAAAATTTGACCCACTTCCGGTTTCCGATTGAGCTGAAATTTAGCATGCATATGTATATCGCATGACAATGCAATATTATGATGACATGGAACTGATTTGATGCTGGAACTCAGTACTTAACTGACGTAACCTCATTGAGAGACCTCAATGAGTAGTTGATGTCGGTATACAGAAAAGTACAGTTGGCAATAAAAGCTTGTAAATTAAATTTTTGACAGAAACTTATTTTTTTACTGTGTGTCATAGGTTCCAGGTAGATTATTTTTATATAGCAGATACATATATTTAGCAAATGTTAAGATTCGTTCCACACGAATTACATCTAGGTCTTTTTCAGCTTCGAAAAACCAGAGAATGAGCAACATTTAAATAGAAAAGATTCGTGAAAAAGCGGAATTTGTGAAATCTAATTTCTGTAATGTCATTTCATTTCATTTTAGAAAGTGCTTCCTCAGTGGCTATGTTCCGTACTTTCCGTAAAAGATTTTTTTCCGTTGTTAATTTAATTATTATGCTGGATGAGTTATTGCGTTATCGTGCCTTATGAAACGAAATGTATATAGAAATAAAACGTACATCAATAATGTTGGTACGAGATTCGCTATTTGAAATGGAATGAATGGTGAATTATTTATTAAGTGTGTTGTCAAGGGCTTTTTCATTAGTAAAAAAATAAAGAGTAAATACTTGTATTAAATTAAGTTAGTCAGCTCTCCGAAAATTAATGTCGATAACGATATTTAGAAAAAATATTTTTTCATACACGGTGATTTTTATTTCGTAATCATTAACCAATTTTTTAAATTCAGCAATCGAAGGCTAACACGATTAAAAACTCGTAGTTACCAAAAAAACGGAACCCTTACAGGATCACTCGTGTGTCTGTCTGTCCGTCTGTCACAGCCGATTTGCTCCGAAACTACTGGACCGATTGAGTTGAATTTTGGTAAAAATATGTAAATTGATGACCCAAAGATGGATGCGTAAAGTAAATTAATGAATTCTGAACAAGAGGGCCACTTTTGGGGGTAAACTGGAAAATTAAAAATAGCGTTTCGCATACTGTATTGTGTGACATATCAAATGAAAGAGGTTGTTGTAGGCATCTCAGTTTTTTACAACATAATTTTAGCAAAAACAGATTTGAAGTAATTTAGAAAAAAATACGTAAATTGACTCTCGATAGATGCTTTTTTTACATGTTTGGGAGGCTGCTGCTGGTCAACCCACCAACGGAGCCGCAGCTGATGCCCACGGGGCTTCATGATACAAAATTCTTAACCTTCTCACAAGTTATCGAACGGAAGTTGATTGGTCACGAAAATCTGTTGCTAGCTCGCGGACCAGAAACTTTTCAGCCAATTAGAGAAGACTTGGGTCTTCGACATGGTTAAGTCATGGACATATATACTTCGTTGCCCAATGAGCGATCGTGATTTGATTGGGAGCCAAGCAAGGTCCCCAGATATAATCGATAACCATTACCGGGATCGCCTCATGGTCGAACCCGACGGATATAATCGATTGCTAAGCGGCGTAGCGCTATTGCGTAAATACAATTTTAAGTAAGATTTTTTTTTTATATTCTATTTATTAATATATCTAGGCATTCAGTAATATATTATATTTAAGGGTTCTTACATAAATATGAGAGCGTTTATTTTCTTAGTGACATTTAGAGCTAGACATTACATGTTGCTTGAGCGTGCGTCATACATGTGTTGCATCGTTCACACCTAGTTATTAATAATTTTCGACTCCTGATCATGGTTTAAAAATTACCGTGTATATACATACATAATATATATGTGAATAAGCAAACTGATGCTGACTTGAAAGGTATGTACCTTTCATCACTCTAGTTTCCTTTCCTGGAGGGGCAGGTAGATATAGTCTAAGGAGGTGTGGCGAAGTCTGCCCTTCCAACTGTCCCATTGACTCTTCCCTCAAACACTCTCTTTGTTAATCTTATTTCATACATCCTCTTTACGTGCCCAAACCATCGTAACATACGATGCTCTTCTCATTTTTTGTTACGACATTCTCATAAACTTCGCTCTCCCTTATTCCATTGTTTCTTATTCTACTTCTCGACCACACATAGTTCTCACAATCTAGATATTATTTTTATCAATAATTATATTATATTCAGAGTCTGCTAAAGCTGTGCATCTACCAAAAATGTTTCATCCTTTGTTTCCATATAATTGGCACTTATGCAACAAGTAAGTCAGGTTGCACAAATATGGAAACAGCTTACTAGTCTCTGATGAACGAATGAAGAAAAAAAAATTGGTTTATAAATGACACATTGTTCATCTGCCACCCTTTACCTGATTTCACATAATCGTGAAATCATAAAGTAATAGAATTACGCTGGCTTTGATAGTGCATAAAGTACCCTTGTGAAACTTAATCTGTCTGTCAGTCACATTATTCTCCTGGAGGTAGGGAGAAATGCGGCTGGATTAACTGAGTGGCAAATTTCTGTGATATTATGCTTTATATTGTACTTACACAATTTCGGAGCTTTTATTTTTTTGCCTGAAATGTGCTGTCACTTCCTTATTTTCTTTGCCATAAGACCTTACACTAAACATGATGGACTCTATGCCGTAGATAAAAAGGAACAGTCACCGGGAAAATTTATGCTTGTAATGTTATAGCTGTGATGAATGAAATGTATTAAGATGAAATGCCTGACAAGTATTTACCTACCAAGAAAATGCAAATGCTTAAGTAAAAAACCAACACCATTGCTTCAGTATAACGCGTATCACCTTTTTTGTACAAAATTCGTTTTTAGAGTAGGTTTTTGTCGAAGTTCGGATGCTTACGACGTAGGTACATCCACTTCATGAGACTCAAAGAAAAGACAACTTGAAACATACCTAACAAATTTATTTCTTTAACACATCGTATTATTCAGTCTGTTTAGCAATATTTCAAATCGTTTATTGTTTGTTGTACCAACTGAACATTTCACAAGTCAGTTGGTGCACGAAAGGTTGTTTCACTGTCAATTTACTTACACTTTATGCATTGTGAACATCAACCATGAGTTGGTCAGAGTTCAATTACATTAGGTATAAACTATGAACACTACCTACAATGTAATATTTCATTTTCTGCAATATTAATTTTATATAAATAAAGTCATAGTGCACGGTTTTATTAAGCTGTAGGTATGTGTAAATATTTATGTTAAATTTCCTAATATTCGATTCGAAAATTGCATTACGGCAAAAAAACAGAGGCGTAGATTCTGCCTTTGCTATTCACTAATAGCCTTCGCTTAGGGGAGACCGGGGCAAGATGAGGTCCGGGGCAGGACGGGAAATGTGCTGGTGTGCGTGAGTTTTGCACGCTATTGAGCTACGGCAGCGCCATTAGTTCGAACTTCAGTCGCATTTCGCCGGTCAGTGGAAAAAAACGTGTCTCTGCTTGTTTTGGCTGCTTTGAACGAAAAAACTTAATATTTTGAATAATATTACGAAGTTGTACGACAAGTATCGATGTGTTACGAAATAAGTAAGCACGTTTTTACAATATTTTTAACCTAAGCACCGTAAGGAAAGATCATTGTTTTATATTATGCACTGTTTATAACCTTCACAGTTTTAGGTTAGGAATACTTTGTATTGTTGCAAAAAATGTTCGTTGGGGCAAAACGATCGGGGCATAACGGGCATTACTGCGGGCACTTGTATTCACAGTCAGTCGAAGGATGGGCGATTTGTAATGTTTGCCTCGGCTGGGCTCACAATTCTTGTGCTGGGGTTGATGAGGATGATGAGGATGCGCATAATTGTGAGCGTTGTCAGCCCGATTAAAATGTGTACCCGTTTTGCCCCGTGCAATTTCCCATTATGCCCCGGGCTAAGGGGCAAGATGGGAAAATTTTGTTCCTAATTGTTGTTCCTAATTAACCAAAATCAGAAGATTTAGCGAGTAAAACGAGTTGATTATATAATGTTGATTTATAAATGTTGCTGTCTATGTAAAAATTATGCCAATAAACAGTTTAATTTTCTTTATATGATTTTTTTTCCTTAGATATCCCATTTTGCCCCGGTCTCCCCTACTTATCTACGTGTGTGCATTAAATGCATAAAAAACAAAAGACTTAATCAGGCACGTCAAAGTTGTCGGAATATAAAAGTAAATGCATTTTAAATCTGAATTGAATTGTAATAATTGTAATGTGTTGTGTTGAATGTTTATTTGTATTAATTAATTATTATGTTAAATGTATGAGTCATAGTGGCTTAAAATAAAAATCAATTTATTTTATTAATTTATTTTAATGCAATTATGTTAATACTTAACAACTCGCTGACTCTTGAAATACACGATTATTAAAGACTAGAACTAGATAGACCACTTATTTGAGCATTTTGTAATATACGTGTACTTACCAAATAAAAACATCATTAAAGGCATGCTAATATTTTCTGATTTTGTAAACAATTTTGCAAGAGTTCCCTTCTACAATGCAAGTGACAAGTAAAAAAGTGTGAAAATACCACAGTGTTAGAACCTTAAGTATCCAAAAATAGTATTAAACTTGATATATTATAGACAAAAAAGATACCAATCATTCAATTATTTACATATATCATAAACTGAAACTGTATTGCAACAATTTCGAAAAGTATTCGTTGAAATAAATTTATGATGTTAAACTGCAGCTCTGGAAGTTATTTACTATATTTCTGCTCCAGTTCGTAGTCGCCCCATAAACTATGTGAGCTCAGTCTTAATGACACGGATTAAATTTATGAGTATCCGATACATTTCTAATGACTCGGGTACGTCTATAGGCTTACGCAAAATAACCAGAATTAAGCCACGTTTGAATAATATTAGCTCTAAGTGACTTTTGAGCTTTGAGTAGAATTAATGATATGAAAATGTAAACCGATATAAATTAGAATAGCTCATAGATAGTTATTTTGACGATCGTGATAAAAAATCTTATTTTTTGTCATTTGTATGCAAATTTGTAATGTAATTTTTTATCATAAAATAAATAATCTAATCTAATCTATCAAAATAGGAATTTTCCAAAGTGATTGCGCAATGGTTTTATTTATTTTAAGAGATCTCTTAAGAAGGTATTGTCGGTTAAAATTCGACGGCAAAATTACTTGGAATAAATGAGTTAATGCATTTTTATGTCAAACAGTAAACCCATTAGGATAATATGAAAATAATATAAACAACAGAGTTATAAACTAACTTTTACATATAGTCGAAAAAGAACAAAAGTCGTATTAATTTTGCTTTTAAGAAAATAAATACACGTCATTACAACCCAAAAAACTGTCTACTGCTAAAGACATGCCCATTGCGTTGCCCCAGGCGTAACGTGGTGTCAAAAGAGTGATAAAAATGTAACAAATTCCACATTGTTCCAGGGAATTGCCCGCGTCATCCATTCCAACTCATGCCTTTATCGAAATTGATTGAGATCGTTCCCTAAATTATAGGGGCAAGGGTGCGTTAATGGCGATTGGATCAGGTAGCGACTATGTGGACGCAAAATCAATTAATAAGTCAGTTCCATAATTGTATTAAATTCTGTAATTCAATCAGATATGTATCATAAAGATCAAACGTTTCATGTAAAAATAAATAATCTTACATTACGACCGGTTAGCCTAGTGGGTAATGACGATGCATACGAAGCTGAAGGTCCTGGGTTTGAATTCCGGTAAAAGCAAATATTTCTGTGTTGAGCAATGAATATTTGTTTCTGAGTCTTGGATGTTTTATGTGTGTTAGTTAAATACGTATACACGGGGCCCGTGAGCATTGCGAGAGATTTTAACAGTATACTCCTGACTATATTTTAAGTTAAAAATGTTAGTTAACGTCGAGTAAATTCGGTTCGGTTTTAGAGATATTTCCATTTTTGTGTAAAAATGTTGTAATGAAATCTCCAGTATGAAACATTATGATTGCGACGTTGCGAGACTTAACCATCTACTTTGACAGCTCGTTCTAAAGACACGTTTTTACTAGATTAGCAATTATTGTGTTAGAAAATAAGAAAAAAATTAAAAATCATAATTCGACCTAGCTTCATATAACATTTATTACTCCTTATAGCCTCAGGAATTCGTGATTAAAATCTCTCGCAATGCTCACGGGCACCGTGTATAAAATCGTCGTCTAGTACCCATAACACAAGCCTTATTGAGCTTACTATGGGGCTCGTTCGATTTGTGTTAGGTTGTCCCCTAATATATATTTATTTATTTACTACCCATACTCACAAAAACACTCGGAAAACATCACGCTTCATTCAACTTATATTTAATCATATTTTTAAATACTTAAAGAATAAAGAGCAAAAACTGGACGCTATTCATCTACAGAAAATGGTAATATCATTTGTATTTCCCTTTAAAGCTGACTATTTTTGACATTTCATAAAAAGTTGCTGATTTGACTATCAGTCAAATACCGTATTTTGTGATTGAAGCAGATTTGTATGATAAAGATCAAAACGTTTGCTTTGATTCAGGGCACCGTCCGGGAATACGGCAATAGATGTTCTCGGGACATAACTGCGAATATTTGAGCAGATGAATAGATCAGGCCTTCTATATGTTTGCTCAGATCAATGATTACTATTCAACATATTGGTGAACAAAACTTTGATCAATCAGAACACGCTATACAATTCCATCATATGACATTGAACAAATACATTTATTAAAAAGGTTGTTTTCAGTTTCCAAGAATAAATTTTATAATTGAGCACATAAACAATTGGGGTCTGTGAGCTGCAGAACTCGCGAGTCTCGCTTTTTTTCTATATTCGAAGTCGTCAAAAGAAATCTATAAAATTTTCGAATAAAATACACAAGGATCGGTTGAGAAATGCGACTCGAAAGCATTTTTGCCCAAGCTGAAACGGAGAACTACGTTCGCTTCGCTCGCTTGTTCAATTAAAATGTTTGGTTTATTCTGTATATTTTATGGACTTCCTCATACAATCGTTGGGTAGCGAAAATAAGTGAGCACCTACGCAACATTTTGGCTGAAATCGCAATACATGTGATCGTATCTCTGAAGCCCTAGTCTACAAACAAACTTTCACTGCCATATCACATTTTTTCCTATAAATAAACCCACAATAAAATTGTTAGAAGTAGCCCTAAAAATCAAATTGAATGTTCTCTGCTCAGCTTGTTTGCACGTTTGTATATAGTGACCAGATGAAAAGATAAATTGTTGTAACTAAATAGGCACGAATAATCCGAATTTTCGCCAGCTATGAAGGATTGTGTCATCCTGAAAAATCCTGCAGCCGATGGCCCGATGCATAGACAGTAGGATTAAACCAATTCATCGTCTGCTCGCATTCACATGCACGCACAGATTCAGCCCGCATTTTGGTCTATTAACGCAACGTTATAGTATTAGGTTATGGGGCAATAGCTATAGTTACAATGTCCAGTCTGCTTTTATAGCTCAGAAAAGAGCTATCAGGATAATGGCTAAAATACCACAGTGGGTTTCTTGCAGAGACCATTTCAAAAAATTTGCAATTCTTACTGTTCCCAGTCTTTATGTCCTAGTAGTGCTCAAGGACCTAGTGAAACATATACAAAACTTGGAAACGCCAGAAGAAAGAGACAAACGTATAGCTAGTAGACGAAAGGATCTACCACAGACCATTGTGGCGCGACTCAGGGTAGTTAAGCACTCCGAGGACTTCCAGGGAATCGGTCTATATAACAAACTGCCGCGCGAATTGAAATTACTCACAAATGCAAACATGCTTGCTAAGAAACTTAAGGTAATTTTGTTAGAACAATGCTTGTATTCGGTAGAAGAATTTATGAAAAAGGTGTGACTAAATGGGACTACGATACGCTAGTAAAGTAGGTACTTACAAAATGACATTTGAATTTTATATTGTACTTGTAATTTAAATATTTTAATTTTAATTGTAATGATATTAAGACTGACATGTAGCAAATTTCTATTATGACACGTCCTATTTTTAATGTATTTTAACTTACTTGAATGTTTGTGTTTTAATGTATTTTAATTTATTTGACTGTTTTGTGTTATAATGTATTTTAATTTATTTGATTGATTGTGTTTTAATGTATTTTAATTTATTTGACTGTGTTTTAATGTATTTTAATTTATCTGATTGATTGAGTGTTAGGATATTTACTGTTGGTTTTAGTCTTAAGTAAGTTCAAACACAATCTTGTATTGTTAATGAAATAAATAAATGAAATGAAGCAAATTCCATTCGCAAATGTACACAATCGAACAATACACGAAGAATCCTGTCACTCCTGATCCTGTCATCGCTATGAACAAAACACCTACTAGTACGCAATTATGGAGTTTCCTTGTTAATTGATCGGTATTTATATATATGATGAAGCAATTTATAAATGTGGGTAATATGCATACTTTCCCTTTATACATAAAACTTGTCAAAATATGTTTTTAGGGTTCCGTAGCCAAAATGGCAAAAACGGAACCCTTATAGTTTCGTCATGTCAGTCTGTCCGTATGTCACGGCATTTTATTCGAAAACTATAAGGTGTCATCATCATCATCATCATATCAGCCGAAAGACGTCCACTGCTGGACATAGGCCTCCCCCAGAGAGTTCCAAATTGACCGGTCCTGCGCCACCCGCATCCAGCGGACTCCCGCGATCTTTACCAGGTCATCAGTCCACCTTGTGGGGGGCCTACCCACGCCGCGCCTTCCGGTACGTGGTCGCCACTCGAGAACCTTTCCGCCCCAACGGCCATCGGTTCATCGGCTATAAGGTGTATTTGAATAAAATTTTGAGGATAGGTGTATTTTGTTAGCTCTTACATAGTTTAGGAATTAAATGACTAAAAAAAATTTTTTTCAGGGTTGCACTCCATACATATAACTGAAAGTCATTTTTTTTTCATTGTAAGTCCACGTGTGGTGCATCAATCGATAGGCCTTTCAAAATAAATATGAGGTTTGTCACCAATTTTTTTGATTAAGTGAATATAGTCGGAGAGAATCGCCCCGAAAGTCACTAAAATTGTATCTCCCCCACCCGTCTAATTTTTGAACAATGTATTTTAAAAATATGAAAAAAATCATGGACAAAGGACTTATTAAATTCTTTCACTGAAACTTATTTTGAACAAGATCAGTTCAAAGGTTTTCGAGATATTGCTGAAAAACTGCCTTTCTTAAAGAAAAGGATCTAAGTGCCGTAAGATTTATGTGACACGGGACCCTACGTTGTGCGTGGTCCGACACGCACTTGGCCGGTTTTTTTTCTTACAAATAGCAAAAATCACTATAATTATGGGCCAGAAGCCATCTGTGATATTTGGCAGAGGGGTAGACGTATCTTTGTTTCTGATTATGAACATGACAGACATTCATAGTCAGAACGTCTTTGTTGTGCCAACGTAAAATTTAGATTTAGATAGAAAAGTACAATATCGCTTCGTATTCGAAAAAACTTGTAAACTCAACAGACCAATAAATGGAGGAAGTTATACCTAAAAACTTGCAAATTAATTTACACTCCATATTGTTTACACGAGTGTGTTGGTTTAATATCACTTCGAACAACACAGCTACCGCAAGAGTAAGTGTGTTCGGTTAAATCACAGGTTGAAGGTACGCTTACACTGCTGACCTGGTGGTAAGCCAGATTTAGATATACTACAGTATATGTATAATGACAATATTTATTTCTTAAAAAAAACATCTCTGTATATAAAAGCAAGAACTATACAACTAATAATGTTATACAAATACAAAATGTAAATAAGCCCCCAGGTCCCCGTCATTAGCTATGATCCCCAGAAGGTAGGCAGAGGCAACGCTTTGGATTGCTAAATTAATCCTCTGGCCACTTAATATATAATACTTCTATCTAAGTAAAAAAAACCGGACAAGTGCGAGTTCAACTCGCGTGGTGAGGGTAGGGTTCCGTATGTAATCTAAATTTCATAAGGTTTTTTGAATACTCAAACTTCTTATAAGTTTTCCTGTACTTGCCTAAAGCAAGGAACTATTTTCCATTTTTTTTCCGAATTTTAATCTTAGTAGTTTCGGAGATATTGACCATTCGGGGAATGGTCAATTTTCGTCTTTTTTCCTAAATTACTTCAAATTTCCAGTTTACTCCCCAAAAGTGGCCCCCTTGTTCAGAATTCATTAATTTACTTTGCGTCCGTCTTTAGATCACCAATTTACATATGTGTACCAAATTTCAACTCAATCGGTCCAGTACTTTCGGAGCAAATCGGCTGTGACAGACGGACAGACAGACAACCGAGTGATCCTATAAGGGTTCCGTTTTTTCCTTTCGAGGTATCGGAACCCTAAAAAGTCAGCGCATCTCAACTGCGTACCTGTGCATCTACTTATTTATTGCGGCTTGTATTGTTGTATTTTCTCGTGTTCCCCTTATGGATTTGGGTTTACGCTTATATACTATTTTAGTCAAAATAGTCAAAATATTACAATGCACTTTGTTTAAGTTTAGTTAAGTTGTCTTTGTTTCTTTAGATTTTGTTTTCGTTTTTATCGGATATTCTGTGCCAGTTGTTGGATATCACCGATAAGGAGCAGGCTGAAAATTAGAGCTGCAGCCAGAATGATGTAGTAGGGGAGACTGGGGCTTGTTGTATATTTTATTAGAAAAATCCTTGATTTCTAATCCCTATATAGATATTTTAAGTGTATACGTTTATTGCGTAACTATTTGAGTATTGAATCCAAACGTCAATTAGCTTAAATCATTATCCTATTTTGTGTAAAAGCTGTTTAAATAAAAACAAACTTGTTAAAACTTGCCCCTTATTAGGGGCTAGATGTAACAGGCTCGGGATAACTTGAAACAACGAAAATTGTACTCAAATTTAGTAAAATAATTACAACAGTAATAAACAGAACGTCAATTGCGGCCAGTTCATACACACCCTAACTTTTTGATGACCTGTTTGTCTTTCTAGTTAGGTACTCATCTTGAAAATACTAAAATACATTATTTGATTGCACTATTTCCTATCTGCACAACACATTTCGAAAGAGACATTTATCGGTCACACGATAAAAGAATGCCCGGCCACTTGGGATTGCAACTTGTTACAACTTGCCCCGAAAAATTGGTACTAGATGACCCATTCGCTCGTTTTATAAACTTATTCAAGATTCTCAAAACCTATAAACTTTACAAAGCTAATCAAAACATACTTATGTAGCCAAATAAATTATTACTCTTACAAGAATTAAACATTAATTCGACTTAGTATCCAAAAATCAAAATTGACATAAGTATTTTTTTTATGTTACCTGGCTGATTCGCAGCATGCGTTCACGTCCTTTCTCTACGCAATCTGGTGGCATACCGGTCAACTCATAATATGAGGCATCGAATGTTATTAGTCTAAAGTTAACACTAAGGTATCATTAATAAGATTCATATCCCTACCTACCAACCAAACCTACCTACTAATAAATCCACGGTTAAACTCATGTATTAAATGTCACGACAGGTGACATGTTTCGTACTCTTCGGGAGTTCTTCTTCAGGATGGGTGTTTTCGTGGCAAAGTCGCTTGAATCACTGCCTCCGCTCGCTCCGACCAACGCGCGGCCCGTGACGCACGCGCCGACAGGGCAGGGGGAGGGCTCACTGTCTTCACGGCATTGTCACTAATATTTTAGACATTTCTCCACGAAATTTAAAATTCGAAGGTTCATATTCGCGGATAAAACCTATTGTTACTAGTAAAGTTACCCCCGTTACAACAAGCCCCAGTCTCCCCTACCGGCCGACCTTAATTATTTTTGCTAGTATACAACTAAGTAGTCTTTATTTTATCCGTCTCTTTGCATTATGTATAGTGTGTTTACACAAATAAACGTTATTTTGTGCACAATAGTGCAACATTACGAACACAACAATTGCAGTTTTGGTATGTGTAGGTACTCTAGACAGTCTTAATCTAAAAAAACGGGTAGACAGTATTGCTAATAAACTTTAAAACTGTGGTGGCCTGGTTTGTCATAGAGTAGAGATGTCAAGATAAGAATAATACAGGTATGAAACAAAAGCGATATCCAAGCGACGAATTCCTCTTTTACAATTAAGACAGATGGAATCGCCGCCCTGGATTAAGACTAACCTAACACATCTATAAAAGTATCACTCGTGATTCAACTGCGGAAAAATACAAAACTGAGTGATTTGATATTCTAAACTAACTTTTTGACATAATGCTGTGTATTTTTCCCTTTTTAAGGCACACTAAGGAGAAGTAACTCAAAAGCAGCAAAGCTAGCTCAAAATGTTACTTTTTCGGTAAACGGTTACGGTAAAAAGGCGGTCTTTTACTTTCGTATTCGTAAAGGTAAAAGAATTACGGCTCAAATAAATGAGGTAATAGTACTATTAGTGGAACAAAGTGGGATAATGTGTGGAACGAAGGTTTTTTTGCGATCCGGCGATATTGGTTTCATTTCATTTAGCCACGCACACAATATTATTACGGTTGCGTTCAATATACACGAGCCTTATTGTCATGTTATTTTCCAAATTAAAATGGTAATGCGCTCTATTTCTCTATTCAATACCAATGTTATACTTCTACATTAACTAATAGGTCGTATCTTAAATTGGGCTCATATTTAATGATATTCAAAATTATGAAAAAATGTTCACGAACCAACATGTTAGACCTAAGCATATAAGCAACAATTTTTCAAAATTCAAAGTTTCATAAATCAGAAACGGTTGCAAAGTGAGCGCACCGTAAGCGAGGATTTAATATTTCAATTTAGTGAAACCGCGCGTAGAAGATCCTCGCCTCTGAGCACGTAATCTAGAACAACACTTTGTTGTCACGGATTACACGCTTTAAAATTGCGACAGTAATTAAATAAATTTCATAATTCAGAAACGGTTGCAAAGTGAGCGCACCGTAAGCGGGGATTCAATATTTCAATTTAGCAAAACCGTGCGTAGAGGATCCTCGCCTCTGAGCATGTAATCTAGAACCACACTTTGTTTTCACGGATTACACGCTTTAAAATTGCGACATTCATTAAATAAATAGGCACCAGGATAAGAAAGTTCTTGAACGAGCAAAGAGATAATTCCGTAAATTATCAACTATCATTTTCACCTTCAAAAAATTAGTAGGTAGGTACATAAACCTACATTGAAACATTGTTGAGTTGAGCAATTACTTACCCTGTGTAACAAAACTCTCACTACTCTCTGGTGGTAGTATAAGTTCATGATTTACTTATAAATTACTTATAAGTGATATAGCGGCGGTGTTATAATACGACAATTGCTACATATTCACTTCGTCTGTCTTTCTCTTAACCTTTCGGATGCTTCATTGACACTGACAGTGCTGAAGGAATATGAATTTTTCGTTTCTGTCACAAAATTATTTTTCGATAGCACTTATTTGTGATAAATCAAATGAAGGGTTAACACGCATATGTATATTATTGGGCTGACAGATGGGACAGTGGCCTGTTAGGGTACTGGTCCTCTCTGAATTTAAGTCTAGCACCTAAGATAGTTATTTAAGTTAACCTAAGATATACGTTTAATTTTAATTTCTACTTACTAACAAAATATGGGCAACATTTGGTCTGAAATAAATGCATTTTATTTTTTATTTATTTATTTATAATTAAAGACTATATCGCATTTTAAACTTAATAGTATTTACATCAATGCAATTTCTTATTATAGCGTTTAAAAATTTAACTAGATATTTATTCCGTATAATGCGATGCAAACGCTTAAATATTCAAATTAAAAATGCTCAACCAGACTGAAGAAGTAAAAGATGAATACGAAGCTTTTGTTATTTTAAGTTAAGTACTCTGGAAATATTAAAATGCCTGCATTTTGTTATGTTTACAAAGAACCACGTATTGTTTATTAAGATACTGTTAAAGGTAACAAAAAATAGGCATGATGACTAAGATTTTTTAACGATGCCATTCGAACCAGTTTATGGAGAGAACAAATGTTTTTATGGGAGCAACTACAATTAATGAACATAAATACTCAAAAAATGTGACAAAGATTAACCTCGCTGGCGTCATCCCAAACGCTTCATACTGATTCACTCAAAAGTATGACGTCACACTTTGGTATTTGGGTCGTTCTTCTTTTTTACCGACAATGAATCGAGGTTTTTCTGTTTTTTTGGTTTTTGAACTATCGAAAATTGTGGTTTTGAAGTGCGATTTAAAAAAAATGCATAGGTTTCTTCATTAGAACTAATTAAAGTTTACTTTCTGGCCAATATAAATATTTATTTACGGTTGGTTTCTAAAAAAAACATGTGACAAAGTGGACTATTTCAGTGGGGACAACATTTTGGTTTACCACTCTGTCACGGCATTCTACGAAAAAAACAAACATTAAAAAAAATGCTAGTTAGAGAAAGTGAAATATTATATATCACTAATTAATAAAATAATATGGACGTTCATTCGAACATTATAAAACCATAAACATCATTACTCAAATGAGATGCCGTAATAAGACGAAGGACAGGCTATTGTCGGTCGAAAAGAAGAACGACCCATTTGAACTAATCATTGTAGGGAAAATCAAGTAAATTGCTGTTTCGGTCGCGAAATACTGCGTTTAGGTTCATAGTTATCATACAATTTTGTTTCTATAAAAGCGTAAGGATTCTATTGGTAGCTTTAAATTTACACTTGGACAATAAAAAAATGCATTTTTTTTCTAAACTTTCAAGGTTTATATCTTTTTCTGATATTCATTATATTTTTAATTTATATTTTATTACAATAATTTGATGGTTGACTATCCATTTAGCAACACTAAATTATCAATTTTTAACATGAGTCATCATGCCTATTAAAAATTGCGTAGCTTGAGGTAACTCATATATCACGTTATATAGATTATAGCGAAATTATTTTTTTTCTTCTCCTCATTCTCATTATACACATATATTAGGTGCTTAAAAATTAGATACCAATACTTTCAGAGCTGATAGTACTCGTCCTTAGATGTAGGCTTAAGTATAAAACTAATTTAAAGATTATGTTAGTTTTTGGAGAAAAGTAGGAAAATAAACTGTTCTAAAGCGGCACAACATCCGCCTTCATTATAATCCTATGAGAATTTGTCGCCTGTGGACGGAGTGGCAGTGTTGTTCCGTTTTAGGTACAACACAATTTTTCCTAGTGCCGCAGCAAAAGCTTAAAGGGCCACCTCAATTTTACATGAGGGAAATGACGCGTGCTGTGACACAATACGTCTGTAGACGTACGGCTGTGGCCGTGCTGCCACAAGACGAGAGTTTGAGTTTGTAACAAATTACATACATACCTGGACGAAACAGCGGCGGCACAATATTTGCCTAAACAGCGATGTATGAATTTTTTATGTGCCACATCACACAATTTTCAAAATGGTGCTGTGTCCGTGAACGTGTTAAGGGAATCAAAATTTATAGGGCACCCTGGATGGGCGAGTCTGACTGGCACTTGTGTCCGGTTATGTTATTTTACCACATTCACTGAGAGGAACTCGCCTAGCGGGCGCCTACGCCATAGGTACTTACCACTACTTAGCAGGAAAACCACGAGATTGACTACGACCTTAGTGCGTAGCGATTCTTGGCAGTGAATATATATATATTTTTGCTTACATAAAGATCAAAAAATGGACATCGTTTGATGATAGAAAATCGTGACGTCACTTGTTCTTATTTCCATGTAAACTTAGTACCGTATCGCGGCGAATCTTCATCTCTATGACACTATCCGTACAATTTATAACCTTAAAACGTAAAATTGTACTAAAATTAAAGCTGCCATAGGGATCAAGTTTCGCCGCGATACGTATAAGAGAGCGTTCTTAGAATTTCATAAAACGTTGCTCATTCAATGTCCCTATTTTTAGGGTTCCGGTACCTCAAAAGGAAAAAACGGAACCCTTATAGGATCACTCGGTTGTCTGTCTGTCCGTCTGTCACAGCCGATTTGCTCCGAAACTACTGGACCGATTGAGTTGAAATTTGGTACACATATGTAAATTGGTGACCCAAATATGGACGCGTAAAGTAAATTAATGAATTCTGAACAAGGGGCCACTTTTGGGGGATAAACTGGAAAATTAAAAAAAAAGTTACGCAAACTGTATTGTGTGACATACCATATGAAAGGGGTTAGATATATATTTTTTTTATAATTTTAGCAAAAACAGATTTGAAGTAATTTAGAAATAAAGACGAATTTTGACTTTCCCCCCCCCCCCCCCCTTATCTCCGAAACTACTGGGCTTAAAATTCTGAAAAAAATATGGAAAATAGTTCATTTCCTAAAGATTACAGGAAAACCTATAAGAAGTTTGAGTATTCAAAGTAACGGGAAAATTCACAATATATTACGGAACCCTCACCACGCGAGTTGAACTCGCACTTGTCCGGTTTTTCTAGTAGATTCATCTTTCTTTGTCAATATGCTACGAAATAGACAACGAAACAATTAGTACTAATCCGTCAATCAAGTCTAATTAATCTGAAGTACTAATAAATATAAACCAACTTACCTAAGTATCCGAACAAGCACACCAGCGCAGCAACCCGCATCATGGCTGTGTTTATACTTTCACATTATCAAACGACGAGACACTTCCGAACTCATCTCTTCAACAGTCACGGCACAAACAATATTTACGAGTAGGTATTCTTTCGCTCCTACAACTAAATAAATACAACAATTACGCACAAATAACAAAGAACATACTAAATAAATCGTTCTCAACAAAGAAAGAAAAACAAGAGTAACTTATAACAATGCGTAAACATATTTGAGTAGTAAATAAAAATAGTAATAATGGTGGAGAGAAAAACTCGCAGAGATTCGACGTGCGGCCGGCTCGGCTCCTTAATTCATCGTTAGCGGAAACTTTTGCCAACTTCTAAATACTGTCACTCAGTCGTAAAGAACTAAGAAAGTTATATCTCAGTCAATTATGTGAGTAATATTGTATTTCTTATTAGGTACTCGTGATGAAATAAGTATAAGTAGGCACGGAGCGTAAATACTTGCCATAGAAACACAAATTTTAGCGAAGATATTGGGTAGAATACAAAGACCCGTTTCACTCTAAATCAATCGAGTTGAAACCTCGCCCCTTTCCTTGGTAGCACCGTAATCGAACGTGGAAACAATGAATTGACTCAAAATAGTACTAACCGGGTGATGTGAATAAATATGATACGGGCAATATCATAGACTTTAGTAAGAGAGTAGTATTACATCAACGTATAATTTAAATTTGTAAGTTGAGTTTTACGTGGTTAATTAGAAGTGCCATAATTACGCACTTTAAGCATTGTTCATGTATCACTAAACCTACGCAGGTTAACGTAGGCGTCGTGTTGCCGCTGATGACTCTGAAACTTGGGGTTAATTGCGTTGCGTTGCGAGAGTTTAATTTTTCACATTACGTACCTACTATGTGTTTTAGTCGTAAAACGTCATCAAAACCAATTGTATTATCCTTTAAAATGTTATGGAAGTACCCTGGTGATAGGTAGGTGGGTGTGGTTCTTGAATACTTCATAAAACCCCGGAGACGTTGGGAAAGAATCTCACAAACAAATAGGTTTAAAATTCAAATTCAAACAAATTAGATTCAGATTTAGATTTATTTATTTCGAGATAATAATTAAAATTATAGATTTGCATACAATTTCAAAATTATAAGAATCCTTATCATGATCCTCAATAATAAGAAATAAAAATAAAATAATATGTATTCAAAATGTCAATACAGAAAGTGGAAATAGCTTCTCCAATTACGGATTGTCATTTAACAACTAATTGACAATTACTATTAAACAAAAAATAAACAGTGTCAATTTACGCCATACGATTGGCTAAAGTAAATACAAAATGATGATTAACATTACCTAACTAAATTAAATAAAAAGTTGAATATACAATATAAATGTTACACAAGAAATAATATCAAATTAGGCATCAATAAACCAAATAATTACTCAAAAACCCATTTCCATGAACTCATGAACAGAGTACTGAGATCCAACAAATATTTATCGGCGGGTAGGGTAGGTGCTCGAAATAAGTATCTAATATCTACTGTTTTCTTTTCTGTATGGGCGTGACTTGTCTTTGACGTCTCATTTTAAAGAAAACCTATTGATTTCATTGGCTTGCTTAAGTAAATGAAGCAAATATCATCCGATACTGGAAAACCTGAAAATATTCACGCTAGCTTGCAAAACTCTTTGATCGCAGGCAGTCTTTGAGAGCCACATACATACGCGTTTGTGCAATCATCGCTCGTGAGGAAATCTGTATCCTCAGATCTACTGAGCCGCCCCGAGCCTATCGCACACGTCGAAGGAACTTATCTTTATGACACGGAAAATATTCAAAGTTGTCGCTAAATTCTGAATCTGAACGCAAACATTCAATTTGGAACTCAACACATGGACTTGTGAAGTCGTGAATAGATATTAACGAAGTATAGACGGGTGACGTAATGAGAATATATTTAAGTACATGACATCAATGATATGCTAATGTACTGTTTAGCATATCAATATCGAATCCCATAATTATAGTACTGGACCATGTCCATTATTTTCCAATTCTATGCCAAACTACAAAGCATTCGATAACTTTTAATGGCGATATAATTAATTTATTCCGAATTCGAAACCGCTTTCCGTGGCAAATTCATTAAATTTCCATCAAAATTACTGGAATTAGTGAGTCTAAAGCTATAAATTTAAATGGTTCCGAGTTGACTAAACCTTCTGTTAAATTAAAAGTGAAATTAAAGCTTAAAACAAACTGAAGCGGACCTCATTTCAAGGCTTGTTAAATCGCAATAGAGTTTACCTGCTACTTTAGAGATATCGGAGCTGCGAAGGGGTTTTGTAGAAATAGTCGCTCCGATAGTCCGGAGTCGCGGCAGTAAAAATTTCACGCTTTAGAAAAAAAACACTTCTGCAATCAGAGCGGATTGTGCTGGAAGCTGAGCTAAGCTGCTCTAAGCAGAGCACCGGGCGTATTTCGCTACGACTGAATCCCATTATTGATTTACAGATACCGTTTCGCGGATTCGGAAATACGCGGTAGGCCGATAACGCTGAAATGAATTGCGGGAAAACTTTAGTTAGTCATTGCAAAAACGTATCATTGGCTAGTCAATGGGAGGAGTTGATTTTAGCGTACTACGCTACAAGGCATGGAGGCTGTGATGGTACTTATTTTTTGGCGTTTGTGATGTGTATGCATTTGATCACTAAAATTTTTCTTAGACTAGTGTACTTTAGTGGACTTAGAGTTTTTTTTTAACTATCTAGCTTACCCAGGATTTGTACGTATAAATATTTTCATATTTATACGTCAATGTAAAATATTCCTGTAAGCTTGGTCTGGCCGCTGACTAATATTAATCCTACCCTTTTCGTGTCGCTACTTGACAAGGCAGATTTTGGGTATCTGAAGCTGAACTGTCTAGTGTTTCGTTTAGTAGGTTGACTCGAATATCCACCGATAAACGCACTAATAAGCCTTCAAGCAAGTATTTTATTATTTTTTACGTCTACATCGAAGCGTTGGGCATACGTGTTGCCTCGGGGCGCAAGTTCGAGGTTTCTAGGCTAGGTCAGCGAAGTTGTAACTTTATAAAGGGCGTTCTTTCTGCTGTGTTAACAAAAAAATACAGTTTCTCTTAAATTGTATACGTACACGAATGGAAGCGGTGAAGTGAAATACCTCGAAAACTTTGTTCTACGTAACGATTTCGATGGTACAGTGTAGCTTCACTGGAAAATGTTAATTTAAGGAATAAATATAAAAGTATTTTTTTATGTGCAATGTTAGTATCTTGTGGCCTGATGCAACGTCACTTCATAGTATGGTCCCTACTACATTTACAATATGTCTACAAACTTTACAATGCCAATGATTTATTTATTTAATATATTGCAGTCATGTACTTACATTTCGTCTCATCATACTTATTTCTGATCATAAATCATTTATAAACGAAAACTTGCACATTAGGTTGGTGGAATCCTGAGTTCTGTTTCAGCATACCGTTGAGGGCCCACGTCACACCATTCTTGAACAAACACAACCTTTTCAAAATGCAAATCGTCGAAAATTACACTTGGCCTGTTTGCTCTTTGGAGTGCTTAAGTACAAATCCCCCAAGTATCTTTTTGAAAAGCTGTCTAGCAACAGGTCACCTGATACCCGGCAGTGCGCGTTACAACTGTTGACACCTCGTCACGCATCGGCAGCTTTCCGAGGAAGTTTCCGTTCTCCCGCGACCTTTACCACGTCATCAGTCCACCTTGTGGAGGGCCTACCCACACCGTGCCTTCCGGTACGTGGTCGCCACTCGAGAACCTTTCCGCCCCAACGACCATCGGTTCTGCGTGCAATGTGCCCCGGCTACAGCCACATAAGTCAATAGCGACGCGAAAGGCTATATCCGTTACCTTGGTTTTGCTGCGCGTGACTGCCGCGTGACACATAAAAACGCGATTTGGGATGTGAATTGAACCAAATTGAGGTCAGCGCTCGAACTTCAACTACGTAAATCTTTAGTACTAATCATCTTGAAATGTATTTCCCAAAAGCAAGAAGCTTACCTATCCCTATTTATAATTCAAAGATCTGAGAAAGTGTTACATTGGCAAAGTAAACATCGACCTATATAATATTTTATCCTAAGAAGATCAAACTAATTAAAACAGATGAGCGAGTATAAGGACTGTTACTATTTTAGTTGATTATTGGAGCGTTTAAAAGTGGATGGTATTTAGCAAATTAAAAACTTGTTTATCAGACGATAAAGTATTGTACTAACTTTTAACGCCACCGTGCTTCGCACACTAATTCTTGTTAGCGTTTATATCAAATTGTATGGGAGGCGTAAATGCCTGCTTAACCTTCTGGACACTTTAGTGACTAATCAGTCGAATTGAAGACCATATATGTACCTACTCGTAGGTCCTAGTAGTACTCCTCGTAGTCCTACTCGTAGGTAGGTAGGTAGGTAGGTAGATTTAAATTATGCATTAACACATTCACTACCAACCGAATTCGTAGAGCAACGCTCGTAGCGGATGCCGTGGTTTTCTCGCTAAGTAGAATAATGCTCCCACGAACAGAGCGCCCACGAGGCCGGTTCAAGAAACATGCAACAACATTCGAAGTACAACTAACACGGAACATTTTCGTAGCAAAGTCAAATCGTGGCTTTTTCTATTTGTACAAAAACTGGCCACCAACAAAGAACCCCACTGTGGGAACACAGAAAAATTAATTTGTACGAAACCATCATTATACCGAAATTTCAAAATTCCGAACGCCAATTTGCTTTGAGTGACACTTTATTTTTCAACTATGTTTTTTTGTTTATATTTTTGTCTCGAATAAAATAAATAAATAAATCTTACTTTTTCTTTAAATTTCCGCTAAACGACAATTTGGACGCAGATGATTTCCTGGAATATATTAATAGGTTAGGTTAGATTAGTGTTATATATTAAAGTATCTAAAATTCCTTCAGCGGAACATGGTTTTCGTAATTATGAAATTCGGAAAAAATATGCTTTCGCACTAAGGATTCTTCAGAATTATGTAGTGTACCGTCCGACTGTACCTGCTAGTGAAATTAATAAATCCATTTACGATAATAAAGCTACTCATTTGTGAACATAAGATCTAATAGGTATGCTAAGGTAAAAGTCCTAGTCCTCGACGTTGCACTAGTATATGACAGGGGCACTTTATGTCAAAGTGACATGTATAAATTCAAATCAAGAAAACTGTATTTTTTGAACTTAATCAAACTCAAATATTTATTCGTGACATTACAGAAAATAAAAGAAGTGAGAAATTTAACTAACACCGGTTATGTCACGAAATGGACCCAGCTCAGGACGTTGCTAGCTTGACAGCCAGCGTCCATTCGGTGAAGGCCAGCAACGACAGATGCACAAATGAAAATGTAGCAATAATATAATACCTATTTAAACACAAAAGACAATTTAAAAAAAACAACTACTATGTGACTAACATACAAACTTAAAAACACTCAAAAAATAAACTATATTTAGGACAAAGTTACACATATTCAGCAGTGTGTTAGCCTGCGAGAAGTTGCATGCGAACAAACTGCTGCGTGTGTACAGGCCTTTACGCAAACAGTGTACGCAGCCAATACACTACTACTAGCCCCAGCGGCAACACAGCGAAACAGAAAACTAAAGACTAAACGTCAAATAAAACACAGCATGGGATGGAGCTTACAAAAATAGTTAATAATTTATGATTAATTAGCATTAGCACAATACATATTAAATTACGGTAACCTACAAAGGTATGACAAATCCATATTGCTTTGTCATACACTAGTGCAACGTCGAGGATTAGAACGTTTAAATTACGTGTTACGGCAAAGCGCACGTAGCCCTGCTTAGCATTTTCGTTGCTGCCGGCAACCCGCCAAGCAAGTTTCCTGTTCGTTTCGTAGGAAGACACAATGACATTAGCTTTGCGCGTAGTGAAACGAGAAGATTGGCAGCGGTAGTGTTCTAGCATTTCATGCCCCTGCAGCCCCCAAAAAATTGTCTCGTTCCCTCGCTATTGTTAGCTCGTATGCTATACTCTTCTCCCGCGCTCGCACAAACTCGCGAAAATAATAATTCATATTATCAAAAGTAATGATTATTTCGGAATTTCAAACATTGAGATTTCAGATATGTGAATAAATATTTTTTTCCCAAAAATACCGTGAACATACTCTTTTGTGGTTTACAAGAAGTAGGAAAATTTAAGATTAAAAAATGACTTAGTTTTTGTGTTTCTCCAAAATGACATAGGTAAATTTCTCACATTTTCCATTTGAGCCTTAGCGCTTTGAAAACGGTCATCTGACGTATACCTGCTCCTCACATTCACTGCCAAAAATTGCTACACGCTACGCTCGTAGTTCCCATGTTTTTTCCTATATGTAGCGAAAAGTGAGTCCTTGCAGTTAAAGTGTTATAGAGCACTGTCACTGCCGAGCCGGCAGGGGAGTTCCTACTCGTAGGCAATTTTTGGCGCTTGCAACGCTGCGAGATATCGCGTAGTAACTAGCATAGATAGGTACGCGTCAACTTGCTACGCAGGATTTCCCACTACGCATCCCATCGGCATCGCCGCTAACCGCCGCCGCCTAACGCTGAATGAATACCTCTAAACTATTCGTCTCGCCTGACGTAGGCTGTTGGTTGAAATATTACGTAAAGCCTGATCGTGACCGCCTGTAACACTTTACCTGATGAAGGTATCATCGGTAGAGTTTGGCATAGACTGATGATTCGGGTCCTACTAGCGTTATTGAACGAAAAGGGTACGCGAGGCGCAATCCATTGGGAAAACTAACGTGGAATTTTCGAGAAAATTTATAAGCAAATTGGTTTATAAAAGAATGTTGGAGAAACATTGTTGAACATTCAATTATTTTGTGGAAAGTTGTTTCACTAATGACTAATCTTCTTTAACTACTTTGATTTCTTAACTTAAGTATGTGAAATGGCGTGTGTTTGACTACTTTTTCACAGTTACATCTAGATAAATAATGCTACACTGCACAAAATAATAACAAAGCACACGTCGCTCGCTCAAACGTTACTTCTTCCTATTCTTGATTATGCTGATGTATCCTATCTCGACCTTTCTGAGGAACAACTTAATAAGCTAGAGCGTCTCCAAAATGTCTGCATTCGGTTCATATTTGGGTTACGCAAATATGACCATGTTTCTAGTTTCCGTTCTAAACTCAAGTGGCTCCCTATCCGTTATCGCCGTAACTCTCACATTATTTCGCTTCTGTATAATATCCTTTTTAACCCTGCAACCCCCCGCTATCTCAAAGAACGTTTTAGTTTTTTAAATTCTGTTAGATGTTCTAACAATTTGCTATTAACTGTGCCTTCGTCATCTACCAAATTTTACATTAGTTCGTTCACTATTAATTCTATCCGACTGTGGAACTCTCTCCCTCTTGACATCAGACAAGCAAAATCTATCAGCAACCTCAAATGCCTTCTTAAAGAACATTATTTGTCTCTCCCCTAACCCTGATTGTATTTTGTGGCTATGATTGTATTATGTGTGTGTGTTTATGTATCATTTAATATTTGTGTTTGTGTTATTTGTATATATGTATGATTGTGTATATATGTTTATATATAGAGGTATTTATGTACGTTTATTTTTATAATTTTTTGATTTTTGATTCATAATAATCTCTGCACCACCTACTGCATAATCTAGTTTTATCTCTTTCTCCAATACCCAAAGGTTGTCTGGAAGAGATCGCTCTTCAGCGATAAGACCGCCTGTTGTCTACCTCTACCTACATGTTATTGTATTGTTTCTCTCTGTAACTGCTTTGTTTGTGTGAGGTGTGCAATAAAGAGTATTTGTATTGTATTGTATTGTCGCTGAATATATTATATTAAATACAAATCTCCTTCCTCAAATATTAGAAATAAGTAAAATCGTCTGGAAGAAATCGCTCATTAGCGATAAGACCGCATGTTGTTTTCTTCTGTCTTTGTATCTAGGTATTCTTTTATATCTGCTTTATATTGTTAGGTTGCACACCTACACACAATAAATAGTATTTGTATTGGTTTGTGATTTAGTATGGTATGTTTTCATCAATAGAATGAAAGCAAAAAATATGCCTGGTGACGAAAATTCCATTTAGATATCTCAAAAAATTACGAAGCTACAACTATTTTAATATTATTTGTTAGAGAGAGAAAACGGTCGGGGATCGTGATCACGCGATGTTACGCGAAAAAGAAAAAATCTTTTTCGAGGAAAATTCATCATTATTGGTAATTTTATTTGGTGTCTACACCCCATTTAGATGCACTATAGAATACCGCGCACCCATTATAAACCACTATTTGCTCCGCAAATGTGTGGTGTTGTGTTCCTGGTGGTGAGTGAGGTCGCCAGAGCTCCCGAGGATGTGTGTCTATATTTGTCTCTTGGAGTCAACACAACGTATCCTCAAAACAATAAAGATTCGGCAACGCGCTTGTGATTCTTCTAGAGCAGCGGTCGGCAACAAGCGGGCCGCGAGACCCATGCTTGCGGCCCGCGAGCCTCCCTGGCTGTTTTGTATGTAAAGGTCGTTGAATTTAGAATGTTGGAATTGCCTGATAAGGTCACAAATAATAAGCTCCTATTTTTTTTGAGGTGCCATTATAACTAGTTTTCGTACTAATTGACATTGAAGTATGACGTCACAGTTTACTATTGAGTAAGATGCTCACTTGAAACTGGGTGAGCGCAAGAGTGTTATACTCGTAAGACTCTCAGCTATCACCTTAACCGTTACTACGGTTTTTGTAGAGCGTTGGTCAACACTATAGGTGTCAGATAACACTGCTCTACAGGCTTTCTAACACCTTTACCTGTAATACGTGGATCTCTTTCGTAGTTATAAGGGTGTTAGAGCATGCTATAACACCCTTTTTACAGGCATTCTTAACACCTGAACACTTGGCTGGAATCGATATAAGAATGATATAAGGGTTATTTTAACGCTAGTGTGCTAGTTGGGAAATTTACTCTTTTTATCATTTTAATTATATTTTGTAATTTACACTTTATTACAATTATTTGATAGTTTACTATCCATTTAGCAAAACTATTTTATCAATTTTAACATGAGGTAACTACCCTATTAAGATGTGCGGCCCGCGTAATTTTTATGTGGCTCTTGGTTGCCAAAAGGTTGCCGACCCGTGTTCTAGAGTTTCAACCTTCTAAGGCTACGGTGTCTGCGTAATTATGAGACACGCCGGAAGCTTGTTTGCTACAGTCATAGTATTTTTTTTATTGTTACGGTCTTCTGTAAGGTTGAGTACTTCTTCCGTTCAAACAGATTTTGGATATACCTTACAGTCCCGGGCGAGGTGAAAACAGAGAAAATAAGGAGAAAAGGATTTTTCCCAGACATGAAACCTGATCTAGAACTCGATCGATAATTCAGCCCCGCCCCCATATATTCCAAATTTCATCGAAATCGTTAGAGATGGCAAATATATATAAATATATATATATATATATATATATATATGTATTTATGTACAAATATAGATAGGATACATGGCGATCACCGCGATAACGAAACTATATACGAGTACTTAGTTTATAAATGCGAGTACACGTTGGTCGTAGATATTTGGTACAGCTTAAGCCAATATCATAATTATAACAAAAAAGTGAAATACCTAATTACTAATTTGGTTTTCCGAAAACATTATTGAATTTGTACTTTAAACATTTATGAAACGTAAAACCATGCAATATGCAAATAAATAGACTTTAAAAAATAATGCTGTTTTATATGCATGATTTTTCATTTATTTATGGTTCCGTACACAGAGGGTCAACGGGTCTAATTACTACTACGCTTAAACCACATCCGTCTACCAAATCTGAAAAAGCAAACGTATCATTGAATCGTCACTAACCTCGTCCTAAAAAACCTAATAATGATACGATACGAAATATGGATACGAAGCAACGTGCTTATCAACGAACGCGCGTCGTAAAACGCTTATTTACACCAACGTCATACATTTTGTAAATAAATGTAAACTCTACAGTTATAACATAGCCTTTCAAATAAAAAAATATGTAAATACGGAAAAAAAAATTTAGAATATCCTCTAGCGGCCTATTTACTTCATGAGTATAAATCGCGTTTGAGCAATTTTAATAAACCAATAATAAAAGGGTAAGTATATCTCTTTTATCATAAAGTATTATGAACCTGTAGCCGATAAATGTTTTCTTAGGAGCCGGCGCGGTAAAATAATGTTTACTAAACAAAAAATTATATGTTTATAGGTACTTAGAAGAGATTGTAAAAAATCAAAACATCAAACTAAAGTTGTAATATATGCTAAACTATAAGCTTACATGACTAATTAACTTACAACGGAAATCGAATAACTTTAACCTATCCCACGAAAGTTCGCTTCACAACACTGTAAAACACTGCCAAATAAAAAAAAAACAAAACTATAAAAACTTCAATTGACAATCCAATTTCTGTAGTCCCAGTAACGAACGTTCTTAATTTAAATGTTTAATTCACGTTCGAACGGCCGAGTTTCCAATTTGGAAGAACGCATGGCGCAGGCCCGTTCGGAAAACGGCCGGCGAGCAGACTGGGACCCCGCCGCTCGAGACCCCCACTGCGCATGACACAACCTTTTATTTTATATTTTGACAGTATCACCCTGCCTGTGACATTCCGCGGTAAAACCGACTCGTAAATTATTCAATTTTATTTACTTATCTGCGCTCCTCTGTCGGTTATGACAAGGGTAGTGTGACTCCTCATCTTTATTGTATAAATAAATAAGTAAATATTAGGGGACATTACACAATTCGAACTAAGCCTATAGTAAGCTCAATAAAACTTGTGTTATAGGTACTAGACCACGATATATATAATAGATAAATGCCGCCGGTCTCTTGCCAGCATCAATGTGCCTGCTCTTCTTGAGCCGCCTGGCATTGTCAGAGATGATGGCAAAAGACCTGATGGCGTGTCTCTGGTTCCATGGAGGTTGGGACGGATGCTTGTGTGGGACGCTACATGTGTAGACACACTGGCACCGTCTCACCTCCAACGGACTACTTCTAAAGCGGGTGCAGCGGCGGAAAACGCCGAAAATCTGAAATGTAATAAATATAGAGGCCTCGGCAGAGAGTACGATTTTGTACCCTTTGGCGTCGAGACCCTCGGTCCGTGGGGTCCCAGTGCGCATAAGTTATTTGCAGAAATCGCGAAACGTCTGGTCGATGTAACTGGTGACCGAAGAGCTGGCGGCTTTCTCGCGCAACGCATCAGCATTGCAATTCAGCGAGGAAATGCCACCAGCATCCTCGGTACAATGCCTCGAGGGCCTTTTTTAGATTTAACTTAGTTTTAATTTATCTTAGTTAATGTTAATTATAATCTTGTATTTTTATTTCAAGAATTTTTTACTAATAGATATAAATACTTATATATATAGAAAACATCCAAGACTCGGAAACAAATATTCATGCTCATCACACGAATAGTTGCCCTTACCGGGACTCGAACCCAGGACCTTCAGCTTCGTAGGCAGCGTCACTACCCACTAGGCTAACCGGTCTTCTAACTAAAATATGTTGCATTTTTTCAATTGTAACGGTTTTTCGATTTAAAAGATCAAACTTATTGTATATTTTGAAATTTAGATAATCATCCGTGTCAGAGAGCGTGGCTGAGTGACGCATAATATCTATGACTTATACTTGCAATAGGTATTGAAACGAAACAAAACAAATGTAATGGGACTCGGGAATATACAGGGAATACGAAATATCGTGTAACATGTAAAAAGAACCGAGTAAGTTTTCAACTTCTCTGCCACGGATGCATTTTGTAAGCTTATCAATATCTAAGAATATTCTTCATTACAATGGAACTGAGAAAAGAAGAAAGATATTGTAAATATTATCAAAAATATAATATAGTAGCAGAAACTTGGTACCTGCGCTTGCAAGCTTGCTTTTCCTCGCAAATGTTCTGAAAAACATTGTATGCGACACGTACGGTAAGATTGTTATAAACTCGAGTCAACAAAGTCCTCCGCCGTTGGCGTAGGCTTCTAATAGACTCTCGTTCGTAATTCATATCTTACCATACTTGTAACATAATAGTAGGTACTGTAGTGAAAATAAAATAAAAATTCACTAAAACAACACGTAGAATTTATTTAATATATAACCAAACGCACAAGGATAATTCACTGATAACACACACAAATAGTACAAATACAAAATACAAATACAAAATATTTTATTTGTTAAACATAGTTCGACGCAAGTTTTTGCATCGACGTCCTCCACTGCTGGACGTGCGTGTACGGACCTGCAAACCACGGCGGTATCTGCTCCTAATTGAGCGAGTACTGGAGCTACGGAAGGAGTCATCACATCGTGGAACGGATCTCGAAGACGCGCGCGCTGAGCGGGCGATCGGTGACCTAATCGTATTGTTAAAAACCGGCCAAGTGCGTGTCGGACCACGCAAAACGAAGGGTTCCGTGCCTATTAAAAAGGTCGTATCGTCACAGAAATTTTACGGCACTTACGTCCTTTTCTTTGAGGAAGGCAGTTTTTCAGCAATATCTCGAAAACCTCTGAACCGATCTTGTTCAAAACAATTTTCGGTGAATGGAATTAATAAGCCCTATGTCCATGAATTTTTCCATATTTTTAAAATACACCGTTCAAAAATTAGAGGGGGGGGACAGAATTTTAGTGACTTTCGGGGCGATTATCTCCGACCCTATTCACTTAATCAAAAAAAATGATAAGAAACCTTATATTTATTTTGAAAGGCCTATCGATTGATGTGCCACACGAGGGGTCACAATGAAAAAAAAAAATTGACTTTTAGTTTTATGTATGGAGTGCACCCCTAAAAAATTTTTTTTTTGTCATTTTAATTACAAAACTATGTAGCGGCTAACAAAATACACCTATCCTCAAAATTTTATTCAAATACACCTTATAGTTTTCGAGTAAAATGCCTGTGACATACGGACAGACGGACAGACGGACAGACGGACAGACTGACATGACGAAACTATAAGGGTTCCGTTTTTGCCATTTTGGCTACGGAACCCTAATAAAAAAGAAAAACTAGATTTTTAATTTAGTTTTGTTTGTGCGTGTTGCTGAACATTGCAGAGGTTGTCTTTTCCCTTCAGTAAATTCAACCTTTGATGGGGACCTTGTCGCCCTTTATTTTACATTACATTCATTCCCAAAATTCTTAAAGGCAGTTATTACGCCAACGTTTAAATCTTTTGACCTCTTGTTTTGGCGTTCATCCATTCCCTTCAATCATCATACATACTCTCATATCCCATCTCCATCTGCCACCCTGTTCTTTTATCACCCCTCCTATCAAAGGTGCTCTTTTCAACGTAAATTGAAGAACGTAAGATCCGGCAAACTGGTTGCGACACCGCTGTTGTACTCCTTAAAAATCTAGTTCGGGTGTTCCGGAGCTGACAGTGAGTTCACCTCGCCGCGTAGCGTTTACGGCTTATAAAATTGTTTCGGTTGTTTAACGGTTAAATTTTATAATAAAATTGTGTGTGTTATCAGTGAATTATCCTTGTGCGTTTGGTTATATATTAAATAAATTCTACGTGTTGTTTTAGTGAATTTTTATTTTATTTTCACTACAGTACCTACTATTACGCGGCTGCCCAAAAAAGGAGTAGGTAATGTTTTAGTGGTTGGTATTGTTACTATAACTTTTTGCTGGCACACGGACTGTTTGTATACGTCCTAACTCCTTAGTAATATTAGATTCGTCGGATATCAAAATAGTGAAGCTTTTTGAAGTGGATACATTTTTGCTCGCGTTATAGGGGTACAGTTCAAAATGTATCACGTGACTTCCAGTATAACTTTTTGTAGGGAAGCCTAATCTGATTTCAAATAATTGTTTTTTACATGTTTTAATCCTTCTTTATTTGCCATTAGTTGTTAATCACAAAATGTATCCGGACCGGTGGTAGTTTATCGACATTCATAGGTGCATGTAATATGCCTAAATTGAATTTGAATTTGACTTTGTCTTTGAAATTAGCTAAATCAGTCAAGTAAGTAAGTAAATATTTATTTGTGATACACAGGTTACATAATAGATGACAATACAATAAAAAATACAGTACGCTGTGACCTACCAAAAAGGTGTACAAATGTTTAGCCTTACAAGAAGTAAAGAAACAACTAAATTCAAATTTTTATGAGCATTCAATTTACTTAATCATTCCTTAAATACATATCTGCAGAAGAACATTCTGTAATTATATTTTTATAACATGTTTTACATATTTACGAAACTTCTATCTAAAAAAAAACCAATGTTGCCATATAAACCGATTTATCTGTACTTATACAGATTTTAGTGAATTAATTCAGATACATGAGCTGCCAAGGTGGTCACTAATATCTGAACAGGTCTCTATTGTCGAGGCATTAGATACGTGTCCAGATATTTGTGAGCACTTTGGCCGCTTCGATATATCTGATGGCGACTTAGGAATATTCCTGTGAAGTTGCGAATAGTTTTAGATGTATCACTTGTATGGGTATACGTCCTCATTATCTAATAGTAGATTGTATGACAAGGGGCTAAAATAAGCCATATTACCACGAGATGGTTATTTTCCCGAGCGAAGTGAGGGAAAATATTTCGAGGGGTAATATGGCTTTTAGACCCGAGTTATACACTCTACTTTTCACTTCGACAGCGAGAAAATAGTAAAACAAAAATTATCCATCCACAATCAATAATAAATTCCACGGCGCAAAGATTATTCGATTTGGCGGCATACTTTTTTTAATGAACTGCTTTGACACAGATACAAAATATTGACACCACGAATAAACGCCTCTGAAGCGGTGTTCTGCCTTTTCTCCGAACTTTTTTTGTCCGAATTTCATTTGCCAACCAACATTTCGCCGATGATTCACTGTGACAACCAACTATTAGCAAATTTTTGTATGACAAAGTTCCATTTGGCAGAATTATTATAAAGCGGATTATTGTAATGACTCAATACTTTTGGCATACTGATCATTTGTCAAATCTTTCACTAGGCCTAACAACTATTAAACGAATAATGTTTCGTCAGTGTAACAGTGCCCTTTTCATATATGAGGCAACTTTTTACTTAAAAGAAGTAAAACATACACACTAAAACCGGATCTTTAAAACTATGACTGCTCTTGTTACTTGCCTTAGACAAATATGATGCTCATTTGGTAAAAAAAAAAACAAAATAGTACTATCAATCGTTAAAAAAAACATTTCACAGAGTCCAGTTAGGTGCGACGACGAGCGAAGCGAGGAGGAGTGTTAGGTTCAACTGTGTCCCTACAGCGCGCGAGCCGAGCGAGCGAAGCGAGCGTGCCGCGGCAGCGGCCGGCGAAGCGCCAGAACCGACTGTTTTTTTTATTCCCTCGGCATCGCGGCCCCTCATCGGTCAAAAGTCGGTTCTATGAAACCTCACTTTGCTTAGAATCTACTTTTTATTGTTCATAAATATTCATAAAAAAACCTGTGTAAGCTCTGTAATTAAAAAAACAAAAACCTACCTGTATAAAATTTGCCCTGAGTGAAAGTTACATCCTTGTGTAGTAATTCCTTCAAAATTCGCTCGAATATTCTGTATGGCAGCTTTTTCAAAGTCTAACACGCATACTTTTGGCAGCAGATTAATACCATGCTCATTTCCATACTCGTTCAATAGCTCAAACATTACATCCTAAGAACGTTTGTCTTTGTTGGTGCATAAACAAAAACATAGCGGAAACGTTTTCGTCGTCAAAAAACACATTTGGTAATTATTAATTAACTAAATGTACCGACTAAACCATAAACCACATGAAAATATGTATTTCAAAAAGTTCCAATTAATAACCGAGCCCAAAGATAGAATTGCCAAACATTTAGTTGGGAAATGAAACAATTCCATTAAATTCAATTGGAACATGATTCTTCGGCGAAATGACATTATGCGAAAAATTGGTTGCGATGTGATATTCGTACATACAATTTTCGGAGATGATTTAGAGAACCCTCTGAAGCGTCCAATACACGGTGAAGTATTATCACTCGATCCACGCGCTGTCTCTTTCTCATTGCAGTTATAGAAAGAGACAACTATGGTGGATCATCAGTATTTAATCACCGTGTATTGGCCGGCTGACCGTCTACAGGCGCGTCGTTGACGGCCAGAGGCGTTTTTGTTTTAATGATTATTGTGAGTTAGGGACTAAAAAACACCTGATATTTGAAATTAATTCTGGTTTCTGATTGGTTGTTTGTAATATTCGCTGTAATCTGGTTAGTTGATAGCAAATACAAATGTTTTTTAAAGAGTGGTGATTGGTGGATTTAATACAGCGAAGTGTTTTGATTGGTCAAATTAAAGGTTTTAGAAATCATAAATATTTATACATATTTTCCCTAGGGGCTACATGTACCACTTTAGCCCCGCTTGCTAAGCCTAATATGACACACTTTTCGAGCATGAGATGTGAAAAAATAATTTAAACGTTAGATGAATACGTATGCTATTATTGACTTTGCTCTTGAAATGGCTGATGTGCAATTAAATTGACGTCAGATTTGAGACTCCATGTCGAGCTTGACAGTCTTTAATTGACATTAATTTGATTAAGCCTCTCACAGACCGGCGCGGCCTGCGGTGGCGGTCAATTTGATGTTAACTGTCAAGTTTACTGTTGGGCGCCACCGCAGGCCGTGCCAGTGTGATTCAAGGCTTACTAGGTACTTGTGTCACTTGAGTTGTATCATTTTTAGGGTTCCGGTAGGTACATCAAAATAACAAAACGGAACCCCACTCGGTTGTCTGTCTGACCGTCTGTCACAGCCGATTTTCTCCGAAACTACTGGACCGATTGAGTTGAAATTTGGTACACATATGTAAATTGGTGACCCAAAGATGGACGCGTAAAGTAAATTAATGAATTCTGAAGAAGGGGGCCACTTTTGGGGGGTAAAATAAAATAAAGTTTCGCAAACTCTATTTGACATATCAAATGAAAGGGGTTGTTATAAGCCTCTAAGATTTTTTTTTATAATGTTAGCAAAAATAGATTTGAAGTAATTTAGGAAATAACACGAAAATTTACCAGTCCCCCCCCCCACCCCCCCCCCTTATCTCCGAAACTACTAGGCTTAAAATAAAATAGTTCCTTGCCTTTAAAGATTACAGGAAAACCTATAAGAAGTTTGAGTATTCAAAGTAACGGAAAAAAATCTCAATTTTTTTGTGTATTTTGCATGGAGCGCCTAATGCTTTGAGAATAGGAATTTTACGGAACCCTTACCGCGCGAGTTGAACTCGCACTTGTCCGGTTTTTTGATACTCTAAACTGCATGGGTTAAATAATGTTTAAATTAGTGAGCTTCAATTTAGCCTGAAGTAATAAAATAAGTAAGACCATGAGCAAATTGTCGCCCATAAGCTGATAGCAAATAAACCGGCCGGGGAAGGTCGGGATCGGTTTTGGCAGTATGCCCGCCCTCTCAGCTTATTCCAACTGGGATCGTGCAAAAACGAAATCTAACTATAAAGCGCCAATCGGCGTAGTAGTTTTTATCGCATTGTATTTATAATCCTTTATCCGGATCTAACCAATCAGGAATAAGGACTTAATCGGAGTTCAAACGTCAAATTGTAGGTATGTACCTACTAATCTTGGAATAAACTTTTATCTGGTTTGATCAAATCGACCTAGCAAAAGACTTTACTCTGAATATTTTTTTCACTTCTCATGCTCGAAAAGTGTGTCATATTAGGCTTAGCAAGCGGGGCTTAAGTAGTACATGTACCCCCTAGGGAAAATATGTATAAATATTTATGATTTTTAAAACATTTAATTTGACCAATCAAAACACTTCGCTGTATTAAATCTACCAATCGCCACTCTTTAAAAAACATTTGTATTTGCTATCAACTAACCAGATTACAGCTAATATTAAAAACAACCAATCAGAAACCAGAATTAATTTCAAATATCAGCTCCCTAACTCACAATAATTATTAAAACAAAAAACGCTTCTGGCCGTCAACGACGCGCCTGTAGACGGTCAGGTGGCCAATACACGGTGATTAAATACTGATGATCCACCATAGTTGTCTCTTTCTATAACATGCAATGAGAAAGAGACAGCGCGTGGATCGAGTAATAATACTTCACCGTGTATTGGACGCCTTAGAGGCGTTTATTCGTGGTGTCATTATTTTGTATCTGTGTCAAAGCAGTTTATTAAAAAAGTATGCCGCCAAATCGAATAATCTTTGCGCCGTGGAATTTATTATTGATTGTGGATAGATAATCTTTGTTTTACTATTTTCTCGCAGTCGAAGTGAAAAGTAGAGTGTATAACTCGGGTCTAAAAGCCATATTACCCCTCGAAATATTTTCCCTCACTTCGCACGGGAAAATAACCTTCTCGTGGTAATATGGCTTTTTTTAGCCCCTTGTCATACAATCTACTATTACAGATGTAATGATAGGTGTATGTATATTTTACGTTCTGCGGTAAGGTAAACACCGTAGATGAGGGACGCCTGCAACTCAAGAGGAGTCATATGTGCGTCCGACCCTTGATTTGAAGTCGCAACAAACATTAAGGATTAGATGGATTTGTGTAAAAGTGGTCCCTAATCTTTATTATAATATTGAGATTCCCTAATTGGCATTCTTGGAAATAATAAAACCCGAAACGTTTCCTAACTATGAACCCCACTGTGTATACTCTTTCAACTGTCAATTATGCGAGACAGGGGAAAAATGGGATAGACTTATATTTCCTCAACGTCCCAGTGACACGTTTAATGTTTATGCAAAATAGTCTAACCAAGAATCCAAAAGGCCCTCGTAGGCGGAGAGAAGATACGGGTTGTGCAAAATGAAACAGTTTGTAGCCGTAAAGTACCAAACGACTACTGCCTAAGTAGCGCACAATTATTCTCCTCTCCGTGTGCACCTGTTAAATCTGGCTAAAATATCTTCACTGAAATGAAATCTCATTTCCGGAAATGACGCAAAGGAAGATGCTCTAAAACAACCTTTCACGTCGAATTCGGGACGATAAATTGCTTAAAACTTTATCTTTATTACGCATAAGTGATAAAGATTTATACATTAATTTAAAGATATACATATATGACGGCGGCGCGCTGCCGGAATTCTGTACGCATTGGTGCAAACAGCATAAAAATCAGTCCAATAGTTTTCAAGTTTATTAATAACATACATACATTTACGCGGCCGGCGCCTTTGTTTTTTTTTATTTTTATTTAATATATTTCATAAAACAACTTAACGGTAAGTATACATTTTCTGTTTCGCCAAACTGAGGGCAGTTTGTCGGCGAATGTGCGCTCCTTTCTAACATTTAAACATAATTGTATACAGATATACATATACATAGATATATATAGATAGATTATCGAGAGTAAGCCAAAATAGAACTTTAAAAACTGAATTTTCATATTTGCATTCCTAAAAATATTGTACACAGTGCAAGCTATTACTAAGCAGATACATTTCACAAAGTATTTTAACATGAATTAAAAGAAAAATCATGTTAATTATAGTTTCAGGTCAATCTGATAATTACTATATAAATATTCCTCAAATTATTATAATTACTCAAATTTAAAAAAATATACAATGGTATATAACTTTATAAGTACCTAATTAACTCTAATGCTTTAATTACTTTGAACTTAATGGTTAATTTGTCATAATTTAAACGGTTAGAGTTCTTTGAGTATCGGTAACTACTATAAGTTGACTAAATGTTTCTTGTTTTGTAACACAAAAATGCGTTTGTTTCGAGCACGTCTTATCTTTATGCACGGCGCCTAAACGTAACTGCTTTTGACGGTGCGACCAAGTGCGACACCAAATCCGTTATATGTAGGTAATATTCAAATCACGAGTTTATTCTTTTAACGGAACCCTCCTTCAAATAATCTTCACACTATTAAAACTACACATGCTTCGTTCGATTTCACTTTCATTTGGATGTCGTCAGCCACAAAATGAAGTCGCAACCTAAACCTATAGATTTTTATAAGCACGTGTCTGTGCATGTAAAAAGTCTGCAGATTTTGGGGCTGTGGTTCTATATACCTTACCCGAGGACATCAGTCTGGTTTTGGTTGCACGTGTTGGTTCGCATTGTTTGTGGAATCCTCTTTTTTACCGTGCCACCATTAGGACAAATGGCTTATGTAGTGAAATTATTGGCGTCAGGAAACTTTGAGATACAGAACATCGCTTCCAGGTAAAAATTTTACTCGGTTTAAAAAATATATTCTCAGGTAAGAAATTGAAATTTAACAAGTAAATCAAAAGAATTTTCGAAAAACCCGAACTCTTTTTGACAAATAAATATTATAACCTATGTCTCTCCCACAATTAAGAGGAATCCAACGACACCTCATATATCAAAATCCATCAAGCCGTTTAGGCTACTTGAGGCCACAAAGAAACAGACATACATACATACATACTTACATACACTCGAAAAACATTCCCCTCCTCCTTTGGCAGTCGGGTAAGAATAGCCACGTTTAAAAACTTTCAAGAAATTTTAATTATGAGTCCCCAGCCCGGTCGACTCGAGTCAACTCTCCATACAAACGTAGTTTGGTTCTCATTTTATAACGGCATACTGGAATAACATGCAACATTTTATAAACAATAGGATCGCATTGTGTACCTATACAAAATTTCATGTCTTTTTAAAATGAGAAACAAACTGCGTTTGTATGAAGAATCGAGCGTCCTGGCGACTTAAATGTAACATGTTTAAAAAATATTAGTGATCTAAGGATGATTCACAGTACACCGTGCCGGGACCGACCCCCGTACGCTGGCCAACGTTGGGTCAAGTTTTTCATGCATTATGACCTGTGCTTTCCGTGCTGCGTGCGTTTCGATTATAAGTTCCGACGTTCGGCTCGAACACCGCCTGGCTTCTGCACACTAATCATCCTTAACTCTGTGAATGATGCATGTTGATCTTTATGTTGACACTTTATGTTGATCCTAACAAAGTGGTGTCTTGTCTGGTGTATAGGTACACTAATTTAATGTATGCCTAATTTATTGTATGCCTGCGGATTCTATGTATGATACTAACAAGTACTCCACAGCATCAACTTGATCCTCACGGAGCTTCTCGTCTCACTGAAGCTAGCGGACATGTTTTGCCGGCGAGGGCTGCTCACTCAGTTGATAGACCAACTCGTCAATGGAGAGTTCCATCGCACCACACACAGAAACCTTTTGGAGAACGCCATCAAGCTGTCGCGCCGGCTTTTCTGGTGCCTCCTCTGTGGCTCAAGCCTTGACGTATTTTGTAAGTCGTATTGTGTAGTATAGTTAGTATGCGGTATACCACGTACTACCTAAACTACTGTTTACTGCTACAGTTTACGATGTCGTTGTTGCGAAAAAATTGTGTCTTAGAAAGAAAGACGTATGTTTATTGTTTACTTTTATGTATATTTTTGGATCAATTTAAGACTGCCACGAAAACTGTGTATACGAGCTTTTGCCATTTATTTATAATGTATTTTTTCCAAACTTATTAAAATATCGCAGTCGTTGCTTACTAAAATTTTGTAGGTACTATTTTTACTACTAGTAGTGTATTCACCAAAAAAGCTGATTAACATTTCTAGTTCGTCGTGAGGAGAAATAACATTAGTAAGGGTATTTACTTTTCAAATTACGCAAATGTAACAAAAAGCACTCTTGTCCACATATAAAGAAGACTTTTAGTTCGTCGCGTAAAAATCTGCTCAACATTTTCGATTAAGAGTTTCAAATGTGATGATTTCCGTTAGACTTGTACGTTAGGCATGTATATTTGCTACATTTGATGTTGAAAAACCAGTTCACGAGAAACTTTTCAGTTCACATGGTTGTGGTGCCTGGCTTGGGCGAGTTTCAAACTTTGCCGGTGAAGATGGATCTGATATTTGTCGACGCCAACGAGCCGCCGTACTTTGACTATGTTTGTTTCTACCAGGTATGTTTTCGTTATTACTATGAAGTTGCGATAACGTTTACTTTACTTATTTTCTATTGTTCCAAACATAGCCATCTCTATTAGTGAAATACTAAATAGTCTAAATGTTGAGTCAAGAAAAATTAAACATGGATCCATGTGTCAATTTCCTTCATTACAGCAAAACTTAAAATATTTCGTATTATCTTAATATTTAAACTTTAAATATTTAAAAAATAATGTAGAATGTAGATAATGCTACAAAGGAAATCATACCTAATGATTGCAATACCTTCGAGCTCTCTGTTAAAAATGCGAGATGGGACCAGGGCGGTAACACAAAGTAGGTACGATAATCTCCATTTCTATCATTCGAATAACGCAGCAAGTGCGATTGAGATGGCGGTATTCGAACTTCGACCTTTGAAATTTCATGTTTTAGCCCTGCCCTATCCTGACAGCCCATCTTTTCTCACACAATAGCGTCTCGTCTTCAACTCATCGGACCATCGCTTCGCTCGCGAACTTTGTCGCCAACTTAAATACGGACTATTTTTTATTTTCCATTGAGGGCTCAACCTTCTTTCGGTGATGTTGAATGATTATTTTGGTAGGAACTTGTTTGCAATCAGTGGACCGATTGATCAGTTTCAATTGAAAACGGTTTATGGGTCGTTCTTCTTTTCGACCGACAATAGCCTGTCCTTCGTCTTACTACGGCATCTCATTTGAGTAATGATTTTACGGTTTTATAATGTTCGAAAATGAACGTCCATATTATTTTATTCATTAGTATTAATTTAATATTTTAGTTTCTCTAACTAGCATTTTTTTTAAACGTATTTTTATCGTAGAAGTCCGTGACAGAGTGGTAAACCAAAATGTTGTCCCCACTGAAAGAGTCCACTTTGTCACATATTTTTTTTAAAAACTAACCGTAAACAAATATGTATATTGGCCGGAAAGGAAACTTTAATTAGTGCTAATGAAGAAACCAATGCATTTTTTTTTAATCGCACTTCAAAATCACAATTTTCGATAGTTCAAAAACCAAAAAAAAAGGAAATCCTCGGTTCATTGTCGGTAAAAAAGAAGAACGACCCTTATGCCAAAAATTGTGAATGGAAATGGACTTCAATTTGAGGTTGTTTGTGAGTTTTCAATCGTAATGTCTAGTTAGAATATTTAAAAACAAATGCATTTACTCATCGTGTCTGATAGTTAAATTAAGTTGATATGGACATACTTATACAAATAATTGTACTTCAAATACACAGATGTGAAAATCGGTGGCAAATTTGACATGAATAATATGATCAGGAGCCGTAGCATGGTTGGCCTTATCACGCGACAAGTGACAAGATAAGAGCGTCGTCTCGTTCTATCGAACGGTATCAGCCAGTGACGCACGCTCTATTCTATCACCTATCGCGTGACAAGGCCAACCATGCTACGGGGCCAGCATTGCAATTCAGCGAGGAAATGCCGCCAGCATCCTCGGTACAATGCCTCGAGGGCCTTTATTAAATTTAACTTAGTTTTAATTTGTTTTAGTTAATGTTAATCATAATATTGTATTTACTTTCTGATGTAGGTAAGTACCTATGTGACTAGTCGTAAACTTCGCCGGCAAGAAAAAAACCATGTTATCAAATGAGGGCCAAGTTTTGTAGACAATCCTAAAAGTTCAGTTTTATTTCAAGATTAAAATATTTTTTTAATTTTCCAGATCATGTACAAACCTGTTATAGTATTAGCATACATTGCATTACAAACATTACCATGGGCTTTGTTATCATTTGCAAGTAAGTAATAAAATTACAATCAACATAAATATACCTAGGTATACAAAGCACAGTCAAATAACAAAAATCACTCTCATGTTCGCTTTATATTAATGTCTTGTGTTTTTGTTTCTTTGACTTGACCGTTTTATTTTTCCTTTGTTCCCTTGATTAACTTTAATTCTAGTTGATTTTCACGAAATAACATTCCGGTTCATCACTGAATTGTTTTATTTGAATTGTAATGTGACATTATTTTAAATCACGACAGTTTTTAGTGTAGACTCACTTTCATTCAGGGCACTAATTCCGGAAAATGAAAATTATTTACGACATTCCAGTTGCCCAATTGGAGATTCTTATTGACAATTTCAAACACATGGAGTCTCTCGTGAAGGTAAGCAGGGCCGAAAGGAAGAGTGGTGAAGACGAAGCTTTCAAGGAAGTGTTCAATAGTTTTGTGCTTCATCACCGAGCTATTATAAGGTGAGCTTACATAACTATAATATATGTCCATAGATATCAGATCCTGGAGCAAGGATGTTGCGACATATCCGAAACATCGGGAAGCCTCAGAGAGGTAAATGGGTCGTTCTTCTTTTCGACCGACAATAGCCTGTCCTTCGTCTTATTACGGCATCTCATTTGAGTAATGATGTTTATGGTTTTATAATGTTCGAATGAACGTCCATATTATTTTATTAATTAGTGATATTTAATATTTCATTTTCTCTATCTAGCATTTTTTTTAATGTTTTTTTTTCTTAGAATGCCGTGACAGAGTGGTAAAATAAAATGTTGTCCCCACTGAAAGAGTCCACTTTGTCACATGTTTTTTTTTAGAAACCAACCGTAAATAAATATTTATATTAGCCAGAAAGGAAACTTTAATTAGTTCTAATGAAGAAACCTATGCATTTTTTTAAAATCGCACTTCAAAACCACAATTTTCGATAGTTCAAAAACCAAAAAAACAGAAATACCTCGGTTCATTGTCGGTAAAAAAGAAGAACGACCCAAATAAATAAGTTAAATTATACGCGAAGTTCCGTTTAGTAAAAACAATGTCTGAGAATCGTGAAAGTTTAATTAATCGGTCAGATTGCCCCCGTTGTGATGGAATAGCACCACGTTTTTTTTGTTTTTTTTTTTTAAGTTTGTTGTCAATGTTTGCTGCGCACCGGCATCCCCGCGGCCCTCCCCACACAACCGCCCACAACCGTATTCATAACAACCGTGAGTCAGGCACGGGCGCCCTCCCCCGCCCCGGCACCCCGCCGCTGCGTCAAATTGATACGAGTAACACAACTTGCTGGTCGGGCGGCGAGCCCGATGTAAATGTGAACTACCCTCACTACAACACATTTTTTGTCTCTAGTTTGTTTACATTCGACTTGGTGACCACACTACAGTCAGTAATATATTGGAAAATAAAATAAAATAATACTTTGTTTTTTTTTTCATAGGTAAGTGAAATCTATAAATGATGCCTAAAGCCTGGAATACATTTGGATACTCTTAAAAAAACAGCCTGTATATCAGGGATCTTCGGGATCAACATAGGCTATATTTTATTCAGTGGCTCTATCTGGGTTCTTCATAATACGCGGGTGGAACCGCGCGAGTAGCTATAGGTTAATTAAACCATTGATGCTCGCTAACCTGAAACGCCAATCGTGACTATTATGAATATGTTCCCAATCGCAATTACTCTGGGAACTTCCAAGATTTAGTATAGGTAATAAATTAAGCTCTCTAACTAGGATTTCGAGGTGTCGGTTCATTTATCAAACGCTCGGGAATTCATCGTTTAAGATATCATTCGTTCATGAACCTGCGTCACCGTGCGAGCATTGTACGTGTCTACGTGATTCCACACAATTCTGGAAGCGTCTATGTGGTCACAGACTCGGCTGCTCAATATAAAAAAAAAAACAAGTAACTCTTTTGATAGATTTTACATGAGAGGGAAAAAACGAATTTTAATTTTTCGTCACCTAATAACCTAAATAGCATGTTAAAAAACAATGCAATGGCATTTGGTAGTGTAAAACTAGATCTTTGCTTTATTTTTCTTTTTATGTTCAGTTCAATCAGATTTGGAGAAAAAAATGTTTTCTGCGTAGAATGGACGTCGAATTTTTATAGAAATCCCCACGTAAAAAAAAGTATATCTCGATTAACTTGTTTTTACTGGGGCCTAAGCAAATTACGTTTTTTTTTTGGAAATAATTCAATATCAGGCTAATTATTTGTACACGGCTTTTATATGTTAATTTAATAGCTTTTCTTATTGAAATCACTAAATCTATGGATTGGAAGTTAGGAAAAAAATAAACTCGTAAGCAAACATGGTATGAGTATTTAAGAGTCCGCAGTGAGCTCGATTCTCCATAAAACGTAGATACGCTCTCATTTTAAAACGACTAGCTAGTTTGCTCTGAAGCTTTGTACTAAGAAAAAGTTAAGGTATATCCAGGTCTGTAATTAGTATATGTAGCTTCAGATACCATAGTAAAAAATACAGCGAATTTAAGTTTTTCATACAAAATTGTTTTTGCTGTATTTCGTTTGTTTTATAAACTGGAGCCATGTAAACTAATTACAGACCTAGATATACCTCATGTCATTATATATGCAAAGTTTCGTTACAATCCAACACGTAGTTTTAAAATGAGAACGAAACTCCGTTTGTATGCGTGGTGAAATTCGGCCGAGCTTGCCGCGGACTCTTAAATAATACAAAATTATCAAACTGAAAAATGATTTTTTTTTTAAATTTTCAATAATCTTCTAGGCTACTATAATTTAGTCTTAACCATTAATTGACATTAGTTTTTTTCATGTATGATTAGAAACAACACCATAAAAGGTCCAGTTAAACAAAAATAGCACATAAATCATTTTGTTTAAACTGGACAAGTTGGCACGTAATGTCTTAATGCAATTTAATTTAAATAAATGTAATATTTTTATGTGTTACATTTGTTTATAAAAATTGAACTTTTAATTAGTTATTAACATCTTTTTAGTTTAATTATAAAGTAACTAAAATTCACAAATGTACTTATATATCGCCATTTATTTATACGTGATTATATATAAAGTTAAAGCAATTTTAGTTTAATAATGTTATATTCGTGAAAACGAAGATTTTTTTTTATTATTGAATAATATTATTGTAGACCTTGATTTAGCACAAAATGTAATGTTTCGTTCATGCTATGAAATAAATAAATTGTTGAATAAGTGAATATACATATGTAATGCGATACATGATAAAATATTATCATTTTCAAGAAAACTTCAACAAACTATGATTACCCTGTTTCTTGTCGATTATGCCGGAACTGTTATTAATATAAAAGTAATTACTAAATCAACACATGCAAACATTCATGTGTTATTATTTACACTAAACATTGTATGCTAATTGCAGTAAATAGATTTTATATGAAAATACAGGGAATCATAGTCATAGTGAACCAAAGTCAGAGGAATCATAAATATACCATGATTGCTCAGAGCTCCAGCGACGAGACGCGTCCTTTATCCGCGGCATTGGTAGCGCTACTGACATGGGCGAGGCACGGCAGGAATTCCGCGTCACAAGATGTTGCAGTAGGGATGTGCGCGTTGTTTAGTGAGGCATCAGGGGAATCATAGCTTAGCTCTGGACAAACCTTTGATATAGATTCCAACAAAAACTACGATATATAGGGGAACCATATTTTTTTATTTTAATCATCACCTTATATTCTAACGATTTAACTCGATACACTATTTGATTTCAATCCATAACTAGTTCTTTTAAGAGTAGATTGTTCATAAAATGGCGGATGGACGCACCAGGGGAATCATGTTTTAGATGTTGGTATTTTTTTATGACTACATCTACTTACCTTAATCAAAAAGTAAATCTTGTCCCAGTTAGGTTAAGGGTTTAACTACAAAAAAAATGTGTAAGGTCAATTATTTTATTTTTGCGGGTACTTTTTCCCTGGACGGTGAAAATTTACCCTCTCAAGAATGGCCCATTACTAAATTTCAACTCAATCGGTCCAGTAGTTTTGGAGCAAATCGGCTGTGACAGACGGAAATACAGACGCACGACTGATCCTATAAGGGTTCTGTTTTTTTTCCTTTTGAGGTACGGAACCCTAACAATAATATTAATTAGAATTTGAGATTACATATCGAGACGTCCCCTTGTAATACTCACCGCGATGAGTTTGGGATAGGAATAGATGTCGTCATGTTCATATAAACTTTGTCGTATTTATATCTATGGCAAAACTGACACCGCTAATGCCATTCGAATCGCGGTTTGATAATACATATGTCATAGGGATATCAAAAGCAATGTCCTAAGGATAATCTTTTGTCAATAGAATTGCAACATTTGTCACAAAAAAATGTCTTTGGCTGAATTCTTTCTGCTTTACTGATTCTTCACTTGTTTTTTAGCTTTCTGGACACGGCTGAGGCAGCGTTCGGTGGCCAGTTTGCATTAACTCTAATATTGAGTTCGTGTGTAATTTGTTTCACTGGCGTGCAATTCCTTGCGGTACGTATAACGATTTCGATACTCTATTACCATTTTCCTTAAATACACACTATTAACTTAATACACACTAGTTTTACGAAAGCAATTGCCATCTGGCGTTCCAAACCAGAGGGAAAACCAGATTGGGATTAGAACTGTTTCCTCACGATGTTTTCCTTCATCGAAAATCCACTGCTAAATAATAAATCAGATTTCGTAATGTATACCGTACCGTAAAAATGGGGCTACTCTGATAATTTAGAATGTAGTATAAAAGCGGAACCATTTGTAATTAAGAAGATTTAATCGAGTATACGCAAGTTAGAATACTAATATATTCACTGCCACAGTTCACTCCCAAGGAAAAACAATGATTTCGGAGAAAAACCTATGTAATCAAAGTACTGGATGGTACTATCCCACCGTACTTATATGAGTTTTTAGAAAATAACTACGGCCTCCAAATTGAAAGTCGCGTGCCTCGTGCCTCGGCTACAGCGGCGTTCACCTAGGGTTCCGCACAAAATTACAAATGTATGGTTTTCAGATTTTTCCCTGTATTTTTAGAATAAGACGATATTACTTGGCAAATTTCATAGTTCTAGGTCAACGGAAAGTACCCTATATATTTAGATTTCTTTGAGAGTGTTGAAATATACGTTTTTTGCGGCATAAGCGGCCGTATCTTTTTTTACGTCAACTTAGAAGTTTGATTTTTTTCACAGCTTCAAGGGATTGTAGACCTGAGTATATGGTAAAACCTTTCAGCTCGATACCTCTAAGCATTCCTGAGATAAAGGGTCTTGACAGACAGACAGACGGACAACAAAGTGATCCTATAGAGCAGCGGTCGGCAACCTGCACGGCGGGCCGCATACGAGCCCCTTAAATGCGGCCCGCGAGCCTCCCTTTCTGTTATCTTTTGCCTAATAAGGTCACAACCTGATAAAGCCACGAATTAGTTTTAGAATTTCGTTAGTGACCATGTGGCCCTTTGGCTCCTAAACGGTTGCCGACCGCTGCTATAGAGGTTTAGTTTTTTCTTCCTTTTGAGGTACGGAACCCTAAAATCGATATATCATACAAAATATAATACGAATCTCTCTAACATCAAAGAAATTATAATACCTATATAAGGTTCCAATTGCTCGTTAGCAGACGTCCTCAGTGAATACTTTTTTTTTCAGATTGAATCTCCGTCTAAGAACTTGGTAGCCGTATTTTGGGTAATGGCCTATTTGCAAATTTTCGTCATGATTATGTTTACCGATTGTTATTTTGGAAACTCCGTCTACGTGAAGGTAATTTTTTAATTATTTTGCACATAGATATTTGTCACTCAGTGTTTTTCTCAATCAACGTACAAGTACCTAGTATAAGTTACCTGATTGTTGCTACACCCTTCTAGGGTCCATGTATCTTAGTTCAAATACTTGGTTGCAAATAAATCTTATCTTATAAGTAATTTGAATCATTTATCTATTATAATTGATTTACCACTTTTTAGAGCTCTGATTTAGCGACGGTCGCCTATGGAAGCCCGTGGTTGAACATGCCGCAAGAACAGAAGAAAAACTTGGTACTTGTGATAGCTAGAGCCCAGAAGCCTCTGGTCATAACTGCCTATAAACTCGTGCCTATATCGCTACCCACATTTACAAAGGTAAATACTTGAGTACACTAACTATACCTCATTCCATATAACATTAGAATTTAAACGGACAAATTCGTATACGTTTCTTCGTTTAGGTAGATACCTAGGATATCAAAGGGTAATATTGAACTAGTTTTACTTATTTCAATCATTAAGTGCTTTACAAGCATACCACTTCTAATTCTTTTGCATTTCAAAAGGGTTATGCTTGAAATCGCATGTCAATTAATGCACGATTTTTCTTATCTTATCTAGAATAGAGTAATGTGCCTCTTTTCGAATTTCAAAACTTTTAAGGTCCAAAAGTGGTATTTTTTTTAATTCCGCGGCTGTACATCTACGTAAACGAAGTAGGGTACCTATAAATCTTTGCATTTCGCCTAGCGTAAAACGCATATTTGTAACTGCATCCTAAGCTAACTGAAGTGTAGCAGACGTCAAAACTTGTCTAGAAGAACGAGCGTTAGGACAAATCAACTGTCACATTTCCATACAAAAAATGACATTTATAACTACCTGATCGTACGTGCGAAGCGTTACGCAATACCGTCAGATAGCACATAGATTTAAAGATTGTCTTTTTCTGGCAATTTTTTTTAAATTAACCAACAGATCGATCACGTAACGCATTGTTCGTACGTCAGGTAGATCTAAATGTCACTTTTTATATGGGAAAATGTCTGTTGTGTTGTCCAAACGTACATTCGAATAGGTTACGTGATCATCCCTCTGGCTAGCCGTCGTGAATACCTATAATAGTCGGGAAATAAACCAAAGGTCTTAAATATAAGGTAAAACAAAAGGAATGAAATCAATAAATGCCGGAAGCTTCCGTCTGTGTTTGTTTAGGATCCTGACCATATTTTTTAGACCCCGCATGTCTCTAACTAAACGCGGCCGTGCAGTAACACACAATAGTCTATTTTACATTTATGGCAATGTAATTGTACTTAATGAAATAATCTCTCAGTCGTTCAGAGTACGACGGCATTAGTAATTGGAATTTCGAAGTATTTTAACAACTTCCATCAGAGCCTTCTAAGTAATTAATCCAAAAGTTTGCAATTCTTTTTAATGGGATAATAAAGTGCAAAGTCGTCTTATCTCGTATCGATTTTCATTGCGCCCAGTCGGTGAAATGATTTCATTGTCCACCTTATATTATGAGCGCAAAGTTTTGCTCTAGTGCTGAAGTTTTGCCCGACTACGGCAGAGCCGAAAGTAAGGGATATGTTTTATTTAGCAGTCTATGTTTGTATTGTACGTGTTCCACCGTAGCGTTTAGGATATTGAACCGATTGTGATAAATGAGGTGACAATCGATTTTGTGATTGTGTATGAAAAAAGACCAGGTTTTTTTCAGTTCCTTAGTTTCTCGTAGTCTGGTTACAGTTTTTTGAACTTTTTATGCATGTGGAATGCGTATTCAACTTATTGTAAATATGTGATGGCATGTGCTCCCGTTTTGTAGGCGCATAGCCAAAAGCGTGTGAGCAAGACCACCGATATTAAAATGTATAGAAAGTAAATTAAAATGTAATTAGTTGGGCCCTGTAAGCTCCTATTAATTTGTTTGGGAGTGTATAATACTGTATGTGTTAATAAATAATAAATAAATAAATATTAGAGGACAATCGTACACAAATCAACCTACTCCCATAGGAAGCACAATATATGGCTTGTGTTATGGGTACTAGACAACGATATATTTAATAGATACAAATACAACACATAGCAAACACCCAAGACTCAGGAATAAATGTTCATGCTTACACACAAATATTTGCCTTTATCGGGATTCGAACCCAGGACCTTCAGCTTCGTAGGCAGCGTCATGTGGCGTCACTACCTACTAGGCTAACCGGTTGTCTAAATTGTATTGTGTGTTAATTCTGGTGTATGTACACACGGAGCTTATTATACTATATATACTATCACTACTATCAACACTGTACTATATACACTACTACTGCTTAGAGCATTGCCGACATTCAATAGATTCCTATTCTTGCTATTTTGTGTGGTATTTATTACATCTTGAATATCAAACGTTGCTGTCATATTACAGGTAATGAACTGGACTTACAAAGCTTTTGCCGTTATGAACGGAATGAAGAAATGAAATTGTTTCTAAATTAAGATACTATTGTGGATAATATAAAATAGAAAAGCCAACAGGAACTGTTATGCACTATTACCTTGACTAAAAGGCATAGTAAAAATTATGGGACAAAATCCTGCACAGTAATTAAACATTAGAAACTGAAATGTTTTTACGCACGTAGAAAAATGTGTAGAAAATGCATATTTACCTACTTATTAGAAGATATAAAAATATAAAAATGATTACGTTGTTCAGTATTTCATTTTAAATTCCTCTTCAATGTAGCTTGGAATGACATTTGTGACTGCGTCTAATTGACGCGACTCCATATAAAATGTTTGTAAATAAGCATCGCGTTAATTAAGCCGGGTCCGCTGCGACCTGCTTTTGTGTTTTTCTAACACCTAACATGTTTTGCCAATCAAAACAAAACCCTATTTGTTTGCCGAAACTGACGGATAACATGTTAGGTATTAGAAAAACACAAAAACAGGTCGCAGCGGACCCGGCTTTAGACACGACCGCAGTCACAAAATTGGAGAATGACTGATATATTTAATTTTTTTAAGAATACACACTCGTATTTCGAATGGTTTTCTTAGGCCGTGTACATTATATGTGTAAATGGGTCTAAAAATCTTTTTGGCAACATTCGATTGTGTTACTGAACTTGCTTCTGTGATTAGTGATTAGGTATATATTATACTAACCCTTTCCATCACGAATAAGTTATTCAAGTCTCAAGGTCAATAATTACTCAAGGTTTAGGTCCCTACCTAAATATCATCGATCAAAACGAAATTTATTCATAAGTAATACCGATATCTAACAGTAAATTGGGGCTTTATATAATCGCTGAGATCGATATCCTCATAACAGAAATCACGAGTCATCCATTAGTGACAATTAATGTTTGCTGCAATCAGACGCGGGCTGCTACCGGACCGCATAAACATTTAAATCTGCAGTAACTGAACTTAAGCTTTGATACAATAACTAAGCATAAGATAAAAATAATATCAACCACACAACAAACATACTTAAAAATCTTGTCAGAAAAGACTTAAAAAAAACACACTCAAATCCATTTAAATAATAAGGCAGTAAGCTCAATAAAGCTTGTGTCATGGGTACTAGACGATGATATATTTAATGGATATGAAAATGAAATGAAAATGAAAAAAGTTTTATTCAGTTAAACAACCCTTGCTTTACATTATTTTCTTCTGCCAAACTGCAGGACAGTTTGTTGGCAGTATAAATATTTAAATACATAGAAAGCATCCAAGATTCCATCTTTGCGCTAGGTTGTAATGAATCGTTCATATGAAGATATAAGGGATGCGGTCAAAACATCCACGGTTAACCATATAGCCCTGCGAATCGCTAAACTTAAGTGGCAGCAGTGGGTGGGGCACATTTCTCATAGAACCGATGTCCGTTGGGGAGGAAAGGTTCTCGAGTGGCGACCACGTACCGGCACTGATGACCTAAGTAAAGGTCGTGGGACCTCGCTGGATGCGGGTGGCGCAGGACCGGACATTGTGGCACTCTGGGGGAGGCCTATGTCTATGTGCAGTGGACGTCTTCCGGCTGAGATGATGATGATAGGGTGAGGTGAGCCAAGTCAGGCTGTAAATAGCTTGAGTCAAGATACTCCGTATGAGATTTCTGCTGCGACGGACGCTGCAATTAATCAGCTGCTATAGGTACACGGCTCGCGTAAGGGAGCAAGTGTGTATTATGGTACATTCTGCTCGTATCTGTACATTTTGGAACAGTTTACAGAATAACTTGAAGTTTCTTAGCACTTGTTACGATGGCGACGAACGTCGTTGATATTCAATCCCATTATATACCCAAGGTAAGAACTTTGTTCGCGGCCTTTCTTTTCGACTATGCGTTATATGAGAGGACACACACTGATTGAGTCAGCGTCACCGAGCGGCCTCATTTACTAGACTAACACCGCAATTAGACGCGTTGCGGGCGAATGCAGCTATTAATCAGTTGCTGTAGACATAATACGCCAGTGATTTAGTAGATTTTATTTTTTTATATCGTGTATACATACCACCGGGTAAATATCAAAAATGATTGTTTACACGAGATATCTCGGGACAACTTTTGGCAGCTACAAGTCCTCGAAATATTGGAACTTTTTTTGGTTTCTCACTTGTAACTTCTATACGGTGCATGCTAGCGAAAATTTACTTACTAGCAAATTAAAGAATATGAAGTTATGCGTCTAATAAATGCCAAATATAATAATTCTATTAAGCGATATGGTAGAAAACTATGGTCAAAAACGGGCGCAGGCGGCAGCACAGCACGGCGCGGGCACGCATCGTGTCGGGCTCGCGCGGCGGCCCGGCGCCTTCGCCGGCCGGGCCGGGCCGGGTAGCGGGCCCCGCTCTCACCCGATTCGATTGTGATCGTCGCTCCCTCCGCTCGCGCGGAAGTGGAGTTAGTTAATAAGTTTTTGTACCTACTCCAGTAACTTTAATTCTTATTTAAACATCCATGAACACTTATATTAAAAACATACATAATAGATGTGAAGAAAAATCTATGTCTACTCTATTCTCCCAAACAGAACTTGTGCTTAATAGTCACCAAAACTATATTATTTCATGTAAACACAGCTTTAGAAAAGAAAAGAAAAAGAAAAGAAGACATTTATTCACTACACAAAAGACACACAGAGACAAAGGAGTAGACATACATGACAATTGACACATATTGTGTGTCTTCGCGGCAGTGAAACGGTCGCTGTCTCAGCATTGTGCCGAGGTGTCAGACAGACACCTGCAGCGCTGGTTTTCAGACAGCACCGCAAGTGGCCCACGGAACGCAACGCAACACAGCATTAGATAAAAAGTAAGTAGACACATAATAAATAAATAATTATTGCAAAATATTGAAAATATATATATAGAACAGTAGCACGACGGGATGAAAAACACAAAGCATAAAACGCGACACGGTTGGGATGTTAAAAGTGCTGGATGGGTTAGGGTTGGGATTTTTGGAGCGTCAACAAATAGCCTTTAAGCTGGCGCTTAAAGGTATACCTGCTAGACGCTCCTTGGATAGGTGGATTTTACAACAAAATACATTGCTAATAACTTAACAAACCACTGATAAAGATTTTACAATTTGTTTTATATACTAAAAGCATTGCCGCCAATTTAGTTAATAGGTAATTAGTATTCTTTAATATCAGCACTGGCAAGTGGACGTCAATTAAAAACAGGAAGACCAGATTGAAAAATTCCTACTATACTACCACTGCAACACCGCGCCGAAAGTCGATTTTAGATTAGTTTATAATTAATGGCGTCCAAGCACTGAACAAGCTTGGAAAGCGCAATAAGGTACAGTTTGGATACCAGGGCACGAGGGCTTCTACAAATCACTTTATAGGTCCAGAACCTTTTGTGGGACTCTCGCAGGGAACCATAAAATCAGCCTTTAAAGCCTACGCCAAAACCAACCAACACGAGACGAGGAATGAGGCTGGTTTAAGGCACTCAAAGCTCTTAATAGAAGGAGTGGACTCGGGCTGGACCAAAAAAGTCTGGGAATCCAGCAGGAAGCAACTCAGAATTATATCTGGGGTGTTCACAGGTCACTTCGGGGTCAAGGATCTCTTGGCCAGGATGAGACTATCGGATAGTGTAGACTGTAGAATGTGTGGCGAGGAGGATGAGACTATGGAACACTTACTGTGTGAATGTCATGCCCTTGCCACACAAAGAATGAATCACTTTGGTAAGTATCCGCAACCAAAGGAATTCAAGGTGCTTCCGCTGACCTGCATCATCCGTTTTAGGGAGCGATCTTGGGAGTATGTATAAAGGAGAGGGCAAATGCACAAAAGATCCCACTAGGTCGAAAGGGCACTCATCTAGATAAGATAAGATAAGACCAGTGCAACAGCCATCCAAGTGGCTCAAGAAATCGAAATGATGATGATCCCTCCTTGTACTGGTATTCAATTATATTTGTTATCATTTAAACCCAAATAGGTTTATGATGCGAATGTAAATAATGTATAGTAATTAACTTTCATAACTCGTGTTTGCTTATTTTCTACTTCCTTTATTCTCACTTTGAGATGACTAATTGATGATATAATAAGTTAATAATTTACAGTAACTAAATTATATTACATCTAAAAAACCGGCCAAGAGCTTGTCGGGCCACACTCAGTGTAGGGTTCCGTAGTTTTTCGTCGTCACAGTAAGTGTCCCCACTTAAGCGTTAAAAAATGGGCTATTTGTTACATTCATTGTGATTTTGTAGAAATTACAGGTACAATAAACACCTGCTTATACGGTTAAATTACAAACTTAGTTCAGAATTTATTTTGTAATTTTTTTTAAAAATTATTCAACCTATCAAGTTCAAAATAATTTTCCTAGAAAGTTTTTATAAAGTTCTACTTTTGAGATTTTTTTCATATTTTTTTACTTCTGGAGCGATTATCTCCGAAAATATTAACATTATCAAAAAATGATTTTAGCAAACCCCTATTCATTTTTAAATACCTATCCAACAATATATCACACGTTAGGGTTGAAATGAAAAAAAAAACACTCCCCACGTTACGTATAGGGGAGGTACCCTAATAAAAAAAAAACAATTTTTATTTTACCACTTTGTCGGCGTGATTGATATACATATTAGTACCAAATTTCAGCTTTCTAGTGCTAACGGTTACTGAGATTATCCGCGGACGGACGGACAGACAAAGCGAAACTATAAGGGTTCCTAGTCGACTACGGAACCCTAAAAAGGCCCTCGAGGCATTGTACCGAGGATGCTGGTGACATTTCCTCGTTGAATTGCAATGCTGATGCGTTGCGCGAGAAAGCCGCCAGCTCTTCAATCTTCAGTTATTAGGATACTAATGCTGTTATAAATTCAAACGCAGACGCCTAAAAACCTCTACCTTGGAGTCATTTACAAAGTTGGAGAAAACTTCGTTTTTCAACCATGGCTTTCTACTATGTCGCTGAACAACAACATCTTTGTTCTAGAGTCTTGGATGTTTAATATCTACTTAAGGACTTTGGCTAGTTTGGGACTAGATCAATTGGTGTGAATTGTCCCACGATATTTATTTATTTATTACAAAATCGTTAAGTTTTGGTACTCATTAGACGTAAATCTTTATGTTCTTTAATTTGTTAGCTTTTCGCTAGAATACACCGTATAGAAATTACGAGCAAGAAACCATAAAGTCCCAAAATTTCGAATATTTTTAGCTGGAAGTTCTCGTAAGAAGAAAAAATCTACTACGCCTTTTGCAACAAAGATATTACTCTACTGACTGGCGTATAATGCGTAAGTCAATAGGATGCATGACGTGATACGTTCTGTGGTTCTAATTGACTTGTGAATTTAAATCGATTCTCTTTCAGACAAAATAGGATTGGCGTGCGTGGAAGCGCGCGAGATAAATACGAATTGATCCCGATTCGATACGCTAGATGCATAAACCACACGGTGTTATTCATTGGTAATTCCTCATAAACGGAACAGTATGAAGAATCGACTACACCGAAGCTTGAAATACGATGATGCCGCGTTTACGCAGTGACGCGTCTTGCGAAATAGCATCAATTTTATTATGATGCGTCAAATGCACAAGATGGAGCACACAGTGCCGCAGGTCGATCACGTAACGCATTGTACGCGCGTCAGGTAGACATAAATGTCAATTTTTAGGGTTCCGTACCTCAAAAGGAAAAAAAACGGAACCGTTATAGGATCACTCGTGCGTCTGTCTGTCCATCTGTCACAGCCGATTTGCTCCGAAACTACTGGACCAATTGAGTTGAAATTTGGTGCACATATGTAAATTGGTGACCCAAAGAGGGACGCATAAACTAAATTAATAAATTCTGAACAAGGGGGGTAAATTGGAAAATTAAAAAGCGGACTCCACTTGTGGGGGGCCTACCCACGCTGCGCCTTCCGGTACGTGGTCGCCACTCAAGAACCTTTCCGCCCAACGGCCATCGGTTCTACGTGCAATGTGCCCCGCCCACTGCCACTTAAGTTTAGCAATTCAGAGGGCTATATCGGTTACCTTGGTTCTGCTGCGGATAGCCTCATTTCTGGTGCGATCACGCAGAGAAACTCCTAACATAGCCCTCTCCATTGCCCTTTGGGTGACTTTGAGCCTTCTTATGAGGCCCATAGTAAGCGACCAAGTTTCAGTGCCATATGTCATCACTGGCAACACAGTGTGTGTTGCCAGTCAAAGACTCTCGTCTTGAGACACTGCGGGATATTGGACAAAAACATGTGCCGGAGCTTCCCGAACGCTGCCCAGCCGAGTCGGATTCGACGATTGACCTCTTTCTCGAAGTTGGACCTACCTAACTGGACAGTCTGTCCTAGGTATACATAATCGTCTACAACTTCGAGCGTAAAGTTGAGTTGGTACTACATGGGCATTTGACATGACCTTCGTCTTATCCATGTTCATTCTTAGACCAACTCGCTCGGAAGCTTTATTGAGGTCATCGAGCATCGTACTTAAGTCCTCCATGGTCTCAGCCAAGACTACTATATCGTCATCAAACCGAAAGTGAGTGATGTACTCGCCGTTGATGGTGATGCCTATCCTTCTCCAGTCCAGAGTCTTGAAAACATCCTCCAGTGCAGCGGTAAACAGTTTTGGAGAAATAACATCTCCTTGTCTGACTCCCCTATGCAGCGGAATAGGTTTCGAGTTCCGGTCCTGGAGCCGAACTGACATAGTGGCGCTCTCTTACAAACACTTCAGCACTTCGATATAGCGGTAGTCAACTTGGCACCGCTGGAAAGACTGTAGTACAGCCCAGGTTTCGACCGAATCGAAGGCTTTCTCTTTAACGCTAAGCAGAGGGGCAGGTTATACTCCTCAGTCTTCTGTATAACCTGACGGAGCGTGTGGATGTGGTCTACGGTACTAAAGCCTTTTCGGAAACCGGCTTGTTCGGGAGGCTAGAAGTCATATAGCCTGCGTACGAGACGATTTGTAATGACTCTCGAAAACAGCAACAGTTGGATCTATTTAAACGTAATCACCGCTCAGCAGTAGGTACATTGCAATGTCTACGATTTTGACGCTACTTTCTCGTCGCACGCGGTTTCAGTGTGAAATTATTACTATATTTATCAAGCTTTAAAATTCACACCTTTATGTGACGAAATGCGGCCGGCTTAAATATATAATATGTACAGCCAGCATCATAAACATGTATACACTTTTCGACTTTATGTCTAAGTAATAAGGTGATGGAATGTATACATGTTTATGATGCTGACTGTACTACACAACGAAAACGGCTCGCAGAGAAAAGTATCTTCAATCGCATTGAGTGGCCTGCGAAGCCCAGATCTTACCCGATCGAGCATGCTTGGGATAAGCTCGGAATGTGAATAAAGGAAGGTGTAAACCCCGTTAAGGTCAGTGATTTTGTAGGAATTCCTTGATCGTGATACATTTATGCCAACCTATCTGAATAAAGTACATTATACCTTCGCGAATCTGCAAATTCGCGAAGGTATAAACAGTTTTTCAAATAGTTTATTAGAAGTATCTTTGGTAGTTTTATCTTTTTAAAAAACCCCCGCCCCACGCACTTGGTGTCGAGCCACGCGCAATGTAGGGTTCCGTAGTTGCTGTCTGTCTTTGTTACATCGACATGGTTGCGTTGCCCGAATTTGTACGAAAGTTGGCTTTCCCAAGTACAGTTTTAAGTTGGCCGACTATTACTCATTAACAAGTGATGTCAACGGCAGGGAGGGGGCACTTGACTCCAACAAAAATTAGGACTTTAAAACTCTATATCACGTTAATTGAATGCGAGGAGACTTTATCTTCCCGCTTGACATAAAGACGAGATATGGTTTTGTCGCGAAATAGGCAGTTGTGCTACGAATTTCAGTTCAAAGTCGCGAGCTGCTGTCAGTTCCTCGCAATTCTCTTTTCTCGCGCGAGTTATGCTACCGATGAGCGACAAAGCTCCAAGTAACATCTTACATCAGATTTCAGTTGGGCGACTTGATGTATGAATATCGCCGTTGCGTCGCTAATCGCTCTACCAGAGACGCGCCAACCTAAGGGCACGTCCGCAGCATCGGTGCACCATACGTGGGAGCAAGGAGCCGTGCTCCGATCTCTCGCTCTCACATGTGACCGCTGCCGCTGCCGATGCCGCCGCCGCTCAGAGTCGTGACTGAGTTTTAAATGACCTAGTGTCGTGACCGAGCCGCATCGAGTAAGAACGAGCGTGCGCGACAAACCTGTAACTAATTCTAATACTATACATCCAAAATAAATCACCTGCAACAGCAAGGAATATTTGTAATATTTAATGTCATAACCAAATGAAACCAGCATATCGCAAATGAAACTAAAACTTAATTAAACGTAGGTAATGTACAGTTACGCAACCACAGTAACGAAGTCACACTCCAATTTCAATTCCGAGAATTCTTTAGTGTAAATAATATTACGTAAGTCTATATCGTAAGTATATACGTCGACCAACACGGTTATCACAAGGCAGCGCGCGAGCTCTCTCGATTTTTCTCTCACTACACCTCTCTTTCTAAATTTTCTAATAAGAGAGAGACGAATAGTGCGAGAAAAATTGAGAGAGCTCGCGCGCCGTCTTGTGGTAGCCATGCTGGAGCGATTCTGTAACGTTTCGTTCGTACGTAAAGTAGATCGGGTGCGTCCCATCCCATAACATACATTGTTATGTATAACAACTCATGATATAATTTCATGTTACTAACGTTCACCTCATATAATAAACTTTAGATATAACAATTTTTTTGTATGTTTTTAGATACCAAAATAAGCTGTGGTTACCTATAATTAGATGAACATCAACCTAGAATATTACCTGAGCTACTTATTGAATTGTATGATGTATTGTCTGTTGGTGATCCTTAATAAATAAATAAATAAATAAATAAATAAATAAATAAACAACAAAATCTATATTTTTATAACGTATAACGTTTAAATACTATAACATACACTATAAATAATAACAAAATGCATTACATTTATCTTGTGTGAAAGTCAATTCATATAACATAGGTACTAGGGTCGTTCTTCTTTTCGACCGACAATAGCCTGTCCTTCGTCTTATTACGGCATCTCATTTGAGTAATGATGTTTATGGTTTTATAATGTTCGAATGAACGTTCATATTATTTTATTAATTAGTGATATATAATATTTCACTTTCTCTAACTAGCATTTTTTTAAATGTTTGTTTTTTTCGTAGAATGCCGTGACAGAGTGGTCAACCAAAATATTGTCCCCACTGAAATAGTCCACTTTGTCACATGTTTTTTTTAGAAACCAACCGTAAATAAATTTTTATATTGGCCAGAAAGTAAACTTTAATTAGTTCTAATGAAGAAACCTATGCATTTTTTTTTAAATCGCACTTCAAAACCACAATTTTCGATAGTTCAAAAACCAAAAAAACAGAAAAACCTCGATTCATTGTCGGTAAAAAAGAAGAACGACCCACTAGTACATTACGTATAAAAATTAAGGCAGGTCGGTATAGGTCTGACGACGAGCGAAGCAAGGAGGAGTGGTAGGAAGAACTGCTTTGACAACTATCCTATCAATATAGTTCGATTTAATGATTATTATAGATTTTGATCGTTTTGCAAATTGATATTCTACCCATTGTAAGTACATTATATACGATGAAATAAGACATTTTAATATTATGCGTTTCGTTTATTATACGTTTTGAATGATATATCAAATACATTTACATAAAGTAGACTTATACCTTGTGACTGTTATATTTAATTAGTTGTTATACGTTATATTTCTTACCCAGGTAGATCTTAATGTATTCTTTATATGGGAAAATGACAGTTGAGTTGCCGTTATGCTCGTTCGAAAAATAACGCAATGGATCAGCTGCGGTTAGCCTACTGCTTCGTGATGAGGTACCTTAGTCACCTTATTTGTGAAACTGACGGCTTTGGGATGAAATCCCGTTAAGAGGAAATAGTTATGTGATGAGCATGAATATTTGGGTCTAGAGTTTCGGATGCTGCCGTGAATAAATTATTTATATCGTCGTCCAGTACTCACAACACAAGTCTTATTGATCTGCTAGACTGAAGGGCTAGTTTGATTTGTGTAAAATAATAATATATTTAATTTTAATAAATACTCCCGAGGTTTTTCTCGCTGACAAATAACCAGCGGGATCTAAGTTGATTAGGTTTTTTTGTGATTATATTTTGTATTCCTATTTTTGGTTTGTAAACATCATCATTCTCCTTGCATTTTTCCCGGTAGTGGCCTAAACAAGACCGCTTTGGCAACTAGTGCCAATAATTGGCATAGGCTCTAGTTTTACGAAAGTGACTGTATTTTTAATGTGTATATATTGTAAAAAAATATAACCTTAGATTTTAAATGAACAAAGAGCATAATAATAACTCGCGATATTTCGCTCGGTATTGTGACGTGGCAAACGCCGCAAATTGAATTGTGGCGGCGGCGTAGCGTGGCGTCGCGTGGCGTGACGTCACGCGTCCGGCGTGCAGTCGACACCCGCCAGTTTTCGACTGGGCAATTTGTAGCTCGCTGCACTTTTAGATGTCTTTGTTCAACAATAGCGAAGAAAAGTATGTGTCGTGACACAGAAACATATAAAACATACATTCAGTTTTCTAGATGCTCTCATACATCGGTTTTGATAGACATAGGACCTTCTGTTCATAAGTAAAATAACACATGACACAGGTAAAAATACAGACAAATGACACAATCCGCAACAGGCTTCGTCAACAATACGTACTAACCTAAACTAACAAAAAGGATCGTTGGTGGCCCGAAAGTTCCTATGACACTGGCCAAGCTCATTGGCTGTATGGCCAAGGAAATCTGTTGAGCCAGGAAATATCCGGAACGAGGATCGCAGCCCCTATCGCTAAGCCGCCGTCCCACATCCCGTATGAAGTGTTTGGCCTCCGTACCCTAAGGCCCCGCAGTCTCCACCGCCACTGGCACAAAGTCGTAGATTGGCTCATATGCACTATTACTTATTTTGCGTCTGCGGCATATTGTGCCAAAGAAGCTGGCAGCATTTACTCGTTGAAATGCTAAGTTTATTAATTGTGCGCGGACTGCGCGGTAGCTGCCAGCTCTTTGGCCACCAGTAGCATCAAAGTGTATGCAAGCAATTTCGCACGGCATGCGCCGGCGACTTTTTGCAGCGATACAAACGCGCGTTGCACGAACGTGCGGCTGTCGCACGACACTATAGCTTAACCCCTTCGGCCGCCTACGAAACCAACGCTACGTAACCAGTTACGTACGAAGAATTATTTTTCTTGCTACGTAACTAGTTACGTACAAATATTTCTTCTTCCTTGTTGGAAACCTGTTACGATCGCAAAACACTAGATACGTTAGGTTCGTTATGCATCTTCAGATGCCCGAAGGGCAAACAGACCAGAAATAGGAGAGCGGGGCTCCGTCAAAACTGCTGAATTACGAAAAGATGTCGCAAACCGAAAGAAACTTGATCGAAGCCAGTTACGTACGAGTAAAACAAAGTGCTTGAACGAAGCCAATTACAGAGAAGTAAAAAAAAAGGTTCGATGAAAACCAGGTTACGAAACTCCGATTACGCAGGTGGCCGAAGGGAGCTCGCATATCGATACAGTATCAGTAGGTAGTAATTGTATGTCCTGCATCACTCGATCGCTCCGCGCGCTGCGCGCGCTTCGCGATCTACTGATGCAGGACATACAATTACTTTTGTGTCGACAACATGCCTATTTGATACGCAACCGACAAGTTACACTTAGCCGGCTGCACCGATGAATCACGCGACGCCTTGTAAATATATTGCACAGGAACACGACCTGTCTAAATGAATTCTCGTTTGTTAAAATATTGAGAATGTTGTTACTAATTATGACTACAGAGGCGTCGCATAGAATTTAAGATGCCACTAAAACTGAACCACCAACACTACTCCATCTATCAAAATTGGCCATTAATAGATCAATTGGCTATGATCTTAGAATCACTAGTGATTGGCCGGATATCAAAATCATTAATGAGGAACACATACTATTGTTAAATTATCTTAACAAATACCCATTTTTGATTTAATAAATGGTCCAGCCAGTTTTCTTATTCATGTATATTTTTTGATAGTATATGATGATGATGAGTAATAATTTTAAACATTATGAATTAAAGTTACCTTCATATCACCGGTTACATGTATGTATACTCTTATGAAAGTAATGTCTAAATAACGAAATATGTATACTGTGATCTGCCAGTTTACTCAGTCTAATTAAAAAAAAATATTTTGCGTAGTTCGACATCGAATCTGTTATAAAACAGTTATATACACTCTTATTTATGTATAAAACTAACGCGGAAATTGGCTTCTCTAGCCGGAGCTATCTACGGCTGCTAAAAAGAATCACAATGGATATTACTGAAAGGATATGAAATATTTATTTTACTTATCTGCAGTGCAGTAGTAAATAGTTTATTTCTATTTTTGTCAATTAGGTACCTCATGCCAACGAAACACGAAGTCAATGAAATACCTACGTTTAGTTGATAGCGCGATTATGTCTCAAGAAACTAACTTACAAGTGTGCATTAAAAAAAATTAATTAAAAAATAATCATATAGAAAACTATAATAAAGGGTTTGTTTTACGCAGGTTAGCGCTAACTTCTATATGCAAGTCCTAATTAAAATGATCTTAGCTCAAACCGTACTGGTTTTACGGTAACTTATCTAAGCTAGCAAAGCGAAGCGAATTACGAACGAGTTCATTTGACAGTGGAACTCCACTGTCAAATGAACTCGTTCGTAATTCGATTGGTTTCAATGTGATTCTTGCTACTGACTGGTGTAAAGTGCACTTGGTTTAAGAAATGATGGTTATCCTTACAATATATTATAGTTTTCCAATTTAAAATGACCTCTGCAAACTATTCGCGATCTGTAGAGAGTACATACGGCTTCCTTTTATAATTTGCGTCTCGGTTTTCGTATCGTAAGGCGTTTTTGCAAGTAATGGATTTCTTTTTTGGAATGTTAGGGCATGTTTATAATGGAATCAATGCTCAGAACAGTCGAAGTGTTTATAGATGGTCTACATAAGGATTAAATTTGTTCAGCTGTGTTATATGTTTTTGTTGCACTGTCTTCCATAATTCTCTTATTAGCCATTGTAATCGTAACTTTAGAATATCGTATAATAAAAAGGACAGCCGAGCATTAACGCACCATTAGTCTCATAACTTCCAGGACTCGAATCGGGACTGTCCAGTTCAGAGTGCGTGATTTAAATAAAAAATAACAACACGGTTCGGTGTTCGTTGCAATCGAGCAAAAGTGTGTTGGTGTTTGGTGTATACGAGTATACGCAACTAAAACAGGAAACCATGTAAGTGTATGTATATAGTACTTATCGTGTTATTAAGTCAGTTTATTGTTTTCCGATTTGTTAGTGCATTTCAAATACATATTGTTCTTTCATTGCAGGCCTGGTTGGTCTCTGAATCCGTTTTGGGAAGACGAGCTGCTGGACGATTCTTCGAGGACGATTGATGAGTCCTCCTCCTCTGTCCAGCCAACGCCAACAACGTCGAAAAAAGTAGCAGACAAAAAACCGGCGAAGAAACGCGCTCCGAAAAAACCAAAGGCGCCGGCAGCATCCCAAGTTAAAGAGCTATCGGCCCTGGATAGCTGTTCGGAGTCGGAAGAGGATGCCATCCCGTGCGCTCAATCTCCGCCAGTGAAACGTAAACGTCCTGCGCAGGTCTTGGAATCTGAGGTATGTACATACTTACTAGCTGACCTAGATTTCTAATTTATTTATTTAGGAAGTTAGTGGTGACCGGATATCGGATGATTGGCCTCATTATTGGCTATTGTCATTAATTGTAAAAAATGAATGATTTTTTACGTAAATAATTAACTGTGCACCTCGCGCTGTGACGTTTGCATGCAGCGGAGTGTACAGTTGATTCGAAATGTTGGAGGGTCCTACTAATTATACCTATTCAGCTCTAATGTTTTAAATTACTACATTATTCCATACATTACGATTAGTTACCCATGCGTCAAGGCTGCCGTCAGATGGTTTGTTTGCTGATTAAACATATTTTCTGTATCCAAAGTTATCTAGAGGAGATAGGGATATGACCATTTTGTTTTCCAAACTTGTTTGCAAACTTTTTTCTTAATAACTGTGTTTATAATTTGCCTTTTTTTTATAAGCACACAATATCTTTGATTTGATTATAAACTGATTAATATGTTTTTTTTTTGTCTTACAGGACGATGTGCAACAGGTGCAACATAAGCCTATTCGAGCAGCGACATTGAGAAGTTTTTTGACTCAACGCGGCGCGTCGGGATTTACAACTCAGAGGGATCCTACCAAGACGGGAGAATACTTCGTCGAACTCCGGGTCTATAATAGCCGTGAAGCGGAGCGATTACCAGCGGAAGAGCGGTGGAAAAATACTCTTACTACATTGAAGGTGGCCACTGACACCAATACACCGCTGTGGACTGCGGTCTCGAAATTAGTGCAGGCCGGGAAACAAGACTTTGTTAAAATTCAGCCGATTATGTACCCAGCTCCTCAATAACATGTGTAAGAATTATACTTTGCCTAAGCAATATACTCGGCGGTATTTAGCATAATATTCCCTACTTATATATTCGCATTTATCATTTTGTAAGTAACCTCGAACATTAAAGGTATAACTGTTTTACATGTTTTTTTTAATTTACAGCATATATGAAATGAAATAATGAAACAATGAAACAATGAAATAATGAAATAACGAAATAATGAAATAATTATGCAATAAAATCGAATCTTTTGCAAGTGCTGATAAAATAAAGACCTTGAAAAACAAACATGTTTTGTGACGAGTGCAAAGTTCATGCTTCTAACTTCACATCACATAAAAAGAGCAACCTTCATAAATCAAACTGTCTGATAAATACCAAGTTCGATAATGTGCAGGTCATAGCCACCGCATTTAAAAATAGAATTAGAAGTTATAGAGTAAATTCTACTGCAGATGATATCCATTCAACCCCAGAACAGTTTTTAAATAGGATTTCTAAATCAGTATATGAACTAATAAAAATCTCTCTTGAAAAACACACGGCTTTGAAAGTAAATGTCGAACTTTTTGTTACATATACACAGCCAAAAAATAATGAAAAGGCGTTGAAATCATTTAATACACAGTACTTTGAAATTTTTCGGAATACTGATATTTTATCGCTATATTTCAGTTATGTTGACAACCTTATAACAAAGTGCTCAGAGTTTGAACTTTCAGAATCAGGCTGGACTATTGATTCAATTAGCCATTTGGAAATAAACATAAATAAATACAACCCGTTAAGAGCCGGCACATATGTTAGTTTGCCAGCCAAAATTCGCAATACTAAATCATGTTTAAATATACAAAACAAAGACGATTATTGTTTTTTATGGAGTGTTATTGCTCATATGTACCCCGCAAGTAAAAATCCAAATAGAGTTTCGTCATATCTGCATTTTAGAAATATTCTTAATATTAGAGGCATGTCCTTTCCACCAGCCCTGGACGACTTAAAAGTATTCGAAAAAAACAATCCGAACATCTCAATAAACGTATATGGTTTAGAAAAAAATGATGACGTGTCTGGACCTCTATATAAGACATTGAAACATAAGTTGACACACGTAAACTTGTTACTTATCGAACAAAATGGAAAATCTCATTTCTGTTTAATAAAAAGCATAGAAAAACTTGTTCGCGGACAACTTACTAAACATACATCCAAAATCAATTTGTGTGAGGAATGCTTTATATACTTTGATACAGAACAGAAACTTTATTCTCATAATTGCGCTAGAGTAAAAACTATGTTACCAGAACCTAACAGTACACTATCATTTAGCCATTTCGAAAGGACTCAAAGAATACCTATAGTCATTTATGGTGATTTCGAAAGTTTGCTTTTAGAATATTCGGACAAAAGCAAGTCCAATCACATCGAAAATATACAAGTACATGAAGCGACGTGTTTTGCTTACTATATATGCTGTGAATCCAAACCGGAACTTAACGAGTATGTATCATATCGCGGTCCAAATTGTGCCAAAAAATTTGTAGAAACTATTTCCAAAGATGTAAAAAAATTGCGCCAGCTATTATCAGTTAACTGTGAAATGTCGCCTTTGTCTGCCAAAGAAAATCATTCCTTAAAAAATGCTACGATTTGTCATATCTGCAGAAAATCGTTTCAAATCGGCGAACGTATCGTAGCAGATCATGACCATTTTACTGGTAAATATCGCGGTCCAAGCCATGATTTTTGTAATTTAAATGCTAAGTCTTGCGAGTTTATACCCATACTCTTTCATAATTTTTCTGGTTATGATTGTCACTTATTTATTACAGAACTATCGAATACAATTGGTCGCATAAATTTAATTCCAAAAACAAAGGAAAAATACATATCATTAACCAAATTCATACCAATAGAGGGTCAAAATCCAGCGCAGTTGAAATTTATCGACTCATTTAACTTTTTGAATTCTGGTTTAGACGAATTGGCGAGTACTTTGGATCCTGGTGACTTTAAAAACCTCAAAAAAAATTATCCTGATCCTTGTCACTTTGATTTACTTCGTAAGAAAGGTATATATTGCTATGACTACATAGACTCGTGGGATCGTTACAACGAAACTGAGCTGCCAGATCGAAAGTTTTTTTATAGTAAACTAACAGCTGAGAATATTACAAACGAAAATTATGAACATGCAAAGTCAGTGTGGAGAGAATTTAACATACAAAGTTTGGGTGAATATACTGATTTATACCTAAAATGTGATGTGTTATTATTATGTGATATATTCGAAAAATTCAGGCGTATGAGTCTAACATATTATAATTTAGATCCGTGTTACTATGTTTCTAGTCCGGCTTTGAGCTGGGATGCGATGCTGCTATATACAAAAATAAAATTGGATTTGATATCTGATGTTGAAATGTACCAGATGATAGAAAAGGGAATTCGAGGCGGTCTTGCTCAGTGTTCGCTACGACATGCAAAAGCGAATAACATATATTTGGCGGACTATAATGAAACAAAAACTAGCTCATATTTAATATACTTAGATTGTGTCAATTTGTATGGTTTTGCTATGCTGCAATACCTACCAACCAACAATTTTAAGTTTCTAAACGACAAAGAAATAGACAAATTTGATGTTAAAAGTGTCAGTTGCGACAGTCCTCGAGGGTACATACTTGAAGTAGATCTTGAATACCCATGTGAATTGCATGATGACCACTCAGATTTGCCATTTGCTCCAGAAAATTATGTTCCTCCAAACAAAACGAGTCGTAAACTGATAGCAAATTTGCACAATAAATATAAATATGTAATTCATTACGAGCACTTAAAAGAATGTTTGAAAAATGGTTTAAAATTATTGAAAATTCATCGCATTTTAGCTTTTAATCAAACAAAATTTTTAGAACCTTACATAACGCTAAATACAGAATTGAGACAAAACGCTAAATGCGACTTCGAAAAAAACTTTTTTAAAAAGCAGGTTAATAGCATCTATGGAAAGACAATTCAAAATAAAAGAAACCAAGTTGATGTTAAATTGGTGAATGTTTGGAAAGATGTTTCGAATAAAACTAACAAAATTTGTGGTGCAGAAAAGTATATCAGCGCTCCGAATTTTAAAAGCTTGTCAGTTTTCTCGGAAAACCTGGTAGCCATTCAAATGCAGCAATCTAAATTAGTTTTAGATATGCCTATTTATATCGGATTTACCGTACTAGAGCTCGCTAAAAAGCACTTGTATCAATTTCATTATTCTGTCATGAGAAAAAGGTATCATGAAAATATTCGTTTATGTTACACAGATACCGACAGTCTGTTATATTTAGTCTTTACTAATGACTTTTACATGGATATGAAAGAAATGCTTCCATACTTTGATACAAGTAATTTTGAGGCTAATAATGTGTACAACATACCGATCGCAAACATGAAAATTCCCGGTTATTTCAAAGATGAAATGGGTGGCACAGTAATATCAGAGTTTGTTGGATTACGAGCTAAGTTATACTGTATCAATACCGAGAAAACATCTATAAAAAAAGCAAAAGGTGTAAAGAAGTGCGTGACTAAAAAACTCGATATGAAAAAATATAAAAAATGCTTGTATAATAGCGAGGAATTAAGGGACAACATGTGTATTATTAAATCAAAAAACCATAAAATGTTTACCCAGCAACTGAATAAATTGGTATTAAGTAAAAATGATGATAAAAGGCAATTAATAGACGGCGCAGTTATAACTTTACCGTGGGGTCACTATAGTAATATATTGTAGATTATAGGACTATCTGAAAAGATATGCATATTTAAATGAAATGTATTGGCGGTACTTGTTAATTATGAATCTACCCATAAATGTATTGTATAGTAATAGTCTTGTTTTTAATAAATGTTATGACGAATTTTCAACCCTTTGGTTTAATTTTTCCCCCCCCCAGTTTTAAAGGTAGTCCCGAAATATGACTGTTGTCAAGACGGCGCTATTATTCTGATTTATATGGCAACAGTTCAGTAACAACAGAGTGGTTACCATAAAGCTCAACTTCTTAATTGCCACTCATTAATCGAGTGATCTGTCACTATTTGACTGTCGTCGTTCAAAGTTCGAGCTTCATAATAACTTCATATATTTCTGGTTTATCTTTAATTGGGAATGGATGAAAATTTTAGAAATGCCTGATAATTTTTTTGGTGATAGGAATAACCTTCCTTAGCACCAGAAAAAAAGTTTCAGATTTTTCAGCTGCAGCAATTTTTTTTGAAAAATATAAACAGTTTCCTCACTTACGTTTTGGGTCAGTTACGGCACCTTCCTCGATCGGTCTCATATTACAAAAAAATATATTAAATATGTGTGGTAAACTGACACTGGCAATGATATTGACACTTGCAGCAGTTATATTGGTCATTACGAGTGTCAGTTTACCACAGATATATAAAATAGTTTTTTGTAATATGAGACAGATCAAGGAAAGTGTCTATTTACCGTTCTTGACCCAAAACGTAAACGAGGAAACTGTTTACATTTTTCAAAGATAATTGTCGCAGCTGAAAAATCTGAAACTTTTTTCTGGTGCTAAGGAAGGTTATTCCTATCACCAAAAAAATAATCAGGCATTTCTAAAATTTTCATCCATTCCCCATTATCTGTTAATTACAACAGCAACAAAAAAAAAAGTCTATTTTAATTTAGATCATCAAATATTTATTGATAAGTTATTCACATAAAGTTAATTTTTACAGCTTGTAACTATCACTATCACTTATTTTTTTCACAATTTTCTTGACTACGGATTCTGTACACTCCAAAATTTCGTCATATTTGTCTTCAACTATATACTGCGCGCTTAGACATACATTATTATCAACATTGCTGCGCTTAACTCCAGGAAGGACTTCATAAATTGTTATTTTAATTAAATGATGTCCATTTTCTTTTCCTTTTCGAGACACATACGATATATTGTTTAATATCTCCGACTTTTTGGGTATTTTCTTTTTTGGATTATTCTTCAGAGTCTTGCGTTTCTTCAACTCCGGCGCTTTATTTTGCTCATGCTGAACTCTATATTCATCCTCTTGGTCTTGAATATTATAAAATATATCATTCATTAGTCGACTGTCGATGTCGAAACTGTTGCTGATTTCTTGACGGTCAAAGTTCGCAGAGTCTGACATTTTCTGAAACAAGTCAATACCATATTCAGCCCATTTACTGATAAAATACACTTTACACATTAGAAAAATGTAATTATAGGTACCTATATGAATAGAATTATAAAAGAAACTTACTTGACTCACGAGTAATTTCTTCGACGACCACTGCAGAAATGGCAGCATTCTAGTATTAATAATAAAATGAAGTCTCATCTAGCTTCATACTTTGTGAATCACTTAGTTTGTGAAATCTGATACCTATGTTGTGACCATAATTAATATTAAATAATAACACCATTTTATTGGGCACCTATATAACGACATGTTCTATCTGATTCACCTCACATTTCATCATGAGGTTTGTTAAGCAAGCTGAAACCTTAGAGGTGAATACTATAGATGTCGAAAAAAATATCAAACAAGTAAAACATAGTGCCTTGTTGCCTAATACAATTCGCTGCATAATATGCGGTCCATCCAACTGTGGTAAAACTAATGTTATGCTGAATTTATTGTTACATGAAAATGGTTTAAAGTTTAAGCACATTTATTTGTACTCAAAGACGGCCTTTCAGCCGAAGTATCTCTTTTTGAAAGAAGTTATGCAAATAATTCCAAGAGCAAATTTTTACTTGCTAAATGATAGTAATCAAGTTCTTCATCCCAATGAGGCTTTAACTAATTCAGTGATAATTTTCGATGATGTAGCGTGTGAAAATCAGATGAACATTAGAAATTATTTTGCTATGGGAAGACATAGGCAAATAGACTGCTTTTATTTATCCCAAACGTATTCTAAAATACCAAAACAGTTGTTAAGAGACAATGCCAACATATTGATTATTTTTAAGCAAGACGATACCAATTTAAAACATATATACAAGGAACACATAAATACAGATATGGATTGGCCTAAGTTTAAGGAGCTTTGTCGTACTATATGGAGAAATCAATTCAATTTTTTATTAATAAATAAAGATTGCGAAATTGATAAAGGAAGATATAGACTAGGCTTTGATACGTTTATATATTTATGAATGCTTTATAAATATCAGCTTCATTTATAAAACACTCACTTGAACTGCAGCGTTCGTATAAAGCACACAGTTGTTGATATTAAAAGAATGGATACCGATCTAAAAAAACAGTTGATAACATCAGCAAATTGCATAAAAAAGAAAATTAAGATGATGCAGGACGAAGAAGATGCCGCTAACCTTAAACTGAAGAAAGTATTTAAGCCTATTACGGACCCTCTAGAGACATTAGTACGAGTAAATGATAAAAAAACTCATAGTTCAAATATTACAAGTATTAATAACGAAAACGATATACCCACGGATAATAACTCCTCCATAACATACGAAAATTTCGAAAATCACCTTGAAGCTGATTTAAGCAAGCATTCAGAATATTATGATTTTGACAGCAATGGTAAAAACTCTCAAAATAACATGAATGACACATTAATATCTCTTAAGAAAGACGACGTTTTAGACATTTATGATAATATTAATATACCATTTGGGATCCGCAGTGAAAATGAGAAACTCATGATGGGAAATACTGTTGTTTCTTTATCCTTAGTAAATAAAAATTCTAAAGAAAAAAATTATGTGATTACAATCAATAACCAAAATCACGAATTAACTGCAGGTTTAAAAGAGCTTTTAATTCGCAATAAGCCTAATCTCGAGTTAGTGACAGAAAAAGACAAAACTACATATAAAAACCTTCTTATTATTACAAGCGCCCACAGAAGAGATTTTAATCCCAACGGGCAAATTAAAGGAGATAAAGGCTTAAAATATTGTCAGATCATTAAACCTCTGTTCTCAGATGCTAAACCAGATTTTCCTGAAAAGTTGGCGAATCTTAAAACTGGCGGTTCCTTGCCTAAATTAAAAAAATATAAAAGAGCTACAGATTATATTTATTGGGATGATCCAAATGAATTAATAGAAAGATTAAAACTATTGATAGCGTCTAAAAGCGCTGGTAACAGCAATCATGATAATGAAATAATATCCATTATTGAGGAGTTAAAAGAATGCGATATAATAAAAGATTAAAACTTAGATGTCATCATAATTATGTTTAGTATACAAACGGGCATCAGAGATGAACGTCCGCAATGTAGATGAAAATAATTGTCGTAAAATAAAAAGACATAATGTAAGTGTTACGCAAGAAGTTGAATTATCCGATGACGTTAATACTTGCGAATATATCGATGCAAAAATAAGAGTTACTTTAAACACACTTGAGCATCTTGATAAACTAATTGGCGTTTTATCAGACCGTGTTAAAAAAATTGAAAAAAATATTGAATTGAAAGAACTAGAAGGGAAGTTGAACAAGCACTATGAGCAAAGCCGACGTCGTTAACGAAATTCATAAAAACGCCCGAGTCAACTTCCCCCGAAGAAGAGTCATATTAAAAGACATAGATGACCTTTGGCAGGCAGATTTGATTGATATGCAAGCATTATCGAATGTAAATTTGGGTTATAAATATATATTCGTAATTATAGATTGTTTCTCAAAATATGCTTGGGCATTTCCTCTAAAACAAAAAACAAAAGAAATTGTATCTACAGCATTTCAAACGTTGTTAGCAAAAGGACGATATCCTAAAAATTTACAAACAGATATGGGTAAGGAGTTTTACAATAATGGTTTTTCAAATGTTATTAAAAAATATAATATTAATCATTATTCTACATATTCTACCAAAAAAGCCTCCATTGTAGAACGCTTCATAAGAACGCTAAAAAATAAATTATATAAAGAGTTTAATTTGAAAGGAAATTATAAATGGATTGATGGAACGCTAGATTGTAAAATATATGAGTACAATCATACATTTCATAGAACTATAGGAGCACCTCCGTATACAATTAACCAAAATAATAGAGAAAGAGTATTACAAAGATACATTAAAGCGCAAATAAAAGAATCTAAGAAAATATTGAAATGCAAAAGATTTCAAGTAGGGGATTATGTGAGAATAAGCAAATATAAGGGTTGCTTCGAAAAAGGATATACACCTAATTGGTCTACGGAAATATTTAAAATAATTAAGGTTCAAGATACTTATCCAACAACTTATTTATTAGAAGATGCCAGGGCTAGACCAATTTTAGGAGCATTTTATGAATACGAAATTCGAAGAACTTTACACCCGGATATATATCTTGTTGAAAAAGTTTTACGAATTAAAGGAAGAAAGGCGTATGTAAAGTGGTTAGGGTTACCTTCAAGCGAAAATAGCTGGATAGAAATGACCAATCGTTTATAAATGAAATACGAGTGACAGTATTTAAAAAGTATTTTTTTTATTACAACTCAGTCGTATGCGAAGTGTCTTACTATAAACACTCCACAGCATTCACGGTTTAGTTAAAAAAATATATGAAAAAGAAACAAAATAGTGTTTGTAATATAAACATGAGGAGAAAAAACATATCGCCAGCTCCAAAAGTAAAGAATGGTTTTGGTTTAAAAAAAACCTTCAATAACATTGTTTCTCATACAAAAAAACGTATTCGCAAATTAAAGCCAAAATGCAAGAAGATTTTAGCGGAACTAGCGTATACAGCCGCTCATGAACTAGCGTCTGACGAATTACCTATTAAATTACCGAGAGTGATCCCAGTCCCTAAAACTGGAGGGTTTTTACCGCTAATACCTATATTTGCGGGATTGTCTGCTGCCGGTAGTTTAGCAGGAGGTATCGCTGGAATCACCAAAGCTGTCAACGACTATAAATTAGCTAAAAAAAATCTGGAGGAATTTAAAAAACATAATATGAATATGGAAGCCCTATGTATTGGAAAAGGATTACATCTTAAACCATACAGAAATGGGCTAGGTATTTATGTTACAAAGGAAAAAAACTAATTACTCGGCTACCCAAAAGAGCATTAACAAATATTGATATTATGAAGCACTCTATAAACATACCTTTTTTTCGCGGTGTGTTTATGAGAGATGAATTACCAGAATTCCCATTACAACTGGAATGTGGGGTTATCAATTTAGATTCTTCTACAAATGCTGGTACTCATTGGGTAGCCTATGGAAAAATTAATGATTATGTTGAATACTTCGATAGCTATGGTAATTTGAAACCACCGCAGGAGTTTGTCAAGTACATGGGCGAAAAAATTCACTACAATTATGATAATTTACAGGGAAACAATTTGTATAACTGTGGTCATCTATGTTTAAAATTTCTTGTTTCATTTTGGGAAAGAATAAATAAATAAATATGACGTCATGCTGCATAACAGATGCTGGTCAAATAAATAGAAAGGTGTGTCAGAAAAACGTACATTGTACCATAAAACGTGTTGAAAATCGCATGTTTTACTTACGCTGAAATAAAAAACTATAACCTAAAATGATTGTTTTTGATAAAAACCCTGTTCATACTAGAACTCCTGATATTTCACGTACAGTATCGAAAGATAGAAGACGTGTAAGAGCATCAAAAGTAATTACAAAAAAGAATAAGATTTTTTTACGTTCTCTCGGTTTTAAAGTATAAAATGTTGCAAATAATAGATTTACCACATCATGATAATTCGATTGAGAGCTATGAAATTCATAGCTATAACCCATACAATAACAGTTTCAAAGAAAACGATGAAATAAGGATACCTATACACCAGCAAGACGTTTATGTACTACCATCAGCTAGCTCAATATATATTGAGGGGTGTGCAAATATAACAACTACGGACGCAACAGGGAAGAAGATAACAAAAAAAGCAAATTTTATAAACAATTATATATTGTTTATGTTTCAAAATATCAGATACGAGTTGAACGGTGTCGCAATCGATAACATTAAAAATGCTGGAGTCACAACTACGATGAAATCTTATATTTCAATGAATGAAGGAGAAAGTAAAAACGCAGCTTTGTGGGGTTGGAGTTTAGACGGAACCACGGGTAATGATACTACTCATTTCACTGCTATAATACCTTTGAATAAAATATTAGGATTCGCTGAAGATTACAATAAAATACTCATCAATTGCAGACATGAGCTTATATTACATAGAAAAAGTTCTGTTTTGAATAGTATGATAGCTGAGAAAACCGAAAATATTAATATAAATATAACCAAAATCCAGTGGCGTGTACCTCATATTAGAGTTTCTGATCGCGAACGACTCTTATTACTCAAGCATTTAGAAAAAGATCGGCCCATACAAATAGCGTTCAGGAATTGGGATTTGTATGAATATCCGCTATTACCTAAAACAACGAAGCATTCTTGGTCTATTAAAACTGCTTCGCAGTTAGAGAAACCGAGATATGTTATATTAGGACTGCAAACTGACAGAAAATTGAATACGACAAGAAGTTCAGCTTCATTTGATCATTGTAATATAACTAATGTCAAACTATTTTTAAATTCCCAATACTTTCCTTATGACAATCTTAATTTAAAGTTTGATGAGGGTAAATTTAGTATATTATATGAGATGTATGCTAATTTTCGCCAGTCTTATTACAACGCTTGTATCGAACCATTGCTGGATTTGCACACATTTTCGAAAATTGCACCACTTTTTGTTATCGACTGCTCAAGACAAAACGATTCACTTAAGACTGGGCCAGTTGATGTACGTTTGGAAATTGAATCGTTAAATGACATACCAGATAATACTACTGCATACTGTCTGATCCTAAACGATTGCCTCTTCGAATATAAACCACTCAGTAACATAGTTCGAAAACTATCATGAATGCAGTCGTGGATATCCAAGGTTTTAAAAATGAAAACAACGAATTTATACCAAAAGAAATAGCAATTTTATGTGAAAATCATGTTCTTGTTTTGTTGGTAAAACCACCATATCCTTTCTATAACTTGACAAGGAAGGAGCGTATGCAGGTGGCATGGATAGAAAGAAACATCGGCATTTTATGGAACGAAGGTTTTGTACCTTACTTTAATTACAAGTTTTTGATATCGGATTACCTAAAAAATAAAAAAATATTCACAAAAGGTTGTGAAAAGGTGATGTGGTTAAAAGAAATATTAGGAAACGATAATATTCATAATTTAGAAGAAAACAATTGTCCTAATTTAAAGACTCTGTATCAAAAATATTCAATGTCGTCGGATATTCAACGTTGTATTTACCATAGTAACACATGTGCCCTTAAAAATGTAACTTGCTTAAGAAAGTGGTGTACTACAAATAATATTTTTTCAAATAAAGAAAATTAACACAAATAACAGTTGTTTGTATTTTTTTACAACGGATGAGTGCCAGAAAGACGAATGCTTCATTTTAGGCATAAATGCAAATCATGGCTGGCATAAATATAAGGCGATTCAACTTTTCTTTCAGTGTTTCAGTTCTTTTCACATGTGCCTGCCAATTCCAATAGATCAATTAATTTCCATTGACACTGCTACTTAAAATTATTATAACAGTCAAATAAAGAAAAATGATTGTTAAAATTGGTGATATAGTGGAAGTAACAATTGATAAATGGCGTCTATATGGCCTTCATCAGGTCAAAATAACAAACGCTTTGCAATACAGTGGCATATTAATAACCTCAAGTAATATATCGACTAGCCATGCAAAAATTTTCTATACAGGATTAAACGTAACAGCACGTATAGTCAGAATAGACAACTATTGCGTAGACTTGATACCCATCTTCTAGTTTTTTAGTCTTTATAACATAGTCGGGTTGGATTAATCAGTTCACATGTAGAATGGGAATTGTATGAGTTGCCTCACCTCGATCGCGTAGCGATCGAGGTGAGGCAGCTCATACAATTCCTACCTACTAGTATCGCGTTTGTACCGCTGCATAAAGCGTTTTGTATTTTGTTGTTTCTAACAAAAATATTAATTTCTTTGTGACCTGCGTGGTGACTACTACCTATTCCCTCTCATCCATAAAAGGAGTTCTGTGCCCAGCAATGGGACGTATGTGTATCAGACGATGATGATCATGATGAGCAACTGTTTATTTAATTCTTAGGTACCTTCATAACATGTTATGATCAACATACCATAGTTTACTCGTAACATGAGTATATTGAAAATGGCATATAAAACTTCGTTTTATCACAGAAATTCACGCGATTTAAAGAGCATAGACATTGGTAAAACCATCCAAAAAACAAAAACCATGAACATTATTGGCAACCAGATAAATTATCATAATTTTCTGAGGCTTTCGCGAACTGACTGAATAAAATATTATATGCAGAGATATAGATACTGACATACGTATAAATACGAGTATTAATGTAGTTTCGAGATTTCGACCTCGTGCTTAGGTCTGAAGTTGGACATGTCGGACAAGGAAACCAAACCCGGAACACGGCATCCATTAGGCTGCGTTTCCGATATAAATATACTATGTACAGTAAGGGAAATGTATTCACGTACCACCGTAGAACCCTATCCCAATAAGGTAACCTATCACTCGAGTTTGAGTGACGGCGGCCTGTCCATTGCGACAGGGTGACCTACGTGAATATATTTCCCTTACTGTACCTATTTGCGTGCTCAACTCACTATATTATCATGACTACACAAATAACATTTTTATTTTTTCTTGTAAGTTTTTTTTTATTTTCTTATTTTTTGTGACAATAAATACTCTTTCTGTTTCTGTTTAACATAGTGATCGGAAACCAAGAAAATCACACTACACTACAAACCCAATGATATCCAAAACAACGTTATTCCAAAAGAAAGTTGTTGGAATGGCTCCGAAGATATTTAAATAAATTACCTACCAAAATGTATAAATTCAATACATCAAATACATACGTTTAAAAAAGCCTTAATACATTTTTCACATCTCATGCTCGAAAAGTGTGTCATATTAGGCTTAATAAGCGGAGCTAAAGTAGTACATTTAGCCCCTAGGGAAAATATGTATACATATTTATGATTTTTAACACATTTAATTTGACCAATCAAAACACTTCACCATATTAAATCCACCAATCACAACTCTTTCAAAAAACATTTCTCTTTGCTATCAACCAACCAGAATACCTACAGCTACATATTAAAATCGACCAATCAAACATCAGGTGTTTTTTAGTCCCTAATTCCAAATCATTTAAATCCACCAATCACAACTCTTTCAAAAAACATTTCTCTTTGCTATCAACCAACCAGAATACAGCTACATATTAAAATCGACCAATCAAACATCAGGTGTTTTTTAGTCCCTAATTCCAAATCATTAAAAAAGAAAACACCTCACGCTAAATTGAACAATCTCTTCGCAGTGAAATTTGTTATTGATTGTGGATGGATAATCTTTGTTTTACTATTTTCTCGCAGTCGAAGTGAAAAGTAGAGTGTATAACTCGGGTCTAAAAGCCATATTACCCCTCGAATTATTTTCCCTCGCTTCGCTCGGGAAAATATCCATCTCGTGGTAATATGGCTTATTTTAGCCCCTTGTCATACAATCTACTATTCTTGTTCATTGAAGTTATTATAAATGAATTTATGAATGATAGGGACTTTGACATGTATGCTCAACGATGTGTAAGGCGTAAGGCACTACATAGTGAAACTGACCATAATTTTGTAACATCCTGTAACCTAGAATCAATTTTAAACCATCAACCACAGATACTAGACATGGCGATGCACACACTGATGATTAATTAAATAGCTACTTAAACCTAGAAAATACCCATGGATATATCTAAAATTACATAAATAGTTTTCCGGGATTCGAACCCAGGGCTTCCAACTTCATAGGCAGTTAACCATCTAGTCTAAACCGTCGTAAAATGGATAGTTGAGGGCGAAAATGACATCAGATTTATCCATACCATTACAGCATCTCCGAAACAGTAATACCGCAGTGACAGTGAACTATAGGTATTTCTCGCAGTGTTGCCAACTTGCAACAAGAGATGTATCAATGTCTACTCAGTACCTCGTGCCGACACTCTGGGGAATGAAATATTTTGGACAATCGCTAAAGATGGAGGACGTGTCAACAGTTCAACAGCCGCCATATTTGTGAAGACGACTTCGAGATTTGTACGAGATCGAGATGCGATCGCGACGACTCACTATGAGATAGATATACAAGATATATCAAAAATGGGGTGTGGATCAAGGGCATATTGGATAGCGCATTGCGATTCCAAATATGCATTTGTTTATATTTCTATTTTTTGTATATTTTTGTTTACATTGATATTTTTGTTTACATTGATATTTTTGTTTACATTGATATTTTTGTTTACATTGATATTTTTGTTTACATTGATATTTTTGTTTACATTGATATTTTTGTTTACATTGATATTTTTGTTTACATTGAAATTGCTTGTGTATGACAACGATTTTAATTACGTCTTTGGGAAAAAAGTTTCTTGTTATTTAAAACGGAAGCACTTGTGTCTTACCTTTAGTACGTATTTAATTTACAGAAGGCTATTCACGGTTACATACCATTAAAAATATTTAAGAAAAGTAAAGATATGTAGCCGTAGTATTTAAAACATCATTACAGGTGTTCATTTTTTTTAATGTATAAATGCCTGCATTTTTATTTACATGACTTGTATTTTTTTTTTCATTACTGTTATAACTTATACCTGTTTCCGGCTTGACGTTGACTTTTGGGACCTATTGTAAACTACATATATGCATATTTATACATATTTCAGACTGAATAAACACGTAAGTAATAAACACTCCTAAGTATACCTCTTCAACCTACAACTCCGCACCTTACTTAATTCAGCCATCAAATATTTGTATACGACGGCTAAACTCTTGACAGTTCGAAAACACCGACCGCTTGCTACCTATGTGGACAGCCTGTCAGTTCGCTGCTTAACGTTAATCGGATGGTTGGTTTAAATGACGGAAACTGCACGGGACCTATTACAGCCTTTTCACACTTGAGCGATTTCTATACAAATCTCGATCGCGGCGATCACGCCGCGAGATCGCCGCGTTCGAGTTTTGTATAGAAATCGCTGGCAAATCGCTTGCAAATCGCTCAAGTGTGAAACCTCACTTACTGTAAATGATTTGTATGAACAGCTTTCTCACAAGAGTGACTGTTTGAAGCATCATTTGATTACAAATTTTGTGATAGTTAGAGTATTAGCATAAATATTTGAAATTAATGTTTATAGTTATGAAGTGACGCCAGTGTAGATTTTAAGGAATAAGTGTTTGTGTTTACTTTACGATCAGAAATAATTGTTCTTAATATTCAGTCACAGTTAAATATCCAGGTTCAACTCGTAATTTACCCCTACAAATCCCGTTTAATCGTAAAGTTCCCAACGAACAAACTTTAGGTATGGGGAGGAGGGGGTTAGGGCACCTCGATACGGTTTTTATTGTAATGGCCATAAGATAGGCTACAATAAACAATTGAGATGCATCAAGTGGTTATCTAGGCACATTTTTAGGAAATGAGTTACCAATTTGTTATGTATACTATTAACTGATTGAATGTCCAAGTTAGGACATTCAATTAGTAATGATCCATTTTGTACATAAAGAACCCCAACAAGGGTTACATTGATGCACATCCGGGGCACGTTGATTGATCTTACACTTTCATAGTATATGTTAATGAATATGTTTAAAATGCAATAAACATCTTCAAAACTCGTGTTAGCCTTTCTACACGTAAACATACAACGGATAACACTTTTTGTCTTCTCCGTTATTTTTTACGCTTCAATGAAAAAACATGTACTTTTGTTGAGAACTTTAGGAAACACAAACTGATGGAAAAATATTTTCAGAACTTCCACAGTAACTAATTCATCTATCTATTTACACGTACACGGGGTTATCTTGGGTTCTGTTATTTTTTTCTACCTATGTTTGCTAGGATTAATCCCTTTCAATGTTTATACACTCACCGGCAGAAAATTTGGCCCAAAAACTTTTCGTGATTTCAAACTATAAATTGAATAAATTAAATAATGTTTTTCTGCATTAGTAGACTTTTTTCTCATTTGGGCCAAATTTTCTGCTGGTGAGTATATCAATGTGACTCAAGAATTGTTCATGACAAAAAAAAATGATAAAACTGCCATTGCATTTATCATTAAATAGCTTTTCTAATCAATAGCTAAACATTTTACTAACTCCACATTATTGATTTTCATATATGTTTTTTTTTAATTTTTATCAAATAATATTCTATTTTGTATCTAATAATATTTTCGTCCAAACCTCTAAAAACGTATTTGTGCATGTCAGCGTGTGGTTTTTATAAGTCGTCGGTGAAACTCGTGCAGCCTATTGGTTGCGTAGGTAAATATAAATAAATATTTGCGGACAATCTTACACAAATCGACCTAGTCTCAAACTAAGCAAAGCTTGTACTATGGGTACTAGACGAAGATAAACATACTTATATAGATAAATACATACTTAAATACATAGAAAACATCCATGACTCAGGAACAATATTCGTGCTCATCACACAAATAAATGCCCTTACCGGGATTCGAACCCAGGACCTCTTGCTTCGTAGGCAGGGTCACTACCAACTAGGCTAAAGCGGTCGTCACGGTGCATGAATTAACCTTCAACTAATATGATTCTTTCAATTTTAAAGTCCATTGAATGTATGCGCCCCTTGTACCAATGGTGCCCTTTTCCCCCTACGCAATAACAGTATCCAGTGTTTTCTGTGTCAGTCCCCAGAAACCAAAAGGAACGATAACGCCTGACCGATCCAATAAGTACAACTCCTCAGATAGCAAAACCGAGTGGACCAGTCGAGATCAAATTTCGCGTGAGTCCGCAAATTGTCTGTTTGCGGTGCGATTCGTTAGTAAATAGCTTTTCACAGTTCGCGGCGAATGCTTGGCAGCAAAAGTTGAGAACTATATACGTGGCCGAAAGGTCGTTTGTGGGAATTGAATCGAATTCTCAGCTGGATTGTTTCAGGGTAGTTGTGATTTCGTTTGGGCATCTCGATGTTTACCTGTAAATAGTTAAACGTCCTTTTGGAATTGGATGGAGGAAATGGTGGAAGCAACACAGAGGTCGTTGCACGTATTGCCACACTCGCGTTGGTTCTAATAAAGGAAGCAATGCTAGTTCACAGCTTTCAGGGCAATAGTCTGTGTAACAATTATCGTAATTAATTTAGGTACAGTCACCAGCATCTGCCATTACAAAGCGCTCATAAATATCTGACACTTATCTATTTCTGGAGCCGTTAGGAAGTATCAAATACATATATTTACCCGCCTTATTATGGGCAGATATTCATGCTGATGACTGTACGTAAATTGCTTTACAATTTTGTTGAGCCAACTTGCAAATCTTTTTCTTCTAGGTCGTATCCTTTTTGCTGAGGGTCTTGACTACGACGATTTCTGTTAATTTGTTTCAAAGTATTGCTTGAATCGGACACTTATTATACCCAGGTATCTTGCAAACGAAACCTGAGGACTAACATACTCTAGGCAAAATACGGTTTCGAAAAACATTAATTTATAATAGCGTTTTTTCTGTTTATTTCATTTTAAAACGTTATTCTAAGATACTTTATTCAAGAATCCCAATCGGTAGGGCCCTGGTGTGGGACGCGACGTGCGTCGATACGTTCGCACTGTCCCACATACAGGCAACACGGTCTCAGGCTGGCGCTGCGGCTGATCAGGCCCAATTACTTAAGCGCCGCAAATACTCTTCTCTAGTTCAGAACTACGAGTTTGCGGCGCTTGCAGTTGAAACGATGGGACCCTGGTCAGCCGACATGAAGACCTTCATGAGAGCCCTGTCGTCGCGGCTGGTCCACGCCTCAGGGGACCCCAGAGCTGGCGCGTACTTTTCCCAAAGGATCGCTCTCGCGGTCCAAAGGGGAAATGCCGCCAGCGTCATGGGGTCCATGCCGCAGGCGGAACTTTTAGACGGTCTTTTTTTTGTAATTAGTTTTAAATTTTTCGTTTAGTTTTCAGCTTATTTTATCCTTAGTTAAGTATACTTTAAATAAAGTATACATTACTACTACCATTTTAATTCAATATTTTATTAACAATAAACTAACAAAAAACTTAAGAATCCCACAAACTTATATAAGTAGTATATTAATTATATAAATATATCCGGAAGTAATTATATAAATTTAAATTAAGCATTCATTGTCTTTCTTAAATGGGTTTATTTAATAAAAACAAACAATAAAACAACAACTTAACCTACAAAGACAAAAAAAAGACTATAAATTAAAACTTAAAGATAAAAAATTTGGCCCAAATCGCTGTCAGCGGGTAGTGTGCCCAGAAGGCTGGCAGCATTGCCACGCTGGATGGCAATGCTAACTCTTTGAGCAAAATATAGGCCAGCCCTCTGGTCACCGCTGGCGTCTATTAGGCGCGCCGACAAATCCTTATAAAGTCGGCGCGCGCTTGGACCCCATGGTCCCAGTGTTTCGACCCCAAACGCCTCAAATAAGTAACCACTCCCTAGGGAGGCATACTTGCGGCGTTTGAGGTCTTCTGCGGAGGATGCGGCCGAGCCAGCATTAACTCTGGTGCCCGAAAGATGGGTCGGCGCCAAAGTGTCTACACACGTAGCGTCCCATACCAAGGGACGACCCAACTTCCAGGGCACCAGCGTCATGCCGTCAGGCCTCTTGCCGTCGTCCCTTGCGAGCCCAACAGGTTCGAGGACAGCTGGGACTTTGGCACTAGCTAGGGCCCTTCGAAGGATGTCGTTGATGGCCACGTGCCGGGGTATGCGGCCAGCACTTCTCCCGCAGGAGAGACCATGGTGGCCAAGACTATCTACCATGTTACCACACTGACAGCGATGTGGGATATTCGTTGCAGTCCCTATCCGCAAACTGGTTGCCAATCTGAAAGTGGTTTGTTTTGTTTGATTCATATTGAATATTTTAAAGCAAATGTAAATAAACCAAAATAAAGATTAAAGCATTTATTCATATTTATTCTGACTTTTCAGGAGCTAAGTAAGTTAAATTGGTAGAGTATCTAAATATGCACACATTTTTTAGTTGCCTTTTTGCATTTTTTTCTAAAACGATTATTTGCTCAAACGAGACTAACTTGAACACACGATTTTTTCTTACTTTGCAAAGTTTAGAGTTAAGTTATATATTTTTTTGAGTCTGATTTTTTGTCGGATTTTTCCTCTAAGTAACTGTTTAATGGATAATATATCCGTTACTTTAAAAATATCTACTATTATAAATTATTTTCAAATTTGACATTTTTTCGATACAAGTTGTCAGTTTATTGCCTCGACTATAAGTCCTAAGGTGAGCGGCGAGGCATGCGAGACCGAAAGAAGAAACAAATTATCCTTGAGAAATATCTTGGTTAGATACGAAGCTCAATAATATTTACCTACTGGCAAGGTGCCACACGATTGAGACGAAGAATAATACCATTCTTAGTTATAAACTTACTAATTCTAAAACCTTTAAGTAACATAAATAGATTTTTGTTTTTGCATAAATCCAATAAGTCGAACCATTGATAAAAATATTTTCGCACAGGAAAACTAAATGCAGTATATATTTAAAAAACCGGCCAAGTGCGAGTCGGAATCGCGCACGAAGAGTTCCGTACCATTATCTATAAAAACGGCAAAAAAATCATGTCTGTTGTATGGGAGCCCCAGTCCGACTCGCACTTGGCCGGTTTTTTAGTATTTGTTGTTATAGCGGCAACAGAAATACATAATCTGTAAAAATTTCAACTCTCTAGCTATCACGGTTCTTGAGATACAGCCTGGTGACAGACAGACGGACGGACGGACGGACGGACGGACAGCGAAGTCTTAGTAATAGGGTCCCGTTTTTACCCGTTGGGTACGGAACCCTAAAAACAAAAAAATGGATAAAATTATCTCACACAAGGAACTTATATGAATCACTACTAATTTATTTATCAAAACTAGTGTTGGCCATAAACCTTTATCATCGATTTTCTCAAAACTAGGTTTGTCATACTTATCGGGTTTCACCAGGCTATTCTCAATATATTGATTTTCAGTGCTTAGCTGTTGCTTTATTTTATTTTTCTCTTTTATTATTGTTAAACGGTCATTGGTAGCGTAAACTGAAAGAAATAACGCAATCAAATATGACTTTCAATATACTCATGTGATGATGATGATACATACAACGTGCAAAAATGTGAATAAGTGCCCTTTCGTTTTGTTATGAGTGCGTGTACACACAATAACAATTCACGTAGTTTCACGGAGTGGCATCCATTTTATGTGGTTAAATCCCCTCGTAAAGCTGCTGCAGTAATGTTTAAATGAATATCGCATCAGGAATGTACGACATACGTGTAAAGTAATTGCATTTTCATTTAAAAAGCAATGCAGAAAATATTCCCTCAGCGGTAATGGTACGAGTATGCTTCAAGCTAATTCAGCAATGATGTGGCATCACCGCGTAAAGGGCACCGTTCTGCGTTTTATGCATCCGACGTGCGAATGCATCCAATTTGCAGTAAAGTAAAAACTTAAGCGGGCAAGCGATAATCGACTATAGCATAATAATAAAGGAAACACCGTAAGGTATGAAATTGCTCGTGAATCTCTACGGGCTCTTCGTCTCTTTCAATGACTACGACACGTATGAGAGCCAAGCAGGAAAATGAGAGGGCTTCCTCCCTCAATTCCTAAAATTAACTAGAGGCTTTTGAGCGATGTCAATTCAACACGTTTGAAATTAGCGTTTTGTCCTTACACTGTAGATGCAAAATTCTTGCCTAATCAAAAGATCAATCGATGATAATAACAATTATGCATAAGCTAAAATGGCATTTCATGGGATAACTGTATATAAGTGACGCCGACGTTCTAGAGCCGATTGTAACCGAAAATAGGGTTGAGTGTCCTTACATAATTGGATTAATTTTCCTTTGTTGAGGCAAATAAAACAAATGCCATATTGTGTAAATAAGTAAAGACTATGCTATGGACAAAAGTTTCTTAGATATTTATTACACAACGTTAAAATAGAAGGAAGACCTTACTCAGCGTCTATCGTATTTTCTAGAAATTTTTGGTCCCCATATGCCTATTTGAAATCTCGTTTAAATTCTTAGATCTGTATTCGAGAACAGATTTACAAAACAACATACAAATGTCGCGCGTTTAATAGTATAGGATACTCTCTACTGAAAGTCGTGTCTTGAGACAACACTATTTGCTCAAGCTGCTTTAGGTATTGTGGGTTCGATATTTCTAACCGCAATTTTTTTGGGAATAAACTTTGAAGCTTGTGTTAACATAATTTTTCATATCTCATGCTCGAAAAGTGTGTCATATTAGGCTTAATAAGCGGGGCTAAAGTAGTACATTTAGCCCCTAGGGAAAATATGTCTACATATTTATGATTTTTAAGACATTTAATTTGACCAATCAAAACACTTCACCATACTAAATCCACCAATCACAACTCTTTCAAAAAACATTTATCTTTGCTATCAACCAACCAGAATACCTACAGCTACATATTAAAATCGACCAATCAAACATCAGGTGTTTTTTAGTCCCTAATTCCAAATCATTTAAATCCACCAATCACAACTCTTTCAAAAAACATTTCTCTTTGCTATCAACCAACCAGAATACAGCTACATATTAAAATCGACTAATCAAACATCAGGTGTTTTTTAGTCCCTAATTCCAAATCATTAAATAAGAAAACGCCTCACGCTAAATTGAACAATCTCTTCGCAGTGAAAGTTATTGATTGTGGATGGATAATCTTTGCTTTACTATTTTCTCGCAGTCGAAGTGAAAAGTAGAGTGTATAACTCGGGTCTAAAAGCCATATTACCCCTCGAATTATTTTCCCTCGCTTCGCTCAGGAAAATATCCATCTCGTGGTAATATGGCTTATTTTAGCCCCTTGTCATACAATCTACTATTGATTACATTAATGTAATGGGGATGTTCGCAGAGGCGTGAGTAGACTGTTTCTACACCACCATGCGTAAGAGATGCGCATCCCTGGCGCGCCGTGCCTTCGCCAGCGCCAACACCGTCCTGAACATGATCACGAGCCGACTTGATTGCCCTTATATTAGTAATTGCTGCCTTCTGCACATACGTCCTAACTCGTAGACTAGTTGCATTATTATTATGATTGATACTGAAACTGAAACTGTATTCTGACATTTTTACATTTAAATTTTGTTTATTTTATTTCGTAATTATGACATGATGATGTACCTACCTACTAACATTAGTTGTAAGCATTTACTAACAAGAATTATCCGAGTTGGTCTTTGAATAAATAAATAATAATAATAATAATAATCCTGGCCCCGTAGGTAGCATGGTTGGCCTTGTCACGCGATAGGTGATAGGATAGAGCGTGCGTCACTGGCTGACACCGTTTGATAGAACAAGACGATGCTCTTATCTTGTCACTTGTCGCGTGATAAGGCCAACCATGCTACGGCTCCTGGGTATTCCTGCGAAAGTAGGCATTTAGCGCTGTCCCGGCCGCGCGTTAATACTTTGCGCGGAGGCAGCGAGCGCTGTGAACTCATGGGCCCGCCAGTGTCACAGTACCTATAGAAATATGACTTTATTTTGAATTTAGAAATACATTTATGATGATCAAAGTTTAGTAAGTCATTAATATGAATTTGAATACGTAATAAAAATTGGATCATGATCGTGTAACTGAATACGACTTTGACTAGACTAGATCCTTAAGTAATACATATTTATTTTCAGATTTTTAAATCCTATTTTCAACGTCTGAGATTTTTAAAAACTCAAAAACGCGGCCTCCGTTAGAATAATCTGTTTCCGTCCTACCATCAACATCAACAATATCTACATACAATTCAAAACACAAATTATACTTGACGCGTCACACAAAAGACCCGCGCCACAATACCATGTTCGATAATTAAGTTAACAACGTATAAAATGCCTGGAAACTTTTTACCAACCCAATTGGAACCGTCGTTATCCACACAGCGACATCACGCTGACTCATTCGAACAGCGTTGATGAAAACCAATGACGACGCAGTTTCGTGCTCATTAAAACTATTTAAAACCTAAATCACATGTGCCCATTATTTGTTTATTTGTGTTAGTTTAAACTAATATTATAAAGAGACAGTATGATTCTTTCACCAGTAGATATATGGATCGGACTTTCGGGATGGACATAGGCAATCACTGCTATTAGGCTTGCATACATATATTGTATCGCGTCTCTGCCTGGATTATCCTACCAATATTATAAATGGGAAAGTTTGAATGTTTGGAACCTATTTTCGTATGCATATATATGTTGAAATGCCCGCGCGCCTTATTACAGACTACCTTCCGCCCACGACTTCATTTGCGTGTACCCGAGATAAAAGCTGTCCTATATTTTAATCCAGGCTATAAACTATCTTCGTGCAAAATTTCAATCCCTCTCAATGTTTAGCCGTTAAAGCGTGATTAAGTAAAAAACATCTAACCATCTAAACTTTCGCATTTATAATATTACTAGCTTCCGCCCGCGACTTCGTCTGCGTGGACCCGAGATAAAAACTATCCTATATTTTAAAACAGGCTATAAACTATATTCGTGCAAAATTCCATCCAAATCGGTTGAGCCGTTTAATCGTGATTGAGTAACAAACATCTAAACATCCAAACTTTCGCATTTATAATATTACTAGCTTCCGCCCGCGACTTCGTCTGCGTGGACCCGAGATAAAAACTATTCTATATTTTAAAACAGACTATAAACTATCTTCGTGCAAAATTTCATCCAAATCGGTTGAGCCGTTTAATCGTGATTGAGTAACAAACATCTAAACATCCAAACTTTCGCATTTATAATATTAGTAGGAATAGGATTATTAAACAAGCTGCGAAAGATAAAGGAGTTTTGTGGCCGTGAGGCCAAAGTCCCGATGGCGAATATTTGACGTCTTCTATTTGCAACCTCCCAGGCTGCTTGATTCAAATAAGTATAGTGCTGTAGAGGTTTAACATACTACCTGTACAGTACCTCCTAAACATTTCATCTTTCAATATGCTACAATACGTTTTGGCTCGATTTTATAAAACCCCATTAGTAATGCAAAAAAATACAGAGTTACTAAAATTGTACGTGACATTCGGTCCGAATAACGGATCTTTATAAAACCGGGCCTTAGGAGAGGTATACTAACATCTTCGTAATATAGCGAAAAATGGCAATCCACCGGAAATAACGACGGTTAAGCGGGAGATATCCGCCAAGTCCCGGAAACACGTCGAGGCGCTTCCTCTACGCCGCGGACGGAAGGACGGCCATTTGACGCATTGTATCACTTATGAAAATGTTACCAGCGAGCTGTACTCATAATTTCAACATGATTTATTTATTTATTTATTTATTTATCAAAAACATGTTAACACGACATTACAGTAAAAAAACCAATGCGTCATGGAACGAAACTAAACAAGACAAAACATATATAATTACATTGGTACAGTTGATTGCCGGTCATCCATCTCCTCACAGAATCTCAGACATTCACTGCACACATACATCCATCGCCACGCAAGTAAGTCACACTCCGGTGCTGATGCCAAGAGCGCGTTGAGTTGTGAGAGAGCGCGGATCAGCGGCGAGTTCCTGCGTGACACAGTGCGCGCTGCCGGCACCGCCAATAAATCGCGTCGGCGTGCCCTGAGCGTTATTTTGGGGATATCCGGAGTATACAGTCGCACAAGGCGACTCACTAGCTCAGGACAATCTGACTCACCGCGTATGATCCGACACGCAGTCACCAACAAATTGATGATACCACAAAATAGACAATAATTATAAAGCGCAGAAAGATCACTGCCTCGAGGATGAGTTAACTAGAGGCGCGATTCCATTTGTATTATTAACAGACGGAGACGTCCCTAGGTTATGGCTTTTGTTCGTATGTCTGTCTGTGTCTGATTTTGAAAGACAGAACATGAATAACCTAACGCTACAATATTCCGGGGACGTCACATTAAAAATGATGCATCGGATCCTAGATGCTTGACGGAAAAATATATATGGCGTGTGTAACTGTATGATTATTAATACTATATACTGTATGGTAAAATATGTCAGTTCATTTTATTTTGTTCTAAAATTGTATGAAACAAAAAAATCTTATTTAAATAAAATATATTTCATTTCTCATGCTCGAAAAGTGTGTCATATTAGGCTTATTAAGTGGGGTCTGTAGCCGCGTCCAAACGATCAAGCGTGGTTGACTGCATACAGGGCATAAACTATGAGATTGAGTAGGATAGACTGCTGTCTAACTCGCTTTATCTTATGCCCAGTGTGCTGTTTGGACGCGGCTGTAGACAGTTTTTCATTCAGCATTTCTTCGTGGTGTCAAAGCCATTTATTAAAAAAATCATGCGATCATGCCGCCAAATTGAAAGATTTCGCCGTGGAATTTACTATTTATTGTGCATTTATAATAATATTTGTTTTTACTATTTTCTCGCAGTCAAAGTGAAATGTAGTGTGTAACTCTGGTCTATAAGCCATATTGCACCTCGAATAATTTTCCCTGACTTCGCTCGGGAAAAAAACCATCTCGTGGTAATATAACTTATTTTAGACCTTTTTCATGCAATCTACTATTCTGCCGCTTTAAGAAAAAAAACCAGTGACAAAAAGTAAGTATCGAGATAAATGCAATAGTTATTTACGATACAAGTGCAGAAAATAGGAAATTCCTATTCGCACGTGTATCGTACAACGTTTTACAGTACATATGGCTCTTTAAAGTTTCAACATATGCACGGAAAGTGCTCATTTCCACACTCGTGCGGATAAGTAACACCATGTGTACTGTAAAAAACTTTACACTTCTGTTCAATTGGTTTAATTTAAAGTACAAAGCTGAAACTTAACTTGAGTCCGAGACTGTTAAAAACTCAATTTGACAAAATTTGTCACTTATGGTTTTTTTCTTTAAGGCGTCAGTATTTCTACTTACTACTCAGTAATAACTTAATTAAAAATACCCATTTGCCTCTTTTGTCTTGGACTTAAGATATTACGCCGCATCAAGCGTTATAAGCAAATGTAATACTTTTATCTCTAAATAAAAAAAATTACTTGAGTCCACTTTGGAGAGTTAATTTATAAATTTGGGCGTGTAATTATGGGCCTTTTGAAGGTACGCCAGATTTAAGTGCAAATATTAAACACTTAAAATATACCTCATATGTCAAACCGAAAAGTATCCAACGTAAATTTAATGTTAATTAGTAACTTAGATAAATAGGACTGCCATCTGAACATCTGTAGTTTCTTAATCTCGATAAAAAGACATACATAAGTCATAAGCTCATCAATCATCATAATAATTTAACAAATAAAACGTGTTAATGTGACGGACCACAGATTGTTTATTGTACTGTTCGATACTTTTACAATTGGGTTGTGTTCTCATGTTAAAATTGATAGCGCAGTGTTGCTAAATTGATAGTAAACCTTCAAATAAATGCAATTAAGTATAAATTACGAAATATAATTAAAATCATAAAAAGATATGGCCCTTGAAAGTTTACAAAAAATATGCATTTTTTTTATTGTCCAAAAGTAAATTTAAAGCTACCAATAGAATCCTTACGCTTTTATACAAACAATATTGTATGACAACTATGGTTCTAAACGCAGTATTTCGGAACCGAAACAGCAATTTACTTGATTTTCCATATAACGACTAGTACAAATATTACCCTGTGACGTCATGATTCAATGTTAATCAGTATGGAACGTTTTCGGCTACCGCCAGCGAGGTCCGTCTTTAACTCAATTTTTGGGTATTTATGTTCTTTAATTGTACTTACTCCCATACAAACATTTGTTCCACACCAAAAACTGGTTCGAATGGCATCGTAAAAAAAAATTAGGACACAAGCCTATTAACAAGTAATTGATAAAACGCTAAACAAACCCAAACAGATACTACGAGTAGAAGCTAATGACGATAATCAAGTTATAGCATCAACAGCATCGCTGAAAGCAAACATCTAAGAACAATAAAACAGTTATCAAGCTAATGTAAGCAGATTGCCGAGTTTGTCGAGTTTCCGCCTTGCTTTGGTGAGAAATTACTGTCGTGACAATTGGGCAGCAGGTTGTGATACTAATTTGCAAATTGTTCAGTGAATAGGGGTGTAGACACTAAATAAAATAACCAATAATGTTGTATTTTCTCGAAAAAGGATTAAAAATGTAGTCAAACTGAGAAAAAAACAACACAAGAGGTTAAATAATCACAAATTTATAAGTGTCCAAAGTTTTAAGAGGGGGTATGTTCTGTCCCTTCTCCGCAAAACGCACGTTCATATGAAACGATTGTCATTTACTATAACGCCCGATAGTCGTGACTTCACAAATAACGAGCGTTTTCTCTCTCTAATAAACAATATTAAAACTGTTGTAGGTTGTAGCTTCGTAATTTTTTGAGATATTTGAATGGGATTTTCGTCTTCGGGCATATTTTTTTGCCTTCTCTCTTTTGAAGTTATAATAAATTTAGAGTCTGCACCCCTATTTAAATCTGAATTAGTGCTTAAAGTTGTAAGTTTGTAAAGGGGTTTTGTTCAATATATAATGACCTACATAATAATACCCAAGCAGAAATAATGTTTACTCGTCAATCAAATGTATATGCTGGCTTGGCTTGTATGTGTTCGCACCTTGTATGGACGCGCACATTATTGACGCGATAAATAATCAACTTTCTGTCGCGATTTTGCCGAGCGACTAAGTACATTATAGGGTTCTTCAACAAAGAGTGAACACGTTTATAAAGAGTCGGCAACGTGCATCTTGTCGCGTTATCCACTCCACACATATATGCCCTTGTGGCACGGACGTGGACCGACTGGGTTACCATGGACTAGGTATGTTGTCAAAAAAAAACCGGATCAGTGCGAGTTCAACTCGCGTGGTGAGGGTTCCGTAAAATTGCATCAGGCGCTCCATAGTGTATTTTACACAAAAATATTGAGAATTTTCCCGTTACTTTGAATACTCAAACTTCTTATTTGGGTCACCAATTTACATTATGTTTACCAAATTTCAACTCAATCGGTCCAGTAGTTTCGGAGCAAATCGGCTGTGACAGACGGACAGACAGACGCACGAGTGATCCTATACCTAAGGGTTCCGTTTTTTTTCCTTTTGAGGTACGGAACCCTAAAAAGTGCAGGCTGCTTTTCAAGACATGCGACACATAATGACATAATTCGCCCGTCTGTTGCCAGCATCAATGTACCTGCGCTTCTTGATGTAACTGGTGACCGTAAGAGCGCGGCTTTGTCGCGCAATGCATTGCAATTCAGCGAGGATTGCCGTCGAGGGCCTTTTTAGATTTAATTTATTTAATGTTAATTTTACATTTCATGAATACTTACATACCCGTAAGCAAATTAGGAGTGGGAATCAAGAGGGGAGGCAGTGGGACGCTCTATAGGCTTGTAATTTTTTTTTAATTATCATCTTGTATATACTTATTCAATTCAATTTATTTAATTCAGACCAAGTCCATAAATAATGTTAGGTATTAAAACAATACAATACCTACAAAAACTCTTTATTGCACACCTCACACAAACAAAGCAGTTCAGAGAGAAACAATACAATAATATGTAGGTAGAAAAAACAATGGTAGCCTAATTTCCATTTAAAAAAATCAAAGCTATCCATTACTATTCTTTGCAACCAGTATACTGACATATCTGTCTAGGATTCTTGAAATGTATTTTGGGGGTGTATGAAGCATATCATTAAAAAAAATGTTGTTTAAAAATATTTCATCAACAAAAAGGATTTGAAAAACAGAGTCTTCGCTTGGAAACTTGGTTTCAGAGAGATAAATCTCTGTTTTTCAAATCCTTTTTGTTGATGAAATATTTAAAAGAAAATGTTTTTGATGATATGCTTTATAAATCCCCAAAATAAATTCCAAGAATCCTAGATGGATTTATCAATACACAGGTTGCAAAGAATATTAATGGGTTTTCCAGTATTCTGGAGAAATTGAGATATAAACCGACAGCCATTTGGGTCAAGAGGTCGTCCTCGTTAGGATGAAATAGGTTGGAATCTCAGCATTATGGATCTTTGGTTACCGTAAAAAGTCGGTAATTATCATGACTCAGCGCTGGTGGCAACTTTAACAATTAGAATGATTTAATGATCATCTTAACTTTGTTATTAAATATTTACTCCGTTTTGCCGGAACAATCGGGTGTAAGTACCTAAACTTAATAAAGCCTTTTGATTTGGGTTATATATTATGTAAGCGGGTGTTTAAGTTACAAACCCAGGGGTTGTAGGTATATGTAGGTACTTTAACAAGACTACATTCATTCTCCGTTAAAAGGTTACTGAAACTAGTAACATGATATATTAAATTCTTATAAAATAAAACTAAAAGCTTCGGCTAAAACTCAAATTTCCATGGATTTTTAATTATATTGTAATCATAAACCAATAACCACTCAACCACAATTAAATCACTTATAAAAATATCGTTAAGCAATATTTTTATAAGTGATAGTATGAACAAATTGCGTCAGCAACAAAACCAAAGCTGAATAGATGTTTTCAACATTGTGTAAACCAGATAGACCGGAAAGGCTTTTTTTTTAAATACCGCCACGTTACAGCGCGGACGCTAACACGATAAACTTTCCAATACATTGGTGGTATTGTGTGTACTGGAACAAATGTTTTCATTCTCCTGATGTATTTGTACTGTCAGCATCATATGTAGGTTTTAAGGTGGTTCTATGGCGTTATTTCTTAGAAATAAGATCGAAAAGTGTCTACATGTTTCTGAAAGTATATGTATTATGGTGATATTCAAATTAGCAACTTTCTATGGAGGTCAATAAGTCTGTTATTATGAAGTACGTAACGGTAACATTCGAAACTACTAAGCGTACCTACGTTCCATGTTTATCATTAATTTCACAATAAATTCACGTAGGTATCATCAGTAGTAGATAAAGATGATAATGTTCGTACTTGGAATTGGACGTATTTAATTAATAAATATTAGGGGACATATGAAATCATTTTTACTTTTGGAACATTGAATGAATAAAAAAAACCGGACAAGTGCGAGTTCAACTCGCGTGTTGAGGGTTCCGTATATAATACACTAAAATATTGAGAATTTTCGCGTTACTTTGAATACTTAAACTTCTTATAGGTTTTCCTGTAATCTTTAGACAAAGAACTATTTTCCATATTTTTTTCAGAATTTTAAGCCTAGTAGTTTCGGAGATAAGGGGGGGATGGTCAATTTTCGTCTTTTTTCCTAAATTACTTCAAACCCGTTTTTGCTAAAATTATAAAAAAATATATATCTGAGATGCTTAACAACAACCCCTTTCATTTGATATCAGAATTCATTAATTTACTTTACGCGTCCATCTTTGGGTCACCAATTTACATATGTTTACGAAATTTCAACTCAATCGATCCAGTAGTTTCGGAGCAAATCGGCTGTGACAGACGGACAGACAGACGCACAAGTAATCAATCACTCGTGCGTCTGTCTGTCCGTTTAAGTCCGCTATAAGGGTTTCGTTTCCCAATACCTGCACAAAATTTGGCACATTAAATATTAATTCATATAGCAATAAAGGTAAAAACAGTATGTCAATTATTAGAATTAAGGTGTCAATTGTTAGAACGTTTTACCTTAGGTAGGCAACAATGTTACACACGCAATAAACTACAGGTATTCTTAATTTACTGAAAATACAATGCAGTGCGACAAATTCTCATGGCGACAACGTTAGTTCCTCTTAACAGTAAGTATTTCAAAGCCCCACGCGGGAATATAAATTTTCCTATCCTGTATTCTCACAAAAAATAGCTTAAATTTATGTTCAACTCTCTCGAGATAGGTATTCGTTTGCAAGGTAATGGATTTTAAGGAATACTTCAGCTTAGAAAAACTTTGGTTTGGCTGGTTTTTGACTACCGAAGAAATATGTCCATTAGTTAACTTAAAATAACTGACTACAGTATAGCGAACATAACATCACGTTATACAATTCGCGCGGAGTAATTGTAGTATAAACGAACGTTGATGCAATTCATCAAGGTATCTGCATAATATTACATTTCATCCTCACCCTAGTTCTGAGATTTGTGGAACCTGATATAGGTTTGGGTACTGATGTACAGAATACCTATGTATTCCGTACAACACAAACCTATTCCATCTTCCCAGCGAAACTATCCTGTAACTAGTTTCATACTACCTTGCAAGTTATTTTATAGTATTGGACGAAGTTTATTTCTACTTACGATATGCGAATGCTCGTCGTTTATGGCTCCAGGCTATTCGGTAACAGGCTGTCAACTATTCATAATTGAATCCATGTTTCCGAATGCCACAGTTTCATACAATACATGTAAATCAGTCTAAAATTTAGTAGTCTAGTAGGTACAGTGACTACGTGTAGTAAATAAGGGTAAATAGTGTAAGGCCACTTTCGTATTAGGAGTGGCGGAATGTGTATGCGTTATTTTGTTCTTTACCGAGAGCTTACCAGATTTCCTTTCTTGTCGGTATAATGCTGGTATTTTATTTGCGCTGTAGTTAATATTATATTGTGCAGAAGCGGGGCGGTACACATGCAGTTTTGCAATAGGTATGATAAGTTGATAATATTACTAACATCATTATTTAACATTCATATTCCAAAGGCTTAATATTTATGTACCTACAGTCGAGGTCATAAATATATGTACGTTCCGAAAGGTTCAAAAATATCTGAGCAACGTATGCCTTTAAGAATAAAGTCGTGTTCACATATTTTGATCACTTTGACCGTGTTTATGTTTTTGAACTCGACTAAAGATTTTATGTCTTCAGCGGATTTTATTGTGAGTTAATCTAATGCACATACATTTAATAAGTCATATAATAAATTGATCGTCAAAACAACACTTGTTTCTGTCAATATATATCCTTGACATTCAGCAGTATTGGATATAATATAAGGACCTTCGTAATATTGGTTGAAGATCAGAATAAACAAAGGAGAGAGGATTCATATCGACGCAATCAATATTGTCTTCAGTCCAGCGTATTTTTACTCCCCAGTAACTCTCGTAAGTTTACGTAATGTGGGTGTTTACGCAAATCCGAACAAACAACAGATTTATGTCTTGTAAGACTCAGTAAGTATGTACCAAAATCTGTACCAGCTGGTCGATCACGTAACGCACTTTACGAGCGTCAGGTACTTAACGTCAATTATTGCATGGGAAAATGACAGTTGAATTATCCTAATGGACGTTCGAAAAGTTACGTGTGTTACCCCTCTGAACTCTGAAGTATATAATCTTTTGTTTCAGAATCAGAAATTTTATTCGTATAAACAAGAGTACAGAATGATGTTACCTAAATGATTTCGTAACATTATTATTCTGAAGCAACAAAATCTATAAACACTTATACGAAAATGTAACCCATTCCAGGCCAAGCAACGCAACCTGTGCTACGCCGTAGCGCGTAGCAGCGTCTTTCTGCTTGTAGTGGAAATCGTTCATATAGGCATGACTCATATATAAGTCATTGGCCTTGAATGGAAATTAAAAACCTAACTTAATACCTATAATCTGCGATCCACGCAAACCTTGCGTGCTGAGTTTGCCTGTATCTGTGTTACACTTATCCCTGTTTATTTTCTTCGAGCCTAAAGCAATACATGTCGAGGATCATTATGGTAAAGGTTAAGTACCATCAATAACATAATATTACCTTCTTGACCTATTTTGGTCTGATTCTCTACAAGTAGAATTATTTATATCATCGTACTTAAGTAAAGGGTGCAGTAATATACTTAGCTTAAGTACGCAAGAAGTTGAATAATATTGCAGGAGCTAATGTAGAGGGCGTGTCACTCGCCGGATGCTACGCGGCTTAGTCTCGGGATAAATACACATACTAAAAGCTGCCTCTTCAAAAATTGAAGCGGATTCCTTCTAAATTATGGACTGCCTTAAGGTTTTATTTAACTTGCCGAGATCCACATCTTATTTTGTGCTCTGTCACGGAATAAATAAATAATAGTACTTACGCACATAAGGTTATCTCTCTAAAAAAACCCTTTGTTGTTGGATGTTTGACAACTAGAAACTCAAGTTATGGCATCCCGTTCTACCGCATAGCACGCGCTCTTTTGTCTATGAGAGTTGTGAAGAGGCCTTTAGACCTCGCTAAATGCAGAGCACTATCTGCACTCACTGATTGAAGCTGATGAGATGGTTTATCTCCCAACTCCCAGTTAGTGCACTGCATTTAGCCAGGTCTAAAAGGCGCTATAATCGGCCTTTAGACCTTGCTAAATGTTGTGCACTAACTGCACTCACACTTGGAGCGAGATGGCTTATCTCCCCACTCCCATTTACAAACAAACTCACGCTATTGCTCAATGAGAAGGCTTATTACTCAATAGATACAATAAAAAAATTACAAATAAACGGATGGATCATTGGCCCAGCGCCGTATTAAACGGAAATCAAAAGAATAAATAATTGTAATGATATTAATATGTTGCATGGTAAAAACCTTAAAATATTGGGGTATATTGTATTTAAATTGTGACTTGTAAAATGCTTATTTTACCAATCAATTCTGTATTCTGTATTTAGTGCACTGCATTAAGCCAGGTCTAAAAGCCGCAGCTAGATCTAAAGGCCCCTTGACGTTTGCGTGTCAACGTCCTGGGCTGTTATTCGGAACGCGCTCATGCCTCACCTCATCCGTCACGCCTAACGAAACTAGACCTCTACCGACGCCTAGTTACTACGCATCGCGCCGTCAAGATATATTTGTGGGTTAGCGTTGAGGTGAGCTTAAAACAACTTACCAAATATCGGGGCTGGTACAACGCCGACCACTCTACAATGAGTGTCACTGTCAACCGCGTTTCAGCACAGAATGCTAAGGACTAGAAGGTCCACTGCTTTGACGTTAGCTATAAAATCGTAGCTATAAGCAATACCAGAGTACGATGACGTAAGAGAGGGTTCGACAGATGAAACCGACATTTAATTAAATTATTTTCGTCCTTACGTTTTACTAAAAATACTAGATCCCATATAGATCTCTAGAAGTAATAATTAAAGTAAAAAGTTAATATTTGTTTTGCAATTATTTTATTTCTTTAGCCATTTTACTCCTTAGGGCGGGTTTTTTTTTGGATGGAAATTACTCTGACAACTTAGATCTAAGAATACACTGGGAGGTTACCAAAGACAAGTGTCATTTCACGAAAACTTTTAGTGGGATAGGTCTGGCTCGGGTAAATTGCACCTCGGAGGTGCACCTGAACCGAGTTTAGCCGAAACAGCAACAGGAACAAGCCTGGCCATATTATGTTTATTTTGGCTTATGCAATTCCGAAGAGCTATCGCTAAACATAAGTAGCACGTAGAACCGATGGCCGTTTGGGCGGAAAGGTTCTTGAGTGGTGACCACGTACCGGAAGGCGCAGCGTGGGTAGGCCCCCACAAGGTGGACTGATGACCTGGTAAAGGTCGCGGGAGTCCGCTGGATGTGGGTGGCGCAGGACCGGTCATTTTGGCACTCTTTGGGGGAGGCCTATGTCCAGCAGTGGACGTCTTTCTGCTGATATGATGATGATTAATTCCGAAGCAGTTTTGAAATGGGCTGAAAGAACTATAGCCCATTCTAAAGACGATTCATATATGTATCATTCGAATAAGTTATTACGTCAAAAATGCGTTCAGTTCTACCACAGGATCCGCTCTCATCATAATGAATGCTTCGTGAGACAGAGCTTAAAACGAAATTATTTCTAGAATTCTTATCTTCTCGAACTTCTATCGTTGCAAAGAACTTCGCTTACACTTACTACTTATTTACTTTAGATACTTACTTTGTTTCGCCAAAGTACATATGATTCCTTTTACATTAATAGTAAGACGCGCAGCATCGGAATGAAACACAAGTCGTGTATCTGCAGAGTGCAATACAGTTATTATTTTTCGTCAACATCATGAACTTTAGATGAATGCGTAGGTACATTCTACAACAAGGAAATTGTGTGGATTCAGTAGATGGAAGTGAATTATTTATAATTACCAATAATATCACAATAATGCAAAAGACACCATATCTTGCCTTTGTCTGAGCATCGTGAAATCGCTGACATTATACAATGGTTCACACCCCACTTTTGCGACATCCTCAACATTTGAAATTGCAATACGCTACTGAATTTGGGCTGAATGGATTCATATCCCATTTTGGTTACACCCTGTATACAGTGTGTGTCTGTCATAAGAGCATTTATTTTAAGGAACGATAGCTTTCAGTGCTGTGAACCGTTTTATCGAAAAAATATAAAAATTACCTTTTCTAATGGAGAGCAGCAATGTACTGCTAACATTCACTTGACGTTTCAGAGAGGCAGAGCTAGTTACTGTCAGTTGTTAGCTTTGTTACCAATACATTGCGGGCCGAATTAATTTGTATGAAAAAAAAATAACCGTTTTTTTTTAAACTAGAGATACCAATTTACGTTCATTAGGGCTTATACTTTCAGCCCTTAAAATAAATGTTCTTGTGAAAGACACACACTGTATACCTACTTCTTAAAAAAAATGGCAGCGATGATTGTCCAGATCTGCTTGGTAGTATAATGTTCAAACACTCCTGACAGGGTTAAAAGGTACTACTCCCCTATTTATGTTCCCTTTGCATTCTCGAATTTCAAACGTAGGTATAGCAGCTTCCTTATTCGCGCGGGCAGAACTCTTAACGGGCACTCTAGAAAGTATTAGGCGTATTTTATCGCATAAATTCATTGAGTGAGCTTGCCCTTACCTTTTTGCCTTCTTGTCTCGTCTTTAATACTTCATGTAATTTTTTAATCTACGTTCAGTGGACTGATGTTAATTCCTATAAGATTTCTATCTGTGAGAACCTATAATTGGCCTCCTGTTTTTATATTTGATGTTAACCTGTTTTATGAGCTGTTGGTTTACCAATAAATAAGTAAATAAATAAATTTAGTTAATGTGCAAATTTTCCATACCTAATATTGTAAAAACAGGATTTTTGATAACATTCTATCGAAAAGGGTTACGTTTGGTTTAATTTAAAGTGAAAGGTAAAGGTTCCCATGAAATAAAAAAATACCTGTTGAAAATGGGAAATGTGTAACATATTGCCTTTTATAAAAAAAAACAAATAGGACCATCTTAGTGATATTAATATGTAATGAATTATGCTTGATGAACTTTACTAACTAATACACTAAATTAAATCATTTCCTGAGTGAATTCAGCTTTGATTCATTTCTGTGAGCAGACGTAGTTACTTTTACTTGTTTTATACAGTACAGCAAGAACAAAAATTGTGGCGCATTTTCGTCACAAATTGGAAAACCGGTGCAGAGAAGGGAAACATTTGAAATACAGTGAGCGACGAACGTATTGCTGTGAGACACATTAAAAACTGCTCGAGCACGCCTTAGTGCTCTTGACATAAGTATCATTTTCTGATTTAACAGCAGAACAGTCACACTGAAGGCATTGCGCTTACATTCAAACAATGCCTTAGCAACTAGCTCTGCCAGATTCGACGCCCTTTGTTCCATGTCCAATTATTAGGTTTCAGAAACCGAGCATTCACGAATTAAAATTCAGTTTTTAGTAAAAGGAACAATATTATTCTCAGATGTTTGAAATCCTCGAATTGTGTCGTAAGCTTATCTTGCCCACAGCTTAATAACGTGTTTCACGGTCGTTTTTATGGTATGTAACTTTTTTTTTACCTTTCCAACGGTGGTGGGCTGATCATAATGTACAAAAAGCAAATTAGCGCGGTATGATGGTACTCGCGTACCCTGACATAGAAGTTTCTATGAGCTGCATAGGTTTTTTTTATTACGATTGTCTGCAGTTGACAATACATGCATATTATTTGTATGACACTACGAATTTATACAAATTAAAACCAAGTCTGTGTTCAGACTATGCAGTCCCGCACATTTATGAGTCAGCCACTTTCGTGACACTAGGAACAGAATAACGGACAATTCTGTATGCGCCACGCCAATGGAGACAGAGTAGGTTCAGAATTCCGTATCACCCTTCTGTCTGTTACGATTCCACGTCTTTGTTTTTAACAATACGATCGTTATATAGCGCTATCTCTAGCCCGTGAACTGAAAACACAATTTACTACAAGTACGAAAACGCTTAATTTTTACGCGCACGTTTATAAATACTTCATAAACGTTCAGAACAAAAAAAAACCACCTTTGTGGAATCGGTTTCGATTTCACAGTAATTACATTACCCTTTACAGCGTTCCCATATAATGACGGTCGTATTCTGAAGCATTGTGCCTACCAAAAGCGAAAACTCTTTCAATATTCTAATGTTGGCAATAAAAGAATCGTATTAGCATTGGAAACGGTCGGTCAGAGCGGCACGAGACTGCATCACATATATAAATGCTAAGTAACCAGTGCCAAGACTCGTCATGAATACTTTATTTGCCCGGCTTTGCCTAAAAAACGTGTAGAGTAAACGCCGTTATCTCTTTGTGGGTTCCGTCGCGATTAGGGCGCGTTAATATTGCCAATAGGAAATAATGAGGTACATAAAATATATGCGAAAAGGGACCTTTATGGAGCAGACAGTTTGTACATTTTAATTCACATTTTTTTAATGTATTTTTCGGCGAATAAGCACGCCTTTTGGAACCGTAAAATGTTATTTTAATAGTACACTCCAGAGCAACGCTCGCGGATCAATTATTACGGAAATCAATTAATACAACGTATTCTGAAACTCCGTACTAAACCGGTTTAGTCGCTGAATTATCCATATTCTAAATATAAAAGTAATTTTCTCTCTGTGTCTGTTACCATTCCACGCTTAAACCGCTAAGACCCTGGAAAGGACATTGGTTAGTTTTTATCCCGGAAATCATCCCTTAATGCAGTAAGAAAGAAAGAAATAAAGAAAGAAAGATACATTTATTCACAAACACACAGGACACACATATTAAACAATAAAATAAACAAGAGAAACATATAAAACATGAAACAAAGTGTGTCTCTGCGGCAGTGAACCGGACACTGGCTCAGCATTATGCTGAGGTGTCAGACACCTACAGCGCTGATTTTCAGCCAGTACCGTTGGTGACTCACGGAAACGTCATACAATTTTAATATATAAAATACATACTAATATATATATAAATAAAGTATAAATTACGAAATATAATTAACATCATAAAAAGATATGAACATTGAAAGTTTAGAAAAGATATAGATTTTTTTATTGTCCAAGTGTAAATTTAAAGCTACCAATCCTTACGCTTTTATAGAAAAAAAATTAATATATGACAACTATGGACCTAAACGCAGAATTTCACGACCAAAACAGCAATTTACTTGATTTTCCATACAAGTAGCTAAGTGTGACGTTATACTTTTCTGTCAATTAGTATTAGTATTATTTCGGCTGCCGCCAGCGAGGTCTGTCTTTGAATCAAATTTTTGGGTATTAATGTTTTTTTTTTAATTTTAGTTGGTCCCATTAACACTCCAAAAACTCGTTCGAATGGCATTCTAAGTGTGATGCCCTTGTGGGAAGTCTAATAGTACATTTGCTATTACATTTAGCATATGCGTATTAATGCGATTAACGAGTATACGCGGATAAAGTCGCGGGCAAAAGTTAGTTTTTATTTTTTATTAATGATATCTTAGAATAAACCAGTCATTCAAATAAACCTCTTTATATTTTGTGTCTTTCTTATTAAAGTGTTGGAAAGGAGCCTAGGAAATATTGCTTGGATATTTAACCCCTTTATATAACGGACCCGAAATATATTGCATTCGGTCGGACGAACCGCGGTTTCTTGAGGGCTACTATTCACAAACGATCCTCACACGAATCCCTATTTGGCCCTACCATAACTCGATACCGAGATTCGTAACACATTCTAAGAATTTATACCAACTTTTTTGCTGATGCGAGCTGTCAATAAGCGTTGTGAATAACACCGACCATCGCGGGTCTCCATCAAAGATCGATTCCAGATATTTATTACCTTTTAGGTACTCGGGTATGGTATTAGTGGTATATTATTTCATCCGTCTGTATGAAAGTGAATACAAATATATTTGATGTTTTGATAATATATTTGAAAACGGGGACCTATTTGTCTAAAAGAGTCAAACAGAAAACAAATTCGAATTTAATTTCAACCCAACCACTTGATTTAAGTGGATATACACTCACTTGAAATGAAATGTAAGGCATATTATGTTTGGAACGGGCCATGTATGCCTGTGGTCGCCGGTTCGAATCCGGCTCGGAGCATAAAATTTTTCATTTTTCCTTTAATTTAAAATGTATACATTTCGTTAGCAGCGTTACTGCTCAATATAAAATTAATATTATGTAATCTTTGTATAAGTCACGCTTAATTTAAGATGAAACGCAAACCATGTTAATATTCTTATTTACTTTCCTATACAAAAATTGGAATTTAGATCTACCTAACGTAGGTACAAAACCTTACACATTTAACAAGCTGATTATATTTGGATATCGTATATTTTTTCGTTTTTTTCATGGTCGTACGTTTGGTTACACGTTTCAAGACCTCCAGAAATTAACTTCTAAAGCCTTCAAGGTGGATGTAACCAAATCTCTGAAAGACCTGAATTATGATAGCACAGAATCCCTACTAAGTGTCATATCATGGTTCTTTTTGGCAGAAAACTATGATCGCTGTTTCACAAAGCGCTGTATCTGGCATTCTGCTCTGACCCGGCTCATTGCGCTTTGCCCTTTTGTGCTAACTAATTGCGCTTGTGTTGCATAAGTACACAACCACACTTTATCCAGACCTTACCACAACTAAACACTCACACGTACATACAACACATTCACATAATTGTTAGATCCTAATACCCTAAGATTACCCTAAGCGATGAATAAATAAATAAATAAAATCAACCTAGGCCAGCGCTCGGTAAATATAATTCAGTTTATTGTTCCATGAAATAAGACCACGCAATATCGCACAATGGCTACGTTTTGATTTCTCTTATACGAGTACATCGAACAAACGTTGACTGCTACAGATTTACTGTTCGACCGATTCAAGTGAACGAACGATAGGTTGACTTGATTGTATTAAGCCCGTTTATTTATTTCAGTAACTCGGTACATTTTTCACATTTAGTCCCTGTCAGTAAAGTTATCACTCATTATGATTTGAGCAAAGTTTTGACTATTAAATTTTAGCACACGATATACCTATAATAATCACGACGACTCTGCCAAGAGTGCAGAGTGTGACGACGATGAAGAAGAAGAAGATAATAATAGTAGGTACTAAAGCACAAAACCCGCCGAGTCTAAAAAGCGGGAAATCACAATGTCGGCTACGAGCTTAGCGCTATGGGTATGGGTATAACGTTGCCACTATTATGCGTTAAATCCGATACTTCTTACAGTCTGTAATAAACGTCTCTATTATGATATGACATATGACATAAGCTTGGCTGCTGATAATAATTGTCCTTGATATGTTTGATCCACGCATTAATAAATTCAAAAAGACCTTAACGGACGTCCTCTTCTCTACTCGCTCTGAAGAGTACTAGTAACTTTTACTCCTAGTTTAGATTTGCTTAATTTCGTTTTAGCCGTTTTTTACATTTTGGACTTGTGATTTATACTTACTGATTCAACGTATGATATTAATATTCAATGCAGATTCGTCGCTAATCCGACTTGGTCGAAATAGAGTAGGATAAATTAATCATATGTCCACTTTAGCGGTATGGACTTAAAATATACGAATTGAGAAAATTGATTTTAAAGTTTATGCTCGTAAAAAATACACTTCTACTAGGAAGTTATGGAATGGTTGCTACCAAGTTAATCTACTATCATCAAATATTTATGATATTTAAGGTATTAATAACCGATTAGTATTAAAAACCCATTCTACGTAATTTTCGCCATTTTTTTTTAAAAATGCATATAACTCGGAAACTAAAATCCTCAAAGTGGTCGCTTTTACTAGAAACAGTCACATATTATGATGTTGTACCTAATTGAAATAACTGTTCTTGGAATTAACCCTATTCTAACTTGGTCAACTCGACACTAGTGTTGTATACTGTGCAGCACGGCTATCACAAGACGGCGCGCGAGCTCTCTCGATTTTTCTCGGACTATCCGTCTCTCTCTTATTACAAAACTTAGAAAGAGAGGTATAGTGCGAGAAAAGTCGAGAGAGCTCGCGCGCCGTCTTGTGATAGCCATGCAGTTGATTACATATGCGCTAACTTGTTGATCATGCTGTGTGCCATGCTAGTCCACGTATAAGTCAAAACTTTCAGCGCAACTTTTAATATAGACCCAATTAAAGATTGACATTTCGCATCCGCAAACCACAATATCAAATTGAAACACGAAATAAAACCTTTGGATCCATCCCCTGGGTACTTAAGTACCAATTAACTGCTAGTGGTAACCTCCTATGCTCATTCATTCTTTTTTTTTCTGATCTACTGAACGGCGCAAGAGAAATTCGCGTATGAATTCTTTCTTTCCTCGCTGACAAACACATACGATTGCAACAAACCAAACAGTGACGTAACAATTTATCCGTGTCGAGGCAATATGGGAGCCAGGTGCGGCGCGTTGAAATTTCATACCGGTTTAATTTTCACGTTTGTCGAAAACAGTTTTAACATATTTGAGTTACGAGTTCGCGTTGTAGGTAACGTTATTTTTCCTCCATTTATTGAACGCTGAGTCGTGTAAATTTGTATTTATTCGATTACTTACAGCGATTGTTTTCGAAATGAAGAGTCACTTCGTAGATTGGAATTTACTAGTGGGTAATACAATTAAATCGTATTACTATTCAATTCCATCGAGCGTTATTACTGGATTCATTTTCATAACTTTCTAGTACCTAAATAATCAGTTTATAAATTAACAAACCGCTTTCAACCACTTGATTCCGACAAATAAAGGTATCCGATCGAGCTAAAATTCTTCTACAGTCTTTTGTAAGGTAAAGGATCCGACTAGGGATACTTCCCTAGTCGGATTGCCACAATATGAGCAAACGACATTCCGAGGTGCTCTACCTCTCTAAAAGTCAAAATTGCTCTCATTTCTCTTGGAACCTAAGTACACCGCATAGAGTTAGCGGCACTGACGTAGGCCAGCTGGTCGATCACGTAACGCATTGTACGCGCGTCAGGTAGATCTAAATGTCACTTTTTGTATAGGAAAATGACAGTTAAGTTGTCCTAACGCGCGTTCGGGACGTTACCTGAAAAAAATACCTACAAGCCGATTCCCACCGGCTTGCCTAAAATTTATTTTTAGGCCAGCCTAAAATTATATGTATACTCTAAACTGTTTGTGACGATTTAGCGTCGCAAGTATTGTAGGTAGACTGAAGCCGGTCGAAATTAAACTACCCGGAATAAAATTTACAACTATTTATTAAAGGTGAAAAGTAGAATTGACTAGGTCGCGGCTTTATTACGAGCTGGCAATTAGAGTGAAACAACGTCCTTGTAATTGGGGTTACTTCCCTGCACCGTCTAACGGCACGCAGATCTTGAAGTTTAGTAATCTTTGAAGTCCCGGGATTCCGGCCTGCAACGCAGGTCTACAGAATACGCGCAGGAGCATGCGCGAGAAGGTTGGTGAACTCCAAATTGAACCCCAGACTTGGTCCCTGGAATGCCCAGAAAATAGTCGTTTCACAAAAGTCTAAATTCGTGTAAGTGACTGCCACCTCGGGATTTTTGTTGAATGTTGGCTATATTAGTGAACCTCAAAGCATTTAATGGTGATCAAAGCGTGATATTCCCAGCATTATTCGAAAAGGCAAATAATGTTAGAACATGATTTAGAATAATGTACCTACAGTGAGAACTAGGTGATAGGTATTTATGGTTCACTCCAGGAGCCGTAGCATGGTTGGCCTTATCATGCGACAAGTGACAAGATAAGAGCGTCGTCTCGTTCTATCGAATGGTGTCAGCCAGTGACGCACGCTCTATCCTATCACCTATCGCGTGACAAGGCCAACCATGCTACGGCTCCAGAACTGAGTATCTGTCACACCATATTATTAACCCTTTTCTAGACAAGGTATCTTGTAAGATACAATTAACTTTAAAAAAATATTTCGTTAAAGTTTTTGTAGTAAACCTGAACATTTCCATAATTTTATTTTCTGTACATATTTCTGAACGTATAAACTGCAATTTTCAATATGTTGGCAACACTAATGTGACGTCAACTGAGTGGGATTAACCGGGTTCGACATGCTCTCGCGCAAGAAGGTAAGAAAACCAGGTTTTACTCTGTTTGGATATATTTTTTGAACAAAATTTGACTGTTATCATACGCCTAATAATATTTTTGTTTCGGAAGAATGAAGAATGTAACAAATAATTAATATTTCATGTGACTAACTGACCTTCAAAAGTTATGTATCTCAAAATGCACAGTACTGGGTTCATGGATTTTTTTCATTTTTGCTCTGCGTATCCTGTGGTATACATTGCCAGCTTCATGTCAATTTTCATTCTCCTTGCTACGTATCTTAAAGTATACGTTGCCCGGTTCATAGAGTGTGTGGTTTATTCGTTTTGTGTACCTATCTTATAACACATTATTGCCAAGACGGGTCTTTATAAAAGTTTGGTTTCATTTAGTTATGCATTGGGTCGCTGCATTGCATGTTATGTGTATTTTTTTTAAATTTCGGAAGGTGCACGGCCATCTTTTTACTCAGCCTTTGCTGGCTTATGGTACTGGCTTTGGTCCCAAAGGGAGGGAGGAGAGGGAGAGAGGGATAAAGTCAGATATTGAGGAATCATCTGATTCAGAATCAGAAACTCCACCAGTTCTCCCTCAAGGCTCGAGCTCGATGTAGACAACAATGATAGTGATATCAGTTCTCCAGCCCCTTCATTACCCGCTTCCTTCGAAAACTTGCACATTATCAGACGATAATACACCTATTTTTCAAAAAATTGCTGCACCAATGCTGTCTGTATCTTCTACAACTGCCTCAATTCAGTATCTGCTTTCACCAATTGCACCCATGCCATCGCCGTTTACACCAATGGCATCAACAGCATCGCCAAGTGCACCAATGCAATTGCTGCTAAAACATCCGAATCACCGGTTGATTTCGTTTACGTCTCTAAATTGTCAGATCTGGATATGACTAAGATTTTCTTTAATGGAACTCGTATACATTTCACTCCTACTGTTAAAAACCTAGGTATTACCTTAGATCAGACTCTCTTGGGCACCTCATTATAATGTGAAGTCAGTAAGAAACAGCTTCTCTCCGTTTTCTGAACTTTATCTCTCTTCATACCAAGACGTTGCTTGCTCGTTCTCTTCTACTCCCACTTCTTGACTATGGTGACATTGCGTATCTTGATCTTAAGTAAGAACTGCTCGGCAAGCTAGAGCGCTTGCAAAATGTCTGATAATATTTTCGGCCTTCGGAAATACGATCATGTATCCCATTTCCGCAGAGAACTGAAAATTCTGCTTCATGGCTGTCGGTAGTGGCCATCGTTTGCTGTCTAGCGCGAACTTGGCCCTGTCTACCCCACCGTGATTCCATCTCACAAATTTCGTGCATACCTACGATAAAGCTTTCGTGGTGTGCTCTGTGAAGTTATGGTATGAGTGGCCGCCTTTAGGCAGTCGCAATCGGTTGCGGCACTCAAGGGGAAGTCAAAGAAACTGTGGCTTTCTGTTTTTGGCAAGTTTCATATCTCTCTTACTTATTATCTTTAACATATTTCCAATTTACACCTTTGCTGTTCTTGCGATTTGTGTATTTATCTTGTGCTTTTATGAGTATGTGTCGGAGACATAGTTTATATACATTGAAAGGTTGTCTATGCTACGACATTGACAACTCTATTTCTCTTCCTTTTTCTACTTCTACTTCAATGTATCGCTCTGTAATATATTTAATCCTATAAATTCATAAACCTTTGTTTCCTTGACATGGTGCCAAAACCAGGGATCGAACCAGGGACCTTTAGATGGTGCCGAAAAAGATGTTCAGTTATAGTGTTATTTCTCGCGTGTGATGTTATTTCGAGTAAATATCCCATATTAAAACATAAATTCTAAATTATAATCTCCAAATTTTTCCATAAGAAGATTGAAGCGTGTCAAATTTTGACAATCGCAATTTACTCCCGAGCTCGCATTAAAACTCCTTCGTAATAAATTATATTAAACGCAAATTGTCAAAGTGTCAATTCGAACTGGATAGCGACACAGACATATCTATATACAGTAGTGCAACTTCAAATTGCACATGCAACATGGAGTTCGAGAAAAAGAAATGGCTCGCGGCAAAAAATCAATACAAGTCATCTATTGAACGTGTTGAACGAGCGTTAGCACGACACAAGGATCTTACAACGGAGGATTTGGAGGTACGAAGAAAAATTTTAACGGAAGCATATACAAAATACAAAGAGTCGATCATTAATTTGCTGGTCTTAGACGAACCCTGCGAAGAAGATGATGATACCGAGGACTGCTTCATGAGTACATTGGCAAATATCGAACGTCAGCTAAAGTCAAGAGTCGGTTCAGTCAACTCCAAGCAAACAGAAAGTTCCCGAGGCATAGCAAATTAACCATCTCTGGATATTCCCATTTATGACGGAAAGGACATATCCAGCTACAAGTCGTTCATTGAAATGTTCCGTGCTGTAGTCCATGAAGACACCCGGATTTCAAACATTCAAAGGCTTTGTTTCTTAAAGAAGTATTTAAAAGGAGAGCCATTACATATTATTGATAGCCTGCCGATTGTTGGTGAGTCATACGAACCAGCCCTACAGTTGTTGGACAAAAGGTATGATAACCCCGCCTTACTTATTAACAGCCACGTCACCAGCCTACTGGATCTACAAGGTGTGCATCGAGGTACAGCCCAGCAACTGAGAGATTTTGTAGCGTCTGTCAGGCAGCGCGTTAAAGCACTTGAAAACCTTAAACAGCATGTCGGTGAGTGGGACGCATTATTGTCATGTATCTTAATACGCAAGCTTGACCCATTCACTGCCAGATTATTTCACAGTGACAGGGATACCACAATAGTTGCCACTGTTGATGAGTTATTGGAGTTCCTGGAGAAACGCGCTGCCACTCTCGAGGCTAGCCCGGTTGTTAACGACAAATTGCACAAGCCAGTGAGTAAGTCAGTGAATCTTGCTACAGTAAACAAGATGGAAAGGTCGCAAGTGTCTCAACAACAGTGTTCCTTTTGTTCTAGGGACCATAAATTATTTAAATGTCCCGAGTTTACTGCTCTTAAACCAGAGCATAGGAATGAATTCGCTGTGAAACATAAGCTGTGTCAAATCTGCCTTACCTCTCATGTCAAAAAATGTAGGTATAATTTCAAGTGCAATATTTGTCATTCCAGCCTTCACAACACTTTGATACATGTGCCTGTCGACCAGCCTGCACCGAGAGTACAGGAGGGTGAATGTGAGAAACCGATAGTAAGCATGCATGTCGCTCAGCCTCAGCCTGTCAGCAGTTGTGTGCTTTTACCCACAGCCAAGGTAACAGTAGTTGATTGTAATAATAAGAGACACACTGTGAGGGCACTCTTGGACAGTGCTTCTCAAACGTCATTTTGTACTACTGCATTTGCCAATCAGCTAGGGTTGCCACAACATGAACTTCAAAAAACTATAGGAACATTAGGGGACGTTTACAACAACAGCTCAAATAAAGGGATCAATCTGACAATAGAGTCAACGGTTCGTGATTTCAAACTCAGCGTCACGTGCTCAGTTATACAAAAAATTACATCGAAGTTGCCTCAAAAACAAATAGATTTGAGCAACTTTGTAATTCCAAAAAATGTAGCGTTAGCAGACAAGGAGTTTCATATTCCAGGAGAAATATCACTGCTTCTAGCCAGTGATGTTTTCTTCAAAATTATACAAGACGGCAAAATAGAAGGCGGGCCAGCGGATCCCATCCTGCTCAACACTCAGCTGGGATACATCGTGTCGTCCACCAGCCAAACCGGTACCACTTCAGCCATTGCTATGCATACAGTCGTTGAACCCGATCTTGACCACTGCGTTCGTCAATTTTGGGAGGCAGAGAAGGTTCCTGATACATATCATGAATCCCTGTCAGAGCACGAGTATAGCGAAAAGGTATTCCAGGAGTCGGTCACCTTAGAGAATAATACATTCGAGGTCAAATTTCCGCTCAAGGTTGAATTGCAGGATGTTGACCCGTCCAATTCATACGCTATTGCTCTGCAGCGTTTATACAGCTTAGAGAGGCGATTTACAAGGGATCCTGTTTATCATGATCTATACATAACATTTATACACGAGTACCTAGAACTAGGTCATTCAAAGGTCATTGATACAAAAAACAGTGATCCACAAAATGATCCATTGTTTTTCTTGCCACATCACGCAGTTTTACGGCCTGAAAGACTGACCAATAAATTACGTGTCGTGTTTGATGGAAGTGTCAGAACTAAGAATGGCCTCAGCCTCAACGACATAATGTGCAAAGGTCCTCCAGTGCAAAAATCATTATTTGACATAATAATGCAGTTTCGAACGCATAAATATACATTGCAATGTGATATTCGTCATATGTATCGAATGATTCAAGCGCATCCAGATTATAGAAGATTGCAGAACATTCTATGGCGCGAGAATGGGATTATGAACATCCTGCAATTGCAAACAATTACATATGGTTTGACATCGTCTTCATTTTTAGCAACAAGGTGCCTCATTTATCTTGCAAGGAGGTACAAAACCGAGTACCCACTTGCTAGTGCGGCCATCATAAATAGTTCGTATGTTGATGACATTCAAACCGGCAATGACACTTTACAGGGGGCAATGCAGCTAAAAAGTGAGCTCATTTCAATTATGAAGCTAGCCAATTTCAAGCTTCACAAATGGGTCTCAAACAGCTCAGAGCTGCTAAGCGATTTGCCTCAAGAAAGCTTAGGTTTCAAGACCAAAGACATAGATCAGGACAAATCAGTGGTCAAGATATTGGGTTTATCTTACGACGCGAATGCTGATGAATTCCAGCTGAGTGGTCGCGTTGTCAGTCCCGTTGAATCTCCGACAAAACGAAGTGTTCTGAGTGCTATCAGCAGATTGTTTGACCCGATGGGATACGTGGGTCCCGTTACTATGAAGGCCAAACTTATTTTACAATTGATATGGCAAAACGATCTTGACTGGGATACGCCATTATCCAGTGAATTAATACAAATATGGGAATCATTTTATATAAATCTTACAAACATGCCGACCATTCGTATTGACCGGTATATACAAATTGCGGATGCAGATGAAGTTCAACTTATAGGTTACTGCGATGCTTCTGCTCAGGCTTACGGCTGTTGCATTTATATCAAGGTCAAGGTCAAAGGTGTCACTCACATTCACTTGCTTTGCTCCAAGTCGAGGCTGGCAGGGATTCATTCGAAGCTCACTATACCTAAATTGGAGCTTAATGGAGCACTTTTATTAGCAATGCTCATGCGAAGTGTTAAAGGTATTTTAAACATTGCTGATGTACATATGTTTTGCGACTCAAAGATTGTACTTTGCTGGTTGGAGGCTCAAACTGTAAAGGTTCCTGCTTACATAGGCAATCGGGTTCGCGAAATAAATAAACTGTCTGAAGGCATGTCCTGGCATTTCACACCCGGTTTACTCAATCCAGCTGACATTCTTTCAAGGGGATCAGATCCACAAGATATTGCTGAAAATTTCCTATGGAAGCATGGACCTGATTACTTGTCTGATTGTGATAGTTATAACTTATTTTTATCTGAAGTGGAAAAGCCTTTTCAGAGTTACAGTGACGAAAGCGGCACATGCTTAACTATCCTCGATGATATTTCAATACATCCATTCTTTGAGAAATACTCAAGCCTTTACAAGACCACGATTGTAATGGCGTATGTATTGAGATTTATAAATAAGTGTAAAAAGAATATCACGGAGACAGGTAAGGTTTCTCTTAAAGAGTATAGAGCAGGTTTTAAAATGATTGTTAAAGCTGTTCAACTTCACTATTTTGCTGAAGAACTGAAATGTGTTGCAGAGAAAAAGCAAATTAAAGGGCAACTTTGTCGTCTCTGTCCATTTGTAGACAAAGATGCAATATTAAGAGTAAGCGGTCGATTACAGCACTCTGATTTAGATTTTTCAAAAAAGTTTCCCATTATTTTGCCTAAACATTGCCACATATCCACATTGATTATAAGACAAGAGCATTTAGCAATGATGCACGGTGGATTAAAGCTTATTCTGGGCAATCTGTTTCAGAAGTATTATATTGTCAACTCAGTACGAGAGGTAAAAAGCGTAATCTTTAAATGTGTTGTATGCCGTAGACATAAGGCAGAGTCTTCAAAACAGTTAATGGGTTCGCTGCCCAAGGATCGTGTTACACCTGATCGGGCCTTTAAAAAGGTGGGTTTAGATTATTGCGGCCCATTTGACATTAAGCAGTCCTCAAAACGGAACAGCATCATCACAAAGGGGTATGTTGCTTTATTTATTTGCTTCGCCTGCAAGGCAATTCATTTAGAGGTAGTCTCTGACATGTCCACCAATACCTTCATGGCAGCGCTTAAAAGATTTATCGCTCGTCGAGGAGTACCCTCTGACATTTACTGTGACAACGCATCTACTTTCAAAGGTGCCAATAATCAGCTGAAAGATCTTTACACTTTACACAATAGTGAGGATTTTCAAAGTGCAGTTCACAACTATTCACTTCAAAAGGAAATACGTTTTCACTTCATTCCACAATTTAGTCCCAATCACGGTGGTATCTGGGAGCGTGGAATACAATCATTTAAGTTCCATTTGAAAAGAATTTCTTCATGTAAAACATTCACTTATGAGCAATTTAATACCATAACAATAGAAATTGAAGGTATCTTAAATTCACGCCCACTCATGCAGCTCACTACACAAGACAGTTCAGATTTTTCTTGTTTAACTCCAGGGCACTATCTAATAGGTAGTCCTATTATGGCTATACCTCAGCACGATTTAACTGAGATACCTACCAATCGTTTGCAATTCTGGAGAACTTGTGAACAAGTAAGACAACACTTCTGGAAGGTTTGGTCGAAAGACTACTTATCTTCTCTAAATGAACGAACTAAATGGTACAAGGATCTGCCTAATCTCAAAGAGGGCGCTGTAGTTTTACTGATAAATTTAAACACCCCACCTCTTCATTGGCCTCTGGGTAGGGTCACTAAAATATTTAGTGGCAACGATAATAAAGTCAGAGTCGTAGATGTTCAAACTGCAGATGGTAAACTGCATCGTAGGGCTGTTTCTAAGTTAGTTATTTTACCAGTGGAGTAAATGTTATATTTTAGTTCTTACAAACTTTAAGCAAGTATTTTGAGTTCTGATAATTTATTAATTAACATGGTATGAAGTAATACTTTGTTGTAACTATATTTATTAAGATACGATTAATATACCTTTCTCCGGGGCAATTATGTCGGAGACATAGTTTATATACATTGAAAGGTTGTCTATGCTACGACATTGACAACTCTATTTCTCTTCCTTTTTCTACTTCTACTTCAATGTATCGCTCTGTAATATATTTAATCCTATAAATTCATAAACCTTTGTTTCCTTGACAGTATGTTTGTTTTTTATATATATATTTTTTGTACCTTGTCGTACTGGTTGCTGAATTTGTCTGCCTCTGTTTATTTTTCCTTTCATATATACTCAAAGGTTAACTGGAAGAAATCTCTTAAAGGAATAAAGTCGCCTTTGTACTTGCCCTTTCCTCGTGTAAATTTAACTTTTATTAACGTGTGTACAGTAAGAGCTTTACTACTATTACAACAAACCACCATATACTGTTCTAAAATTTAATTTGAATTTGTGCTTATCACCTAATCGTAAATGTTTCATAATTTTCCATTCAAAATAGGTTTATAACATATTAAAATTATAATTATTATATACAAACACTGGAGTAAAGCGTAATTTTTTTATCTGCGTTTCATTAACACATTCTTGGCAATGTATCATCTGAGATACATTGCAATCACAACTAAAAATGTGGGTATTCCTGGCAATGTATCCTGTAAGATACATAGAATATTTCCAAAAAAGGAATAGCAAAATTTTTTAAAATATTTTTTTCTACTTATAGTATTGATTATCTTTCAAAAAAATAATCGAATTTCACAATTTTTTTATTTTTATTTTTTGCCAAGAAAAGGGTTAAGAAAATGTATAGGAATTAATGAACGCACCCGTCTCGAAGATCTGGACGCCAAACGCCAGTTCCGTAAAACTCGGCCCAAGCCCTCCTACCACTATACTTATAACTCTACTGGACAGCTTCACTGTGCCTCTTGCGGTCGTACGTTCAAAACCAAATTTGGTTTTGCAAGTCACACTCGAGCCCATGCACGTAAAGTTTCCCAATCTTAGATAATAATTTTTGTCAGGATGTCGCCGTCGACGAATACGTCTGGGAGGACATCATCATCATCATTTAATAGTAAATGTGCGCAGAACGGTTCTGCCTGTATGTAAATGAATTTTATTTATTATAGTTGCAATATGTGGATTGGGTGATTTTTGAGTTGGAAATATATGTTTATGATACAGTTTGGTTTTAAATATAGTGTAGCAGTCTTAATTTAGTACAAATAAAGGTAAACCGTTACATCTTTCATAACTTTTTTGTTCCGGGTTGCCCATTGAAAATATTCAGCCACAGAAACATCAATGATACATGGTAAACGAAGTAGGGGAAGACCAAAAGAAAGGTGGACAGACGAATTAGATAGAGCGGCTAGAAAGGATTGGATAACAAAGGCAAAACATAGAGACACATGGAAGGATATGGGGGAGGCCTTTACTCGTAAAGAGGTCCTTAATAAATAATACATTTAAAATAAATAGTTTCATGTTTGCATACTTATAAATCACACTAATATTATAAATGTGAATAATTATATATGTGTAATATCAAATAATAATGCATGCGTGGAATGAAATATAATATAATTGTGAATTATTTGTATTAAGGAATAAATGAAGCTATATTAGTATTATGTGGATTGGGTGATTTTTGAGTTGTAAATATGTTTAGCTTTTAAATATAGTGTAGCAGTCTTAATTTAGTACAAATAAAGGTAAACCGTTACTATCTTTCATAACTTTTTTGTTTCCGGTTGCCCGCTGAAAATATTCAGCCACAGAAACATCAAAAGTTAGAATCTAAATCTGTGTAACAATTTCTATAGTGGAGACATTAGTTACTAAAGTAGGTAACTAATTAAAGTGGGTGTTGAGTTGGGACCGCATTTGCCACAATGTGGACCGTACTTAGGTCAGCGTTGTGATAAGCGGTTTACGACTTGTCGAGGCCGCTTATTTGGCTAAATGATTACTATTTTAATCTAACGAGTGCTAGTAGATTTGAACAAAACGATTGACACACTTTAGTTTTGCGTGAATATGATTTATTTGAAACGGTTACGTCATGTATTTGAAACGATTATTTAATTGAATTATGCTGACAGTTTCTTATCAGTAACGGTAATTTAAAATAGTCGTTATTGTTGAGAATTAATCAGTCTTAGTGTCAAGTCGACCAAACTACCTAAGCTTACTCCAAAGCTATGCCCATACATAACATTTAACCCCAGAATCTGGGGTTAAATGTCTAGTGGCCCGGGTGATATTCTTATTCCTCTTTGGTCCAATTTTGCATTATAACTGAATCTTATTCTTTACATTTATGGAAATGTACCCTACTTATTAAGATATCTTTAAAAAATCCTTCATCAAACACACAAGTTACCCATTGTGGCCTAATCCTAAAATCTTAACTAACGATATTAAGTTTTTTTTCCTCTCAACTTGGTCAAAAATTATTTCGTATGTCCGGCGTCTATCCGGCTGTTTTCCTCTACTGGACGTATTTCTCAGCCGATTCTAGTGAAATTTTTGAGCAGATTCAAATACCTATATAGTTTTTTTTGTCGATGCTGTTTTTCGAAATTATTATTTATAAAAAGGCTGGTTTGCGAGTTCTACAGCTCACAGAGTCACTAGTCGGTAATATGTAGATATGCACAATATCTTTCTATGGTACTAATTCTGGATATCAAAAAATGACATCAAGGACGCGGCCATACGCTCGTAAGAACAGGATGGACTTTGCAAAGGTGGTCACCTACGCCAGTTAGGAACAAACTGGAACCGAAAACATAAGTATCAGATCGCCCTCCATGGCCACACAGCGTACGGGGTATATTATCAACGCCATATTTGCGTAAGCGTGAACAGCAATTTGGGATAATTATGCACTATTAAACAAGCTCGACATAATTACTGCTTATTGAATATTGCACTAATTGCGCTACAGCGGGCTCAGTTAGCGGCATAACGATAATTAGGGTGGAGCAAAAAATTGTACATAGAAAAGTTAAATCGTGGATGTACGATTTAACTTATTTCAATTTGGTAACGGCAATTACGGCAACGGCGTCCGGTGAAGCAAGTCAACACCAACATAACGACCACGACCGCACCGTTTGTGGGTTTGTGGACGGAACTGTTGACTTTTAAGAAGTTTTAAGTTAATCGTTAGCCGTTAGCTGCGATGCGAATAACGTTTTTTATTATAATTAATTCTACATAATATGTGCTGCTCACAGGGAAAAGACACCTTTAGTTGTGATTGGCGCTTGTGCCATTATTAACGATGTACTAATACTAATAAGTATTGCAACATTTCACGATGCGTTCATGGTTTAAACAGCTATAAAACGCTAATGTGCCTTTTTCCTGAGAAAAACACATAACACTTAAAGACAGTTAAAAAAGCAGCAGCAGATTTTGTAGCAGCAGCTATAATATATTGAATAGTATATTGAACTTTATATTAACATTCCTAAGCCCCGATTTCAATAACAATCAATCAGTTAGCTCAATAATTAGCTTGGTAAGTAGGTGCTAAAATTTAATTGCTTTACTAGTCTAACGTAACGTAACGTTCGGTTTTATCATATATACATACATAATGTAGATATTCAACCTAATATATTACATAACAGGGAAAAATCTGAAAACTATACATTTATAATTTTGCTCGGTACCCGCGGTAGGCAAGTCTGACTCGCACTTGTTCGGTTTTTAAAAAAAAGTTTAGTTTAGTATGTTCCAAAAGGGCGTAGCCCGGTAGTGGTTTTCTTTAAACTATTAGATTGCGCGTTTTTATTGTAATTTTGTTATCAAACTAATATGTTGAGTTAGATGTGTATCCTACCCAGCACACTGAGCAAATATAAAAATTAAACTGGCACCAACCAATCAACCCGTGCAGCATTTCTCGGTTTCTAAATGCCTCACAAGCGGACATCTGGAAACCGGAGTGGAAATTCTCAAATAAAAATGCACCGCTTTCAAACGTGACTTTGAACTGTAGAAAGAAATTTTCTTTGGATAAACTTTATTTTACAACGACAGCTTTTTTCTTGCAGACCTTTGAGCGCGCGTCAAAGTCAAGTTCGCGGGGAGTAGGTAACCGGCATGAAAGGTTTCCTGCCTCTTTCAGTACGGAAACTGTGGTTTACCGAGAAATTCATCATTTGCATTAATTTTCATTCCGAGGATGAAGTAATTGTAGTAACGAAGTTGATTTGCCTATTTAAACTCGTATTGTGCTTTAAAGTATGCAAGACTATGAAACTGTTCCTTAGAATATACATATACAATTATAAATATTGTATTCATTTTAACACATCCCGTTCTATGACATTAATTAATCTTTTCTTAACCCTTTCAATGCGTTTACCTAAGAGCGAAATGCTGCTATGCCAGATTTTCCGATTAGCATAAGTATGATACCCGGTATAGCGCATGCAGCTGAATGCGTTTAAGATCACACAGATTTTTATTTAAAAGAGTAACTAGATTGGCAAGTTAGCTATCCACTACTTAATTATATTAAGTATATAATGCAATTTTTAACACAACCTGAAAGCGATTACTGAATAATATCTACAATATTTTATAAAAAATAATTTACGAATGAAAACTACATTATTAGTTATATTAAACCCACGATAAAATATCAACTGGACATCATTGAGCAAAAAGAATCCTATTCACAAAAAGCTGCGTTGTTGATATTTTCGTTAAACTAAAAAACTTCGTAATCACCTACCGCCTTTATAGTTACAGGTTCCTACATACTTTAAGTAAGTATTTTGCATTTAAAAATTCATCTCACGGTGGTAAGATTCATCTTTTGCGGGATTAAAAACAAAGGCCACATAGGCCTAATACTGGTCAGGAACCATTATTTGTCAACTTTGCTTTCAACCTCTTGGGTATTAAAGTGGGTGTACAATTTGCGCAAGTTTGCGAGATTATCGCAGCGCAGCGTGGAGGCGATAATCAACTTATTTCCTTCACGTCAATCCAGCACAGGGTTGGCACGCGAACGCCTCATATGTAGACAGGCATACGTAAATAATGAACAACAGAAAAGTTGGAAAACCCCCGACATTTTCATTTCAAAAGTCTCAAAACTGGATGAACAGATTTTGTTGAAACGTAGTTAAGAACAATGATGCAATATAAAAAAGAGGTAGATAGGTTATACGCGCTCGAAAAATGGCACACTAAAATTAAGTCAATTGGCACAACTTGCCTCAGTTTCGAGTCGTCAATGGAAACGTTAGCTGTCAGATTTGGTGGCCATTTTTAAACACGGAATTTCGTATAGACAACATATCTACCTTTTTTTTATATTACATCATTGGTTAAGAACCATCTCGATGACGACAACGACAAAAAAAACACAAAAAATCGGTTATTCGTGGGCTACGATGCCACAGACAGACACACAGATATCTATTTTTGCGTCGGCTATAGCCAACCGTTAAGGCATACGACTTTCCATCTGGAGGTCGTGGGTTCGAACCCCGGCTCGAGCCAACCGTTAACGCATACGACTTTCCATCTGGAGGTCGTGGGTTCGAACCCCGGCTCGAGCCAACCGTTAAGGCATACGACTTTCCATCTGGAGGTCGTGGGTTCGAACCCCGGCTCGAGCCAACCGTTAAGGCATACGACTTTCTATCTGGAGGTCGTGGGTTCGAACCCCGGCTCGAGCCAACCGTTAAGGCATACGACTTTCTATCTGGAGGTCGTGGGTTCGAACCCCGGCTCGAGCCAACCGTTAAGGCATACGACTTTCTATCTGGAGGTCGTGGGTTCGAACCCCGGCTCGAGCCAACCGTTAAGGCATACGACTTTCTATCTGGAGGTCGTGGGTTCGAACCCCGGCTCGAGCCAACCGTTAAGGCATACGACTTTCCATCTGGAGGTCGTGGGTTCGAACCCCGGCTCGAGCCAACCGTTAAGGCATACGACTTTCTATCTGGAGGTCGTGGGTTCGAACCCCGGCTCGAGCCAACCGTTAAGGCATACGACTTTCCATCTGGAGGTCGTGGGTTCGAACCCCGGCTCGAGCCAACCGTTAAGGCATACGACTTTCCATCTGGAGGTCGTGGGTTCGAACCCCGGCTCGAGCCAACCGTTAAGGCATACGACTTTCCATCTGGAGGTCGTGGGTTCGAACCCCGGCTCGTGCCAATATTACTTAAGTTTTTCTCCTACTTAGCTACTCGTGGAAACAAGTGTGAAATATTGTATCGTTTATCTTAATAAATAACGTATCCGTAACATATTTCGAAAGTGAGAATGCATATAAGCTTAACAGATGGGATGAATTTCGAATAACGTCATCATTGTGTAACGTATAAATAAGTAACATTTTCGTATTGTTTTTACTAAATACACCGTTCATTTTAGAAAACATTTAATTACCTAGACTAATGCATTGTAATTGAAAACGAAACATGTAGGTACGGATGTGCAAATTGCTGAAAGTTTCCAAAAAGTTGGAAAAGCCCTCGGAAATTTCTAGAAAGCTTCACAAAAAATAAAGAAAATTTTAATTTTGGAAATGGAAAGTTTCAATTCCTATACAAAATGAGAGAAATTTCCGAAATTTTCCTATGTCAAATTGCAGAAAAATTTAATCATTTAATCATTTTTATTGCAACCATGGTGTTCAAGATCTTACATAAAAATATACAGTTTCACATTCAATTTAGGAAACTTTCCGTCGGCACATCAGTACAATGTAGGCTAATTTGTCAAGCAGCCATCTGATGGTAATCATGTCAGTGTCAGATTATTAAGACTTTGCAAATTAAATGTTTATTGTAGATTTACTACTATAGTGTTGAGTTGATGATAATCATGATAATTTAAGATTTAATTAAGATTAAAATTTGATTATATGATTCAAGATAATCATGAACTTGCTATACACACTCACATTAATACATATATCTACCGTCGATTGAACGGAGACAACCCTGCGTTCTGACAAGGTTAGCACTCCGTCCCTTCCGGTCCAATCTCGGTCTGCATTCAGCTCGGGTGTGATTTAAAAGAGTATATCTTATATTATTTTCCACGTTTGCTTCCAGTGGACTTTTATTCGATGAAAATTCATGACTAGTAAAAACTAAAGCTATCATAATGTACAGTCGACGCCAAAAATAAGTTTACACTTTTGCACCTTATTCCATTGCAATAAGGCGAATAGTGTAAACGTATTTTTGGCGGCGTCGACCGTACAACGTTGACATACCACTGCCAGAGGCACGGCCAAGCGGGTGCTCTGTCCGTAGGATTTCCTCTACTTGGCTGCGAGCGTAGCACTACGAAATTGTAGGCAGTCAATGTGTTACGCTTTCATTACTTAGAATCGCTACGCGCTACGCTCGTAGCCGATCCCGTGGTTTTTCTGTTAAGTAGCAGAACGCGCCCGCTAGGCGGGTTCCTGGCAGTAAAGTGTTAAGGAATTTTGACACCTGGAGATGTCTAGTGATCAAGAAGCATATATTTCGGTCCCATTATAATTGTGTTTTTTAACCGTCCTAGAGCCGAAGCCCGTTTAATGTATCCATTATAAAGAACTTAAAGGTTATTTTACTGTTTTTTTTTTTACTTTAAAAGTAGTTATAAATCATAATTTTCATTTGAATCATCCAGCCGAGTGACCGCAGTGACCGCTAGCCGCCATCTTTGTAGATAGGTACGAACGCTAATTGGGTGAATGAACTTCGCGCCGCGCCCGATACAGGATGTTTCAAACTTAATTACCTTTTATTACTAAAAACTTAACTAATACATTTTTTTTGCGAATGATTAGTACGTTTTAGATACGTTACGTGGACTTCGGTTCTAAGACGGTTAAACTAACACAATGTATTTTACTCTATTTACTCGAATCGACTCTGCATCTTTGGCTCGACCATAGACAGTTGATTTTTTCTTTAGCTTGATCCGCATAAAATTATAATCTCATTTGCTGTATATTCCACATTATTTATGATGAAAATAACAAATTGAACATATTATAGGTTCATTTAATTTTCAAACATTTTTCTTATTGATTTTTACCGTTCAAGTCTCTATTGCCACCCTTTACTGTACTAGTGTACAGTCAGCATCAAAAGTAACTACGCAATCGAACTCGTCAAAAGCTCTTATTCCCTTTTAATAAAGACTTTTGACGTCTTCGTTTGCGTAGCTACTTTTGATGCTGACTGTACAGCATCTAGTGGTAAGCAGTCAGGCAACGTCGACACCAACAATAGCGTTTTATTACAACGTCTATTTAAAAGGCAGGCACTCGACCACGTTCTCACGTAATGGTAAGTGTTTGGATGTGTGCGTGACGTCATCAAACGACACCACACTATTCCTTCCGGAGGTCTGTTTTTCTCCGTCGCTTTTTATCCCAATCACATTTCAATATATTTCGCGAGTTCGTTTTCACGCGTACGAAAGTAACATAGTAGGGGACCCCAAGCGGATAAAATTTGGACTTAATCGAGCGTCATTGAGGCATTATTAGTTATAGATTTTGAAGATTACCAATAGAATGAATGAAAAGTTATATCATGTATTTTTTATGGTGGGGGAGGCGTCTACAGGTAAAAAAACAATGTAAAAAAGTCACTCGAGCGCGTCAGATTTTCATAGTGTATACGCTCCATGAAGGTATGTTAATCTGATGGTTTGGATTGTGGGGGTGGCCACGCGGTAGGGTATAAGTAAGTATGAACGAGGAAAAGAATACTCGAGCGAGTCAGATATTTACAGGGGACGTTAAGAGAGTCGAAAGACGCTCCCATTCACTAATCCAACAATTTTGACGAGACGCGAGCCCGTGGCGGCTTTTTTAGACGCGCGATCATATATAGAGGCTTTACAAATGGTGGAGGTGCTCAACTAGGTACAAGGCCTCCCCCATATTATATTCAGCCGCACTCGGGTAAATCCCAAAAACCCCGCTTATAATAAACCATTTGTTATTTTAAAATGCATTAGACGACAATGTTATTTTATTCGTGTTGCAATTTTTAAAAAGTACTAACAAAATTTTTAAATCGATAAACATTAGCGACAATCTTACACAAATCGAAATACTGAATTTGAAAAGTTTCTTGTTAGGTATTCGAATTCATACATTTTTCTATACAATTATATCAATCTATGCTTTCTGTTTGTCTTGACCTTTGACCAGATCAAATTTGTCAGAAGGCAGCCGGACCTAATTCGGCATTTTATTTCTTCATAACTAAAGAATCGCAGCACTCCAGGATACATCATAAAAAACAATCAAATTAAGAGTAATATTATGAAACTTCTCTTACATACCTATAATGTTTGTATATTTTAAAAGTATATTTGACAGCAATGCGATAAATATTAACGTTTCGGATTGGGGGATTAAGGGAGCTAGTAACATGTCAGAAAGAGCGCGCGGATCATATAAGAATATGGGGTGGAAAAGATTAGAGATGAACCGAACTGTGGCCCAGCTCATTGAATGTATTCTAAAGTAATCTAAATAAAGTGTTTTATTATCAAATTCACCCCACGTTTTCTTTGCACATTTCGGGTTTAGCGCACATCTAACCTATACCTATAGAAGTATACCAGCTAGGGAGATCACCCTCAAAAAGGAATTGCGGGGATGCAGTGTCATTTTGACCACAACCTTTTCATCCCCTTTATAGCCTTTGGGATTGGTATCCCGGAAATGGTTTTTCTTATGTGGATATTGATTATATCCCCTCTTTGACTGCGATGGGCAAGAGTTTGAGGTTTTTTCTCTACATACGAGAAAGAAAGTCAGTTGTTTCATTTTAATAGGTACCTATTGAAAAGAAAAAGAAAAAAGTGCAGTCGAAAACAATAACCCGCTTTATCATGCCAGCGTCTTATTATTTGCAAACATGTACTGGAAAATCTCGAAATTATGATACAAGAAATAACTTTCTAAAACCTTGTATATGAGATTATCATGAAATCTCTGTTATCTTTCGGTATAGTTAACTATTTCGTTTCAGTTCTTGGGCGTCAATTGTATAATTATTAATTGACTTATACATAATAGGGGTGATGACTCATGTTAAAATTGATAAAGTAGTGTTCCTAAATGGATAGTGAACCATCAACTTATTGTAATAAAGTATAAAATTAAAAATATAATTAAAATCATAAAAAGATATGGACCTTGAAAGTTTAGAAAAAATATGCATTTTTTTATTGTCCAAGAGTAAATTTAAAGCTACCAATAGAATCCTTACGCTTTTATAGAAAAAATTGTATTACAACTATGGACTTAAACGTAGTATTTCGTGACCGAAACAGCAATTTACTTGATTTTCCATACAACGATTATAGGTACCTACACATAGCATTGTAACATTTGTGACGTTATAATATGTAAATTATGTCGGTTGGTATGAAGCGTTTTGAGCTGCCTCCAGCGAGGTCAATCTTTGTCTCGATTTTTTGGGTATTTATGTTCTTCAATTGTAGTTGCATACAAACATTTATTCCTCTCCAAAATTGGTTCGAATAGCATAGTAAAAAAAATAGTATACAAGCCCATTATATTGGTAAGCAGGATTAGCCTACTTGCTCTGTGAAAACGATACAATAAGCAATAAGACTGCAATAGCCTCACTAACTGAAAGACATGCATAAAACTCCTGTGTGCATTTATTATTAAATTTAATTTTTAGATATGTTGCACATATACGAACCCGTAAACAAACTATAAATCTAGCTTCACTGAGCTCTACGTCAAATTTCAAGGGGGTCCGTTTTGCTACACTTCAAATTATAATCATGTATAAACAACGTTCTCTGCTCGTAATTAACATCGCATGCCATCATGGGCCACAACATACAGGACCATTCTACGGAGGATTTTCAATTGAGACTATCAGAGAGCCTTACAAGTATGTGTAATAGCAGCTTTAGTGCCGCTAGCAGTATTCACTCACTTAACTTCCTCCATTTCTCTTATTGTCATCTTATGCCCGCTGCAAAGAAGTATAAACTCATTTTAGAAGTGTAATTTCAGCACAAAGCAATTGTTCTTCATAGTTACACTGACAAAAATTAAAAACAACCCGACAAAGATGAACACGAGCCGCTTATAAAATACGAGTAACTGCTCATTTTTTTCATTACGTCTGCTAAGTTTATAATTTATATGAAAATGTTCTTCCACTAACCAAATTAGGTAATTACAAATTATCCGTGAAATGAAAACACGCGTTGATTTTAGCACTTGAAATCGGGCACAGAAAAGGCGATATTGGTGGTTTATTTCTTTACTTCATGAAAACTAAATTTCTAATGGGTGTCCCGAAAATCACGCGTGATTTAAATTAAAAAGATAACTCACTTCTTTTTCAGTATTGTTTTATTGTGTTATGGTACACAGTATAGGGTTATGTAACGAGTATCGCATGAGACAATAGCCTCAAAGGCTATTCTGGCATCTTGCGTGATTTTCGGGACACCCTATATTTTATTCTAGCTTAACAAGTAATTTTTAACCGTCTACAAAAAAGGAGGATCTCAGTTTGACCTGTATGTTCCAATTGAATTGCAATTTGGCACAAATACTTCCAAAAATTTTCATGTCAACAATATTAAATTTCAAAACACATGTTTTGCTCTTTTATTGTTAGGAATACTCCTGTGAAATTTAGGGGGTGAATTTAAAAAAATCCTTTCTTAGTGCGCCTCTAGACCTTATAAGCCAAATCTGAAATATCTAGAATCAGCGGTTTGGGCTGTGCGTTGATATGTCAGTCAGTCAGTCAGTTCCTTCTTTTATATTTTTAGATTTTGTTATTTATGTGGCAGTATATGAATTGTAGGTTCTTTTGCATACATCTTAGTAAATAATGAATTAGAGTTAGTAATTTTTGACTCAAATTTACACCTACATTACACCTTTATTTTATATCGTGAACTTTCGTTTTAAACAATCATATAATTATAAATATCTTTACAAAGTCTTTGTGAAATAAACAGGGACTAGAGTTGTCGAAGCCAATATCCACTTTGAAATATGTTCATCTTCATTCATTCCGGAAATTTAAAGCTGCCTTAGCAGCGAAGGTATCGCAACAAAATCACCTCAATACAGTGCTTCAAAGGCAATATGAAAAACAACATTCTTTATGCAATGGCAGTCCATTGGCGTCGTTTATTATCATATCATTCTTCTATCAGACGGTTTCCCGGTTTGAAGGAACCCCATCAATTTTCACCCAAAACTCTCCAGTTCCATTAGCCGTTATCTCCGCGGCGGAAACGAAACACACACTTTACCTAAAAGCGATAAACATGTGCGAAAGAGGAATGCGATCCATCGATTCCACACCTCAGGGACGCGCCACGTGCGTACGTGACAGGGTATTATGACCTGTAAAACCCACCAACAACGCGTGCCTACCGAATGCGTTGACGTGATACATCCCCGTGAAATCGTAAAGTAAAGAGACGAACAGGGCTGGCATTTGGAGGCAATTTTAGGGGCTCTCTCAGACAGCCTAAATATATTAATTGGAACTTAAAGAGTCCTTTGTAAACCTTACCGAGAATCCAGACCTATATATAATGCGTGGGCGCCGTACATACCTGTGAAGTTGCATAAAGACGAATAGGGCTGGCATTTGAACTCAAAATAGGGTAAATGAAGATAACACTTCAATGGACTTTACCCAGTAGGTACTATTATAATATCGTAATACACTAGCGCTTACGTAATACAATGACTAAGCACTTCGTTCCAATGTACGTTCAGAATGGTACGAAAAATCACATTTATAATTAAACTTGGTTTGACCGTTCACTAGGCCACTTGCGGGCACCACAGGGTGTGGCGGCGTCTTTCATGCATTCTGTGTGAACTCGCACATGCTCTGTGACTCGTGGTTAGGCCGCGTAGCCGCAAACCGCCAATTAACATACCTATGAAGCCGTATTTTACTAATTAGGACTCTCCGACGATGATAAAGCTAACTGAATTCTAAGAAATACTCTCTTCTTAGAATATTACATTTGTCAAAACGCTAAGATAGAGTATGTAAGTAATAGTGTTTTATTAATAGACTAGCTGTACCCGCGGCTTCGTGCACTTTGTCAAAAATCCCGGGCAAAGCCGTGGGTTAAATTATTCTGGTGAATATAAAATTATCGAAATCGGATATTCATTTCATAGATTTCTCGCTACCTAACAAACTTACAAAGTAGCAAACATTACCTCCATTATTATTACGTACTAGCTGTAGCCCGCAACTTCGTCCGCGTAGACCCGGTATAAAAACTATCCTATATTTTAATCCAGGCTATAAACTATCTTCGCGCAAAATTTCATCCAAATTGGTCCGTTTAAGCGTGATTGAGTAACAAACATCCAAATATATAAACATCTAAACATCCAAACATCTAAACATATATAGGATTGCGAGTAGGTATAAATAGCTATCGGCTACCTTATATTATATTACTAACAAAATACAATTCTGTCAAACTACGATGTAAATTCATTTCATTCATTATTATATCTACTCGTAATACGTAATAATAATGGAGGTAATGTTCGCTACCTACGAGAAATCTATGAAATGACACAGAATCTAAGTTATGCGCCCTAATGCCGGGATCCCGCCTTTTTTGGGGCATTTTTCAATACCGGGATCCCGGTGTTTCCAAAAAGTATTGAATTATGCGATGTAAACACAATCAACCCGTCAAAATTATAAAAAAATATGGCGCCGCGTGGCATTTTTGGCTTTAATAAGGTATATGTAACTCAATAAACATTAACAAAACTCTACGTACTACCATAACTCAATAAATTACGTTTTCAAGTTGTCGCGTTCCCCGTCTACTGCAGTGGGCGCGTCAATTTGCGTCCCTCTCTTACTTTACAAGCGTAATGATCTAATGATATCTCTGCCCTGCTCCTGCGCACGCGGTGGTGTCGTGTTGCCGCTACTCTATACTGCCACTAGCCAGTCAGCTCTCGATGCTTCACGTGATGTTTGAGTGAGGTTGGAGAGCCGCGACTACCGAGCCGACTGGTTTTTTTGGGTCTTTCGTAAAAATGTAAGTAGTTTTTTTTGCATTATATTACGTGGATTAGATTAGATAAAGACTGATATTTCAGTGCCTAAGTGTCATACTCACACTGATGCGTGAATTACATTGCATTCACTTTATTATTCGGTTATACGTATAACGAATTTAACCGCGTGTAATCTTTACGGCGAGTCTGAAAGTTGAGAATAGGCTTCCATTTGTAATACAAGTTACGAAGTACAAGAATATTGTGATATTGTTGTACTTCGTAACTTGTCAATTTTATTTTGTTAATTACAATTTGTTAATATGGAGAAAAAGATACTGATTATTTATTATATTTATTTATAGAACCATAAAGTTGTGCAACATGACAATCTTAAATTTTTATGCATGCATAATAAACGATTTTTTTTCAAATTAGTATTTTATTTCATAATATTTACCCCTGACTAACCTTTCTTGTATCAATCCCGTATTAATACCAGCTTTACTAAAAGTCCCGTATTTGGAAGCCCTAGCCCTAATCCAAAAAAAATAAGGAAAAATAGGGAGGTATAAATTTTGGCTTGCCATTTATAAAATAGCAATATAAAATATGGAACTCCTCAAATATATCAGCCCACATATAGCGACTTCGATTTTTTTAAATAATAATCAACGCATTTGGTCTCGGAAAGCAGTTCATGTGGTAAATTGGAAAGGAAATCTGGAAATTTTCATGTTGTCTTGGCGAAGTACTGAATTGAAGTCGGTTTTAACTTTGTTTTTAAAGTAATTATTCATACTAAGTTACTTACTTTTTCTTTCTTATGTAATGACATTTAAAGTGTGCAATGGCTTTTTATACCTTTTGTTTGTACGCTATTTATTGTGCTTCCAATATAGCGAAAGAGCTCCAGCCACGAACCGTGGGCGGTGGAAACTTTGCAATTTCCTACTCGTGCAAACACTCTCGCCCATGCTTTCAGCATTTACCTATGAAATTTTTTAATAATTTTGCGTCAAATTGCTCTTTAATGTGTGGTCGTGTTTTCGTTAAGCGAATACGGAAATGGGTTCCGTATACATCAAACGGGTGTAGTCTGAAATGTATTTAAACAGAGTTTGTGAAATTAAAATACCATATTGTTTAAAAGACAAGTGACTAGGTATAATTGTTTTGAGAGCGTGAATTCTGCAAAGTTAACATGCGAATGCCAAGTGAAATTATTAAATAATAGTACATTACTGCAGAGGCCGGGAAACAGCAAGTCGTGGATGAGTTCATTTTGTCGGATGAAGCGAAGCTGAATCCGACAATAAAGACGAATCCACGAATTGCCATTCCCGCCGAGGCAGATATAGTGCTTTTCTCCATAAATGCGAGGAAATCAAATAATATTTTCAATAATTTTAAAACAGCGACTAGTATGTACCCTATCATGTTCCCGCCCAACTTATGTTTTTAAAGTATGTACATGGCAGGACTCATGGTGCCAGTTTCAATTGGCACACATAAAAATATTAAAAACATTAGAATCGATTACAATTTTATGTTTTATGTAATTAAAATTATTAAAGATTAAACGGGATTGAAATCTAAACGCATTTTAGTTCGTTTTGAATATTATTTCGAGAATATTTTAATTTCTTCAGTTAATGCTATTTGAGACATTTTTTAAAAATTCACTTCGATCTCTATCAAAAGTAATCGTTTTGTCTATGACAATTAAAAAATATAAAACTTCTAACCAGTCTAACTATAGCAAGTTGTTATGAAAAATTGTCTTTAAACTTACGAGCATTTAGCTGTTTGTAGTGATTTGTCTTGGTCAAAACATATGATTAAAAGGTAAAAAAGTATACAGTAAAGGAATTTCATACATATTCCTGGCTACTATTTTTGCTACAGTAAAGCGTACATTTCCGAGCATATTGGAGAAAAAAGCATTATCAATATGAGGAAATCTAAATAACTACGCTACATTTACAACTGGGAACGAAAATGCCTCACAATATGCAAGATTATCGTTTCACGTTTTTCGTATTAGGTGTATGTAGGGTAGGTTTACTCATTAACCTGTTTGCACTTTGCATTTAATTACTCAATTGATAAATTTTTGGAACTATACGTAAATTATCTCTGATATAACATTAAGTCGGTCTTGCTTAAAAACACCGGAGTAAGATAAAATACTTTCACAAAATATTTAAAAACATTGGTGCAAACTCGTTCAACATCGTCTATTAATTAAAACTATTTAAGTAGTTGAGGTCGATGCTCAACTTTTGTTTCTCAGAGCCAAGATTCCGCCTTTTGTTAATTTGTTTGTCGACTGAACATTGCATAGCGCTAAAGATTTTACATAAAGATGAACTAACATTATTATAGAGGCTAGAAAGTAAGCAATAAATGGACGAGTTATATAGTTCAAGGGTTGAGGCGTAGCGGAGGCCCTCGAACCCAGCCTTAAGTACGAGCCCAGCTATTGCACTTTCGGCCGAGGCTTAACACAGTGCTTTTCACGCCTAATCTCCACTTATAATAAATCTCTAAATTAAAAAAAGAATCAGCCAGTATCATTTTATACATTGTTCTGTCACGAATGATCTCAGTTTCCCATGAACGGAAAAACATGAAACATTTTCTATAGGTACATTATTATTCTGGCTTCCGCTTAGGATAGTTTTTACGCGACTTCGACAGTTAATTAATTTTCAGAAATATTTTACCTCTTTAAATTTTTCATTTCTTTTTCTTATATATATATCGCCGCCACATCTGTAAGCTGTCAGTAACGTCAAAATGGCAGAATTGCTTTGTCTTTTAACCTATTAATAATTTATAACCGGACTACGATAGATATTCACGAAACGTATACCAAAAGAACAAGCATAAAAAATAAATATATTCTAATATGAGAACTTATATGCGCAAATTTCGTATTCAGGCGTAATTTCAATAAATGTATCAACAAATTTGAACAATATGAGTAACACGAATTTGTTTTTTTTTAATAGCATGGCGCTCTGCGCGTTCAGCCAAAGTATGAGGAACGGGATTAAAATTACGGATAGATCGAAAATGTAGATGATACGCGAAAGACCAGGAAAGAGTAGTATAATATATATTATATTAAAGTTTGATATTATTTAAAGACTAAAAATTATATAAGGCTTTAAATATTCCTATACAAGGATGAGTTATTTATATACAGGAGTGAAGGAACTTTTTTTAAATACTGTAATTCAGTGGAATAACGTGCTAAAAATATGTCAGTTTTAGCAGATTATAGTTTAAAAAATCTAGTTGTTGATGGCATTGTTAACTCATTTTTCGAAAAAATGGCATTGGTCTCATTCTGCATAACTATGGCCAATTAAAGAACATAATACTAAACAAAAGAGTGCGGCGGGGAGGAGCGCCGCGCGACCGCGCGGGGCCCTGTGATTGGTCGAATCGCTGTTCCGACTAATTTAAACACTACAACTATAACATTGTTGTAGTGTTTTAGGTTCATAGTTGTCTTGTTCATGAGTTCGAATACTATTGACAATTTTGACACCCTAATTTCCGCCATCTATTGCCATATTTCCGAGCAGTGGCGTGAAAAAAGTTTTATTCGAAATAACGACACAATTCAATGTCGTTGCAGATGAAGTTAATACGTAAATGATTTAACTTTACGACCGTCACTAAAAAAAACCTAGTACTTGCGTCATTGTATTGATATACTCAGTACTGATGCACCAAAATAGCTAATTCACAATTTCGTCCGAGAATTTCAAGAAACATAAGTAACTAGAAATTACCTAAACATGATAAACAAAACCAAATAGCAACAATAAAAATACAGAGAAGCATCAGTTTATGATCATAACTGAAGTCAAAGGACGTTTCGCTTTTAATTTAAGTCGACTGAATTAAGAGACCCATTTATTTTGGTTTGGGTAACAGTTTCTCTTTGTGTGTTTTTCCTACAAGTTTTCCTATTTGATCTCCAGACAATACTTGTATTTTATTATAAGACGAGTAGGTAGATATATACTAGTGTCATCGCGGTTAACTGCGCTTGGCACGGAACCCAAAAACCGACGTCATTAGCATAAAAATGCTATAATTCTAACGTTCCCCGCTGAAATAAAGCTAGTGCCATAAATCCTAGTAGTTTACTCGTTAATTCGGCTAAATGCTACGTTGTTTGTTAAGGCCAATAAACAATTGCCGTACTAGCTAATTATCGGATAACAATCTAGAGCGTGTTGACAGTTTAAAAATGTTCACATTATTTAGCAAATGTTCAACTATTACACTCTATTGAGTTCAATATAAAATAGTTTTTATATAATATGAATCAAGGAAATACTTTATTTACCTTTCATAACAACCAACCGATCCGTCCAACTTTGCCCATCGAAAAATTACGAGTAGTAGAGTAAAATTAGACGTTTTCACTGTGGTTTCGCGCTACTCATTCGAGATTTGGTAAACATTAGTAATTAAGATCGTTAATTTTTGTCCTTTATACTGTGTGATCAGTGACGACATTTACCTTATATCGCAAAGTTGGGCGGTTTGACGGCACCAGTTTTGCGAACGCCAACTGAAAAGTTTATGCAAACCGTGCGGAAATATGTATCTTTTCGACCGAGAGCAAGTATTTCCAAGCACCGCAAAGACTGGGAAAAAAATGTTCTAAACTTCTTTCCACTGAGCAAATAAAAATTTTGCATTTGACAGGCGATGTGATCAAAGTTTCACAGACAGCATTTTTCATATTTTATTAAATAGCAATTTCAAACCAAATGAGTCGTTTATCGGTCTATACCAGTTAATTACCTTAGTCGGATTGAGTGATTAATGAAAAAAATACTAGTCACGTAACTGAAAACGGTTTTGTTTAATTGCATAATCTACTCACTAGTCGTCTGAATTGTCGGATAAAGAAATAAACACGTCTAAATAGTCTCTGATTTTAAAATATTTCCGGTTTGATCGCCAACGGTCGATAAGACAAATTTTCACGAAGATGAAATGGCTATATTCAAAGGTAAGTTAACGTAAGAAATGATTCCGAGGATCCTTTTCCTAAATTTCTCTTTTGTCCAAGTTTTATTCGCTAAGAAATGAGGTTAGGCATAATCGATGCGTTTAATTTCTTTGATTGCTTACCTCAGAACTCCACAAATTATGAGCTATGAGATAAATGAAGTTTTCACATTTTGCAGATCGGGACGTTAAATTACTTTGTGAAATAATTGTTTCATGGGTTAATTATTGGAAGCACTAGGAACACTCTACTACAGTTTAGTATATAAGGATACATAGAGATGAAGAAAACTAAAAATGTAAATTTTAGGAACTTGAGACTAATAGCACTCGCACTTTACCAATTTATTTTGTTGTCTTGTTCCCGACAGTAGTAGTACCTATACATGGAAGCATTTGACAAAAGTCAAAACTGTGTTGGGAGCGGTTTAAATGTCGATATTACTTCATAGCCAGAAAACTCACTCAATTTTAGGAACTCATGAGATTACATCGTCGGGAACAAGACAACAAAATAAATTGGTAAAGTGTTTTGGTTAGGATCATTTCTCTTTATATATTTTATCTTAGGTTAGGTTTTTATTTACTTACTAGTCATAGTAATTATTATTATAAAGTTTTTGTATGTGCAAATTTATAGATATGAATAATTATACCTAAATATCTTATGTATTCAAATAATTGTACATATTTATATCACCTAATTTGGTTGTTTTGCCCTAACGTACTTTATATTATTCAATCATTATTTTTGTGTAACTTCATTACAGCCTTAAGTTTCTAATAAACTCAAAACAGTATTTAAAAACTACAAACCTCATTCAATAAAATTCCATTTTCTGATCTGACAACCTATTTTCATATATTTCCCAGAAGTGGCAATGTAAAATCCATCCTTAAATAGTGCAAGCAGAAAAATGCGACATTACGTTCTCTTCGTTTCACCAACGGTAAATTGTGGCTGCAATTTAGTTGCCAGAATTGGAAAATTGGCGTAGCGTTGTTATGCAGTAGAAGCGGGCGCGCGAGTCTGAAACTGTAATCGAATTGAAATGCGGTCTTTAAAGTTTTGATTTCACATATAAACATTCAGTGATTGTACGTAACAAGATAAAAAGAATACACGCAAAAATTGGCATGGAACCAAAACTGACGTTTGGACTGTTTTATATACAATGTGAGTTTTCATAAAGTGCACATATGAAATAGGGTGAATCTAGACCCAATTCCATCATAAGGAAGAAAAAAAATAGATATATAAATATAGCCATTCGTAGTGAGGATTACGGCCAGCTACAAAGAAAAAGTCAGTAAAAAGTAACTTTACTTTACAGGTAGCATTTGAAATTTTTTTTTCGCCTGTAAGTAAAAAAAAAAACCCGTCGATGGAATTGGGTCTAGATTAGAGATGCAACGGATATATGGCCGCTATCCGGTATCCGGCCTATCCGGCCACAATTTCACTATTTGGCCGAATACCGAATAGTGCCGAGGTAGTATACAGGATAGTATTTTAACACAGAAGAACATAGGTAAGGAGAGACCAAGTAAAAAGAAGGTTGAATAAATAACAAAATTATGTTAAAAACTAAAATTTGCACATGTTTCTATTAAAACCTGCCTAACAACACAACTAACTAAGCCTAACATCGCTCAAACGCGGGGTCGAATTTACTCTATTTAAAATTAAAAAAAAGCTACGGTAGCCTAGTGGTTCAGGCATGCGGCTGTCAAGCGGCGGTCGTGGGTTCGAATCCCGGCTCGTACCAATGAGTTTTTCGGAACTTATGTACGAAATATTTACCGTTAGCTTTTCGGTGAAGGAAAACATCGTGAGGAAACCGGTCTAATCCTTTCACGCAAAATAGGCACGTTGGATGTCGATTTGCGGAAAATGCCAAGTAAAACTAACTAACTAACTAACTCTATTTTATTTAAGCATGTTACTTTCACTTGCACAGCCGGATATTCGGTATCCGGCCAAACCACTATCCGTTGCATCTCTAGTCTAGACTCACCCTATTTCATATGTGCACTTTATGGAGACTCACACTGTATTGTTTCAATATTGGATTCAGTTGTGGTTGGGTTCTTGCATAACAATTTGTTATTTAACGCCGTATTAGGAATACTTATATACACGTCACATTCGCATTTTCGTCTCCGTGAACACGATATCAATATCCATCTCCACTAGAAATTTCATTTCCGGGATGACCGTAACTTTTACGTGTTAATCCGAGTTATTAAAATATGTTCAAGCGTTTTGAGTGTTTGTATAACAAACATCCAAACGTTCACATATATAATATTAGTAGGATGTAAAGCGACAATACATGCGGTAGCCAATAAAATAAATTATTGCTAGAAAATAAACAAAAGTATATTTGTAGTATTTACTATTTAAATCTGTGCATCACGCCCTTTCTGACGATAAATCAAGCATGCAAACCGCACTGTTTCTACCCTAAATTGAGTTTTCAAACGGCGATTTGGTTCTGTGGCACGGGTTTCTCTTTTTTTCTTTTCCAAATCGGATGCGTTGCGTTCACCGCATTTTTTGAACCGTGACTATCGAAGCCTGGAAATAGTGATTTAGCTGTATGTTCTACTGGATTATTATGGTTACTATCACGTGCTAAACAAACGACAAGATAAAGTATCCGCCACGGGAACACAGAAAAATCCGGAGAGTCATTTGTCCAAAACCATAATTATTTCGAAATTTTAAAATTCCGAACGCCATTTTCCGCTAATAGAAAATAAATAATTTACTTTAAAAACAAAGTTTTAACCGACTTCAATTTAGTACTCCGCCAAGGCACATGAGCATTTCCTTTCCACTTTACCACGGACTGCTTTACGTTGTAAATACGTTGATTATTACAGACGAAAACCATATCACTGTGTATATGGGCCGATAATATTTGAGGAGTTCCGTCGATTTGGCAGACTTGACATTTAAGACTTCATTCGTTGCTATTTCAACGGAATTATATCAGAATCAATAACGTACTTTTACAGTTTTAAGTCGAGTTCCGTAAGTCATCTGTGGTCTTCATCATCAGTTCCACTTCACCAAATTTGTGATATACGGGTGTAAATACACTAGTTATAATAGAAAATACCGAAATTACTATATGCGTGCCTTCTATATTTGAGGAGTTCCCTCAATTCCTCATGATTCCCATCATCCAACTGAAGTTTTTATAACAATGGGACCAATCTGGAAGCGCTTTGAAATAAAAAAAAAGATTTGTACGAATCGGTTCATAAATGACGGAGTCTAAAGTAACAAACATTTAAAAAAATACAACCGAATTGAGAACCTCCTCCTTTTTTTGAAGTCGATTAAAAAACCGTTACTATCGAAGCTTGGAAATAATGATTTAGTTGTATGTTCTGGTGGATTATTATGGTTACAGTTATCACGTGCTAAACAAACGACAAGATAAAGTATCTGTCACGGGAACACAGAAAAATCCGGAGAGCGATTTGTCCGAAACCATAATTATTCCGAAATTTTAAAATTCCGAATGCTTTTCAGCTAAAAGAAAATTTTAAATTGTGCGATAGTTAAGTAAGTATTATATCCAATCAAAAAATCCTTCAGCGGAATATGGTTTTCGGAAAAGTATGCTGTCGGACAAATGAGTCTTCGGAATTATGTAGTGTAGGTACCCATTTGTCACATATTACAAAACAGTGCCAGTGTACGAAAGCGCCGAACGGTTGATATTTCCATTAGACACGCTGATACATCATAAATCATAAAAATAATTAAAACTATATAAATCCAGATTGTAGAGGAATAATGGCAGGATGTTATAATAACAATGCACTTCTAACACAATAGTTTCCCTTCAGGAAATTGTTCACGGTTATTTGAGCTTTCGTTTTAACCCTTGCATAATACTTAACGACTACAATAAGCGAAACAACTTACCTGGAAATCTACGATGGTAGTCCGTGTTTATAACTCGATTGTTCGCATTTGGCTGAAGTGATATTAAAAATGTATATTTCGATTCAATCGATATGCATTTTGATGCAAGGTACGGTCGATTATACTTACTAAATCGCTACACTTTTCGTTAACTACCATCGAAACGCCTTACTTTGCCTGCCCACCACCAACGATCACCACATAGAGTTCGACAACTTTTTACAGGCTAGTAAAAGCGAAAAAGTCGTTCTTGGGAAATTGTATAAAATTCTACAATAAAATTCCAAAACACATTACCGAACTTACTGACTCTAAATTCAAATCTGTCGTAAAACGGACACTCATTTCAAAAGCATATTATAAGATAAACGACTACATCATGGATAGGGATATTTGGCGGCGATAAAATCCTGCACTAGAAACCTGTCGTAAAATAAATAGGCTTTCTACTGTAGCAATGTAATTTTAAAATTTTATAATACTCTGATACTGATATGATATATTGTATACTGTTTTGAAAAAATGACACCTCGCCGAGTTTATTACGCCGGTTCTTCTCGAGGCAGAGGTTTACTTTCCGAACCGGTGGTAGTTTATCGACATTCATAGGTGCATGTAATATGCCTAAATTGAAGAATAAATCACTTTGACTTTGACTTTGACTTTGAAAGTATCTAATGTAATAAATAATAACAAAAATAATTTAAAAAATATACCAACAGAATATTTTAAATTTCATTATGCAGCCCTAAAATTCACAAAGTACTGTAAAAGATAACGATTTAAACGACCCAACTTTCTAAGACATCTTCATTTAGAAATCAGATTTAAAACCACGGCGTGCTAAAATATTCAATGCTTTGTACAGGTTGCGTTTACGAAGCCATTCTTCGACAAAGAGATATCGGATAAATGTCACAGCTTCCGGGTTCCAGTGGCCACGATCTCCGAATAACAGACCACAGGAAATATACGTCACAATTTTGTTACGTATATCTATGGAACTTTGTTTTGAGACCTGCCTTTATGTTGGGCGACAATAAAGAACGCTCTCTTTTGTTTTAAATTATACTTTAAGATAAATACTATATGGAGTATTTCGGCGTCACCAGTTTTTGTATGTGATACGAGTAAGTACACTGTGTTTAGGGTCATACAGACATGACATGCAGTGTTTTCTTCTGCCAGAAAAAAATTAAGATGCTGCCTACCATTACTAGTCAGTCAAATATAACTACTAGTCTAATTACTTTTTCGTAACGAGCTCTAGACCAGAAACAAACGCATTACTAATGACCCATATTATATAAAATGTATATATATATATCGAATAGTTTGAGCGCGCGTAGTAGGTACCTAGGTGAACCGTATAAACTACCTATATGTTTATAAAAATATGCATTGGGAAGTTAAGCCAATATTATACACAGATTTAGAGTCAAAAACTGGCACATGCCAAAGCCGTTATTTTAGGCGATAAAAATGTGTATGCTCCCGAGAATTGGCAAACCATTTTTCAGTGAAAGTTATGATTTTTTTTTATCATAATAGTAGTTTTTGGGTATTATTGATACCTAAATTTATATCGCCAGCATTTCCTAAAATAGTCGCACATAAATACAAGATATTGATTTAATCCTAAGGTTCTGTCGTAAGAGTAACTATAAGAAATTGAATACTAATAATTACACGGTTAAACTTTACATTACCGGCGACATTTTTCAAACTCTTCGTTAGTTCTTCTTCTTCGTGTCGTTTGAAGCATTACCCACGCGCCGCGCGCGCTCCGTCTGACCGTGTAATTATGTATTACATTATTAGTATTATTTTAAACTTTTCTTACGAAAGTTTGAACTCGATTACTTATACGAAAATGATGAATTAGGAATTATATTTTTTTAAACAGAACGACCAAAACATTAATGTATATACTAAACTAAACCTAAAATAAACAACCTATGTAGTTACACAAATTATTTTACAAATAAAAAATTGGCTCCAGCTCGGTGCTCAACGGTAAGGTGCCCAGAAGACTGGCGGTATTGCCGTGCTGCACGGCAATGCTAATGCGTTGAGCAAGGTAGGAGCCAGCCTTGAATTAGGATGTTTTGTCTCTTTCGTAAATGTACCTAATTTTAACAAACTCGCGATCTGAACACGTGAAAATATTGACCAAATTAGGTAATATTTTTACATATAATTATGAAATAGTACATTGTGATACAAGTGAGCTATGTTGATCATTACATCCGAGGATGTAATTATCAAAGCTCACGCGTTTCATACGACGTTTTTCAACACATTTGCGAGGAAATAAATAACTACAAAAGACACAAAAATCTATGTTTTAACCGCAACCGCACTAATTAAAAATTGAAGAAATTGACAACTTCACTTCGCAGCTTCAATATTTCAACCAATCACAGAGCAGTACAGTAGTATTATTTTCTATCAATTACAGAGCAGAATTCTTGTGGCGCGCAGCCAACTACCAATCAGATCACACACAAGCTACAATGGACGACAGATACAACTAAAAAAAAAACTATTCGGCTATTTTAAAAATGCACCGTGTTTATACATACGCCTTGTTGCGAGGTACATCTTAATAGGGACAAGCATATAAATATAACGCACGAGTGTCGTAATGCTATAAAACACGCGTGTTTAATATCCTGGATTATGAGCCTAACAGCGACGTTATAAGAAGCAAGTTACGAGCAAATGTGTTGAAATTTTTTTTATGACACTGTTCAAACTAGACAAGTCTTGTTTTGGTAAAGTTTGTATGAACCATTGACTTTATCCAAATTCTACCAAAGCGAGTTGCAACCTGAACCCCATAATTGACAAAGGACTTAAACGCTCAGCTTGCAAATTAATGCGCAAAAGCCATAAATTAAATTTGAGGAACACAAACGCCTTGTCCGTAATTGTAGAGTAATTAGTCTTGTTGACAAGCCTGCGGGCCTGCGGGTGTCGGTAAGTTTTCCATTGAGTATCTAGGATTAACGCCTATTTAAAAGCTGGTATGGGATAATAGTTAGTAGGTACCTAGTAATAATTAAGGATATATAAATAAATGTAAAAATGCAAAAAAATATCATTTCAACACAAGCATTTTAATAATTATAACCTTTGCCACAATAAGCTTAAAGCGACAGGCTGTCCAAAGAACTGAACACCTACTCATAGTATCATAATGTACTAAAGTGAAACTATTGGTGGTCCGTGTGCAGTGGCCAATGAGTAGCAAGGTGAAAAGTGTCTTTAACAATGCTTAATTTCATATCATACTTATATAGTATTTATGATGATGATGATGATGATTATCTGTCCGACCGTTTTCGGCCATGGCGACCACTCCGACTCCTATTTAGCGTTTTGGCGCTCGTGCGCTCGAAGATGGCTTATGTAGCCTATCTTTGCGGCAAAATTCCGTGCACATTGCGGGCACGTAAGTACGCCGTTCTCGTAATTGTATGCTATGGCAGCAGGTGGGCGGGCCTTTAACTGGTCGCGTTTATAGTCAAGGTCAACTTTGCGCTGATCCTCGAACTCGCGAACTTGATAGTATTTATACACGTTAGGTAGCGCTGATACAAGCAATATGCGTCTATATTGCAGTAAATTAAAAAAATACTGTTAAATTCTAAATCGGTCAATAACCATATCTCAATAATATACCACACTTTTATTATAGCGAGGTATTTCATGAAGATTCCAGTTGCTATAGAGACGTAGAATTCAAGCATACCTAAGTTAAGTTGTAAAACTTATAAACTAAAGGAGATTACTCCGAAGTGTACCTATTGCTTGCACAATCATTGAAGACAAACCGGAATCGAGAATAGACAATTGTATTCTCGCCTGGGATGCACATATTTGAATACTTGATTGTAAATACAATCAAGCCAATAGTCAGTAATCAATAAATAAGCCAATAGTCAATAAGCCAGACTTCAATAAGTCTGGCTTATTTAAACCAATGATGTGTTGATATGTAGGTGATAACAGTTATAAGTATCTTATCTTATTTTCCTACTTTGAATTTTAGTACATATCATCACCGACAATTTATTTAATTGGGTATGCCTAAATCAATGTTTACGTGATTTTTTCTTACAAATGAGTAATTATATTGCTTATTTTAAATATCTGAAATACAATTAAGTAAATGCTGCTCAGTAATCCAGATTATCGTGATACTCCTTACTTAAATCAGAGATTTGTAAATTACAAAGACTGTCTCAATGGCTGTATATAACACGGCTCCATAGAATTTTAATGGCTATGAGACTCTCCTTGCACAAGAATCAAATCTCGTGAACCTGTCATCGTCTTTATAATTTCCTGGTCTCTGCTTTAAATATTATTTAAACAAGATTCAGTAACTGGCGCTGATATTTTTTCCAAAGAAGACATTTTTATACCACAGATTATTCCGGCTCGCGTGCAGTGTGCATATATTAGACCAGTAATAGTCCTATTAAAGCTGTGTAAGTGTGTAATACGATTCATAATAGATGGGTTAAACTGAATATCAGTGCAATGAACGTCCTTACATGAAAAGCTACGATTTGGATGAAGGCATTTTGCAACCTGTAAAGGCACATATTTAACCAGTAAGGTACAGACGTTTACCGAATATGAGGTTTACCAAAAAATTTTAATAAGTAAGTGTGTTACTAACACTAGTAAATTACATTAGAATATTCTTACCTCGTATCAATCTTTATATTATATTATCATGCATTCAAAACTAACTTGGTTTTGAATGCATGATAATGAATATCAAAGTAGGTGGATTTAGATACGTAGTATTAATATCCACTACATACACCATAAAAAAATAACCACGACGTTCAATAAAATGTGTTTGGTATTAGTAACACTAAGCAGTTACACCGATCGATGGTAACTAAGTACATAACTATATCAACAATAGTGTGAGTTAAATAACACTGATTTCACCAAAATGCGATTTAAAAATAACGTGTAATACTCCAACGGTTAGTATAAAAATACTGTAAATTAAAATTGAATTCATCGGATAACTAACTTGTCAGTCAATCAGCGGGACGAATACTATTCATTAAAAAACAACATTTAAATACCTGTACCGCAACAGCACTAATAAAATATGTTAATTAAATAATATCAAAGAGAACTCTTGATTTGAAAACTCAAAATACGAATACAAATTCGTTTTCGAGCTGCCATGCCACACAGGCCTATAGGTTATACGATACAATTTGTTTATTGAATAAACTTCTCTACTTTATTTAAAAAGATTTTATAATAAAAAACATTTTCATACGTGACCTCCGGTTCAGTAGCTGCAGAAAGACTAAACTAGCCACCTTTAAATAAAATAATGTTGATTAAGTTAACTGAAATACTGGCCATAAATAAAATACTTGTGATCTTCTAGTTCAAGAAGTACGAATAGGACCCTCTACGTTGTGTTATAAACTTGTCGTAAAACGAATCGTATAACATAGTAATGAAAAAATATATTTCAAATGAAACCACAATACACAATGCCTTAGAATTGTTGGATAGAGCCAGTTATAAAATGTTTGATGTGTATGCTCTCCCAATTTCAATCACATTGCAATGCCATCATTTATTCTACTCATGCATTCTTAACCCATACGAGTTCACACATCGCTACGTTAGTTTAAAGTTGTATTTCAAGATAACAAAGTAAATTTTTCAATTCACTTTTATACCAGAAATAGTACAAATTTACCAGAAATAGTACAAACATAATATTAAAATTGAGAATAATAAAGATTATTCACGAAAAAAGTAGCCACTGTTGTATAATTCAGGTTTCCAATATGTAATGATATTTTTTTAAGAATGTAATTTAAAAGAAGGTCTCTTCACCTATCGTTTTGAGTGGCGTTATGGATATTTATATCAGCTGCTATCCATTTTTTGGCTAACTTTCGAACGGGCTAACTTTCGAAATCTCTGGATTGTAGTCTTAGTTTTTGTAATTTTCACGTTTGGGTCATAGAGGTTCTTTTTTCCTTTACTCAAATAGATTATCGATGCTATTTATAATGTTCCACAAATATCTTTCCAGGCTCTTAATTACCGTATGCACGTCATAAATTGTTTTAAATCATGCCAGATGCAATCATTTTAGCTTTAAGCCTTAACTGGCATTATGTAGGATTTCACAACTTTTAGGGAAAAATGGATGGATTTTAGATTCTTACACATAAAAATGAATACTCAATTGCGGTTGGAACTACCTAGATCTATACTGGGTGACAGGGAGACTTAGTTTTCGATAGCTATTTTTTTTCGTGAACAAGCCTTATGTGGCCCTAAAGACCCCTAAATAATCTTTGATTTAATTTCTCAACAGACCCGTTGGTTTTCAGAAAAGAAACTAACTACAATCAATTACACGCAGAACCATAATAATATCCAGCTAATTTCTCGTAGTGGAATAAAGGCGAAACATTAACTTTTAACCCCTTAAATTACATATATACATTACTAGCTTCTGCCCGCGACTTCGTACGCGTATAAATTATGGATGACATGATATTCTTATGTTTCACCATACGATACCTACTACACTGATAAATTAGATTATTACGATTTCATTTCTATAAATTATGCGTGTAACAGTTCAAATCCTCATAAACTTGTCGTCAATAATATTTAATTATATTGATTTACTAATCTTTATTGCAAACGAAGTACCTAAGTACTTATAGTAGAAGAAAAATTACCAAAACCGGAATTTAAATATAAGATTTCATAATTGAAACAAATGGCCCGAGGGCGAGATCCCAAAGATACTCTATATCTCCGGGTGTCTTGTCAAACTACCCCTGAGAGCCAAAGTCCCGAAGGTAAACGGGGAGGCAAGCGAGGCCGAAGGCTGAGCTTTTCGTAGGAATGAAAGGCCCAACGTACCCTTATAGATAGCGCTCCATATGTGAGCCAGAGCATCGAAGGCCCGAGGGCGAGACTACTATCCACAGGTGTCTTGCAAGCGAAACATGAGCTTTAAGTCCCAAAGGTGAGGGGTGAGGCAAGCGAGCCCGAAGGCCGAGCTTTTCGTATGAATGAAAGGCTCAAACCAACCCTTCAGAGAGCGCTCTCAATGCGAGCCCGAGGGCCGAAGGCCCGAGGACGAGCCTTCACGGACACTAACTAAACCCAGGTAGGTGTCTTGCAAGCGAAACCGGAGACCAAAGTCCCGAGCGAGAGAAGTCAGAAGAAGAGCGGCGAGGCAAGCGAGACCAAAGGCCGAGCTTTTCGTTGGAATGATAGGCCCACAGAACCGTTTTAGAGAGCGCTTCCTATGCGAGCCCGAGGACTGACGCACACTATCTCCAAGTGTCTTGAAAGCGAAATCTGAGTTCCAAAGTCCCGAAGGTGAGTGGCGAGGCAAGCGAGCCCGAAGGCCGAGCTTTTCGTATGAATGAAAGGCCCAATACATCGCTTCAGAGAGCGCTCTCTATGCGAGCCCGAGGGCCGAAGGCCCGAGAGCTAGCTCATGCGGACGCTCACTATACCCGAGTATTCATAATAATATTTCTTCTGAATATCACAAACGCTGAAGTTTTATACATAAAAAAATGGTACCTACTTAATTCTCCGCGGAATGCCGTTGGGTCCAAATTTTATACCCACATCTCTTGACGTTGGTGAACTATGCTAATTCGACGTAAGTATTAAACTCAACCTGTCATACATCTTTAGATGACCTCTGAATTCATAGCAATTATATAGGAAGACGAAGATCAAGGTTGCTGGATTTCAATATTAACAGCGACGTTGTCAGCGACTGAGTTTCCAAAATAATTAGGTTTCTTATGTCTAACAGCTTCTATCGGTTGAGATATCAAACATTTTTGGTTATTATAGATAGTCTTTAGCCATCTAGCACTCTTTTTCATCCCGTGGTTTTTCACGTTTTATCTATATTTTTTTATAATGTTTGAATGGAGTTCTTTTTACTTTCCAGTCAAGTGTATGTTTATCAATTTTCAAGTCTAAAGCTCATGGATTTGAGGAGTTCCCATACAAAGTTTTGTCCCATTTTTTACCCCCATTGAACTAATTTTTATCATTTTTACAGCCTATGACCTGGCCAGGGATTTTCTCGACCGATTAAGTAAAAGTTGCATCAAAATCCTCTATTCACTAAGCTTCTCTGCGTTTTAAAAATATACATTTTCAAAATATACATTTTCAAAAACGCAGACACAAAAAAATTTAAACTACAAAAAGTGCATGCTGCTTGTTTGAACTCGGGGACACCGACTCCGTAAGCTATGGGTGAAACCACTGGACTAACTATCAGTTGTAAGAACACGATGAATTTTTGAATATCTTGACGACATGTTACCATGGTAATGATACTGTTATAACCCCGCTCTTGCAACATTTATATAATAGTTTCTAGTCGCCTCAGAACCTATTTTCATCAGATATTTTTCACGTTTTATCTATACATTGCTAAAAGTTTGAATGGGGTCGTTTTTACTTTCCAGTCAAGTTTATGGTTACCAATTTTCAAGTCTGTATCTCGTACATTCAAGGAGTTCCCATACAAAGTTCAACCCCATTTTCTACCCCCTTTGAACCCTAATCTTTAAGATTTTTATAGCTTAAAACCTATCCGGCGATTCTCTCGACAGATTAGTAAAGTTTGCATCAAAATCCGTTCAGCCGTTTTCACGTGATGCTCGGACAAATAAACAGACAAACAGATAAACAGAATAAAATTCTAAAAACTGTTGGAACGTGTTCTGTTATCAATTCTAAGTATCCCCAGCCAATTTTTTTTCGTTTATCTTCCATGTACAGACTTTCGACCCTCTTCAGCTTTATTATATGTATAGAAGATAGATAGATAGATAGATAGATTATAGGTTCTTCCTGTGAACACTGATTCTATTTATTAATTACAATTATACAGCTAATAGTGTAGAGTTGTAATTTTAATATTAATATAATTATAAAATTCAACTTTCCCCATTGGAACCAGCTTCGATCGTGGCCGACAGTCGACTAGAGTAAATAGAGGCGCCGACACCCGATTAAAATCCGAGCCCGACAGCCGACTAGTGGGAATGGGCTCTAAACCGGCAACACTAGTCAAATGGCCGGTCGTTATTGGTCGAGCGCCCCAGTTTTGCCAGTTTACACTTGTAAAATTGTAGCTTCGTGAATCGGGGCACTATAAGCTTCATTTCTGTAGGTATGTGTGAAATGGGCCACAGCGCTTAGCTTCATCACAATCAGTTGAATGGGAAAACCTGGCTAAACTTAGTTCTAATGGATAAACAGCGTTATCCTTAACCCTTTCCCTGGGTCATTCTTCTTTTCGACCGACAATAGCCTGTCCTTCGTCTTATTACGGCATCTCATTTGAGTAATGATGTTTACGGTTTTATAATGTTCGAATGAACGTCCATATTATTTTATTAATTAGTGATATTTAATATTTCACTTTCTCTAACTAGCAACTAAAAAAAAAACATTTAAAAATATGTTTTTTTTTTCGTAGAATGCTGTGACAGAGTGGTAAACCAAAATGTGGTCCCCACTGAAAGAGTCCACTTTGTCACATGATTTTTTTAGAAACCAACCGTAAATAAATATTTATATTGGCCAGAAAGGAAACTTTAATTAGTTCTAATGAAGAAACCTATGCATTTTTTAAAAATCGCACTTCAAAACCACAATTTTCGATAGTTCAAAAACCAAAAAAACAGAAAAACCTAGGTTCATTGTCGGTAAAAAAGAAGAACGACCCCCCTACCTTCTCTCTATTCCTATTTTTACTGCTATTTTTAGCCTATACCTACTTCTATTTTTACAAGCAATGTCAGTTTCCAGTCACATTTGCGCTTAATCAACCGCTTTAAAATAATTTGAGCTCACAGCACTCGACGGACCCATTAAAATTACATTACAAAGGCAATCTCACGTGAGAGCAGCCTTTATCCAGCCCGGCAGTTATTATGAAATGTGGTACTTTCTAATTGCATTTCCTGCTTAACGTGACTCTCAGACTCTGGCTAAAAGGTTGTCTTTTTTATCGTTTTAATTAATGTTAAATATTGAATTTATTGGTCAATTAGATAATATAGAAGCAGTAGGTATAATAGACACTCGTGGTGGAATGTTCGCGATCCCATGGCGCCCCCTTAACGGTAATGCGGGTGACGCCGGTGTGTTTTTAGTGGGTATGCTCCTCGGATGGCGGTGGGAGGACAGAGTCCCACATAACCCCCAAATGGGCCTTCCCCGGGTCGGGGGTATGCATAAAGCATTTTCACATCGTCAAAAAAAAAAAAAAAAAAAGGTATAATAGACACCTTGGGCGGCCAGACTTATGTTTTGGGTTTCTGCGACTATTACACATTTGAATACAATTATTATTCCTGTATCCAGCGTTCGATTCCGGCCATTGACGTATAATAAAGTAAATAGACGCACAATGTCGAACAAAAATTTCAAGAAATGTGCACCAAAATGACAACTCTAGCTATATTTCAGTTGATGCCAATCGCGTTTACTTATAACCTGCATTGAGATATATGTTTCATATAAAAGAGAACTTAGTTTTTTAAGCTGTAAGGGCCATATTAGCGAATTAGCATCAAACAGATTAAAAACTTTTTAGTTTATTGAGATTTTATCATAATGTGACTTGATTGCTTACGTCAAAACTAAATAGCGAATGAATGGAGTCGCATTATAAAATTATTTTAATAATATTGTATAAACAATACAGTCATTTGTAAATGATTGACGAAGCATGTTGCGGATTTTTGCTGTTTGGAAGTATTTTACATGTCACACTTTAATTAATAAAATCTATAATATTGCGAGTATTTATTTAAACAGGAAGACGAAAAACACAAACAAATCATGATTATTTATTTTTACAAGCAGGCAATACCTAAACAATTAACACTTTCATTTTGTTTAAATAAATATACACAAAACATTGTTCGGTGGGCATTACGTATTATCAGTGCAGTTGTCAAACACCTTTAAAATTCTACGCACGACTAGTGAAAAGGGAATAAGAACTAGGTATGTAGATCATTTTAGCGTGGTATATTTGACGTATCTAATTAGTCCCTTTGCGACATATAATAATGACTTACAATCTGAATATCAATTTATCTTTTTTATATTTAGATATAATTTTCAATGTTATATAAATTAGATTAATGTATATTATACCTGTAAATAAATGCATTTATCTTTAGTTAAACATTTATTTTTACAAGATTTATATAAACTTGAAAAATAAACACACGACGAAGTCGTCACCACTCTTCGTCGTTGATGTCGCCTATCTCGTGCTATAAGCATATAACTGCGGCCTACTTTGCACATCGCTAAGGATTTCTCAGGAATCTTAAAGTGACAACCACAAATAACGTAACTGTACTACTCCATAAAAAAATCTAATAAGTAGGTACTGACTCCTTAGGTTTTTGTTCCGTGATAATCTGTCATTTGTACTAACGAAATTATTTATTCAAACCCATGAAATGCCAATGAGTTTACATGAAATTCTTTAAGCTATCAATAGAACTTAGTTATAGAAATATATCCAATCCTTTTTGAATTTTTTTCTATTGCTATATTTGCTATTAACGCATTTTTTCACAGATCATTTTTGTCATTTTTGACAACCGTCAAGTCTTACGGTCGAAACCAGACTAAACGCAAAAGAGCCGCAAGTGTCGATCGCGCGGTTCTTTTGGACGGCCACTTTTTTTCGGCTGATTGTGTATCTAGTTACTTATACTAAATCAATGATTCCGGCCATTAAACCTGATACGAGGTTAAAAACGTCAAAGCTGTGTAGGCTAATCTCGAAATTAACTATCTTCCGGCTAGTTCAAAATTGCACTTAATTTGATATTTTATACATGACATTTACGATATGCATGGTAATTTAAAAACGTATAATCTTTTTTAAGCAAAAAGAACCTAACTATTTTCAAAATATCGACCATCGAATTCACAACATAAATGCAAATGTTTAAAATGATCAATAACATGCCGCAGCTCTTCCGAGCTACATTTACAGCGTTCAGAGTGTCAATATTTTTGTGTTTAGTATCATAAATCCTTGCCTCTACAATTTTATACAAACTGTATTCAATTGGATTTAAATTCCACTAGAAGCCACTCTTATAACCTGATAAATCCAGTCAACATTTAGACCTTTCTATACACTAAGGGCACTTTGAGATGGGGCAGAAACCTGTGAAAATATCTACAAATGGCTCAAAGGAAGAATTACAGCTTCCAACTCTTCTATATATTTCTTAATTGTGATGAACGAGGAAATTATGTTCACCCTTTTTTTCGTGATCAATGAAGAAAATTTGTACGAATTTTTACGATGTGCAAACTTTCCACAGACCTCACTTCGTTAGTTATATCTTTATTATACTACTATATTTAAATATAGCAGTAAACATATAAAGATATTTTGCAAAACATTGGCATTGTGGCATTCACCAAAACACACTTATCGTTATCATATTAGTACGGATACCCGGTTCAAATGTCAATAGTTTGATTTCCATTTCAATGGTAATGGCAAACGTAATACAATCGTGTTATTCCAGTATATTACGCACCACAAAGCTTGGTACACTTGACTACCCACTCAAATAGCGAAATAGCTTTGCTGTAAATGGGGATGTTAATATAGGACTGTTAACATTTTCGTTAAAGGATTCCAATTAAAGGGAAATACCAAATTATACTGGGGGTACATGATCCGGAGTGACAAAAAGTAAAGAAAATGGTCGTATAATGAACAAAATTAACCATGAGTCATGACGGATCGGACAAACGCCCGTCATTTTCGAAATATAACCCTGTTCCGTAAAACAGAAACTTCCTTAGGTATATTGTTAATAAAAATGTTATTAGGTGCCTATATTATAGATTTATTATACTATAATTTATATGTATTCAACGATTTCAACGACAATGTTATTAATGACTAGCTTCCACCCGCGACTTCGTCTCCGTGGACCCGGGATAAAAACTATCCTATATTTAAAAAATAAACTATCTATATTATAAACTATCTTCGTGCAAAACTTCATCCAAATCATTTCTGACGTTTAAGCGTGATTGAGTAACAAACATCTAAACATCCAAACATCCAACATGCAAACTTTCGCATTTATAATATTAAGTAGGATTGACATTCCGGTGTTTGTGTTCGAGAAAAAATCACTTTCGCTAAAAAAAAAGGATGTATTTATCTGATGTGATGATGTTTGGTATAACGGTAGGTATAATGTATCGATAAATGGGAAAGTACACTTACTAGATATTTTGTGTAAATGTGTTAATAAATCATCATCATCATCATATCAGCCGAAAGACGTCCACTGCTGGACATAGGCCTCCCCCAGAGAGTTCCATATTGACCGGTCCTGCGCCACCCGCATCCAGCGGACTCCCGCGACCTTTACCAGTCCGTACCAGTTACCGATGGCCGTTGGGGCGGAAAGGTTCTCGAGTGGCGACCACGTACCGGAAGGCGCGGCGTGGGTAGGCCCCCCACAAGGTGGACTGATGACCTGGTTAATAAATAATTAATATAAAATATAATATCGTAACATCATATGGAAGTCTCTTCTGTACGGAACAGGGTTTTGAAAATGACGGGCGTTTTCCGATCCTTCATGAGCCATTTAATGAAATTAAAATACAGTTATCCATACATTTACTCTCAACTAACTCACAACAACAACTAACTCTATTTTTTGCGAAATTTTAATGTAGGTAAAGCTTGTTTTCTTGGCAAAAAAAACATGAGTTCAAGCCTCGTCTTGCGCCTTGTAGAGCAAAAAATTCTGCATTAATAATGCAAAAAGGACATCAAAAAATTATGAAATGATAGCGTAACTTGTCCTTCACAGACTCAGTGTCAAATATATAAACTAGCTTCGCACATCTCTGGTGGATATTCACCTTTAATAAGAACTGAACACACACATTTTGTTTACATTCTATTTCCGCTACGCAATAATTGAAACAAAATATTGCAACTTTGTCGAGAACATATTGTTATTCAGTGTGTATTACTTAGTAGGTAAAGGTTGATATTACGTAAGCTCTTCGCGGAATGACGAGAACATTTAAACCAACCTCCTAAATAAATTCCAATTTCTGATTTCGACAGATATATTTTAGGCCAAGCTCACTTTTTGGTGAAACGTTGAAAACAAAATATTATTTCGGACATTGCCAAGTCTGTTCAAGTGGCCATAATTTTGTAGCACAGGGTGTTTCGGCACCGCGCAACGTTTTCACGGTCCGCGCAACATTGCGGCGTCGGAGCGCGATGCTGAATCGGCTCGTGTGGCTTACGCCTGGATAAAATTGGTCGTAAGTTGTAACGAAAAAAAAACTCTAGAACCAGTGCAATATAAACTTCGGTGATTACATAATATGTTAACAGTATAAGTTTATGTCATTACCTACTCAAAAATTATAAAATATATAACTAAACATGCTATTCCTTACCTCTAGATACTGACCTATTCAGTTATAGCCGCAGCCTATATTTTTTATTTATTTATTTATTAAAACTTTATTGCACAAATATACAAATAAAAGTACAATTGGCGGACTTAATGCCATCGGGCATTCGCTACCAGTCAACCATTGGGCTAAACAGAAACTTTAGTAGTGCAGGATCTTAAATACTGAAACTAGAATGGAAACACAATATATTATACGAGTATTCAATATCGTTAAAGTGAGAATCACCCCGGATAATCGGTAGCTATTTGTTTATTGTTTGATTGTCAACAAAATAAAAACAAAACTAAAGGTAAATATAAAGTAAATATTATATAATGACACAGTTGCGATGCATTCTTCTCTGGATATATTTATTGATAATATGGCTTTTAAGAACAGCATCAGAAAAATATTATACGATACTCAATAATCTCATATAAGATAATAATAAAATTGTTTCACTGTCACCCCATCATATTAAATATTTAAGTAGTTTAACAACCACCGACTAAATTAGGTAAATTGAATATAGGGAGGTCTGAAACCTAACTGTCAGCCGAAAGACGTCCACGGCTGGACATAGTCCTCCCCCAAAGAGTTCCAAAGTGACCGGTCCTGCGCCAACCGTGACCCGCTTCGAGCGGACTCCCACGACCTTTATCTGGTCATCAGTCCACCTTGTCGGGGGTCTACCCACGCTGCGTCTTCCGGTACGTAACAACTTAGTACCTACCTAATAGTAGCATATTAAAACTCAAAAATAACTGCCACTACCTCACAATGATGCGGGTGATAAGCCGGGCTGTCGTTTGGCGCCGAGGCTTAGGATAAAGCCGCTTTGATAGATCCGCGCGAAATCACGGACTTATAGAAATAATGACGTGGCGCAAAAATAATACCCACAAGGCGGAGCGACTGGTCAATAACTAAGAGAGATTAACGGAATTGGCCATTATAACCGTACTAATATTATATGAGCACTATATATTTATATTTTGTGACATTTTCCACATATTATAAATATTTCGATATGTTTGCAAGCAAAGCATCCGACGCGCCAGCACTAAGTTCTCACTAGAGTGTTTAAAAACTTTTGCATCTTCAGGGTGTTACAAACCCGTTGCTCATAATGTACTTTAAAAGTTTTTAAGGATTTGGCGTGTAGACAACTTAAGGGAAATGCAGCCCTCGCCGTTATTGGTATCCCACAACATTTTCACGATTTTCACATATTATTTTTACTAGAGTTATTAAACATTATACACCATGAATTATCTATTTTGTTGTTATATCATATGTTTATTATGCCCCTGAATTAATATTTTGTACGAAATTATATAAAATGTTGTTATATCTAGTGAAAATATATCAAACTTTGTTATACCGATCATTACACACCCATTATTTTTACTAGAGCGGAGTGTGTGTTCTCACAATCAATAATGCCAACACATCTGAAACATCGAGGTTAATATAATGAGGGTTTTGCAGAATGCATTACGTCATCAGCTGGCAGCACTGTAGCGAATAGTCTAGGTATCAAAATCCACTAATCATGTTTAATCAATAACATAATTACGTTTTTACGGTTCGTTACGGAAAGTAATTACACCAAAAATATATTCCATTCTGTAAAAATATCGTTTTCTCTGCTCAACTAAGCAAACGGGTTCTGGTAGACTAGCAATATGTAACGGCAATGAAAAATGTAGACACAGCGGGGATAAGGTCAAACAGCGTTTTTTATTACCTGAGACTTTACACAGGCTAATTTAGGTGAAAGCCTCTGCCCTCACGGGAACTAAATTTGTCTACCGTGAGCGCAAACAGGCATGTTGTACAAACTTAATTAATTATTAGCCAGGAAATGAACCGGATAGTATGTCTAGCTATTCATGTCACTAGAAAATGGCAGCAAATTAAGACAATCTGGAATGTGACAACACTATCTTTCGACACTGCAATGATGTCCTAAACAAAAAACTGATGAAATATAATATAATTATCCCTGTTACACGTATAAAACTCATCCATTTGATTAAAGTTACAAACAATCCGTGTTTCACGACAATTCAGTAAAAGATGTGTTTGTCAAATTAAAATTAAGGCCAATAAGGGCAACAAGAAACAATACAATAAATCAAACCAATCTCACATCTACTAGAGTTTGTTGGTGGAACAAAGATTCGGCGTGTAGCGTTGACGCCAAATGATCAAAGTTACCCCATTTTGGTAATTTGAATGAGGCAATAAAATAATAAATCACTTGCATTGTGCTATTTCGGCCAGCTTTGGTGAACTGACCTAAAAATTAAACGTACATCTGTTTTTCTCTTTTATATCACAACAGCAAACGGTGACAAAAAAAGCGTAACGATGTAGTAAGCGGTTATCGTAGCTTATGAACGCTTTTAACCAGGGATCGGATACCGGTATTTTCACCATACAAAAATACCGGTATTATTTCGTTCTTTGGTTTATAATATCATATTTGATCAGGCAGTCTAATAATACGAAAATGTTATCTAAACATATGATAAGTGTCCTACATTAAGCGCCTAAATAATTCAAAATAATTAAAGTACTTCGGGGATTTTTGAAAAAACCGGTTCCGATCCCTGCTTTTAACTCAGTAGTGACACATTTGCGTTGACGGCTCTTTGTGGCCGCGGAAAGCCAGCGAGCAGCGAGGCCACGTGCGGCAGTTCATTCAATCAATGAACGCCCGCTCGTCGCCCCGCTCCCCGCTGGCAACAAGACTGCGGCCTAAAGCCTCATATGACTATGTATTTAGTAGCAATTACGTACAATTACTCAGTACAGTAGTATACGATAAGTCGGAAATAGGAAACCAGTGGCCTAAATAGTAGATTGTGTCTCAAGAAAGCAAACTGATATATTTATGCCGAGGGAATATTGAATTTTTCTATTTTCTGAATAGCAGGTTCAGGGAAGAAAAGTACAACTTTGATCCCACATTAGAGGGCAACAATGACTCTTTTCTGAATAGCAGGTTTTATAATTCGCAGTGAGTGTAAAAAAGATATTGTGAATTCTGATTCGTCTTTTCTAGTAAACTTCGCTTGACAAAGAGAAAAATAAATGTCGTCGATTCACGGAAAAATATAATGCTTCAGTGAAACAATCACAAAGTCTCTCGCTATTTCGCATCCAGTGAAGTAAACAAGAAATTATAAGAAGTATTTCTGATACATTGAACGAATATTCAAAGCAAACATTGAAAGGACCCAATGAAAGCAAATAATGTCGAGGTCGAGTTGCCCCAACGAGGAATTACAAACTATATTTCTTACCAATATAATGTGATAATATTTCTATGAACTGATAGTTTCTTTTCTTCGACTGAGAGAGTCCATACTAGGGAATGCAATCTCGAGATCTCATCCATATTTTACGAGACTGAGTCTCGTACAATTTTCGTACGAGATCTCGCGAGATTGAATTATTTTTCCATATAAAACACAGCATGACTAAAGTTTCATCTGACTGATAAATGAAAACCTACCATTATTTGTGTAGAATTATTACTTTTAATTATATTGACTTTTAATTATATTGAAACCTGATGGCTAAATAAATATCATACTAAAAACCGGCCAAGTCTGAGTCGGACTCGCGCACGAAGGGTTCCGTAGCGTTATCTATAAAAACGAGCATAAAAAATCACGTTTGTTGTATAGGAGCCCCCTTAAATATTTATTTTATTCTGTTCTTTAGTATTTGTTGTTATAGCGGCAAGAGAAATACATCATCTGTGAAAATTTCAACTGTCTAACTATCACGGTTCATGAGATACAACCTGGTGACAGACGGACGGACAGCGGAGTCTTAGTAATAGGGTCCCGTTTTTACCCTTTGGGTACCTACACTGTGTGAAATAAATCGTGGCAGTATATCACACTAATATTATAAATGTGAAACAGTGTCTACATGGAAATCCATGTGGTCAAAGATACATAATGAAGTAATATCGACGGAAATTGTATTTATACAACTAACGTTAAAAACTTCAATAGTGCGATGCAGAGCTTCACACATTTCCAGGCATATTCTAGCCGTAGTAGGTAATTCTTCCGATTTTTCTATGCGTTTAAACTCTGCCAAACCATATGAGAACGTATAAAAAAGAGTTTGATGGAGTTTAGGTATCGTAGACAGAGTTCGAGAAAGAACGATTTAAGAACACATCACCAGCGCCATCTTTTGGTAATCAGTAGAAACATGGATTCTTCCCTGATGTGTTGTAGTGGCGTTGAGGACAGATTTAACAAAAATATGCGAACCGATTTTATTGAAACTTTCCAATATTGTTGTTTATACCTCAGAGTAGAACATAGCGTGCCGTTTTTTTTAGATATAATTACTTCAGAGGGTGGAATAAGGAACCAAAGATTGTATGGGACTTAAATTTTTTTTTTGAAATAGAAACTTGAAACTTCGTAGATTGATTTTATATCAAAATATTAGAAAACTAATTTCTGCGTTTTTGAAAATTCATGCCCTAAGGGGGTCAAAAGGCGTTTGAGAATTTGTATGAACAAAAACGGTCACCCATCCAAATATTGACCTCACTCGACGTTGCTTAACTTTGGTGATTGTTGCGAAGTGTTCATCGCTATTAGACTACGTATTATAGGCAAGTAGTTTCTGAAGGTTACATTATCTTTTAATGATTTTTATAATTACAATATCAGTGTTTTTAAAATAAAACTGTACTGTTTACTAGAAGGCGACATATTTATATAAGTCAGCTACTGTCTCAAAGCATCACGCGTGTGGACCAAGGTGGAAAAGTTCCATCTCACGACAAACATGCGAGTCCAGCTGTTTGATGATGTAGAGTCAGGTGCGTATGCTCAAAAATTGCTTGAGAAAGGCGACGGTCGATTAAAAACTGATGATGAAGGTATGATTCTATTCACCAACCAATTTTGTCATGTTGTGGATTCGGAAGACGAGCTTATTGCTCAAGTTTTTCCGAATCTGCAACAAAATATTCTGGATGAAAATTGGTTGTGTGAAAGAACCATACTGGCACCAAAAAAATTAGATAGTATCAAAAATAAATAAAAAAATCTTGGAAAAAATATCAACCGAAACAACAGTTTACAACTCCATAGATACAGTATTGACATCCGACGACAGCACCAGTTACCCGGTTGAGTTCTTAAACTCTCTGGAGCTATCCGGGGTACCTTCCCACAAACTCGAATTAAAAGTAGGCGTACCCGTAATGTTAATGCGCAACTTAGCTGCACCAAAATTGTGCAATGGAACAAGATTACGGGTCACTGAATTGGGAAAATATATAGTAAAGGGCACAATCTTAACTGGTGAAGCGAAAGGAGAAGATATACTCATACCCCGTATTCCAATTATACCTAATAACTTGCCATTTAACTTTAAACGACTACAGTTCCCTTTAAAAGTGGCGTTTTCAATGACAATTAACAAATCGCATGGTCAAACCTTAAAAGTAGCGGGATTACATTTAGGCACGCCATGTTTTTCCCACGGGCAGTTGTATGTAGCTTGCTCACCTGTGTCTAAATCTAAAAATCTACATGTTTTAGCAGAACGAAATAAATCATACAATATAGTTTATAGAAGTATATTGGAATAAGTAGCAGCGGCGAAGCGGCCAAATATTTTTTTTTAGTTTCAGTATTTTTGTAAGCTTTTCGCTTAGGTGCTTTATTGTCTGACAATATACTAGACCGTAAGCAAAGTCATTTTTTTTAGTTTTAATTATAAAAAGCGTGAAAAAGAAAATAATCTCTAGAGGGGGTAAAATAATAACAATTTGTGTAGTGAAACGAATTCTACGCGGACGAAGTCGCGGGCAAAAGCTAGTAATATAATAAATTTAAAAGAAAAACGGGTGCTGACGGCCAATACGCATTGAGTTGCCATCGATGTACTGGTAGGCATCACCCGCGTCACCATGCCCTCAACGATATCGTCCAAAGAGCTCTCACATCGGCAGGTGTTCCGTCCGTGCTGGAAGCGGCCAGATACTTTAGTACCATTGGAGAGGGGGCGGTATTTGGTGTGGGATGCTACGTTTGTGAGCCACTCGCCGCAACCCATATCAGTCACACTATACGGGCGGCCGGAGCTACTGCCGAGACTCAAGCGGCGGTAAAGCGGCAGATTTTTTTATTTTTTTAATTTATTTCAGTAAAGCACTTTACAATGACTTAAAACTAATTACAACGTCCCACAAAACTGTTTGCACAGTTTGACTGTGGGATCCATGAGTCTATATAATTTGAGATAGTCTTAAATGATAATGAGTCTATATAAAGTGGTAAAGTTCTAATCAGTCTATATAATTAGTAAAGTCTTAAGAAGTAAAAACAGCTTTAAATGATGTTGTATAAAGTGGATAGGTAACTAGATATAAGATATTAGGTATTTAAATACTGTCGAGATAGTGTTTCAACAGGGCTCTTTTAAATTTATTTTTTTGTTTCTCTTGTCTAAAAGCCGCAGGTAAAGTGTTAAGCAAGTATGGTAAGCGTTTTTCGATGAGCCTATCCCCGTAGTAATTGCTTACTCTGAGAACGGCAAACTTACCTGCAGCTACGGATCTGGTGCCATATGTTTGGCTCATTTGAGATAAGTTACTTATGCTCCTCTCTCTGGGACCGGGCTATATTTTTGTCCCTTTGGCGGTGGAAACAGCGGGATGTTGGAGGGCGGACGCGAAGCAGTTTGTTCGGGACATAGGCCATCGACTTATACAAAAAGGGGAGGACCCCCGCTCTGTCGTTTCAAGTGCAGTATTGTAATATCATTTTTAAATGTATAGACTTAAAATAATAAATCAACGAAGAAAAACTATCACGGCTTAAAACCACAAACTTAAAAAATGTACTCGGAAAGGCCAACTTTTGTACAAATTCGGGCGACGCAACCGCACCGTTTAGTTGGCGCGCGCGTGTCGATGTAACAACGACAGACAGATAACTACGGAACCCTACACTGCGCGTGGCCCGTCACGCACTTATTAATATTAGTACTTTTTCTTTAAATATACGTACAAATACAGTATGTATGTTTGCACATACAATATTACAATTCTGTGTTCCATTTAAATTATTTACCATCCGTGTATCCTGCTGTGATTGTTCACTTACACCGGCCAGTCCTTCGGAGCCAACTGGCTGCAATATCAACTACAGACCAACTTTATTCAAATCTGAGAGTTCTACAACGGCTTGATTACTTAATCCAAAGCTAAATTAAGTGCAATGCCATGCTGCATCAAGACAGTCTATTCTGGGGCTTGCTTGTATTTTAAACTTTGCTGCTGTGGCAGTTTATTTTAACTTTGCATACAGTCACGATTGATGCATAAATAGAAGAAAATATATTCTAGTTTTGCAGAAAGTATTACCTACCTAAAGATCTGGATATTTCGATATAAGATATCCTAACATTCAAAAGTTAACTATTTCTAGCACTCCCAGATATATATTCTGTTTGTATTTCTACGTAACTTCTACTACACTTTCAAAACTCCGCAAAAGTTGAGGTTTTCATAAAAATCTCAAGCCTGTTGTTTGAAAAGAATTCATCTTGTTTATCCGGTTCAGTAGAGTCACTGTCAATATACGGTCGAGTTAACTTTGCACCTGGCGCTTATAAAATATACAAGCGCCATGTACAGTCAGCATCAAAAGTAGCTACGCAAACGAAGACGTCAAAAGTCTTTATTACAAGGGAATAAGAACCTTTGACGTCTTCGATTGCGTAGCTACTTTTGATGCTGACTGTACATTGTTAACTCGACCTGGCTATAGGTACCTAAACCTATAACCATACCCCGTAACGGAGGTAGCAAAACCGATTGGCGATTACGATGAATCATTTACTTGGGTCGTTCTTCTTTTTTACCGACAATGAACCGAGGTTTTTCTGTTTTTTTGGTTTTTGAACTATCGAAAATTGTGGTTTTGAAGAAAAAAAAATGCATAGGTTTCTTCATTACAACTAATTAAAGTTTCCTTTCTGGCCAATATAAATATTTATTTACGGTTGGTTTCTAAAAAAAACATGTGACAAAGTGGAGTCTTTCAGTGGGGACAACATTTTATTTTACCACTCTGTCACGGCATTCTACGAAAAAAAAAAACATTAAAAAAAATGCTAGATAGAGAAAATGAAATATTAAATATCACTAATTAATAAAATAATTTGGACGTTCATTCGAACATTATAAAACCGTAAACATCATTACTCAAATGAGATGCCGTAATAAGACGAAGGACAGGCTATTGTCGGTCGAAAAGAAGAACGACCCACTTACCTCTTTTGATATTTACTTTGTTTAATTTTCTATCAAAGAAAATAGATTAATATGTCAATGTCATAAATGTTAAATGCGTTTCAATGTGTCTGTCATTTTATTTATGAAATCAGGTAGATATCACATGAATATCAGTGGCGTGCACAGAGTTTTTAAACAGGGTAGACAAAAACAATTTGCTAGGTACTAACTTACCGAAAGTGTTGCATTGCGTCGTTATTGATATGATGGGTGTTGGCTATGGGTGTGATTAGCCACCTTAAATATTCATAGATTGATTGGTTTTGTACACATATCAATTAACTTTTTCTTTTTGCACTAATTCCAAATCCGGTGTACCCTTCTTCGATTAATTGCGTTTTTTCCGCGAAAGAAAGTTTTGAAAACCCACTATCTTTAATATTTAGCACACACACACCACTACGACAATTTTCACAGTAGAAATTATCAATTTTTCCAACTAAACTGTAACATTTTGTTATCACTCGTTCAATTCTTATTTACCGCTCTCACAATAAAACACTCACAACAAACAAACAATGGCGACTAAAAACAAAAATAAATAGCCTTAATCATTCAATTACATAAGGCAAAAATGAAATGTTCTAAATACCTTAAATAGGGTGTCCTATTTAAGGTATTTAGAACAAATTATTTCAAGTAATGCAACGCTTTAAAACAACATTAACATAACATGTAAACATGTTCGGATTTTTTCGTTAGGCGCTCGGCACGAAAGACACTGTCTTTCCGCTGCGTTTGTGTGCGTGAGTTGGGTTATAGTGTGCCATGAGTGTGCCGCGCGTTTATAGGAGCGCACACTACTTTATCCGCGTCGCTACGAGGCAATACATGGATATTTTTAGACATGATTTGTTTGCGTCTTCGCCGCTTAGGCCGCGGCGCTAGTGCAGCGCCGTCGCCGTGTCATCGCGTTCAATTAAAATTTAGCAAATTGATACACTGATCAGCGGACAGATGGGGCTAATCTAAGATTTTAAAATTATTGATTATGATTGATTATTATCATGGAATGTAATGTTTTTTATCAATAGATAAAATCATTTCATTCCATATTTATAGTAGGGTAGACAGTGTCTTTCTGTCTTTATGGAGTGCACGCCACTGATGAATATATTTGTATATCAACTTACTCCATATACAAGGCTGTTTTATAATTGAGTCGTGTGACACTTTCAATCACGTTTCTGGTAATAAAGAATTATCGCTGAAAAACCAACATACATACCGAGTTCGTTGGTCGCGCAAGTTAGTAACAAAATGCACCGATAAATGGCGCTGTAGGTACTCATGGCTTAACTGCACTTTGCGTTGATAAGATTTTTCCAAAATTAATTAGGGCGGGGCATGACGGGTTACATGAAATTTTGTACGGAACCTCAGTGCGCGAGTTAGACTCGCGTTTTTTTTTCATACGATGTCAGTAAAATGACTGGCCTAGCTCACTTGTACGCGGTTCCGGGTACTGACCATCGGATTACTGGATTAATACACAGTCAACTGTTTGTTTGCATCCAATTACAGCTATTGACTTTGGGTTTAGTACAAGATACATAGTAGCTGTGCAGAGAGTCGCCTCTTTCTATCAAGAGGGTTAGTGTTATAATTATAATGAAGAGATTCTCTGGCTATTTTAGGCCAAAAAAAGCATATTGTGTACATGCAGGTGCAAGTAATTCAAAAAGGCAAATTTCGATATCTGTCTGTCCATAAAAATCGTTCGAAACTTCGGCGTAGATAACTACATAAAATATGTGTATTTAATAATGGTCAATTTTGTTAAAATAACATGTTAACATAGAGTGAATTTAAACTGTGCCTCGTTCCTCTAAACATTATTGCAAATACAAAGCAAAATCGGCTTCGTTTGCGTGTTTGCAACGAAGTTGAATTGCTTATGCGCAAGTGAGCCGCTAATCGCGCGATGCACATTAAGTATATGACGCTAATACATTTGAAAACTTACATCTACGGAATAAAGTTCTAACTTGTTTAACATTACTACAAGCGAGCCTTCTGAGCTGTTTATTTTGTGGATATATTATCCTGTGTATTCAAAAAGGTGTATTTGTAATACAAAAAGCGTGTCAGTTAGAGCGTTTCGTGCCTGGAGGGTATTGTTGTGACCGCAGCTCTCCGCGCAATGGTTTGCCAAGCACTACACTACAAGTACACTGGCTACGCCCGGTTCGCTGGCTGATGAAAACTTTGGACGACCAAACAGATTGTATCGTCGTGAACGGCTATGGTCGAAACTTTCGACTCCATTGTTTTCTATTTTGTACACTTATCTGCATTCATTTGGAGTAGCGTTGCCGCTTTATTTATTTACTAGATGTGCCAGACGCTCTGCATCTAATCAGCAACACACGTACATGCATGATTACAAAGGATGAACACGAATTACAAAGGATGACGTGAAAACAGCTCGATTAGTATATTTCAGCTACTTCCATAGCATTATGTCATATGGTATTTTATTGTGGGGCAGTGCTTCAGAGATTCATTCGATTTTTGTTTTGCAGAAACGGGCTATTCGGGCGATATATAAATTGAACCATAGAGACTCACTTAGAGATAAGTTTAAAAATATTAATATAATGACATTACATTGTCAATATATCTATGAAAACCTTCTGTATGTACATAAAAACATTGCCAATTTTAGGAAAAACTGTGACATACATAATATTAATACTAGAAATAAGCATAAGCTCGCGGTGCCCACCACTCGGCTCCAAAAAATTAAAAAATCGTTCATGGGTAATTGTGTAAGGTTTTATAACAAACTTCCAGGAAACTTAACTGAGTTATCTATTAATAAATTCAAGAACTATGTGAAGCGTAAACTTATCTCGAAAGCTTATTATAGCACACAAGACTACATGAATGATAAAACTCCATGGAACTAATTTTGACTGAATTTTTAATCTATTATTTTCGTAATATTTTGTTTTTTGACATTAGATTGTTTTTCTAGAAATAATCTACTAGTATTTTTTATACCATTTTTTTATCATATATATTTTATTCTTTATGTTTAAAAATTACTCTAAAAAATTAACTGACGATTTGAAAGTGCTTGTTACTAGGCCTACTTGAATTAAGATCATTTTGAGTTGAGTTGAGTTGAGATGCTGAAGATCATACAAAGTAGAGGTAAAATTAAAGCAAACGGAAACCGAGCTCCGAAGCAAACAGCTGAGGAAGCAACTGGGATTATACAGCTAAGAGAAAAGAGATATGCCTACAATACATTTTACCTAAAGTTCTCGCAACTTCCTGTTGTTATATTAGGTATCTGAGGTAATTTCAAGAAAATACAACCAGAAAAGGACCCTATACACGTCCAATATACGCTTTTAACCGACTGCCTCAGAAGGAGCTTTTTCGAGCGTATGTATATAAATATGTATGTGCACAAGAAAATTTTATTTCACGGGCTGCAGTCGAAACGGCTTGATGATTTTTTACGTAAGAGATGTCGTTGGATTCCTCATAATCGTGGGAGTGTCATACATAAGTAGGCTTTAATATTTTTAAAAAGCAGTTGGGTTTTTTTGAAATAATCCTTTGATTTTACTTCATCTAACACAGCATGGTTGTGTAAAATGCACACGCTATGAGAATTACCAAGTTAACCTATTCACCACCACGCTACGCCCGTAGCACTACGACGTAGTCCGTAGCAGCTTAATATCCATATGTGGCGAAAAGCGCCTGTAGCGTTCTGACCCATGTGGTTTGAGAATGGGTTAATAAATGTAACATTTATACATACTCTAATACAAAAATATTCAACTTGTGTTGAAGTCTTCGTCAGTTTGCCTCTCAATAGAACGGGATATTTTGAGTAACGGAAAAGGACAACGGATACTTTTTATCCTAGAAATGATATATTAAAGGGGTGATATAAGGTGTGGGAGTATGTTTGTAAGTTTGTATGTGAGTGCGACTCAAGTGATACGCGGACGAAACATCGAGCAAAGCTAGACACTAAAAAAGATAGATGTACCCGGGTGTTGGCTTTTCACATCCACTATTTGGTTAATCCGACTAAAGTGAAATATCCCATTTAGCTCACTCCAAATTGAATTTAAATTTAAAGCTGCTCAAAAAGCGCTACTCAAAAGCGTCAGTGGTAGTATTAACTATGTACTTAACAAATTTAAATTGGTTATATACTTGTTTTCACGGGTTTGAAATTTCCAATACTGTTGGAGGTAGCGAGTATTTCAAATGAAGACGGTTTACTTCTAAAAGCAAACAACATTAATTAAAAACCCGACCGTGTGCGACCGTGTGATGGCTCGACGGCCATGCACACGAAAGGGCACCGTAACATTAGAATACATGTCTCCGAGAGAAATTATGTCACTTATCGAACGTGCGTTAGTATAACTCAACTGTTATTTTCCCATACAAAAAAGACATTAAGATGTAGGCACCTGACGTACGTACAAAAGGTCACGCAATAGATCAGCAGAAACTGATGTCACTCACTTCTTCTTACAATTCTGTTACCTACCAAAATAGCGAAAGAGAAACCTTATCGGTCCATATAGGCTAGTCCGTATGAAAAGCATTTATTCGAAAACAATAAGGCCTATTTGAATTAAATTTGCAAGATAGGTACAGTAAGGGAAATCCCACCAAAAACATAAATGTAAAAAAGGAGAGCCAAGTTCAATACAAAAATTATTTCTCTATTTCTTTGCTTTATTGGATACCTATAACAATTGCTGTTATTTAAAAATGTGAGATCTTAAAGTAGGTTAGATTTGACTTGACCAGTTTTCATTACATCAGTCATTTTATAAAGTTATTCAACATATATATATATTTTTTTTTTATTTTTTTTTTATACTGATAAAAACTGACCAAGTCAAATCTAACCTACTTTAAGATCTCACATTTTTAAATAACAGCAATTGTTATAGGTATCCAATAAAGCAAAGAAATAGAGTTTAATATTTGTTCATAATGTTATTTTGTTCCTATAAATACATATTTGGATTTTGCATAACTTGGCACTCATTTAGATCTCCATTCTTTTTGCGGCGAAGCCCACAGCCAAGCATAATTTTTGTATTGAACTTGGCTCTCCTTTTTTACATTTATGTTTTTGGTGGGATATCATTACTTTTTGTAAAGAAAACTAGGCAGGTATTGAGATTTAATGTTTTTTCTTGCTTTTCCGTGTTGCTCGGGAGCGCTTTTATGTAGATTTACTTCTGTTCTGTGTATAATTATGTGGTGCCGCGCCTCGCGCCACCGACGACACACCGTTGGCCGGTTGTTTAGCGCGTATTACAAGTTTTTTGTATGGGGACACCACTTATTTTTTGACTAAACTTTATTTTATTATTTCTGTTATATAGCAAATATAATAATACATACATTGGGATGGTTGCAACGCTACAATTATAAAAAAAATTGTATGGCGACCCTCCCTATTTTTTTTATTTTTTTTTATTTTTAGACTTTTTCCTACGTTTACACACAATTACCGAGCTGGATTCCAAATTTCATCCTTCTAGGTCATCTGGAAGTAGGTTAGGTTTAGGTACTATATGTCAGTCAATACTAAAATTTACGACTTTTTGACCTTCATATCTTTATAACCGTTTGAGCTAGCTTCATGAAATTTGGGCTTCTAGGTGACCTTATGGATATAATTAAACACACGTAGTTTTATGTGTTTACGTTAAAGAGGTTTTGAGTTATAGAAGGGTCAAAAGTGGCACCAAGTGGTTCGTGTAATGATACACTTGGCGCTGGCTAGCCAGTTCCTTTGCTTGAACTTGGCTTGACACGCTGCCGCTTGTCTAGATGTATTCACGTAGAACCCTGTCGCAATTGACAGGCCGCCGTCACTCAAACTCGAGTGATATGTCACCTTATTGCGATAGGGTTCTACGGTGGTACATGCATGAATACATTTCCCTTACTGTACTTAGATATATTATAACACTTTAAAATCTCCCGCTTTGTACACATACTTACAAGATCTCTTAACAAGATTCTAACACGATTTTATTTACTACTGACTACCATTCTTACTGACTTTTTGACCCGTTTTGCCCCACGGACAGTCTCAGATGACTTAGATGCTTTGTGTAATGTAGATAAGTATAAAAAAGTGTCTAGTTACGTATACTTATCAAGTAAAGTAACCCTATTTATTTAAGGATGGTGCACCATTCGATAGGTCTTATAATATAAATAAATAATATAACTCCAAGTTATAGATGAATATTTTGGCAGACACACGGCCCTTAATATAGATGTTGGTTGTGTTACGATTCGTTCGTCGAGGATAAATTGCAAAACTTGGTTTTATGAAAAGTTCCACCATATCCAGGAGTTTGAACAAATGTAAATAAATCCGTCTTGTTGTATCCATTACATCGATAAATGATTTGGGCTAACTTCTGCAGTCAGCGTTTATGGTGACAAGGCGTGTGACAAAAAGTTAGTTGTTCGGCGTAGTTTGTACAGACAGCATCGTATAGTTTGCATCATATAGCACGATATATTTGCCTACTTTAGCTGCTATTAACTATACGATGCTGACTGTACCTTACTGTACAAAATGTTATTTTTTTTAATATTCTGAATGTAGAAGGCATGGGTTAACTGTCACTCCAGAGTTGCCATCGAAACCGATGTCAAGTTTGTTGAAACAGTGTATCATCCGTTGTTTCAATAGCATTACGTATCATGTTAACAAGCTTGTGAAGTTGAGCAACTAATTTGTTGGCCACTAGAAGACGCACGAATCGTGTTGTCCTCCTTCTTATATGAGATGGCACTAATAGCCTTAATAACTTCTTAATTTAAGAATCAAACGGGTCAAGTGCGAGTTGGACTCGTGCACCGAGGGTTCCGTACAAATAAGTCGGTTATAAATAGTTCAGCCAACACAGAATCGGGTCACATCGGCCACTTAATTGACAAACTTAATTTGCTGTTGGAAAACTATTGTCCACATGCATTGACGTAAATCGTGGTCAATTTTTCAACTGCAATACGTTTTGTTTTTTTTTTTGTCATATAACTACAATTTATATGTAATATTTTGTCATATTACTTTTAGCTACATTTAGTGGTCGGTACATCGACCATAAACACTGAAAACGGTAATCAATACAATAAACACTGAAAAAAGATATATATAACCTAAATATATGAATGACCTAATTTACCACATAAATTATTCTCTAGTAGACAATCAAAATGTTTAATACACTTTAATTAACACAATAAAACCGCACAGAATTGCGTTAATAAGCAAAGACTAAACCAAGCGAAGTTGAACCCACTTGTCCGATGCGGTTAACACGGTCAATTTAAAATTGCAATTCTACATTAGGTACTTTGTGAAACCACTACTCATAACACGTTTGTTAAATTTAATCCTGCTAATATTATAAATGCGAAAGTTTGGGTGTTTGATTTTAGATGTTTAGATGTTTGTTACTCAATTACGCTTAAACGGCTTAACCGATTTGGATGATATTTTGCACGATTATAGTTTATAGCCTGGATTAAAATATATACTTTTTACCCCGGGTCGACGGGCAAACGCGGGCGGAAGCTAGTAGAAAAATAAACGTAATGTAGATCAATTAAATTAAACAATCGTGTTGGCCGAACTATAGAGCGCTCGATTGGCTAGAACTCTACGGCTCTACGGCTAGCGTAAGTGGTCGCTCGGTAATCCCCTTCTATCTAAAAGAAAGAAAGAAAGAAAGATACATTTATTCACAAACTCACAGGACACACATATTAAACAATAAAATAAACAAGAGAAACATATAAAAAATGAAACAAAGTGTGTCTCTGCGGCAGTGAACCGGACACTGGCTTAGCATTATGCTGACGTGTCTGACACCTACAGCGCTGATTTTCAGCCTGCAGTACCGTTGGTGACTCACGGAAACGTCATACAATTTTAATATATAAACTACATACTACATACATACATACATACTACATACTATATATACTTTTGGCAATAAAATACACACGGATCAAAATTAACAATTATAATCGCTTTTTCTACAAATATTAAATGAATTTACATCAAATCAACGATTCTACAATAATATCAACGTTCAAACAATCCAAGTCCTACCAGCAAACATGACAAAGTGAAATCTAGGCTATTCCCGCGTTAAATGACAGCTAATGTCAACCGGTCTGTTTAAGGCGTTGTTAAAAACGTAGGCGATGCTGAAGCTTAGATCCAACACGGCCTCTCCTGACAGTGCGTCGTCCTCGACTGCATCTTCAGTTCTCTATCACCAACACCCGCAGCTACTGCTGCACGCAGTCGGCAACTCGTGGCTCCACTCCCGATGCTTCTTGCTCGCTGGCTTCTACAGAACCAGCATCAGGACCCAAGGACTAGTAATCTGAAAGATAATCACCTTAGTCTCCATACTCATACCTTATTCGACATTACTTTCTTTTCAGTCTTCATTCTGACTTTCTTATTCAACAGACATGGCAATTCATACATTGAAAGTAATGTTCAACCTCGCTATCGCATCACCACAACTCATTCCTTCATATATCTTCCATTCAACATAACATCACCATCATATCATGCGAAACCAGAAATCATTCATCAACTTTTTAATAACTTTCACTGAGACGTCTCATCAGCAGCCAAGTAGGATTGCCTACTTGACACGAAGATTAGGAACGTTCCCCTTTCATCACCCAGGAAGCTGAGAACACAAGTCTCCTCCTCCGTTAACAAGGATCACACACGCTTGTTAACCTGCTGGTCAACTACGTAACACCCAGCACGCACGCCAGTTAAATCAAATGTCATTCCTGTGTACAGGAAAATGACAGTTCATCCGTCCTAGCAACGCTCGCTCGAAAAGTCACGCAATTACCCTTCTGCATACATGTGATTAACAAGGCATCCCAAGCGCTTGTTAACCCGCACCATGTATGCGTTAACAGAGGCTAGAGGCGTCCCACTAGCATGATAACCTGCTCAGCAAAGTACTTAAAACGTTGACAGTAGTATGTCAACCTGCTCTGTCGACGACAACATGTAAACCTGCTCCAACTAAAATGTCAACAACATGTCAACCTGCTCAAACTACAATGTTAACAAAAGCACAGCAGGATTGCTTGTTAACCTGCACACACGTCTACCAACATTAATGCCTTATTGTGATTCGTTTTATCATGTACGAGTAAGTCAGTCAGTAACAGTAAGTAGGTGGGTACGTCGAGATAAATTTATTGGCCAAATAAAAACTAAGAGGGTCTGTAAAATTAAAATGTTTTCTGACTCATGAGAATAGACGATACGGAGTGGGCTTATGATAAACAGAATCACAACTCCTAAGAGCAATGAAAGTAGCGCATGACTCCAACAACTCTCCTCTCCACATCCTCAGATATGAGAACTCGCTCATCAACCGTAGTCAAGAGCGTCCAAGAAAGTTGTGCATGCCTCCAGGCATCACCATTCTTTCCACAGCGCCAGATAGCAGGATCGGCTTATCAACCGCAGTTCATAGCCTCCAGGAAAGCAGCGCATAACTCCAGGCACCACTATCCTCTTCACAGCACTGCAGTAGCAAGCAGCAGCATCAGCAGTACTCGATGGCTGATCGTCTGGCTTCCCCATAAGACCCGCATATCAACCGCAGTTAATAGCGTCCTCTTCTAACAGTAGACATCCACTGCAAACACAATGAAATCTAATTAGCAAGTACAATTGCTTTTACGAACACCGCCATTACAAGTCGCTATCTATTGGACTAACGTCGCTACTCATTGGGAAACAGTTCACATACAGCAAAGTGTACCACCATAATCCTCATAAAAACTCAATTCGGATTATCTGTCATCTTATGTTTAGACTTTAGACCGTTCGGCTTTCACTGACTCATTACTTCAGTAATTTTTAGCCCATACTACCACATTCACTCCTTGCTTCAATCGAACAAAACAAAACCTTGCTTGAATATGGGGTAGCTCCCACTTAGTAACTTACTAGTTGGTAGTACCTACCCAAGCACTAGTCAGATACCAGTACTGATAGGTAAGACCGACTTACAACGTCGATCGCATTCAAAAGGTTAAAAGTATTGCACCTCTTTCATACTAGATCTTGTAAACATTACAGCAAACTATTTAACCAGTCTGTCATCCAAGGCTGACCAGAATGTGCAGTTCACTAGATTACTTTCCCTGTTACATTCCATGACCAATGAAATAAAATCAACAGGGCTTTCTTGTCCACTACCTATGTTTCAATCATTAACTAACACAACATAGATCATCTCTCAAACAACTGCACTATGCAGGTGACATCCATGAGTGACACAAAAATATACAAGTGACAGATGAAACAAATTAATGCATGTTGTAGGCATTTAACCCTTTTCCCAGTACTTTAAATACTACGGTTGTCCTAACACATCAAGCCATCTTAAAATCAAGCATGGGGCGTTGCATTTGCACATTAGTCAATATTGGTCTGCACCACCTGACAGACTAATCTTTCTGTAAACTTGGAACAACAAGTTAAACCTGCAATTTCTACAATCATATGAACAGCACAAATATGAAATTAATTTGTCAAAAAACTTAACCCTTTGGTAGGCACTTTTATTTTTGCTAACTGTACCTTTCTTTGTACAGTCATCAACTAATCATTGAGACTATTCCAATGGACCCCAACATGATGAGTCTACCATGTGTACCTAAGTGTAATCAAAGACCCGCAATGACTAGCCTCTGTCTCCCTCATCAGACCAGCCTGATGTCACCATAATATTGCATCGTCATCTGATAAACTCAAATGTTAGTACATTTCATCATTTCAACTTCAAACCAATTGAACTTCAAGAAATTGTCTAAATTGGACCTGCAAGACTTGACCCAAACAAGTCAACATACATAACTACATGCATACTAGCAAACAAACATTGCAAATTGAATAAAAGCTTGTATGTGTTAAAACTTCTAGATAAAATTACAGTCTTGTATCCATTTGTCAAATCTGATGCAATTCCTGACCTAGACTTTCAGGTCAGACTGACTTCTCACTTTGTCCCTTAAAATTCAAACTTGATACCTAGGGATGTTGTCAGTTTCTCATCAAACACATCACAATACATATGTACCACTGAACTACTGACAACTTTTGCAGGTACCTACTAAAGGAATAATGTTTCAAGATACATCATAACTGTCATGTACTCATGTCATAATTCCCTCAATTGCATGCCAAACTTTCATCACATATGTATGTTACCGTTCCTAAGTTAACTCCTGTTGTGTAATTCATCAGTGATGTACTTACAAGTTGTCTCAAAGAATTATTTTAAAAACAAGTTCAAAATAATAACTACTGAAGTCACCCAACATTCATCTAAATTGATAGTGACACAAATACAGTCACTAATAGTTAACTTAACCGCTGACTGTTTTAATATTTCTACTGCATTTTGAAACATAATTCTTTGACACTAAAATCAATGTCTAACCCGATGATGTATGTACTTACCAGCATGTAAATACTAGGACTACTCTAGGCATTTATGTGATTTTGTATGCACTCTTGCAATTCTCATCTTACTTGAAATGCTATCGCACTAAGATATGATGACAAGTTTATAGTTTGAGTCCAGAAATGCTAAATATGACTATACCACACTAGGACTTTACTAGATCCACTAAGAAACCAGGAAATTGTCTCTGATAACAGATATATGCCACACATCAATGCTCATAATGATTTAAAAGTTTGCTTAGTACCTGGTTGATCCTTAGGTAGCACTCATTTTTCAAGATGAGTACTTACCCATCTGAGTACTTGCCATGCGTATAACCACTTGTTTGTCACTGTGCCAAGTCAGGGACGTCCGCCACACAGGAAATAAGGTTGATTGGTTCACTTGCTGCTCGCTGTGCAGTCACTGTGCACTTTCCAGTGCTCTGGTGTTTCCATTAACTCAACTGCTACATGAGTACTTGACAACTCGAGCACACCCATGAAGTCTGGCACTGACTGCTGAAGGTGTAGTTGCTAGGCAGCTCCCGTTGCACCTTGTGTCATAACCCTCCTGACATCTGACGGCTGACCTGTGGACACTTAATAGAAATCGCCTCGGAACCCCAATCATTGATAATCGACCGATGCGTAACCACACCGATTGTGAGGTATAACTTCGTCATGTTTGTCAAAAATTTAACACTAACACGTAGATAATTGAATAGGCTAGTTGTAGTATGTTTTTGCCATTCAAACACAAGTAATTCAAGGGATAACAAAATTTGAGCTAAGTGACGGCAATTTTCGCGACCAGCGTGTGCGCAACTACGCAGCAAATTACGTCACTTCCGATCTCTTGCTAGTTGATTTAATCAGATTGTCTGAACGTTGATCTTAGACATATTGTAACCGAGAGTTACATATTTTTAGCGATTTCAGCTTAGAACACAACAAGTTAGCTAAGCGCGCGGTAGGTGTTTGCCTTGTGGGCAAATGAATACCTATCGTTTCTCACTTCTGATTTTGGCAATAAAATACACACGGATCAAAATTAACAATTATAATCGCTTTTTCTACAAATATTAAATGAATTTACATCAAATCAACGATTCTACAATAATATCAACGTTCAAACAATCCAAGTCCTACCAGCAAACATGACAAAGTGAAATCTAGGCTATTCCCGCGTTAAATGACAGCTAATGTCAACCGGTCTGTTTAAGGCGTTGTTAAAAACGTAGGCGATGCTGAAGCTTAGATCCAACAATACATTATTAATATATTATTATTATCTAGTCGTAAACGGGACACAATTATCGACGACGATGAGAAAATCAACAATATTTGTTGTGCCTGATGGAATAAATCCCCAAGCCTACTCGGATATCCTATTAATGACCGGGCGAGTCGGGCGACGCGACGCTCACGCCACGCTGTGGTTTTAGCACTCCGCGGCTATCTGCGTCTGTTCTACAATGGAATATTTCCCATTGAGCTGATTCAATGAAGTGTGAACTGGATAACACGAATGGCTTCATATCCAACAATGGCTGCGCTTGTGGTCTGTGTACAATGTCTGGATTTTTAAATAAAATTTAATTGGGCGTTAATTCATTAACTTTTATTATATCATTTGATATGAGTTTGTCTTTTAACCGTTTAAGCATTACTGGTTATATTATTAGCTAACGCATTACTGATTACAGGGCATTCGTATAATTATTAATAGTATTTCAAGCAAATATTATATTTCATAAATGGTTTTATTACAAAAAGCGTCACAAAAAGCGCGCGTGGCTGTGCATAGAGGAGTGTTGGTGCCCACACTTATGTATGGTAGTGAAAGTTGGGTGTGGCAGAAAAGACATCAAAGTCGAGTGAATGCAGTAGAAATGAGAGCGTTGAGAAGTATGTGTGGAGTGAAATTGAGTGATAGAGTCAGAAACTGTGTGATAAGAGATAAGTGTGGAATGGATGGAGATATAGTCACGAAAATTGAGAAGGGTATGTTAAGGTGGTTTGGGCATGTAGAGAGAATGGATGAGAGAAGATTAACGAAGAGAGTGTATATAAAAGGAGTGGAAGGGCAAGCTGGAAGGGGAAGACCTAGGCGAACTTTCTCTGATCAAATTGGAGAAATGTTACAAAAAGGCCAGGTCAAAAGTACCCTAAACCGACGAGCATGTATGAGAAATGTTATGAAGGTGAGTGAAGCGAAAGTGGTTTGTCAGGATCGTAGCAAATGGAGATCCGTGATCTCTGCCTACCCCTCTGGGAAAGAGGCGTGATTATATGTATGTAATATGTATGTATATTTATTTAATAAACAATTTATATGGCAAATCCTTATTGCCAAGATTATTTTAGCCCCGTTACATTAATAATAATGTAACGGGGCTAAAATAATCTGGTTTTATCTATTACCTCTACACATGTAAAACTTCTCTAATCTTTTACAGAGCTCTTGAGGATGCACTATGTTGACCTGCTTTGTCTACACAATGAATACTCAAATCAATTAAGGGTAGGCAACGCGCTTGTGATTCTTCTGGAGTATCAAGCGTCCATAAGCTACGGTCTATGATTGCCAATAATAACCAATTATTTCAGGCTACTAAGGCCCATAGTTACAAATATCTTAAAGACTATCATACATACAATGCAATTATACAATTATTTTTTGGCCAAGGGCGAGTCGGACTCGCGCACCGAGGGTTCCGTACAAACCTGTAGGTATATAAGGGGTAGTAACGTTAAAATTATTAAAAATATTTTTATTATATGATATAACTAAAGATTTACGGTTTTCGCATTTTTTCCTTTATCTGTGCTATAAGATGTTGCTTCGTACCAAATTTCAAGATTCTGAGTTCACGGGAAAAACCCTGTAGGTTTTGATTCCCTTGCGAATTTCGAAAATTCTTAAGAGTGCGCACTTAGCTCGATTCTTTTGATTCGCATTCAGGCGAACCTACTGCGAACTCATAAAAATACTACAATAGGACATGCGAAAAAATAGTTGGTAAACACAACTCTAGATTGAGCGCTCGGAAGTTAGCAAAGGTTTCTACGCTACCATGTATTATTAAAACTTCGAAAACTAATCTGAATTTATAAATCAAAATCAGCAAAATTTCTTCACAGGCGTATACGGTATACTATAATTGATTCGAATTTGTGTATAAGTTCATTAAACATTACATAATAAAAACACATTTTTATACAGATTAAATTTTATTGCGATTCCTACCTACAATATCGATATGAAAAGTTGATGCATATTACAGCTTCCCAACTCTAATATTACATCAATTTCCAATGCCTCCGTGGCGAGTGACGGCTGGGGGTGCGAACGCGTGACGTCATCACCTCAGAACAAGTAGTGGTGTTACCCAATCATTAATCTAAAATGCATTCTGTGCGATTTTTTTGATATTTTCATACTTTAATGTTGTTTTATAATGTTAATAATCAATGAAAACATAATAACATCACATTGTAGTATATTTCTAACATGTTTTCTACATTATTGTTATTATTATTTAGGTATTATTTTAGTATCGATATTCCTCTTTGAAATCACTATGTTTTGCCGAGACCGGACTTGTGATTTTGTTCTCGCCTCAGTTGGGCACCGTTTTATTTTGCGCCCTCGCTCTCAAAATCTCATATTGATATTTAGACAACCACATCGCATCTCAACATTCCCAACAGGGAAGATGGTATTTCACGTCCACCACGTTGGATTTTAAAATCGTTGTTGTTTTCGTAATCAGCGATCCGATAAACCCTGGAAACGATACCCATGTTGATTTTCAGACTTTGTCACCACATTTAAAACTTTTGACTAGCTCCGGCAGCTTGTTGTATACCGTAGGGCCCATTACGCGTGTTACCTTGTCAGTCTTCGCTAGTCTCCGTTTCACCGGCAGAAGCCAATTAGGGTTCCGTAGTGGGCGCGCTAGGTCTGCGCGCTTTGCGTATCCGCTCCTATTGATGTAAACGTAGATGGCGATCTGTTGGGATCTCAATTCATTCACAATGATGCTTCCCGTAACGCGATAAATGAGTTATCAGTTTCAACAAACTACGGATATTGGCGATTACGTAAATTGTGATTTTATTTGATTTGCGTTCAATATACGTAATTGCTCGCGTTTACCGCAGGCAACTACCGTTTTCATACGAACAATAAACATACCCGAAGCTTAGTAAACAGAGGCTGAATTGAGCGAGGCCGATGGTAAACTGATTGTAAATTGAACAGAATATTGTGTACAGAAAATTAAATTACCGTATGAACTGATACTTTCATTTTATTTATTTTGTGCATCCTAACTGTCAATTTACAAGCCAATAAGATCAATGAAAGTGCCTAAGAGAATACGAGAAATTGTCTAAACATTTACTTTGCCCTTTGTATCATTTGTCCGATGATCGGACTGATAGACTTCGTAGTCGCAGTACTCCAATATTGCTACAGAAAATCGAGCTTCCGACCCTTCTAGTCCGATAATAACACAATTCGACATTCAAGAAAGAAATGTGTAAATAATTTTTTTTTCAACATTCTAAGTACACGGAAACATAGTACAGGAACCATAAAACCATAAATTTTTAGTTATGTACATCATAATAGAACTACGGGTGTAGTTCCCGCGAGTGTAGTAAAAGGCGACTAAGAGATAGGGTTACAGTGCGTTGTAGGCGATAAGCTAGCATCTGTTATTACAGTATCAAATCGGTAGAAGTTGCAATGAAAATGTAAGTTCATGAACTCTGGGAAAGGGATAGCCTTTTGGGTACACAGGCGTGAATTTATTTACTTCATAATATTTGCAGCATCAGTCACAATTAGTTGGACGCCACAAAAGCGTTATTTCCGTGCTACAAATAAAATTCTATGATTATTGGAGGTGAGCTGTCAATTACTCCGAATCCATTATAATGTACTGGCACTCTGAATGACGCGTCACTGGAAAAATAGCGGCGCGGACGGCATGACGTATGACGTGACAAATCCATCTGCCGAAATTCACAAATTGAATAGACCTTTTAGTGAGAGGGATGTTTTGTTATTTATGGGTTGATATTTTTTGTACGAAGGGCGATATTTAGTGTAGTGGCCACTTCACATGCAATAAACACATCATACTGTAGCGGAATCTTGTGATTTTAATAAAATGCTTTTTTGATGGTAAAATGTTACAATGCAAGGTTGCATGGTAATGTATTGATAATAATATTTATTGTAAATTAACATTGATTGTTCCTTTGTACCTATAAACGAGCGTCTTCAAAACGTGCACCTTTTACTTTTTGATCCAGAATCAGTTCTCTTGATGTCGATAAAAAAAGAAAGTATCCCGGCCCTATTTTTTATTCCCCATGTGCCTTTTATGCATACACTTTATGGGAAACCTGGTTATACTTTTTTGAGATCAGGAACACTAGTTTTCATTTTTCCAAATACGAAAATTCCATATGTTAAACAACAAAATATAGTATAGGTATTTTTTTAAACGCCCGAATGATGATGTTCTCCATGTTGACGGCAGATTCCGTGAATACCTTTTTCGTAGGTGGATATTTAAATGATGTCTATTTCTCAAAAATGCTTCGTATTTTTTTATTAAGTGTCTTATATGTATTATTAATTTGCTAAACTGACTTATATTAAAGTTAAAATGCGGGCTAGTAAACTGAGGCAACTGAAACAGCTCGAAACTAAGTGAAATTCAGCAAGTTTCAGCGCACGTACCCAGTTCAAACAGAACGCATGTTTGCTGGAAGAGTGAGCTGCCACTCGTAACTTCATAAGTCCACAGCCTTTGTTGGGCTCAGCAAATAGCCCAAGAGATAACAAACAGCATGCTCTACAAATTCATACTACTGTTATGTGCTGTATTCGAAATACATTGATTAATTGAACGAGCGAGCGAAGCGACCGAAATTCTCCGCTTCAACTTGGGCCAAAAAATCGTATGTACAGATGTCCCGCTGTCCGGCTGTTCTCCTCTACAGGTCGCATCGTGACTCTCGTGAAATTTTGTGAGCAGGTTCAATAACTATATAGAATTCTGATTTGTTAGATTATTTTCACAAAAGCATATTTTCATAGTAGCGAATTTTCATATAGCGTTTTTTCACGATCGCAAATTAAATGTTCGTCTTTCTTCATGTACCATGAACCGGGGTAGGTACTTTAGGAATAAATTTTATTTATTTATTTATTTATTTATTGATAAACAATATATTTACACGGCATTACAGACAAGCCAATACACCGAGAAATTAAACATTACAAAATAATAGATACAAAACATATTCAACATGGACAATAATATAGGTGACATCAAACAAAAGTACTGGACAGCCTATCATCCATCGACTCACAAAACCTTAGACATTCACGGCACACAGTCGCCCATCTCCAAGCAAACAAGTCACATTCAGGTGCCGATGTCAAGAGCGCATTGAGCAGCGTGAGCGCGCGCGGGAGCGGCGAATGTATGTGCGATACCGTGCGCGCCGCCGGCACTGCCAGCAGTGGCCGCGATCGCGGTCTCAGCATGACTCTGGGCACATCCGGAACATGCAGCCGCAAAACTCGAGCCACAAGCTCCGGGCAGTCTGACTCGCCACGCAGTATGCGACAAGCGGTGGTCAGCAATTTGTTGTTGCGCCTTACCTCTAGAGAATTGTATCCGAGGCATCCGAGTAAGTATTTCGTTGGATACAGAAATGGATAATACCCAAATCTTTTTTTAAATATGAATCTCAGGAATGCCTTCTGGATCTTCTCCAGAAGCAAGGCGAAGGTGGACTCATATGGGTGCCAGATGATTGACGAGGCCTCAAGCTTACTTCTGACCAAAGCGCTGTAAACCATCCCTATGGCCCCAATGTCCCAGAAGTCCTTGACACTGCGGATCACAAATCCTAGTCTCCTAAAAGAACTATCGGCAAGTGTACGCATGTGCTCGTGGAAGGTGAGGCGCTCGTCAAAGACCACACCGAGATCCTTTACAGAAAAGACCCTGGCAATAACCTCAGTTCCGAGGGTGTACTGCTCGAGTCGAGGGGAAGCGGAACGACTAAACGTGAACACAGAACACTTCGATGTATTAAAAAGCAGCTTATTGGCTATGGTCCAGTTAGTTACAGCGGTAATATCCTCTTGAAGAGAAACACAATCCGCTGTACTCTTTACTCCATAGATAAGCTTTAAATCGTCAGCGTACAACAAACATTGTGCATGCTTAACCACAGGTTCCAGATCATTGATCATAAGCCCAAATAAGAGCGGGCCAAGTATCGAACCCTGACTGACCCCAGATCTGGTATGATACGGATCCGACACGAAACACCCATGGCGAACGTACTGCTGACGATCGCGCAAATAGCTAGCAAAGAAAGCAAGCAACCTCAGTGAAAAGCCTAGGTCATTTAACTTTAAAATCATAAGTAAATGGGGCTACCTTGATTATTTAGAATGTAGTTTAAAAGCAAAACTTTTTGAAATTAAGAAGATTTAATCGAGTACATTCATATATTCACTGCCACAGTTCACCCACAAGTAAAAACAATGACTCCGGAGAAAAACCTATTTGATCAATGTCGTCCCCAGAATCAAAGTAACTACTCCACCGTAGCGATTTTTCACAAAGCGTTTTGTAATGTTCTCGTATAGTTTCTTCGTATATTTTACCAGTAGATTATTTTATTATTAGCGTTGTTTTACAAGTAATCTCAAATCGCCATTAAAATAATAATGTGATAAAATTACACAAATAGGACAGGTAACCACTATCCAATTCGATTTAAGATAAATTGTGGCATTTACGGGAAAAGGAACCATAAAGCCGTTTTTTGTTTCGAATATTCAATGTTTTGTAAAAGGGCAAGGCCTTATATGACATAAATAATAAATATAGCTTAAGAAAATACGTAACAGTGTAGGTAAAGTTCTATCTACAATGAAAGTATGTTTTTTTATCGATGAAAATTGTATGAGGTAGACAAATTATATATGACCATAACCCTTTAAATTTGTACAACCCCCGTTACAATTTTATGTTTTCTTTAAATTATAAAAAAAATATCCCTTATTTCACGTCACACATTATTTTTACACGCTGATAAGTTACGTTACATATAAAATCTATAAATAAATTACACTACATAGTTTTATAATAATATACAGATATAATGTAGCGATTTTTCATTAAGTGTTTTTATATATTATAAAAACACTTCCCGTTTTTTTTCGTATATTTTACCAGTAGAATATTTTATTAGTCGCATATTTTATTATTAGCGTATGAATACGCTAATAATAAAATATCAACGAGTAAAAAATAGAGTTCCGAAAAACAAGTACATAGGTATATATATCTGCGACTAATAAAATATTCTACTGGTAAAAAATACGAAAAAAAACGTAAATATTATAAAACTCTTTATGAAAAATCGCTACATGAAGAAAGACGATCATTATAGTTTGAGATCGTAAAAACACGCAATATGAAAATTCGCTACTATGAAAAAATGCTTTTGCGGAAATTATCTAGCGAATCAGAATTTCATTGTCGATTCAATTATTAGAAAATAAAATAAAAAAGGCAGGCTTTCGAGTTCTACAGCTAACAGAGCTACTAGTTATTCGTGTACGAAAAACGTTATGTATGAGTTTCGTGTGGATAATTTAGTATCTAAAATCTGCCAAAGACACGGCGTGGCACACATAATCTATAACCATGAAAATATAAATTTGCACTATGTTACTCGAGAAACAAGGATGGAGATAGATCGATATTTTTGATAGCAAGCTTTTGCTAGTGATATAAATTGGTGTTATATTTGCAGGGAGAGAAACTAAGGTGCCGATGACAGACGTATGACGTCAAGCTACATACAGAGTGTTTTTATCTAGATTATAGATACCTAATCAAATAACAACTTTTATATATTATTATACAATTTTTAAAACTAGCGAGAGGTTCGAGAATTATATTGCCCTGGATGTACCTACGTGTGAAATAATATGTCAATAAGATGCGATATTATGTTTAAACTTATACTCCAGGCAAAATACGGTTTCGAAAAACATTAATTTATAATAGCGTTTTTTTTGTTTATTTCATTCTAAAACATTATTCTAAGATGCTTTATTCAAGAATCCAGCAAACTTTCCACCCGGAAGTAATTATATAGATTTAAATTAAAAATTCATTGTCTTTTTTATTTTATTTATATTGAATATTTTAAATGAATCTAAATAAAGATAAAAAAAAATATTTATATTTATCCGGACTTTTTAGGAGCTAATTAAATATTGATTTTTTTGATGTCTGATTTTTTTGTTGGATTTTGCCTCTAGGTAACTATTTAATTGATAATATATCCGTTACATTAAAAAAATTAGCTATTATAAATTATTTCCAAATATGTCATTTTTTTCCATACAAGTTGTCAGTTTATTGCCTGGACTATTAAAGCGTTTTTTTTTTGTTAGAATTACATTACCCAATAAAAAATGTTATTCGTATCGTTTTTTAATATTTACATTATTTTTTGTATAAATACCAAACATTTTTATAAATAAACAATAATATTTATATTACCATTATTAAAAATCATTGAGGTGTTGGTGTAGCAATGTTGGTTCAAAAAAACGTCCTATATGCGACTTTGCGTCATAATGACGTCACCGGCACCATAGTTTCGCTCCCTGTATATTTGTTATGTACAGTGAGCGCGGTAGCAATGTGTCGAGTTAGATAGACCTCATAAATTCATAATAATTCTTGGCCTACGAAGTGCTGCGCGTACCAGTGCTATGACTTTCGTAGCTTCATGGGTGTAAATGGCACCACATTACACTTCTATATTACAATTCAAAGTTAACCGTGTGCTACGCCGTAGCACGTAGCGGCATTTTTCCGCCTTAGCCCAAATCGCTCGTAGAAACACGACTCATATGTGAGTGATTGATCTGGAATTAGTTAATAGGTATCATTACGATAAACAGTTAGTTTTTTTTTCAATATGAAAAGTCTCACTAATGCGTCTGTTTAAATAATTAATAACCAATATACGTTATTACAATCGCTAATAGCATTTTCGTTCCATTGATTCATATCAGGCCCAACGTACCAGCGGGAGGCTATTATTAGTAATCGACTGACTTACGATAGCCGTAAGCTATCAATTAGATATTATTTATTTAGTACTTTGATAGAAGGAGACATGTCCTAACTTAGATGTCTCTTGAATACTGGCCCAGCTTTTAAATTATGATGTTTCAGTGCTGGGTACAAAACAGTCTCCGCTTGAGAAAAAGACAAAGACTATTTATTTTTGAGAACAACGTTTCACGACTACATAAGCAAGCCAGATCTTGTAATGACACGATGCAAACCAATGTAAATAAATAAAACATTGTAATATACCTACTGTATGTAAATTAACGCGTTTATAGATGATGCAATGTCAATTCACTACTCTGGATCGAATATGTGATATATTCGCCGGTAAAAAGCGGTACAACAAAGACTATCAGTCAATGAGAAAACCATGCACAAGTACTCACCAGATAGTCGGCAGCGTGCTGGTTTCCACGAAAAGGTTCTCTTCAATTTGTCCTTCAGATACGTAAGCCGGCCGGCCCAATAATATGTATACACAGTTCCTGGATCATGTCACACACAATAACATAAGTATGAGTAGTTTTATGAGTCTTTTGAACGTCGAAAAGGTTTTTGACACGGTACGATATGTTCACGATGCGCGAGCGTTCCTTCGACCCCTTCCTCGCCGTCGCCGCTATGGCGTTGTCATCAACGCCGGTTGGTACTGCGCATGCGCGCCGGGCGTTCCGCGCGTTCCCATTGGCTAGATTTTCGATGTTGTACCGCTTGCGGAGGCGTTTTGACATTGCATCGTTTAGATAGATAAGGCGCGAGAAAGTTTACAGATTAAAGAAAAATACAAAACGATAAGAACGGAACATTCCGCCCACCAAAATACCAATGGGATTTTCCCAAAATTAAAATTAACAGTTTATGGTTATGCTACGAATTACGATACTAATCTTAAAAACTAGGGAGCGTGAGTCTAAAATGATTACTCGGTTAGTAGAGGACATGGTTTAACCAGAGGTCTCTTAACTAAATGGTCTCTAGCTGGTTTGACGGTCACGACCCCAACCACTTCATCGGGCCAAGGGTCTAGGGAAACAACTCGTCCTAGTGCCCATTGAAGAGGAGGTCGGTTATCGTCTTTAATAAGCACGACTGAATTTACGATTAATGGTTTTGAATCCTCAGTCCATTTTGCCCGCTGACTTAAAGCATGTAAGTACTCATTTTTCCAGAGTATCCAGAATTGTTGTAAAATCAGGTAATGAGTTGTGTTCAGACCGGGATGAAGATTGTTTCGATGAATAGTTTCAATTATGGCTGTTGTAAGTACGCTGTTCCTGGGCAATAATGCGGGATGCTTGTGCTCAAATTCAAGACCAGAGCGAGCGAGACGGCCGCCCACCCTGAGTATACCCTGCTCGTCCAAGAAGGGATTTAGTTTGCGAAAACTGCGTGGCAGCTGTAACCTTGATATAACGTCTGAAAAACACCGATTTTGGAAATGTTTGACGATACTTAGTAACGCACGATGGCGCTCGGTGTCCGTTATGAAAAGGCTTTCTGCTATCGGAACGGTGTTGCGAGCGTTGTTACAAAATCTCCGAATGTAAGCTAGAATGCGACAGATTTTGTCCAGAGATGAATACTTCTTAAACAACTGATCGATTGTTGACGTTTGATTAGCGGTGTCGATTTGATTTGTAACGATAGTTATAGAGCGACGACGCTGTTCAGAGAGCACCACATTGTCCGTGGAACGACCTTTTGATGTGTCCATGTCCATTGGCCACTCAGAATGTGATTGAGATAGGCACTCTGGGCCCGCCCACCATAGCGCGTTGTTTAATAAGTCCCTTGGCAATTGTCCACGCGAACAAATCGCTGCAGGGTTCATAGCAGAAGGGACGTGCCTCCAGCATTCGGTCGGTACGATGTCTTGGATATGGCTGACATGGTTTGCAACGAATTTCACCCAGCGAGAAGAAAGGGCTCGTAGCGAGGCAAAAGTAACGATTGAGTCACACCATAGATAAGTTTCATGGACAGGGATCCGTAACGAGTCCTTGACGAACTTGATGAGGTCTGCGAGCAAAACTACGCCACATACTTTTAGATGGGGCAGCGATTGCCTTTGTAAAGAAGCGACACGAGCCTTTGCACAGACAAGGAAGACGCGAACGGAACCGTCGGACTCGGTGTCACGTAGATAGACGACGGTGCCATACGCTGCTTCGGAGCTGTCACAGAAACCATGCAGTTGATAGGATTGAACGCCCTCGGCAGCGAATTTGCGCGGAACCTTAAGTTCTCTAACTTCTGGAAGTAGTTGAGAAAAGTTACTCCGCTGGGAGATAATTTCCGGTAGAGGAGTCTCATCGCACGAAACGTTGAGGACCCGAAGCTTTTGAATTAAGCATTTGGCCTGAATTATCAACGGTGACAGGAAACCCAAAAGGTCAAAGACTTTGGCCACCTCCCTCAGAATCATTCGTTTGGTGCATGTTTGATTTGACGGATTGACGTTAAAAACGAAAGAATCTGAAGCAGGGTCCCACATAAGACCCAGAACTTTGATGGTTGTGTCTTCAGCTTCGGTGAAGGTAATGACATCTGAAAGGCACGTCTCTGCGGGAAGATCGCTAAGAAGCTCGGGTCGACTGCTCACCCATTTTCGTAGCTCAATAGAGCCAGGAACGAAACGAGCGATGACTTGAGTTTTGATTTCACTTACATCGTCTAGCGAAGAGTTTCCGGTTACGATATCATCGACATAAATGTCGGAGGTTAAAACAGTTTTGGCCTTCTCGTTGGCCAGTTGCTTAATGGTTTGGCACGCCAAGAACGCAGCCGACGATACCCAGTACGTTACAGTGTTTACCACGTATTTCTGGAGAGGTTTATCTGGGTGAGCTCGCAAAAGAATACGTTGGTAATCACGATGATGCAGAGCTACGTTGATTTGACGCAACATATGGCGACTTTCAGTGCAGTCACTCATGGACTCGACATATTGTTGGTTTAAGTTCTGGTCACGAGACAAACATTTCTCAATAGCATGAAAGCATCGTAAGGCTGTCGCTCGAGAGCCCTCAAAGACTGACTCCTCATCATCCTTGAAAGGGAGACAAACGACATACCTACCTGTCTCGTCACGGTAGTGATCGTTGGTGAAACTGTTTTCACAGAGTTGCTCTTCCGGGGTCAATCGGGAGGATTGTGGAACGTTATCGATTTCCCAGAAACGTTGAACGATTTGATTCAAGCTGTCATTAACCGTAGGAGATGCTACGCCTAATAAACAGGATGATACGAGTGGTGACTTCCCAAGAAGAAGCCAGCCGAAGACCGAGTTGAAGGCCCGGGGCTGTGAGGCGTTGCCTCTCAGACGTTGTTCGAGAAGTGACTCGACAAAGACGTCGGCACCTAACAAGACGTCGATTGGACCGGGGATGTCAAAACCAGGATCTGCTAACGGTAGTGTCTTGACTTCATCCCATCCGTTCGTATTCAGTCTTGCTATAGGTTGATCTTCGCAAATACTCGGTAGAACGAGCATTTCCAGACGAAAATTGACGTTACGATTGGCACCAACATCGCATAGGACAGTGCCAGCACTGACTGATGCAGGACTACCTCCTAGGCCACGAACGTTAGCACAACCAGCTCGAGGTTGTAGGTTCAGCCGTTGGGCTGCATGGGCCGTGAGGAAGTTGTTTTGACTCCCAGTGTCAAATAATGCGCGAAATGTGTGATATTCGCCAGATGCGTCACGAATTTGTATAAGGGCAGTTGCCAGCAGCACGGTCGTATTTAACGGTGAGTTAGACTGAGCTAACGATTCTGTTGCCACTAAGGCTACTGAACTTGCTGGATCACCAGCGGCGGGGTCCATCTTGCTTGCTGGTTGCTCCCGGTGTAGCAGAGTGTGGTGTTTACGTTTACATTTTTGGCATGAAAATATCGAAGTGCAATCTCGCTTGGAGTGAGATGGGTTAAGGCAATTATAGCACCATCTCTTTTCACCGGCCACAGTCATACGCTCGTCCAATGATTTAGCTAGAAAATCTTGACAGGCTGATATGTGGTGTTCGTCACCACAATAGGAGCATTTACGAATAACCTTCGGTGTTGTCGAATAGTTAGTAGGCTTCGCTTCTGGTTTGTCATTGTCACCAACCTTTTTTTGGTTATTTACGGCAGGAGCGATCAGTGAATGCGTAACGTTAAATCGCTTCGGCTTCTGTGGAAATCCCGATCCCGAAGCCTCCTTCCAAGTATTAGGATTTTTGTTGGTGACGGCGGCGGTAAAGTGCGTGTCGCGCATTAATGCTTCGCTTTTAGAGTATAAGAACGCCCGTAAGTGCTTATATTGTGGAAGCTCGATATCGGTGTGTTTTTCCTCAAACTCGCGTCTTAATTTGGTATCGAGTTTGGCTAGAATGTTATAACAGAGAACAAAATCCCAGTGCTCGGTAGGTAAGTGTAACTTTTTTAAGATTGTCAAGTTTTCGTCGATCGTATCTAAAGCGCGTCGAAAATCCTGAGCGTTTGTAGTTTTGAAATGCACATCTAAAATGTCACGCCAGCACGTAAACGCTAATTCGCGTTTGTCCTCGTAACGGGATTTGAGAGCATCGTATGCGCTTGAATAATGTTCACTTGCAACAGGGAACGTTCTAATTAACGATAACGCATCACCACGTAACACCGATACGAGATAATGAAATTTCTCAATTTCACTCAAGAGGGTAGATTCATGAATTAACGCATTATAAGTAGCGATAAACTCAGGCCACTCCTTAATAACGCCTGCAAACGTCGGCAACGAAATTTTAGGTAAACGCATATTGCCGCTGTGCGAACCGGACAACGAATTCCGTTTCAAAGTATCTGTTTGTTGCGACGAACACTGTTCAAATTTGCGTTGAATTGCAATAACTTGAAAGTATGTCTCGTCGAAGCGTTCCTGAATGTCGTCCTCACTCTCATCGACATCCTTGAGAAGGTCCAAAATAATAAAATGGGCTTCTTGAAAACTGTCAGAGATATTTGTTATCTCCTGACAATACGAAAGAAATAGCTCGATCTGTGATTCATCGGTGTTAGCTAATCTCCCTACTTCCAAAGCCTTCGAAATGCGATTATAAGCTATCGTTCGTTTACGTCGTAAACTTGGCAAATTACTAACAGTGTAAGTCGGTTCGGTACCCTTTTTTAGTGCAGATTTAGATTTGCGCCTTGCTATGTAAGACATAATTACTTATTACCAATCCAAAACAATATAAATACACAACTAATAACAAACAGAATAGGTACGTATTCAAAATAATAATTACGTTAACAGCGATCGCAAGTCCACAACTCGCATCGATGTTCGTATAACGCGACAACATATAAAAACCCGTCGCCACGAGTTCGCGGAGTTACGTAGTAAAATAAATCGAAAAAACGGTTAGTAGAAAAATGAACCTTTGTAGCACTCCGAACTCTTGTAATAACGATATTTACGAATATTAATACCAGTTTCAGAAAAAACAGTTCACTTTCAGTGATATTAGTACTAATTTTAATCTACAAAGGTAATTACGAAAAATCGAAAGCACCGAAAAACGAATAAAATCAAGTACGATACACGATACAACGATACAATATGTTATATTTCGAAATTTAAAACGACATGAAAACTTTAATATAACATAAGTTGGTAATGTTGAGCGATCGATGTTTAGCAGTCGAGTTATATTCAAGTTGGTACACAAAACTATGATGCGATGTATTTTGCAATTTTGGTAATTGCAAACGGTAAAACGATAGATAATAATGTGTCAACCAGTATAAATCGACTAGATATCTATCTCTCAACAAAGATTTAGCGACATGAGTATGCCTTTTTTAAAACGGTTTGCGGTAGGTAGCGGAACAAAATGGAACAAGGACTGGAATTTCTGCTTAGTAACTGAGCGATATGTTTACGTGATTATTTGTTTTAGCGATATTTATGTATAGTAAACGGTTAAGGCTGTTAATGTTACAATTACTAAATAGAATCGGTATTTGTTAGGCCGACTGTGCTGTAGGTATCTAAAGGTCCCTGGTTTCGGCACCATAAAGATGTATGTAAATTAACGCGTTTATAGATGATGCAATGTCAATTCACTACTCTGGATCGAATATGTGATATATTCGCCGGTAAAAAGCGGTACAACAAAGACTATCAGTCAATGAGAAAACCATGCACAAGTACTCACCAGATAGTCGGCAGCGTGCTGGTTTCCACGAAAAGGTTCTCTTCAATTTGTCCTTCAGATACGTAAGCCGGCCGGCCCAATAATATGTATACACAGTTCCTGGATCATGTCACACACAATAACATAAGTATGAGTAGTTTTATGAGTCTTTTGAACGTCGAAAAGGTTTTTGACACGGTACGATATGTTCACGATGCGCGAGCGTTCCTTCGACCCCTTCCTCGCCGTCGCCGCTATGGCGTTGTCATCAACGCCGGTTGGTACTGCGCATGCGCGCCGGGCGTTCCGCGCGTTCCCATTGGCTAGATTTTCGATGTTGTACCGCTTGCGGAGGCGTTTTGACATTGCATCGTTTAGATAGATAAGGCGTGAGAAAGTTTACAGATTAAAGAAAAATACAAAACGATAAGAACGGAACACCTACGTTTAGTCCCCGTCAGTATGATACTTATGTCGTAGCAAATTTCGTTTCCCGCTACGTCACAAACATTGCGTATAGACATTGGACGCGCAAATGAGTCATTCATGCTGAAAGAGTTAATCAAAATAAGGAATTAGGTAAAACAGATGTAGGTATAATTTTATCTCTTTTTACACGACTAATCGTAGCTCAATAAAATTAAAAAAAAAACACTGTGCCATTCCGTCAGCTCCGAACATCTTAATTTTTGACACTGTTATAAACGAAGAAGCCAAAAAGATGCAATAAACTACTGTAACAAATATTGCTGGAACGTTTTGCCTAACGCATTAAGTCGTAATTGCAACGTTAATTTTTTGGTCATTAGTCCTTTTTCGTTGACGTGGCCTTAAAGTGTCTCCTTCTTATAGTTAGATGCACAGCCCAAAGCCACTCTAGTGTAGTGAACTATAAATTAAGTGTTAACAGTGTTGCCTGCGACATGTTTTACATTTTTTGCTCGTTATTCATCCCTTTCTGTCGCCGTTTTTATTTATGGCCAATGATTCTCGGCAAGCAACACCGTTTAAAATATTTTATTAACGAAATCAGACCGGTGTTCAACCTAATTTGGTTTATGGGGCCAACTTGTTTGGACAGATGAGGCGTTACTAAGGATTTCAGTTATTTGAAACGGGTTCGGAAGGGTTTACAAGTAGTTATAGCTATCATTCATTATCAGTATCGCAGTGTGAAATTTGATAAGTTGAGAAACCTGCTAATATAATAGTACATTGTTTAACGAGGGGCGTAAGTGGAATATTGCTAACGAGAGTATATCAGAAGCCCGACGCCGAATCACATTTGCGAGGAAATAAATAACTACAAAAGACAGAAAAATCTAAGTTTCATACAGCCGCACCAATCAAAAATTGACAACTTCACTTCCAGATCAGTGCTAGTGGAGCGCGCAGCTTCAATATATCAACCAATCACACAGCAAAATTCTTGCGGGGCGGGGCGGCTTGGTCAACTAGATTTTTTTTTCAACCAATCACAGAGCAACCAGATTTGCTTAAGCTAATCAGAGGGTTCTATATTTTAAAACTAAACGTAACAGCCCGTGGGAGGTAAAACGGCTTTAACTGATCTGTACGTTCGCAAGTAATAACGCCATTGACGAGCAAGTGTGATGAAAAACAATGTGTAACAGAACGATAAGCCTCCTATTTTTACCCGTTCATCATCATTATCATCATATCAGCCGAAAGACGTCCACTGCTGGACATAGACCTCCCCCAGAGAGTTCCAAATTGACCGGTCCTGCGCCACCCGCATCCAGCGGACTCCCGCGACCGTTTTTACCCGTTGATATAGGAGAAACGATGATTCAGTGTAGGGCGAGAATCAATGTACTTAATAAGTATCACATATCTCAGATATTAACATACAGCAGATAATATATCTTCTTACACTCGGCTTGAAGTTAATATTACATTAAACTAACCATTTTTTTACATGTATTAAAGTTGTGAAGGGCTAAACAACTGTTAGTGACCAACATTGTTAATGACCTTATCCTTATATACATCAACGACCTTCCAAAAAAGTAATGATAATGATGTTTAGTTAATTACAGCTTGTCAAAACAACATAAACATCAATGAAAAGCTCAACTCCGTATTTAACGAAATAACTTCATGGATGAGAGAACCTTGAAATAAACTTCCCAAAAACGAAAATCATGACGTTTCACCCGTATCAGAAAACCCCTCTAAGTATCAACTATGAATACACATTCAACTAGAAATTGTAAAAAAAATTACACTACTGGGTATTGATATAGATAGGCATATTACGTGGAAATTCCACATAAACAAAATTAAAGCTGTGATATCAAATGAAAGACGCTGTTGTAAGCATCTCATATTTTTATTTTTTATAATTTTAGCAAAACAGATTTGAAGTACTTTAGGTAATTTAGGAAAAAAGACGACGAAAATTGACCACCCCCCCCCCCCCTTATCTCTGAAACTACTGCAAAAAAATATGGAAAACAGTTCCTTGCCTAAAGATTACAGGAAAACCTATAAGAAGTTTGAGTATTCAAAGCAACGAGAACATTCTCAATATTTTACTGAACCCTCACCACGCGAGTTGAACTCGCATTTGTCCGGTTTTTTTACAATACCATCTACAATATTTACGTTAAAAAGAAACGGATAACTAAGTAGTCTTAATACTCATAATGATAAAGTTGCATCTCAATGAGTTGATCACGCTAACGGCGAAGTAACTTGGCCGCTAATCCCAGCAATGCCACATATTGTCGCGAGATAAGCCCTTATCCCACTCACTTGGTTCAACAACAACATCATTCGTTACAAAAGTCAGGGCACGTATCTGTATGCAATCCATTTTTATGATGTCGACCCCTCAGGGCCCAGATATTCATGTCGGGAATATCGTACGTTTGCTGTTGGCCATTTAGTACGCATGCAGCGAATACTGGTTGATTAATAGCCCCGGACAGTAGAAACAGAATTTGTTACGCTAACAGTAATTGGAAACCTTTTGAAGTACGCTGTGTACGTAATTGATAGGTTTGAGCTTTTATTTTTTTGTTGCCATTTATTTTCACTTAATATTTGAAACCAACCTGATTTCTGAGTGTACTAGATTATTGTCACGTATCTAGGTATCGATCGAATGAGAACGAATGTGACTGTGATTTTTATTACTATAATTTTATTAGGGCACACTATACCTTAGAATGTAAGAAAGTACAGTCGACGTCAAAGATATGCACTCATTTTTCGCTGTATTACCATGGAATAAGATACAAATGTGTCAACATAATCTTTGACGTCGAGTGTAGGTACCTACACATAATTACATCGTTAATTTACAAATAAACATACATACGTACTTAATAAATTATTATCAAGTTAAATATAAGTTGAAGGTAGGTTGTTTTTTATAAAGACAATTTACTCCAGTAAATCCAGAATTTGCTAGGACTTTTTTCGAACCGGTACACTGATTTCTCTATAGTTTTAGCTGCCCAGAAAAAGCACGTCGCTTTGTTCTTAGAGGTAAACTAAAACTAACAGTTAAAGTTTACTCTTACCTACTTCACTAACTGGATCGGTAGCGTCCTGTTACAGCACTTACGTCTTAAGTCCAACTTCACAACAAAGTACAATTCAATTGCTGAAGTTCACCGAACAACTAGACAAGTCTCCTTCAATTTAGAGTACCTCAAATTTTTAAGAGCGCTTACATCGCTTTAGGCGGCGTATTACCTATGGGTACACGTAATAGTTGTACCATTCTTTCCTCGATAGCCTTTTACGAAATCAAACTATAACATATCGTGAACTAAGTCAGTCCGCAAAATAAGTCGTACCTATGTAGTTCTGCAGGTCGATCACGTAAGGCTTCAGGTAATGATCTAAATGTCACTTTCTGTATGAGAAAATGACAGTTAAGTTGTCCTAACGTGCGTTCGAAACGTGACGTGATCAGATCACCCCTCAGTTTAGAATTATACAATGTTTCAATTCGATGAATTCTAGAACATTACATTACATTTACTTCAACACGGACACATACAGAAACAAGTGAAATCAATAGTAGATTGTTAACCAAGGGTTGAAAGGCACCCATTTCAGTCGAGATATTTCAGAGCCAATAGTTCGAGACTGAAATGGGTGACTTTCATCCGAGTTAAACACTATACTTTTCATTTCGAATAATAGGAATATAAACAACAGGAAAAAAAATACTAAAAAATTATAAGTAGTCTAAGATCACATATTGAAATGCGGCTGTATAGGTTTTGCCGTTGCTCAACAAGTGTAGACCAACTGTAAATAGTGTTTGTGTGTGGACCATTTTTTCGCCGCGCCGCGCTTAAATAAATTGAATGCATTATATATATAATGAAATAAATGTATTTATTACTTTTCTAAATGGCTTTAATAACTTAAATTACAACTTTTTAGATAACTTTACCGTAATAACTAACAATAAACATCAAAAAAAAACAATTCAGTTTATCGAAGTGTGGCTGTTTAGGTTTCTAATGTATTTATTACTTTTCTAAATGGCTTTAATAACTTAAATTACAACTTTTTAGATAACTTTACCGTAATAACTAACAATAAACATCAAAAAAAAACAATTCAGTTTATCGAAGTGTGGCTGTTTAGGTTTCTGCCATTTGTCATTGTTTTTTGTTATTATTTTTCAGCCCTAGGGGCGACATGCCTCACTTTCAACCCGCTATTTAGATAAATAATGACCTATTTTCAGAGTATGTAAGATGAAAAAGATTTTTCGGAAAACCCAACTGCTTTTTTGCAAATATTATATAGCCTATGTCACTCACACGATTAAGAGAAATCCAACAACACCTCATATGTCGAAATCCGTCAAATGGTTTAGGCTGCAGAGCGTGCCAAAGAATAAGACATACACACATACAAACATACATACAAACATATATACATACATATGCTCGAAAAACATAACCTTCCGCTCCTTCGGCAGCCGAATAAAAATATGGGCATAATCGTCGAACTACGTATAAACTAATGAATTTACTGTAAATTATGTATACTTTTACAGTAATTACGGGGTAATTCAGACCGGTACGTTTCACTCAGTATGTAACAATTTAAAAGCCAAATCAATGTATTTGAAACGTTGGGTTTTACGAGGCTAACCCACATGACCATTATTGGCTAAACATGCACGAGTAACCCTTTTCTCGAAATCAATACAAGAGTTTATCCTGTTATATCAAAGCTTTTCCGCGTTCTCTTCAAATGATGAGTAGCGATTAGGGTATCAGGGAACCCTTCAAAACGAGCAGATCAGGTGCTCGAGACAAAGGCCCCCGCATGAAATCGAGATCATATCGGTTTCCGACAAATTTTACGCAACTTTGATTTGACTTGTAATGGACGGCGCCGTTAAATCAACGACAAATTTAAATGAAACCAATTAATCTTAATAATTCCGCCGAGTCAGGGTCACGACACTTAAAAAGTTAGCATTATTCACTGGGCTTTGTTTATATAACAGTTCTTTAGCCTCGATAACAACTTAATGAAAAGGAATTGGTATTCAGGGGAAGGTGCGGGCGAATATCTAACTTCATTGAGGATGGCGCGATTAATATTCATCCGCCAGATCACCTTTTATTAGACTGTTTTCCACTCGGAGACACTTGAAATATAGTTAGAAAAGGGACATTTTAATATTCGGCACTGCATTAAAATTATGACCTAGACCAGATTAAAATGTCAAGAAGGTTCTTTGAATATCTTTCATCTATTGTTCTTTCTTAGTGCTGAGCATATATTTTCGTTAACTGATTAGATTAAGTTAACATTGTAACAAATGTTTACATTTATTGACTGAAAAATAGGATAGTACATTTCTTCGAGTCACTTTCTTAATCAGATTTCAATAAAGATGATATTGTGTAAGTTATCTGTTTTCAGAAAGCGAACGACGATTCAGAATAGGCACAAATAATTTAATTTTTATGGTAGACTTTAATTACTGAAGATACCTAGAATAGTTTCTTTTTTTAGCGTTAAACTCTATAGCCATTACTTAGAGGTTAGTAGCCTGCAGGTCGATCACGTAACGCATTGTACGCGCGTCAGGTAGATCTAAATGTCACTTTTAGTATGGAAAAATGACAGTTGAGTTGTCCTAACATACTTCGAAACGTTACGTGATCACCCCCCTGATTTACATTCGTAATATTCGTGAATTTCTCACCTGTCATGCACTTAAGTGTCATGATTGTTTCACAGTTCACACTATTCAACCACCATAACTTGACTAACTTGAACTTAACTCGAAGGCTTACAATATGAACGAACGATCATTGAAAACGTGAGAAAAAATTGCAGATATAAGGGAAAAGGAAAAAATATATCGAGGAAAATAATTTGTTATTTCACCAGTTACGCAGGTTTTTTGCAAATGATGACTGTACTAGCGCGTGTTAAATAAATCATTATCATCATCATCATTATATCAACCAAAAGACGTACACTTCTGGATTTAGGCCTCCTTTTTACAATGACCCCACTTCACAGGCCACTGTGCTCCGTCGGATGGCCGTTGGGGCGGAAAGTGGCGACTACGTACTGGAAGACGCATAGGCGCGCGCAGGGTAGACAAGGTGGACTGATGACGTGGTAAAGGTCGCGGGAGTCCGCTGGATGTTAACTCAGACCAAGAAAAAAGATAGACAGAGCATTACGAACAACCTAGTGAAGCCGGTTTTCAACCAAGCCTAATAAGTTTAACACGCGCTCACGCACACATATACAATCAAAATTGCACAAAACTCTTCAGCACGTGTCGCAATGCTGTCAAGATCACCTATTTCGTGTTTTGTGCAATTTAATTTGTTTATGTGTTCGTGAGCGTGTACTAAACTTATTGGGCTTGGTTGAAAACTGTCTTCACTAGGTTGTTTGTCATGCTCTGTCTATCTTTTTTTCTTGGTCTGAGGATGTTAAATACATAACCGTGCATCCTACATGAAATTTACGAGCAGACATCTTTTTGGATCTTTTCACTATTTAGCATAATTATTATTTTATGACTACGACAAATTTAATGCAATCGTAACATATGGCCACCTCCAAACACCGTCTCCTCAACTTCATGCCGTTTCAAAATGTATATGCAACGCCTACGTTTTGTTAATTAAATTTATGTTTACGTGATTGAACTGCGTAAGTTAAATTAAATTAACTTTTCGAAAGTTTTGATTCAAACTCAGTTTCAGCCCTCAAATAAATAAATTAGTTAAATAGAAACTTAATAAAATTATTGTGCCTCTTTATCTTTAGTCTTTATTGAATAGGCTAATAGAAAGCCTTTCTTTTCATGTTATGGTGTATAAACATAAAATACAAAAAACAAAACGTTTCTTCGAATTGAGGGACATTTTCCTTTACGGTTTGAATAAACAACCTAAAGCCGTTTCATAAATTCGTTAGATTTAATTTCAAACCAAATTTTAGTTACTCAGTTTATTTTTGTGTCAATAAATTTCTAACTTGAGGTCTCACGGATATTTATAAAACTCGACCTTAGTATTTTTTAATAATAATTCGATATAGAGTCATTTATATTTTTCTTTCTCTATTCATATGTTCCAAGCGAATTATTAGTACATTATGCCATAATTACGGTAACATTCATACATTACGTGTCGCATACAATGTTTTTCATCACATTTGCGAGGAAATAAATAACTACAAAAAACCAAAAAAAACTATGTTAACCACCCGCACCAATCACAAATTAACGAAATTGACAACTTCACTTCTAGATTCTAGATCAGTGCGATTGGAGCGCGCAGCTTCAATATTTCATTCAACCAATCACAGAGCAGTATAGTAGTATTCTTGCGGCGCGTGGCCAACTAGATTTTTTGTGCATTTTCTTCTTCGTCCATTTTAAAAGAAACTTGACTCTTTTCTTCACAAACACTTAATTTTTTTTTATTAAAAAAAAAGTATGGTACGATTACATTTGTTTAATTTTCGCCAAACATTACGTTTATCGGCGATATATAATCTAAAGCCTGCATTACACTGGCGCGGCCTGCGGTGGCGGTCCATAGTAAATTTGACAGCTAATGACAAGTTTACTATTGACTGCCGCAGCCAGCCTGCGCCAGTGTGATGCAGGCTTTAGCCTCTCACAGACTGGCGCGACCTGCGGTGGCGGTCCATAGTAAAATTGACAGCTAATGACAAGTTTACTATTGACTGCCGCAGCCAGCCTGCGCCAGTGTGATGCAGGCTTTAAGCCTCTCACAGACTGGCGCGACCTGCGGTGGCGGTCCATAGTAAAATTGACAGCTGTGGTTCAGGCCTTAAATGGCAGATAAGGCCTCTCACAGATAGTGCTGCCTGCGGTGGCGGTCAATAGTAAATTTGACAAATGGCAAGTTTATTATTGACCACCGCGGTATATATGTATGTAATAAAAATACTTTTGGGGTGTCGATCTAAGTGTAAACCCAGGAACAAATACTTCACAAACAAAAAATCCGCTCTTCGTATATTAACAGATTAATAACTGATTTTGTATTCCGAAACGTAAACCACGATTAAATGATTTTAACGTTCACTCATGTATATAATCTCTATCCATTTTTGGCAATATGACCAACTATGTATACAAACTTTTGTGTTTCTATAACTATTACAGGGTATGGTGGATGGTGGATGAGCTTAGGTAGATATATGTATGATAAAACTTCTGAAAAGGCAAGAAACAATGGCACGCGCATTGATACCTCCTTTGGTGTCTTCAGTCAGCTTTGAATATTATATGCTTTTAGTTCATATTGTATTCTTGTATATTGAATTGATAATATTCATTTCATATACAACTGACCAGGCCACTGATATGTCTGCTTTTATCGATAGATATTTAGTGATTTACCAACCAGTATATCCCAGGGCCAACGAAGGTAATTCACAATGCTTAGGCTTAGAGCATTTTTTTTTGGGAGGCAGAATCCGGTCGTGCGTAAACGCGAGAGTTAGCGAGTTGGTAAACGTTAGGCCTGAACCACACTGGCGCGGCCTGCGGTGGCGGTCAATAGTGAGTTTGACCTACGTACCGCCACCGCAGGCCGCGCCAGTATGATGTAGGCCTTACGGTTTTGCTAGATAAGATATATAATTAAAAAAAAACAATAGTCAAAACTCCTTCTAAACTCATTTACTGTACACAAATTAACCCACTGACCCTTACGAGCAGGCATGTTATTGAAAATTCAAATTGTCCCCACGCATCGGTTTCCATTAAACTTCTATAAAATTGGGCTTTGTTTTTACGTCCCAATTTCCTAAATAAAAAGGTGGTTTTCATATTAAAATGTATTCGCGCGTGCTTGGCCCTTTCGAAAATATAGTCCAGGCAATGAACTGACAACTTGTATGGCAAAAATGTCAAATTTGGAAATAATTTATAATAGCTAATTTTTTTAATGTAACGGATATATTATCAATTAAATAGTTACCAAAGGAAAAATCCATCAAAAAAATCAATATTTAATTAGCTCCTAAAAAGTTTTTTTTTTTATCTTTATTTAGGTTCATTTACATTTGCTTTAAAATATTCAATATAAATAAAATAAAAAAGACAATGAATGTTTAATTTAAATCTATATAATTACTTCCGGGTGGAAAGTTTGTTGGATTCTTGAATAAAGCATCTTAGGATAACGTTTTAGAATGAAATAAACAAAAAAAACGCTATTATAAATTAATATTTTTCTAAACCGTATTTTGCCTGGAGTAATATTTATCTTTACTTACATTATGAGAGTGCTGAAATATTTGTTAGATGCGTAGTAGGCATAACCTACATACTTAAATAGTTCATATCGTATTATCATATCATTTATTGTATCCATAGTTGTACAGATCTTATAATAGGCAAGCAAGCAATATTTAGATTTTTACATGTAAAAGCCCTTACATTTTTTTATGTCATAGTATTATTAGAAGTAGATAGAATAGTATTACGTACGTATTTAGATTTACGTACGTACGTGTAAGTTTATAGCAAATAGTGATATTGTACAATACCTTACATCAATCTGACTGGTTTTGTTAATCAGGTTAATTAAACTTATCACATGACTTACAAATGAATGATGTATGCTCATACTTTGTTTATTTAATAAACGTATCCCTTTTAGTTTTTCTTTTTTAGGGTTCCGTAGTCAACTTATAGTTTCGCCATGTCCGTCGGTCCGTCCGTCCGTCTGGCCGTCTGCGGCTTAGCTCAGTGACCCTTATCACTAGACAGCGGTAATTCGGCATGGGTATATAAATCAATCACGCCGACAAGCTGGTAGAATAAAATCTTAAGGTTCCTCCCCTACACGTAAAGTGGGGACGTAATTTTTTGTTCTAGTTAAACCTATATTATATTATCGCTAGACAGCTTGTTCAACAACGCAGTGGACAACAACAGTGCAACGCCATCGACGCATATATCGGCACCGCAGGTTCAACGCCAACGACTGATATATGCGTCAAAAAGCCCAGCGCGATATCAACCTTCTCGCACTGACATAAGGTTTAACTCCACACTAAATGTCTTGTTGATTTGGCGTGTGGTTAACAACTTTTTTCTTTGACAGAGCTTTGAAAAGGTTAAATTATACATGGGGCGTCACATACAACGAATAAACAAGATACTAGGCCGAGTAAGGCCTACATCACACTGGCGCGGCCTGCGGTGGCGGTCCATAGTAAATTTGACAGCTTGTAGCGTTTACCTGTCTATTAATGGTTTGCGGTCGTCCGCGCACAATTCTTCTTCAAATCGATAATACGTGCGCGTACAGCTCCTCTCTCCTGCTCTCATGCCGTTTTCTTTTGTAGTTGGGAACTAATGAACATTATTCTGAGCTTCCATTGATTCCTGTAACGCAAAAGTTCTTAAAACCTAATTTCACCTTGTCATCACATAGGATGTGCGACGGAGTACACCTTTACTTACCTGTTTTCTGCTATGTTGGTTTAAATTAACCATTATGTACATATACAGGGTGGAAAGTTAAAACGGGGCAGTAAGGGCAGCTACTAGATCCCTTGCTGCCACGCAAAAATGGCATTAGGATTTCATTCCTAACTTTTTAAATGATGGCAATCTACATTCACAGATTTTTGAAAAAAGTACAGTCAGCGAGAAAATCATCAATTTTGACGATATTTTTTTTTAATGCCATTCGATCCCATTCCTATTAAGGATCAAAATACTCTTTGGGACCGACTAAGGTTTGACTACTAGAACGCCCAGAAATCAAAGAAAACTTTTTCCATACAGTGAGAATGGGAATCCCGAAGTGCAAGTAGTCCTTTAGTTAGACGATCATCAAATTGTATGGAGACGGAGAATTTGATTTAGATTAGAAATGAGAGAATTCATTCCATTGTTAACAAACGTATTCCCGTATTCATAAACGTTACTATATGTGTACAGTACTCACGAGCGGACAGGTGCTGTAAAACCCTTACCTTAGTAAATTTTAAGTTTCGAACAGAATTTCTGAATACGGATGTTAGTATTCTTTTTACAAACTTTTTACAGAATAAAGCTGGCCGTCATTAAATAAAACCAGAATTGGCAAAAAAAACTACACGAGCAAAATTAGCTTTGGGATTCCCATATAGGTACTAACTGTATGGAAAAAGTTTTCTTTGATTTCTGGGCGTTCTAGTAGTCAAACCTTAGTCGGTCCCAAAGAGTATTTTGATTCTTAATAGAAATGGGATCGAATGGCATTAAAAAAAATTCGTCAAAATTGATAATTTTCTCGCTGACTGTACTTTTTTCAAAAATCTGTGAATGTAGATTGCCATCACTTAAAAAGTTAGGAATGAAATCCTAATGCCATTTTTGCGTGGCGGCAAGGGATCTAGTAGCTGCCCTTACTGCCCCGTTTTAACTTTCCACCCTGTATATCATTGCTTGCTGAAAAATAGAAAAATTGTTTTGTTTATATTTGACATACTGTGATAGGAATGATACATCAACTTTGTCAACCGCGGCACCATGCAGTTAAGTTTTATATTTTTAGGCTAAGTCGTAATATTTTATGTCAATATGAACTCCTGGTACCTCATAAATTTAAATTTACAAAATTGGAATAAGAAATTCTGGAATGCGGATCCTCAGGGGTACATAAGCCGTACGGCAGACAGACCCGTCAGTTCTACGTCGACTTCTGAAAGAATATGTCCTCTAAATTGATCCCTTGCGGGGTCACAGCTGGCCCCGCAACTCAAGCAGGATCCCTAAATCAGTATTTTTGGCACTTCTCCCTTCAACCGAATGCGTCCCTAGTACTCAGCACTTGAGATCTCATGGAACGACATGCCTCCTCGCCTCTGGACGGACGCTTTTCGTGCCTGCCACGCGCCTGCAGCTACGCGTCTACCTCTATCTGCGCGCCAACCTATCACGCACCTTATTTGCGCGCTTGCCGACCACACGCCCTTATCTGCGCGCCTGCCGACCACGCGCCCAGAGCTGCGTAATGAGGTACCAATTAGTTTACGAATTACTAAATTTCGTATGAATTAAACGGAAATCATCCTCGTCTAATATACCTACACAGGTAGTTCAAACCTAGCTTTAGATTTAGGTAATTTTTGTAACATTGTCCTCTAATATTTATTGACACCTTTTAAAACGCCAAAATGATCTCGAAACAAAGCTGCGCCACTTGATAATACTTCAGAAACTCCGATAAAGTCTGATCTCGAACGAGTCTTCAAACAGTCTGTCATGACGTCAACAGCCTCTCGATCAGGACAAGTTTCCGTATGTCACATCCGCGATCGCGCAATTAATTTAGAAGGTCACCCGTCTCTGTTTGCCGACGACCCCTGTAATCGAGTTCGGAGCCTGCTTCGACGCTGTAAATCACTAAATTTAATTTCGAACGCCCACCGTTTGCATTTGAGGCCAGACTTGAATGCACTGCTATTTGACTGGATGTGTCGTATAGGGGTGTAAAACGTTTTTGAAATTTGGTTGCAATCAGCTAGGAAATTTTGCAGCTCAGAAATGTTTAAGCGATGTTTACATGGTGTTTGGCAAAGTTATAAAGTATAGGTACGAGCATAAATTGTGGGATAGATTTATGCCAGGCGTGGTACCGAACCGCTTGCTAAAATATTACAAATGCTGAAGACTTTATCAAACATTCAAAAAGTTGTCATTATGTACATAGATCGGATTACGTCTCTCTCATGGCTCTCATGGGCTATTCCCCTCTATCACCAAGCCCACCAGAAATGATGCTTGCCTAGACCATATTTGTATTAAATACAATAACCTCTCTGTAGGAGCCGTCTGTCCAAAATCTGTCTCGGATCATGATGTGACTTGGATTATAAATGCGAAAGTAACTCTGTCTGTCTGTTACATTTTCACGCTTAAACCGCTGAACCGATTGAGATGAAATTTGGTGCAAAGATACTTTGAATTCCGGGGAAGGACCCAGTATAGTTTTTATCCCAAAATACATCACCTAAGGGGTGAAAAGGGAGGGCGAAAGTTTGTATGGAGCTACGATACAAACGAGTTCCGCGCGGACGAAGTCGCGCGCAAAAGCTAGTATATAATAATAATGCAATGAGTGTAGAATTAATTCAAAGATTAGGCCGTCTCAGCTAAAAATTATACTTATTTATTTAAACTTTCAAGATTTTCACACACTGTTTTTACTAAAGAAACGGGACGGGTGTACTCGGGACCAAGGATTTTGCGACACGATCGAGGTCGAGGTTAACAATTATACCCACTTAGGTACTCAAACGAGTCAAAACATTGTTCGTTTCTCCATGTATTTTATGCCGACAGGGTGCACTATTATACCAGCACTTATAAATTTTACTAAAGAAACGGGACGGGTGTACTCGGGACCAAGGATTTTGCGACACGATCGAGGTCGAGGTTAACAATTATACCCACTTAGGTACTCAAACGAGTCAAAACATTGTTCGTTTCTCCATGTATTTTATGCCGACGGGGTGCACTACTACATCACCACTTATAAAATTATCTAGTGTCCTTGTTCACTCAGTATAGGTACCTATGTACACTTACTAGACTTGAATGGTTTTTTATGCCCGAGTTACATTAAAGAACTTGTTAGCTAGACAAATTAAGCAAGAAAAATATTAAAATACCTAAGTAAGCACTTTTTAAAACTTAAATATTTTCATAGATCAGAAGGTCCTTCACTTGATCTTTCGTTGCTTTAGACATTTTGCTCTACTGACATTTCAATTTGATAATCTTGTTATTGTAATATCATAAACCGGCCAGCTGAGGCTCAGTTTATAACGAGGGATCTAGATTTTGACGTTATGAAAAGGGTATCTGTCCAGAGAATACCCGATTTCGATTTTATGCAAAATTTGCTCAATTTGGTCGCAGAAACTACTCAACGGCATTAAATCTCTAGGCACCGGAGAACCTTTTCAGTAGCACCACTGACGAATATTTTTTTATTGTGAATATTTTATGAAGAGTATCCGAAATATATCTGGTTAAGTAAGCAGCATTTCGAAGTTTCGGTCCGCAACATTTCCTGTAAATAATTGATTTAAATGTCCTCCAATCAATTGCTCAAAGTTTAATTTGTAAAGATCCCTTACAGGAATATGATCGCCTTTTTACTTTTACCTACGTCCTATCTGGTGTTAATTGCCCTACTTATAATTTGACTGTCAAAAACTACTGAATATTTTATCCGCTCTATAAAAACTCTCACAAGGCTAACTGACTATTCACGATTCGATTAATGTTCGATTTGTTTTCAATTCCTCTCCCGTAGAGAAGCCAATAATCGAGATCTTGATTAAAATAGATATCATTGATGTTTGTCTCGAAGTATTGCTATCCAATTTCTATCAGAATTCTCAGTAGGTAATGTTTACTTTTTTAGTTGTAAATTGATACAATGAGTTTAATTAATTCGTAGTTTTCGCTAAACATATAGGTATAGCGATAACTGCAAACCATGTATATTCTTATATTCAAACATATCACAGAGTATATCAAAGTGACAAATAAGGATGAAATAATTCTAATGGCATTTCAACTAAAATAGTTTTGATGGGCCTTTGTGTAAATAAGGCCATAAATTTACATTTACAAAAATAGAAATAGTTTATTGCCATATAAAACACGATAATAAAGTAAAAAAATCAAAAATTACATATTAAAACTAAACAGTCAAACATAAACGTATACACAGGCGAAGGCTCAAAGCAGAAATAAATAAGTCACGCTTAAACAGCTGAACCGATCATCATGAAATTTCGTATAAAGTTAGTTTGAGTCACAGTGATAGGTACGAATATTTTGTATTTCTATAGCTAGCTGACTAACAATAATTAACAACTTAGAAAAGTTGAAAAACCCCCGATATTTTGATTTCAAAGTTCAATATCTCAAAACCGGCTGAACCGATTTTGTTGAAACGTATAGCTAAAAACCATTTCGATCACGTCAGCTTTCGGACAAAACCGCATTACAATCGGTCCATTCGTTTAGGAGCTACGATGCCACAGACACTTCAAACTTATAACACCCCTCTTTTTGCGTCGGGGGTTGAAAACAAGGAAACTAGTCATCGTGGCGCCGTTGAAGCCAGATGGCTTTGATCACTTCAGCTAGTAAATGAGCAGTTTGATTGGATGCGATGTTCTCTAAGCGTGTACGTAATCTCGTCACTAACAGGCATCGGCTCGTCACCCGCTCAGAAATACCCAAATATGCAAGAAATGATGCAAATTAGGAGGTATATCCTGTGGTCTATCCTGACTCGACGTATTGGTTTGATATCGGTGTGACATGTTTCACTCGCGCTCGATTAATATCATACTAATATAATATCTATACGTCGGGTCAATTATATTTCAAAGAACCCACAAATCTGCTGTACATAAGTATTCAGAGATTAGTCCATACAACTCTAAAAGTCAGCTAAAATGTTTATTCATATTCGATCAAATCTAGCCTTAGCCAAAGTCGTCCACGTTAACTTCATAATTATATCAGAAAAAATGCCCTAGTACCTACTTACTTAAAACAATATGTTATAACATGGATGTAGTGTTGGTGAGCATGAGTAGGTAAACGATAAACGTATTTTTGTCTAATATGGACGCAGGTTCTCTTACAACCTCTCAATCACAATGTGAAATTACTACATATAAAATATTATGTAAAATTACTACATATAATGAGTTCTGAATCTATGTTATTTCCTTATTGTTACTATTTTACAATCAATCTTGAAAGGCCAGCTGTATTACTCGTACAAGTCGTACATCGCAAGTTTGATTCTGAATCCTAAACTTGAACCTTTCATTTTCAATAATTTCGTCTGCCAATAAACGTTCCTTTTTATTAGGGTTCCGTACCTCAAAAGGAAACAAACGGAACCCTTATAGGATCACTCGTGCGTCTGTCTGTTCGTCTGCCACAGCCAATTTGCTCCGAAACTACTGGACCGATTGAGTTGAAATTTGGTAAACATACGTAAATTGGTGACCCAAAGATGCACGTGACGTGTAAAGTAGTGTAAATAAATTAATGAATTCTGATTCAATGGGGCCACTTTTGGGGGGTAAACTGGAAAATTAAAAACAACAGTTTCGCAAAATGTATTGTGTGATATATCAAATGAAAGGGGTTGTTGTAAGCATCTCAATTTTTTTATAATTTTAGCACACAACACAATTAAAGTAATTTAGGAAAAAAGACGAAAATTGACCATTCCCCCCCCCCCCCCCCCCTTATCTCCGAAACTACTAGGCTTAAAATTCTGAAAAAAATATGGAAAATAGCACCTTGCCTAAAGATTAAGCAAGGTGAAAAACAAGCTAAAACCTATAAGAAGTTTGAGTATTTAAAGTAACGGGAAAATTCTCAATATTTTTATGTATTTTGTATGGAGCGCCTGATGCTTAGAGCATAGCACTCATAACTCTTATAAAATTTAGATTATATACAGAACCCTCACCACACGAGTTGAACTCGCCCTTGTCCGGTTTTTTAGATTAAATTACAGTCAAAACGATTACCGAACCCATAAAATGGGTGTACTGAGTGTTCGACGGCAAATATGGGTCAATACCATTCTCTACAGAATTTATGTCGGGTCATACATGAAAGAAAAGAAGAAAAGAAAAAATAAAACTATTTAAGAAGTACTAAAATTACAAATTCAGCTAAGTATTTAACATCGACATTGACATGATCTGCACTCAGCTTTATGTCAAGGTACCAAGTAATTACCTTGACACTGGTTTATTAATAAATTAGTCTACAAGTGCATCATAAAACCGATATAGACGTATGGGATCGAACTATGGGGAACTGCCAGGAAAATGTTCTAGGTAGCGAGTCTATACGTAGTAATAAATAATAAGCAGACATCGTTAATTTTGTAGCATTATCGGTGCAATTAATTACGGTAAAATTAACGGAATTGGTATAAACAATTTCAACTGTAATGTTTAATTAGCGTTAGTAATGTTAATATTAACCTTAATTAACAATTTTGATTGATATTGTCTATGCCAACATCGTTAACACAACCATGCTGCCCCGAAAATGCTACAAAATGTACGATGTCTGATAATAAAGTCAATGATTTCGAACCAGGGCTGTTATTCGCTAGGCGCTCATGCGCCTCACCCCAGGCGTCACGCCTTACGAAACTAGACCTCTACTTACGCTTCATTTTTGGATGAGCGTTGAGGTGAATTTAAAACAAGTTACAGAATGGGCAAAACGGGGGCAGTACTTAGCCAGCAGTGGCGGAACGCCCATACAAGCCGATTCCCACCGGATTGCCTAAAATTTCTTTTTAGGCAAGCCTATAGTTATATGCTCTAAACTCTTTCCTAACTTTTTTGTTCCGGGTTGCCCATCGAAAATTCTCACGCGCCGCCACTGTTAGCCAGAGTCTGATGGTCGGGATCGACTATTCTGGAAACGGTCCTACGCCTCTGTGGGCCACTACTGGCACCCAATAAAAATATCATAATAATGAGACTATTTAGATACATACATATAAACCTCTTCGATATTCTCGTCTGTTTTGATTTTTGATTGGTAATAAATCATGGCGCAATCAGTCTGATTAATGAGCTCTAGGAATTAATTTATGTAAGACAGAAATTTTTGGAGCGGACTTTGTCAAAGTGCCGGTTAATTAAACAACGTTCAACAAAATTTGTTTGTTTCTATTAGACGCGCGACGGTCGGATTTTATGGTCCAAAATTTGGATATTGCTAAGAACAAAAGTAAACTTTTACATTAATTAATTTTGTAATGTTTTTAAAGCTTTTACAGAGTGAAAGCTTTCACATGTGAATGTTTACCCACCGTACCACTGGGGGGTATGGACGGTGGTACGGTGGGTCAGAAGGGGTATTGCGACATTGATATAATTTCCTCTGGCATGTGTCATAAAGTGGCTACCGCGAACGCCCGAAGATGACAGTTCGCATATAACGACCTCTTTAGCCTAGTTGGTAGTGAACCTGCCTACGAACCTAGAGGCCCCGCGGGTTCAAATCCCGGTAAGGGCATTTATTTGTTATATGAGCACGAATATTTGTTCCTAAGTCATGGATGTTTTGTATGTATTTAAGAATTGATTTATCTATAATAATAATAACTAGTATTGTATATCGTCCTCTAGTAAGTACCCATAGTAGGTACAAGCTTTGCTTAGTTTGGGACAAGGTTGATTTGTGTAAGATTGTCCGAAAATATTTATTTTATTTATATTTTTTCTCTATCACTCGAATTAGGCAGGTGCAATAGAGATATAAATGCGCATGTGGTTGTGGGCTTGTTGCCGTACACCTGCGACATCAAATAACTCCGTACGAAAACCCAATGGGGTTCAAAACATCGTGTACTTATTGAAGGGGCACATTGAACGAAATTCAGTAACTTGAATGCGTAACATGGAAATTTTCGACAAAAGAATGCTTACCTAGGAAGCCGTGGAGTCCATTTGCCCCACGTGCTATTCCAAACATAACCCATACTCTGTACTTTATGATAAAATAAGAAAATGAAAACAAAGTATAAAATAACTGTTTTCTTTATTTTAATTAAAATGTTGCTTGATTAAGGGCACCTTATAGACGATTTGGTACTAACCCCATAACAAATCTAAATATTTTTAGTACAATGTCGGGATGACTACATTAATCCTAAAAAAATTACTTGTTTTATTAGTATGAACAATCAAAGACAATTTAAAGCGCCGGAAAGTGTAAAAAATTATACATCTTTTTAATTAGCCACACATACCTGCTTGATCTTAACAAATGACGGCGTAACAAAAACTTCATTAGCGCGGTACAAGGTTCAAAAGGAGCGGTACAACGCGCGCATCCAGGCAGAAAATTAAACAGCTTGCAGCAACTTGTTAATCGTCTGGACTCCTGCCAGAGCACAATTTGGAAGATATTGCTGACGAGGCCGCAACTTCTGCCAGGAGTTCCCTAATTGAATAACTCTTACGGGTCATTCTACTGTTCGATGTACAAAGAGAATGGGCGCAAAATTGATTTAACGAATTCGTCTAAGTACTCGTAGATCTATTGCCACTTCTTTTAACAACTTACATTTGACTTCTAATGTTTTTCAGTATGTTCTGGTTTGTTTCATCTTTTCAACATTACAATGTACAAAAATGCAAGTTTCGCAACGCAGCTCTTCTATCGCAAAAAAAGAGATCTAATGTAAAAGCAAGTTGGACGACTATGAGAATGAGACATTTCTAACCAACAACTTTTTCATAATCTCCAGTGAATTGGTTAAAGGAGTTCAAATTAAGTTATATACCTAACATAAATATTTATTAATGATATGCACATTTTCTTTCTCAAGATAAAATACATTGTATCAACGCTATTAAGCATAGGTAATATTGAGCGATTATAGTAGATTAGATAATTGTAGCTTGATCAATTACTGAAACAGGGTAAGTTTACATGACGAGATGTTAAAAGGATTTAACATTGAGAGGAGTATAGTACGAGTATCTACCGTCTCTTCATAGTTTCATTGTCTGCTATAAATCACTTTTCAATTCTAAATAGGAGTATTTTTTGTATAGTTTTTATCATAAGAAATACGAATATATGTATATATCACAATTTTGTTATAAAAACAGAAGATTTTTCAATACAATTTTATTATATTACGCGATAAAAACTGTCAAAGTCGCAAATGACATAATTGATTTAAATCCTTTAAAATAAATAGGTGGTAGTCAAAAAAAAATATTTCCGTCGAAAATGAAACGAAAATTGTCAAAATGTTTCGACCACGAGTACGTACTTACTTACCTGTTACATACTTCTAAAGTGACTATGCGATTTTAAGGGTAAGCAGTGATCATTTTTAACCGTTTGTTTTTTCATACGATATGGTAATAATAATAATGATCTTCATTTCAGGTTATTTACCCCTATCAGAGTCTACAATAAAATATTCATTGGTAATGTTTTTGACGCAAGTGACATGTATTATTTATTATTATTATATTCAAAGTGTCGTTATTTCACCATGATAACCGAGTTTTTTTCAAAAATACGTTACACTTTCGTTACGATTACGTTACATTAAATTTTTGCAAAATGCAAAGTATTTTTAAAGAACGTAATGAAAAAAATTGGCAAAGTGAAATGCACACAGAAAAATACTAACAAATTAAAATGTATTCGATTTTCAATGATAAAACAGGTGCTAATAAAAAGTAAATATAATATAATATTGGTATATATTTTTTTATAAAATGTTATGCGAGTTAGAAATAGTTGAAACTGAACTCGAATTTGATAACACTTCTCTATTCTATTGATTTGAATGTTACGTGAAAATACTTATGTGTTATTAGACTTTTTAGTTGATAAAAACTTCATTTTTTCTATCTTATGAGAATATTTACCAGTATGATCTAAGCTTTATGACAACTTATGTTACGTTTTATGGTAAGGTCACGTATATTTTTTTATGTTAATTTTATGTCACATTGGTCAAAATTTGGGGTTAATCCACCTAGTTACACTGTTAGTTATACGATATAACAAAATGAACAAAACAAATCCGAATAGTTATACTGAGCAGCATAACTAAACGGTTCCGATTATTTTGGATTGGGCTCGTCCATTTAGTTATATTGTAAACACACAACCGCCTAATGAAATTTATGGGTATGTATGGGGTAAAAATAATAACATCAAGAATTTTATGCTAGTACAAAAAAGTCTTTATTCGCAACTGGTTTCGTACAAGTACAAAAAAGTTTCTTATTGCAACTGGTTACGAACCTCTGGTTTCGAACGCGGCCTAAGGGTAGTAATCCTATTAGACTGTATGTAAATTCTTGATGTTATTATTTTTAATTTAAATAAAATGTGTAAATACGTAAAACACCCATATATTTCACTAGGCGGTTGTGTATTTACGAATCGGATCCGTTTAGTTATACTGCTCAGTATAACTATTCGGATTTTTTTGTTCATTTTGTTATATCGTATAACTAATAGTATAACTAGGTGGACTAACCCAAAATTGCGGCCTTACCCATATATCATTCAAATCTTAACCATTTTTTTTCTTTATTTATTTATATAAACTTTATTGCACAAATAAACAAATAAAAGTACAATTGGCGGACTTAATGCAATCAGGCATTCTCTACCAGTCAACCATTGGGCTAAACAGAAACTTTAGTGGTGCAGGATCCTAAATAGGTACTGAGACTCGAATGGAAACACAACTCAAGTAATTACGTGAATATACATACTTATACGTATAATGCATACAATATAAACACTTATAAATAATTAATTACATACAATTATATTCCACAGACGAATAGCCTGAACAGCGAAGGAATTTGAGAGGAAACCAGTGCGGTGAAACAGAACAGAGAGTTTAAGACTCCTGGATGTACGGAGCTCGCAACCAGGAAGGGGTGTAAATAATAAAAAAAAGTAATTTATTCATATCTTTAAAAAAACTTTGTGACATTATTGCTTAAAACCATCTTAGATATGAACCCCTCTTTGGGTGAAGGCCTCCTCCAACTCTGTCCATAATTCTCTATTTGGTCCAAGGCTCATGCAATCCTTTCCGGCAACTTGGGTTAGGTCGTCAGCCCATCCCCCTCGAGGGTGCCCGCCTTGTCGGGGCGGGGGGGCTTAGTAACCGTGAACTGGTCATCCACGGCGAAGCTAAGAGGTACCCAGGGCCGGCCTGTGTGGGCCTGCTGGCTGGCCCGAGGAGAGCGCTCCTAGCGGGCTTATGCACTGCCCGCTTAGGATACGTTGGGCAGGGACCGCAGAAGAAAAAGAGTACATCCTTATCTTCTGCGGCCGAGGCGCGATCGCAGAGGGAGAGGCGTGTTGGTATAACGGTGTGCCACTCTCCCTACCCCCAGCGAAATTGGCGGGGCCGTTCCGCGGAAACGGCATTGGTGGGACCGCAGAGGAAGAAGAATGCCGATATTACGGTGCGCCGCTTTCCCTATCCTCTGCGGTCGAGCCGTGGTCGGTGGTGGAACCACAGACCTGACCCGCCACTGGGTGCTGGAAATTCCCGCACCCATGATCTCCTAGTAGCGGACTCAGGGGGGCCCGCTACTAAGCGGGTGGAGATCGAGGAGGCAGGCGCGCCATAACATCTGGTGTGCCTCTCGTGGAGGGCCCTCGGGCATCCGCGAGGGAGCCGCTTGTGGGTGGCTGCCGCCGGCGGGGTCGCGGATGTGTGCGCAAGCGTTCCCGTGACCTCGCCACATGGCGGTGAGGCGGCAAGTGAGGGGGTTTTTAGTGGGTACACTGTGAGTCTCATCAGCTCATACGGGAGTCCCACATAACCACTCGGGTCACCCTGCGCCCGGGTGGTATGCGTAACGCATCTTCCCCCCTTTGAGCACATCTTTGGATTGGCCGGCCTACATGCCGTTTCCCCGCGGTCCTCTCCATTTTGTGGCTTCGATAGTCCATCTCCTGTCTGTGTAGCGCGACAAGTGTCCAGACCAGCGCCATTTCAACGATAGAGCGTGTGTGAGGGCATCGGTGACTCCTGTCTTTTCTCTGATTATACTACTTCGTATTTTCTGCATTTTCCTAATTTTAAGGAGACTTCTTTCCATCGCTCTTTGTGTTGTTTTGATTTTTTGTTGAATCTTTTTGGTATATACCCATGTTTGGCAGCCGTAAAGTAGACATGGGAGGAGGCAGGTATCCATAACCACTTTTTTATATGTAGGCTGAACTTTCCTTTCAGATATATTACGAGAGCAATATTCCTTTGCTATTCCGCTTAAAAACGTGCAGGTCGATCAGCGGAGATCAAATGCAACTATTTGCGCATGCAACATGCAAATAATTACAGCAAACCACCACCAATAATGAAAAAACCTCGACACGTGTTTCGCCTCTCTACGAGGCATCATCAGGAGATGCTGGCAGGAGATGTTGCTGCCACGTCCACTGAGCAAATGAGCCGTCTAGAACCGTTTCCTTTCAGAATCTCCTTTAGCGACCAGAACCGTCTCCAGGTTATATTTACTCTTAGCATTACATATTAGGATTAGCAAGCTAGGGTAAATATGTATACATCTTTATGATTTTTAAAACATTTAATTTGACCAATCAAAACGCTTCACTGTATTAAATCCACCAATCACAACTCTTTCAAAGAACATTAAATTTTGTATTTGCTATCAACTAACCAGATTACAGCTAATATCAAAAACAACCAATCAGAAAAAAGAATTAATTTCAAATATCAGGTGTTTTAGTCCCTAATTCACAATCTCATTCACAATAATTAAAACAAAAAACGCCTCTGGCCGTCAAAGACGCACCTGTAGACGGTTAGGCTGCCAATACACGGTGATTAAATACTGATGATCCACTATGGCTGTCTCTATCTATAACATGCAATGAGAAAAAGACAGCGCTTGGATCGCGTGATAATACTTCACCGTGTATTGGACGCCTCAGAGGCGTTTATTCGTGGTGTCAATATCTGTGTCAAAGCAGTTTAGTAAAAAAAACATGCCGCTAAATTGAACAATCTCTTCGCCGTGGAATTTGTTAATTTGGATGGATAATCTTTGTTTTTCTATTTTCTCGCAGTCAAAGTGAAAAGTAGAGTGTATAACTCGGGTCTAAAAGCCATATTACCCCTTGAAATATTTTCCCTCACTTCGCTCGGGAAAATAACCATCTCGTGGTAATATGGCTTAGCCCCTTGTCATACAATCTACTATAACACTCCGCTCAATAGGCTGTCAATACCTAAGGATTATATAATATCTTAATTGATAGGAACCTATAAACTCCTTGTGTTCAGCTCCAACTATAATTCTATATAATATTTACTTAATCATGTAATGGATTAATGTAATTAATCACAAGCTTACTAATCTGGTATCAACACAGTAATATATACCTAGGTATGTATATATTATGTATAAGTTCCCCTTGAACATCAATTTCGTAATTAAATGTAACATTAACTTCTACGAAGGGTAAAATCTCCATATCTATTACTTTGTTGATTGATTTTCATTTACTTAAATTGGAGTCAATTTACAGGAATTTGAGCCGCAATCAATAACAGTTCTCAACTACCAAAAACAAAACAAAGCAGAATGATCCAAAGCCAAAGTAAATATTACTTATTCCAACTATTCAACAGATTCATATCAACCCAACTTGTTACAATATTCACCTTAACTTTATTCAAGCCATCGAGTTGATCGAGTTATGTAAGTGCGCGGGAATGTATGAAGGCGTCTTATAAAACAAATTTACATAACGGTCATACGTCCCTACTCTCTGAATGTCGTCCTCTCACTTCTTTTAGGATTAAGTATTAGTCACGTACCTAACTGACCTAATAATAATATTAAGTACCTGTATAACTAGGCCGAATATAATGACGTATTTTTGTAGATTTACACTCTACGGACCAGTGTTAAGAAAGGTTAAGTGCTAGAAGATGCTATTGTCTCAATTGGACTACATGAACCTTTAAATTGTATACAGTTGATTCTGCGCTATAAAGATGTGCTGAAGCGCCACATGCGGAGATGCGATATTGACCCATCGCGCTGGGAGATTTTGCCACAAGATCGGTCAAACTGGAAGCATACAGTGAAGGTTAATGTGCAAGCCGTCAAAGAACGGAGACGTAACGAACTCGATGCTAAGAGCGAGGAGTAAAAGACTCGACCACCCGTGGGCATCCACTACAATTTTGTCGGAGGGGTGCTGACCTGTAGGGAATGTGGTCGCACATTCTCTGCAAAGAAATACTACATCAGGGTGTCCTGTCGTTTCACCAAAAAACATTTCGCAAATTTACACTTAACAACCAACGATTAGCAAAATTTTGTTTCGACAATTAATTTTTTTACAACTCAACTTTCTACAAATGACTCATTTGACCAAATGATTATCAAAATGTAGAACCTATCAAAATAAGCATAAAACGTCAAAAAATATTTTCTCAGATCAACCAAGCCAAGATAGTAGGTATAAAGTTCAAGTTTTTCAAAGAACAACAACAACAGGAACAGGGACTTAGTGGAAAACCGACTCTTAGAAGACTTATTGGTCAAATTTTTTTTTTTAAAGTGCGGAAAAACTTGTTTGCAAAAAATATTGTAGGTAATTTTTATCCTACACTACTTAAATTGACAACATTTAATTTTTTCATAGCGGCTCAAACTAAAAACCATTCAGAGATTTGGGCTTGCTGAGTAAATATAAAAAATAATGGATTTTTATATTCGCTAGTTCTTGAGAAAACTGGAAATTACTTTGAAGAAGCCATTTAAAGGCTGAATGCGGATATTCCATAGCTGTGCTTATGCATCTTGTAAGAAAAAAAAAATGTTGTGACATTGACAGTTATACTGATTATGATTAGAGAAATATGATATGATTAGAGCGAGATGGTTTATCTCCCCTCCCCCAGTTAATGCACTGCATGTAGACAGGTATAAAGGCCGCTTAAAGCACAGAATACTTAAAGCTCAAATTTAAAATATGTTACTGCCTATTGCTATAACTGGCAATTAATAGCTCGAATACATAACAACAACACAACTAAGTAGATTTTGTGGAGGCAATTTTAGACGACACAGGGTGTCTCCATTTTTGTTACGTAAGCTAATATAGGATGTGGTATTGTGTAGAAAATGCTAAAACTGAATGAGTAAACTAGGAGGAAATATTTGAGAGATAAAAATATTTTTTATATTATACCTACGTCACGCACGCTCTCGCAACTTGAAGTCCATTGTCAAGTATTTGCTACCTAGTTGCAAGTTTTGAACTCTATTGTCATTAATATTGTTTGATCTATCACAAGTTCTATAGTAAGTTCAATAAATAAGGGTGATTCCACCAGCGTTCCAACCGCCGTCAAACCGCTGATCGCATTATTGTCAAAGTTCTTGCAGTTTTGGATCCCCTTTTCCAATAATTTTGTAGGAGTCCTGGACTTGTAAAAAATACCTGAACATGCCATATGCCATGCCAGTTTGCCGGTACATTGACAATAATGCGATCAGTGGACTGACGGCGGTTGGAACGCTCGTGGAATCACCCATAAATATTAAGTATTTCAATATCGAATCTGCATATTTAAATGAAAATACGACGACTTTCAATATGCCACATTTCACTACAGATGGTCGCCGAAAATCGAACGCTACACTACAGCAGACTTAGATATTATTTTAGATATAGAGATACCTAAGCACTGGTCGGAATTAAAACTGTAACTCTGTCTCTGGCCGCGCTCCGACGACGCCGCGAGCGCTCGAAGGAAATGAAATATTTTCTCGACAATATATCGACATGTATTGGACAAAGTCCTCGCTTTGTGTGCCGCCTGCGATTTATTTGCCGATGAAAGGACGACTATAATTTTTTTTATTGCCTGCGTACCTTTTCTATAAGTAATGATTTTCCGACTACTTGTATTTGTGACAATACCTATTCGATTTTTAGGGATTTGTCGGATACCCTTTTGTGGTTTCTCTTTTGTGTTGCTTTGAATTGATACATTGTACCATTCGTTTTAGGTTTTATACACCTGTTCTTTTGTGGCATTCCGTTTCAAGCTTTGTATAAGCTAACAAGACTAACAAGTTACCTACACATACAAAAGGCAAACTTAATGAGAATAAGGCATTTTTAAGGCAAGAGTAACATCGGATCTACATAGGATTCTTTTGCGTTTTAATTTGATTGCCATTCCTATTTAGGGTTCCGTACTTCAAAAGGAAAAAAACATAACCCTTCATCATCACTTTGTTGTCCGTCTGTCTGTTTGTCAAGACCCTTTATCTTGGGAACGCGTAAAGGTATCAAGTTGAAATTAAAACCATAAGGAGTGATCAATTTACTAAGCGGACACTAAAAATAATTCAAATTACGATTTAGTTTGTGAAATATCGTTTTATATTGCTGATTATAATACGAAACTTAAACAAACAAATTATTCTTTGATGTTCAAAATTATAATTTAATTATTTAGGTAAAATTTTCGGACTTTTGCCCGGATACGTCGCATAAGTGCCTGCACATCGCTTTTCGACACTTTTCGACAAGCTGCAAACCACATTCGTTTGAATTCTTCTTAAATGTTTTAGCTTCTTGCCCTTGCTTTCTTAAGTGTCGCTTAACAATAACCGCTCGATAGGACGCAGTTCTGGACAATTTTGTGAATTGACTTCTTTTCGAACGAAATCCACGTTTTTTGAGTTCAATAGGTCCACTGTCCGCCCTGCATAGTGGGCACTTGCCAAATCAGCCCAAAACAAAGAGGAGGAAGTATGCTTTCGATAGACCGAAAGTTTATGTCACCACTAATAGTGCCAGTTGCAAAATATGACGCACTTTTTAGGCCACAGGAACTAATTGCCTGCCAGACATGGACCTTTTTTCTGAATTTTTACCTTTATGGATTTCACCTTTATGGATTTCACCTCGTCAGGCACATTTTCTCCTGCGACGGCATTATAATATTGCGGCCCTGGCAACGTATTGCTGTCATATTTAACGTACGTTTCGTCGTCCATTAAAATGCATCGTGATTTTTTTTTTTTGACCGCGTTTGCTGCTCTGCACTTGTTTTGGGCATTTTTAGCTGTTTATATGTCCGTATATTGTTCCTTTTTTTTGATATTTTGTATTGTGCCCGCGCTAACGCCTACTTTCTTGGCAATTTCACAAACCGACATGTATTTCTTTATTTTAACAGCCGCAGAACATTTTCCTCAGCTTGTGGATTTACTGCTGACCTGATTGACTATGGGACCACCTGGGAAGGATACCATTTCAAACAAAAATGGATTTTTTTAATCGGTCCATGCGTCTTCGAGTAATCGGGGAACATACATAAAAACCATATTCCGACAAATTGAGAACCTCCTTTTTAGGGTTGCGTAGTAAACAAGGAACCCTTATAGTTTCACAATGTCCGTCCGTCTGTCTGTCTGTCTGTCTGTCTGTCTGTCCGTCTTCGGCTTAGCTCAGTAACCCTTACAACTAGAAAACTGCAATTCGGCGTGGGTATATAAACCAATCACGCCGACAAAACAGTAGAATGAAATCCTGAAAAAAAAATTTTTTAGGGTACCTCCCCTACCTGTAAATTGGTGATGTATTTTTTTTTCTCGTTAAACCTATAGTGTGGGGTATCGCTGGATAGCTTGTTCAAAAATATTATGGGTTTACTAAAACTATTTTTCAACTTAGTTATGCGTTTGCGAGATATTGGGATTTAAAGCCCTAATTTTTGTTCGAGTCATGTGTGCCCCCCCTGCCGGCTAAATGGCTACTACTGGGGACGTGAAAAAATTCGTGGCAGTAGTACATATAATGAATTTAAAAGGAAAACTATCACAGTTAAGTAGACATAACTAGTTAACGAGTAGTAGACATAACTAGTTAACCCCTTACCGCATGAATTATTAAAGTATTATATAAAAATTTTTTTTTGTTCAATTTATATCTTTATTGACTATTTGTAATAATTTTTAATGATTTTTAATTTTTTTGCTTTATTTATATAGAAATTACAAAATAATGCCATATATGGCTTTATATGCGTTACAGCCAAATAATGTTTATCCATATTTGGCTTCATATGCAATCAAGCTTTGTCGCGTATGATGGTTATCATTATTATTGAACATCTGTGAAACAGTTACGTTTGTCATTAAAACATAGATATACTAATCGTCTCACACACTTTGTAAAAGAACGTTATTTTCCACATTTTTTGCCATGCTGACGAATGTTTTTCGTCCAAATGGGAAAATGGTCAACATTATCGCAACGAACAGCATTTAGGGGCAGATTTTGGGACCTCGATGGCTCTTACGAAACTTTTTGGTCGAAACAGGTGACGCAGGCAGGCTTGAGGGAGTACCCGGACGACTTGATGTTGGTGTTCCAGAATGCTAGCTGGGCGACCTCTTTTTTTCGTACTCGGTTGATTAACTTTCAGAAAATGCTCTGCAACAGCAAGCTTAAAATCAAACAATGCCACGTACTGGTCTTCATTAATACGGCGCCACGACAACCAGGCATTAACTATACACATATATACCGTGTGAACGAAAATCCGTTTATACCAATTGCGAGATCGTAGGTGTATTCGATAATAACCAAGCATCGCATTCAGTAGGACTCCTCCCATATCTTGGTTGTAAACATCGACCGCTTGAGGAGAAGTTATGTCTGGTATTCTTTTCGTTTTCGTATGTAACGTCGTTTTGTTGTTGTTGGTTCACTACCCACATATGCGGACAACATGTTCACGGTTGTGTCGTCAAACCAAGAAACTAAACTTGGCTTCACATCATCCACGACTGCCGTCTTCTCCTCCATACTTCCTCGACCCCGTTTTTTCATTTCCGTTTCTGAAGGCATTTTCGAGTTAGGCACACCATTAAGCCTTACAGTTCCTAATGGCAACAATCCATTTTTAAATACATATACTTAATATAAATAACTTAAATAAATAAACCTTAATGCATCGGAAGCCAAATATGACTGTCACAGTTTTTGACTCGAATACATAGGAAGCCAAATATGGCCTATACATAAACAAGATCAAATCTATTACGAAAACATCATATATTACAAACTACATACGCAATATAAGTTAACGAATGTTTGAACTATATGTTTATATTTTTTTGATGTTATTACCCACCTTTATATACTGGTTTTTTAGCCTGTAAGTTTATCTATTTACTCCGCACTGCACCGAAGTAACACATCTCACTTATCCTTAACATTTTTATAAGAAATAACTTACCCGCAGGAATAAAAAAAATACATCCAGATTCACGGAAAGTGGTTGTTTAGAAATGACGATTGTTTGCTGACGATTCCATTAAATTATTATCTTTAAAAAAATGTTAAACTTGGGTGATCAAATATGGCTTTCTATGCGGTAAGGGGCTAAGGAGTAGTAGACATAACTAGTTAACTGGTAAGAAATGCACTTAATTTCGGGTCCATATTCCTACATAGTCATTGGAATTTGAACCTTTTACCGTGGACGGTAGAGTTGCTTTTTCACGGCACGGTGCTTCTTCTCAAAAGCCCCTTTTAAGTCCGCATTCTGTGACAGACGGGCAACTACGGAACTCTACCCTGCGCGTGGCCCGACACACACGCACTTGGCCGCTTTTTTGATGTCTATTACAAAGTAGATTGGCTACTTTCCTAAAAAAAATTTTTGTTTGTTTAAAAAATATTGGTAACGTACTATTTATTTTATCAAAAATAATGAAGATATATAGCCCGTTACAGTTCCACGTGACGTCACATTATGGTACACTTTTTAGCATAATGTGACGTCACGCGAAACTTTAACGAGCTATATCTTTATCATTATTTGTTTGATTGATAAAATAAAAAATACGTGTCCAATATTTTTTGATAACCTAACTGACGGACTAAAAAGAATTATATTTTTACCCAGGAAAGTAGGTACTTAATTTAACAATAACATTTATGCGTTATTTTCCAACATTAGACATACGTTCATAAGGTACAATATTATACTGGTGACCTTCGTGTGCACAAAAATAAGAATGGCTTTAATCATCCCGTATTTTTCCTGAGAGTTTTTCATACCGGCAAGACACTTAAGTTTTACCGAAACATCAATCTCTCAAAAATGCATAATAATAGGTACATAGATAGGTAATATAATACGCGGGGGCGACCTTTGGGGGTGGCAACCGCCCGGGGCCTCGCTCTTGTAGGCGCCTCGGCCTCAAGCACTCGCGTAGAAGATCTACCCATCCGGAGCCTCACAAAAATCTACCAGCCCTGAGCCGCGCAATGACTAAAGCCGCCCCTGATAATACTTACCAAACGTTTCTATCCACAGCGAAAATATCACCGATACTTATACGAAAAAAATATCCTAGAAGTTCAACGTCGCAAAAAGAACCGCACAAGCATCGCACAACATAACCGCAATTATTATAATTATAAATAAAAGAGAAATGACAGCCTCGAGGGCCTTTGCCAGAGCCAGTAAGCGTATAAATTAACTACTAAATAACGAATTAAGCCATTTATAAAAAAAAACAAATAGACAGACTCTCGCCACTCGCCAATATGGCCCATTGATATTCTTCTTCTTCTTCTTTTGGCGTTCTGGCCAACTGTGTCGGCTCAAAATTGCCAGTATCAACAGGAGAGCTGCTCATGATCTGTGAACAAACGGACAACACAAACACATAACGACTACCAATACCAACCACCACTGTTAAAAATCTAATAGTCTAAAATATTATTGTAAGTCTAGCATTACAAACGAGGTGTTATGGGGATTAAATAGGTTAAAGTCTAATGTTATTCTTTTCTACGAACTTGGCAAGTAAACGGAACATTTATAGGGAGGGGAATCTTTAATTTTGGCAACATAGAATAGAGATTAAAGGAATTACGATATTGAATACTATTATACTACAAAAAAAATAAGCTATTGTATCTATCACAAAGAAATCTTTAGCTTATTATTTCATGACCATCCACACTCTAGTCTATAACCGCTTCGCCATGGTGCTGCGTGGCGGAGGCGGATGACATAAGGCGGTACGGAGCTAGCGAGATAGACATACAGGGTGAGTAAATACATTCTACTCTCTCTATAACATGCGATAGAGTGATACAGCTATGGTGGATCATCAGTATTTATTCATACACCGACATAGAGAATATAATGTCTCCTATATACAATCGGCTATCGTGGCCTATCATGCAGGACGCAACTATGCGTGTCCCTGTCCCGCGCCATGATGGCCCATTGTGTAGAGGAGCCTGAATTACTTTGGTTTTATATCCCTATCTCGCTCTATCTTATAGTTTCGTACCGCTCAATACCATCCGCCGCGCTGGAGGGTAGGGATGCGGCTATTTGTTTAATCTCGATAAACCACGTACAGACGTCCGAGCGCAGCGGACTGCCAAGGAAGGTCTAAGGAAATCTAGTTCCCCCAGTGACCTTAAGCCGCGTCCGCTGCGCCGTGTTTTCGATGTTTTTAAACATCTATCATGTTTTACCAATCAAAACAAAACCTTATTTGTTTGCCGAAACTGACGGATAAGATGTTAGATGTTTAAAAACCTGGAAAACATTGGTGCAGCGGACCCGGCTTTAGTTTTGTACGGGATTCGTCACTCCAGATGGGCCGAAATCACAAGCGCTCGCTCGTGTGGATGCGTCTTAACGCGTATTTATTTTGTAATCTGTTGATGCTGCGTGGATCGGAACACGATTGTTATGTACTTAATTGAGTCGGGTCACACTGGCGAACTGTCAAATTGTGAATGTCTACTGTCAAGATTGTCTTTGTCTTGTCAAATTTGTCAAGAAAAATGGTGAAGAACATGGACCTAAGATACTCAGGACAAGCTATGGTAATAATAATACCACGTCCGAGCGAGATGGTAGCATACAAATCTCGATAAGTGTGACAGAAAGGGAGTTATCATTCGTCGTCCTTGTCATAGTTCCACTTTTTTTCTGTTTGCCACAACTGATTTAGTATGAAGTTGTGACCAATAAACCACTACCCACCCAAATTAAGTAGGTTGTTTATGGTAAGCGATCAGCCATTTTAAGATCAGTTCTTAATTTAGCTGCATAGAAGCCTTTCCATCCCTCATTGTGGCAATGTCAGGTACAGCCTGTCCTGAGTATGATAGGTCCATGGTTGAAGAATGATAATGATGCTAACCTAAATTACAAACAAATCCCAAATAAAATAAGATGTAATTGTTCTTAGTCTTCTTTGAGCTTTGAACACAATGGAGGGTAAAAAAATATCTTTTGGTTTCACAAAAACCAAAAAAGCAGACAAACCTGTGGCCGCTGAAAGAAGAGAGTTTATTGAATGTTTAGAAGAGAAATCGATCAAAGTTGTTGGGTAAGAAACATACGATGTATTGTAAAATTATTGTTATCTTTGAAGAAATATAATATTATACTCGTGATAATTTACTGCATTGAAAATATTCCGAACTACAGTGACTACCATTATTATTTTAGTTTTTTCTTATAAATTTTAAATGTGCATCGTGTTTATACACTTTAAAAGTATAATAATTTTCAATTAGTAATATATTGTAGTACACATACATTGCTATATTACATTCCTTAAAAGGAATTGGTTACTACATTGTGATTATCATTATTAACATTATAATAACGCTTCTAGTTAAATGAGGATTGAGTACAAAACCGCAATCAGCTGTAAATTTATTATGTTGTGCTATATTCCAGTGGTGAAATAGTGGAGGAAAAGGCACCTCTAGTGATCGCAATGAAGCCAAACACACTGATCACAGCAGAAAGACTCAAGCAGATTGCAGAAGAAGTAGAAAAGGGGGTTGAAGAGGTACCAGCACCAGGAGATAATGGGGCTAAGGATGTCAGTGATATTCAGTCAGTGGAGAACGAAACCCTAGATCAAATGGCTGTCCGAGAATTGCTCAAAGAAGGCAAACAGGAGAAAAAAGTGGATGGACCTGCTTTGACTGTTCCTGTGCCATCACAGCCTATTTTCGATGGACAAAAAGAAGTAACTATATATAATTATTTTCTTTTTATTCTAGTTTATGTGACGAGCAATCTAATAACAGTAGTTAAATTTGACAACAGTTACATAGAAAATGGCCAAAATTAAGAGGAATCTACTTTCTTAACTTAAACACTTGGGAATCTTAATAGAAATTTTGTCTGGAAGTATAAATTACCCTGCTAAGCTACTACTGTTATGTTTGTCATCAGAAAATAAACAAATATTAAAAATTATGATCAATATAAATTCAATTTGAATTTTTATTTTGCAAACAAGCACTTTAAATGATCATATGATGTCTGCACTCCTATCATATGATGGCCCGTGAGCTGGTTCACGGTGAGATAGACTATTTGTCTCTTTCTAATTAGAATGGTTAGAAAGAAACGGATAGTATATGTTGCCGCTACACAGCTCGCGAGCCGTTCTATGATAGCCATGCTAGTAAAGGATACTCAATAGAAAATGCAATAACATTATCAAGTTAGATGAATATATACTTAGTAACATTGACACAACAGAAAAATACTGGCACATGTTTGCTGAGGGAAGTGTTTACAAACACTTACACGAAACACATACACGAAACATTTACACGAAATCTAGAGTGTAGTTTTACATTAAATCAATTATTATTACATTAAAATAATAATATATTTCTTTCAGTCAACATTAGACGATTATGAAGCTATACCTATTCCGGAATTTGGTATGGCCATGCTCCGAGGCATGGGTTGGACTGCAAGTAAAGAGCAACAGTAAGTTTGATAACACCACAATCTTTATTGAATCATTGATACCAAACGAAGGACAAGGAATATTTTTATTCCCCAGCAAAACTGACCAAAGAATCAAACCAAGCTTTTCCTATTTGACTCCACCTCTCATGTCACCTGTGGACTCTATGCCTTAGAGCGGTGGTCGGCAAACTTTTAGCCAAGGGTCACATAGTAGCTAACGAAATTGACACAGGCCGACTTGTTAATAATCTGTGACTCTTATCAGGTAAAAGGTACCTACTTACCTGTTCATACAAACAGCCAGTGAGGCTCGCGGGCCGCAAGTAAAAGGCTCGCCTCGCGGGCCGCTTGTTGCCGACGGTTGCTTTAGGCTGGTTTTAGTGTCGCGCTGACCGTCGGTGCGGAACGATCCGCACTGGACCAACATGTGTTAAGTTCAAGGGGTGTTTTAGAGTAAAGCTGACGGGTCGTACTAATTGCTCAGCGCGACACTAAAACCAGCCTTAGAGCTTAACTGGCATCCACAGGGCGATGACAAATGGGATTAGCCCAACAAATTTGATACAGTTATCTGCACTAATATGCTTACTACAAAGTTACTATCACTGTTTGTATATATTAAACATTTTTGAGTGTCAAACATGGTTTTAAGCTTTGTCTTTATCAAAATCAATCAAAACAAAAAATATTTATTCAGTAACTTAAAATATTTACATAGTTTCAGTTGGTGCCTCTTTTTAAGCATTGAAATTTGAAATATGCTTGTGTTAAGAGACCCCGCTCTTTCACATGTTTAACTTAGTAATTTAGGTTGTACATTGTGTTATAGAAACTTACTTAAATCTTTATATATTTTTTTGATTGCTTTATATTTTTATTCTTTATGCTTGTATTGTATTTTAATGGATAATTGTGACGTTACAGGCTTAAATATAAGCAACCAGAACTAAGACCAAAGGGCCTTGGCTTGGGGGCTGATAAGGTGATCAAAGAGAATCAGAAAAAAAATGTGTCCAAAGACAAAAAAGACGAAGAACTGTCTATTGTGAAGAACTCTTTTGTCAAAATTACTACAGGAAAGCACAGTGGCTATTATGGAAAGGTACCTTAATGTAACATTGTCTTTTTTTCTTGCATATTAGTCAACATGTCTATTTAATTGTCGGCATGAGTATATTGTTTAATAAATATTTATTCGTATATATCCTGCACGGCTATCACAAGCCGGCGCGCGATCTCTCTCGATTTTTATCGCACTATACCTCTGTTTCTAAGTTTTCTAATAAGAGAGAGACGTATAGTGCGAGAAAAATCGAGAGAGCTCGCGCGCCGTCTTGTGATAGCCGTGCTGGTCCCAGTCCTATGACGTATGGTTGAGATTATTTAATGTGGCCAACTTTTTATAAAACTGTCAATGGAATTGGAATCTTCTACCTTGGACGGTAGAGTTGCTTTTTGAATAGACTACTTTGATGCAATTCGGCCAACTCTAATAATCTCAAGTTCTGCAAACTGTTACTAACGGCGGCAAGCGCGGCCAGGCGCTTGCCGCTGCGGTCCGGCTTTGTAACTGATCTAGCTCCTAAACGACTCCCGGGCCCATTATAAAACTTGGCAAGGATTATTAATATACTATGAGCTATTTTTGGTAAAATAATTAAAGTGGTCCAAGTTTGAGAAAATCGAGTTTAAAATATAAAAACATTTTTTTTTTCGAAAAAAAATACATATTTTACACTTTCTAAAAATGTCGTAAGGAAGTATAAAATTCATATATTCATTTTTTGTTTTTATATTTTAAAACTTGCTTTTTGGGACTACAAGTAGTGCATTCCTGCTGTAGAGTCAAAACTATATGAACCTCTAAATCGCTAACTATATATCACAGTGTAAAAATATTGATTGTGTAGGTTGAGGACCTGTTGTATAGGTATAACATACTAAAATATTACTGAAATCTGAAACATCACTATTCCTTACCTGTCCGTTTGGCACGGAACGCCCCATTAGTCATATTTTTAAAGTGCACCTAATTCCATATGGACGCATTTCTTTCGACCTAGGTATTTCAACTATGTCAGTTTTACTTTAAGGACGTAATTACATTTTAGCATTATTCAGGTTGGACAATTTTCCATGTAGAGGATTTTCAAATTGACATTCAGATTCTATCAATAATCTCGAGTTGTCAATTTTCCATTTGTGCTGAATCGTTAATCACGCCAACATTATTATGTGGCGCGTACTGTAGACCTTATTGGCGGGGCCCATACACGGTGAATAAATACTGATGATCCACCATAGCTGTCTCACTCTATCGCATGTTATAGAGTGAGACAGCTATGGTGGATCATCAGTATTTACTCACCGTGTATTGGCCGCCACCGGCGAAACTTAGGATGGGGTTGCACCAAACCGTGTGTAATCGAGGTGTTCGTTAAAATCAGATCGTATGGAAAGTTTGACAAGTTTCTATGGAATGACAGCTGCCGGCGGCGCCATATTTAACGTTGATCGGTCTGTAACCATTAGTCGGTGCAACCCGCCCTTATAGTGTTGTATTGTACATTCCAGGTGGTTAGTCTTGACGAAGACAACGGTCGTGTGATGGTAGACATTACCATAAAGAAGGAAACGGTCAGTCTCAGCGAGTTCATGATGCAAGCGGTGAGCAGGTCGGAATATGACAAGCAGTCCAAAGTGTTAAGTGAGTTTACATTGCTTTAGTTTTGTTTGAGTAGTAATTGGTCCTATTTTGCCATAAGTGTGAGGACTCAGACCGGGACATTTCAAGAAAAACCGGACAAGTGCGAGTTCAACTCGGTGAGGGTTCCGTAAAATTGCTATGTTCTAAGTATCAGGCGCTCCATACAAAATACACAAAAATATTGAGATTTTCCCGTTACTTTGAATACTCAAATTTTTTATAGGTTTTCCTGTAACTAGTAAAGGTAGAAAAAAAGGAACTTTTATTACAACAATAGGTAACTTTAAAGGTTTAGTCCTTTATTGTGGGTATATTACTGTTTACCAAGGCCAGCCCTCTATTAAATAAGTATGATTCTCAAACCGGGACAATTTGCTTATCGGCCGGGACGCCGGGACACCATGCTTCAAACCGGGACATGTCCCGGCGTACCGGGACGTATGGCAACCCTGCTTAAGGGTCGCCAGGACGCTCGACTCTCCATACAAACGTAGTTTGGTTACACTATGTTTGTGTGGAGAGTGGACCATGCTGGGGACTCTTAATCGAACGAGGGAGCGAAGCGAACGAAGTTTTAGGCCTACATCTCACTGGCGCGGCCTGCGGTGGCGGTCCATAGTAAATTGGACAGCTAATGACAAGTTTACTATTGTCCGCCGCGGCCAAGCCGCGCCAGTCTGTGAGAGGCCTTATGCTTCAGCTTGGGCCGAAAATCGTTAGTAAGTCGTTCGCTGTCACAATGTCACGCTGTCTGGCTGTTCTCCTCTACAGGCCGCATTTTTCAACCGACTCAGGTTCGTTAATTAGGTATATAGAATTGTTTTGTCGAGTCACTTTTTAGAAATTAAAAAAAAATATTTATTAAATCTGGCTAGCGAGTTGTATAGAAAGTGTTAAAGTGTTGGTCTGCTTCATATGCCACCCTTATGGCCTGTTTACAATGTGCCTTGATTGACTATGCTAGTCCTTTTCACGCTAAATCTTATTGGCCGCACAAGGCGTATACTGCGTGTATTTTTAATAGTCCCTGGGCGACCGAGTCCTGCTCGGGTGAAAACACGGAAAAACGATTTTTTCCAGACATGAGACCTACCTAGATCGGTTTCTCGCCCCCGTAAACCCCAATATTCCAAATTTCATCGAAATCGTTTGAGTCGTTTCCGAGAACGTGATTGGAAATATATATACAAATATTGCTCTTTTAATAGTATATGAATTACCTCAAATTGTAACCAGAGGTACCTAGGTGTAAGGGCTATGAACCTAACCTAACACCTAATTTGAGGTAATATTAAAAATACGCGCTGTATACTCATATTCTTGTTTGCATTCTTCAGTTGTCATCCAGACATCAGTCTGAAAATGGAACCGAAAATTCCACAAATCATTGTGGAATTTTCGGTTCCATTTTCTATCGAGCGAAGTTTATGTGATTGTTAACCATTCATCATCCTCCTAGCGTTATTTCCGGTTGTGTCCTAAAGGGGCCCGGGGTCCGCTCTGACACCTAATCCCAAGATTTGGCATAGGCACTAGTTTTACGAAAGCGACTGCCATCTGACCTTCCAACCCAGAGGGAAAATCCCTTATTGGGATTAGACCGGTTTCCTCCCGATGTTTTCCTTCAACGAAAAGCTAACGGTAAACATTCCGTACATGAGTTCATCCACGCCCGCCGCTTGAGAGCCGCATGCCTGAACCACTAGGTTACCGTAGCTTGTTGATTGTTAACCATTATACTTGAGATTATTTGAGTTGGCCGAATTGCATCAAAGTAGGCCATTCAAAAAGCAACCCTACCGTCCAAGGTAGAAGATTCCAATTCCAATGACAGTTTTATAAAAAGTCGGCCACATTAAATAATCTTAACCATAAGTAGTTTCGAATTAGGTGACAAAGTGGACCTCGGGCTCCTTTAGGGCACAACCGGGAATAATGCTAGGAGGAAGTAGTTTTACTAGTAGAAGTTCCTAACTAGTAAAACAGAATCGCCAAGTCGAGCAAAAGAGCTAAAAAAGGCATAGTGGTCACATGATTAGGATTACGTACGGTCGGGGAAATTGAATGTTTATCACTTTTAGACTCTATATAATGGTATTAAGGTCCAAAAGTGATAAACATTCAATTTCCTCGACTGTACATAAAGTTCGCTGGATAGAAAATGGAACTGTAAATTCCACAATTGGCTGTGCTCACATTTATTATGAAAGCAATTAGTATGAAGTTATTTTCGGCTTGAAATGACTTTGTCTCTTGACTTTGACTTCAATCTATTTGACGGATTTAGGCGGCGTTACCCCTCTGTGTTAATATGGTGTAATATTATCTGACTTTTAAAATTCAGATAATTTAGTAAATTTTAATGGTAATTACACCATCAATTCTGGTTTCTGTCCACAGATCCAGTGGTAGATGACTTGACAGACGAAGTACAATTTTGTTTATATGTAGACCGCCCAGAACAGGGGCTGTAATGTAAGGTACAATACTTGGACAGTTATTTTTTGTAGAGCAGTTATTGCACTACGCGGTATTCATAAAGGCTCTTTCCTAACGCGTAGTTTTCTTAGGGGGAAACACATGTGCCTGGAGGTAATCAAGATTCTCAATATTAAAACTCTCTTCTTATCTTATTTAAGAGCTAAGCTCAATACTCAATCATTTAAAGAGCTCTTGTCGGTGTACCTCCAATACCTACATCTACTACAGTTTTTATAATTAGCAGTGATTGACCGAGAATTTAAAACGAATTGAATTGAGGAAATGCAATAAACCATTTGAATTGTCAGATGCGATGATCACAATATATTGGAAACTGAAACTGAAACAGAACACCAGTTGGTATAATGACTGTTCAGCATTGTGTCAGCATAATAAATGTTGAAAATCATGGTTGAATTTGAAAGCAGATTGCTTACTACTGGCATGTGGTTAAGTCAAAAATATGTGTAAACATTTGAAGATTATATCCTAGTGATGCTGAAAAAAAATTATAACACACATCTCTTTACCAATATTTTTTATCTTATCTTATCTTTAACATCTACTTTTAAACATCTCTGTCCATTCACAGATGCGGACTCATATGAAGAATACAAGAAAAATGAAACTCAAAACCGAGATTCTAAAATAGATGACAAGAGGCAAAGAGAACCTTCGTCCAGTCAAAAATCCACTGAACATAAATCTAGAAAAAGTGATGATCAGAGAAATCGGAAAGACAAGGAAGACTCGAATGGGAGACAAGAACGAAGGCATAGGAGTAGATCAAAGAGTAACGATCCGTCCAGATATAGAAAAAAACATAAGAAAAGATATAGCAGTAATGATTCCCTAAGTTCATCAGACTCGGACAGACGAACAAAGAAGAAAGAAAAGAAACGGTACAGCTCGGAATCCAGTGACTCCGATGATAATCATAGAGACAGGCGGAGGAAGTCTAGTCCTAGTAAAAAGAGAGACATTGACAAAAAGAGGAAAGGCAAAAAGAAGAAGCGTGACAGGGATCGCTCGCCGAACTATAAGAAACATAGGAAATAAGATGTATGTCAAATAAACCATGATTTTATACAAATTCTGTATTTTCTGTCTCACATCGTGCAGGAAAACCTAGAATCCTATATAAAAATCGCTATCAGTGCCGTTATCAGCTCTGTGAAGTAGAAAATATCATAAGGTTACCAAATCGATAGGCTTAAGGGGGTTTTCCGGTTCTTGGCGCTCACACAAGCTTTGCTTAATTACCATATCCTGCATTCGTATGCTAGTACGAACGCGTGCTTTGAAATACTGTTGCCAAATCGGATGCTACAAAAAACAGTTCGCGCAAAAAATCGGATGTCTCCGTGTTCTTGGCGTCCTGCCTGGTGTGGCGGTTTTACTTGTGACATTAAATATTTACCTTCAGCCCTTAGAGCATACATAACTGTAGTTGCCTTATGTCGTATTTGCGTACAAAAATGTCTGCGGGGGCGGGGGGGAGCATCTTAATAGGATATTGAAACTCAATTGTATATTCAGAGCTTGAAATGGTTGAACGTTTATCATATCAAGTGCTTACAGCAGCTGCAGCCGTTTTTATGATCAGTGTTCTCTTGCGAGGCGGTTTTGTGAATGATCATTAATCGATTGTGAAATTGTCTTTGTATGATTTTTTGCACATTGTGCAAGGTTTTCTACAGAGGGGTGTTACTGAAAGGCTACTCCCGTTATGTATGCTCTAAGCATCAGCCTTACGCCATCTGACAGTGATATAGTGAAATCGCTGCGCAAGTTGCGTCGCTATCTGCTGATAAAATAGAACACTGCTTTTTCCAACTATGATAACCACGCCATCTAGTGCAATACAGTTGTACTAGTTAGTAACGATATCAGAGTTATTCTGCTTCTGAAAATCCTGCCCTCCAGTGGAGCATCCCTCGCACAAACGAACTGCATTACAATTTCAGTTTTATGTAGAGGTAGGTTCAAAATTCATTGTTTATTGGTCACAAGGGGCGCTTGCAATCGAATGTAAATGACAAACTTATGTTTCTTCAATATGGAAGGCATGGTCGTCTCTTTCATACTCACAATAGATGAATGACAGATGCCACAGAAGTTCATAAAAGTTAGTCGTCGACAATAATATTTGATGGGCCCGATGTTATGTTAGGATTTTCCGAAAGTCGTTTCATTTGTTAACGAGGTTCTACGTATTGGGAATGGATGAAAATTTTGGAAGTGCCTGATTATTTTTTTGGTTAGCGGAGTAACCTTCCTTAGCACCAAAAAAAAAGTTTCAGATTTTTCAGCTGAGTCAATTAATTTTGAAAAATATAAACAGTTTCCTCACTTACGTTTTGGGCCAAGGACGTTTCCTCGATCCGTCTCATGGTACAAAAAATATCTTAAATATCTGTGGTACCTACTTAAACTGACACTGGCAATGCTATTGACAGTTGCAGCAGCTGTATTTGAAAACTTAAACTTTTTTTCTGGTGCTAAGGAAGGTTATTCATAAAAATAATTAGGCACTTCTGATCACAGCTTCTGATATTTTCATCCATTCCCCATTCTTGCCTCTTTCGACAGAAACCTTTTTCTGACTACAAACTTAATTACAAATCATTTTTAAGTATAGGTATAATGTCATTTATGGGACATAAATAAAATTAGAATATGTGCAGTTTTGTTGAAATATGGATCTTAGATCCTATTAATAATAGTCTATTCTATACTAATATTATAAAAAGAAAAGTCTGTGAGATTGTAGCTTTGTAAGTTTGTATGTACAGTCACCGACATCAATATATGATGGAACAAAGGCCGCAAAAATATCTGATACATCTCTATTCCTAGAGCCAATAGAGCGTGTCAAATATTTTTATACCTAATGGGTAATCTCGGGAACCACTGGACCGATTTCCTAAAATCTTTTACCTGTGTATAGAATGGACTTTCTAGATAGAAATATGCTATGTTTTATCCCTCGGTTTTGCCTGCGTTCTTTGCAATATGCGGATGAAGCCGCGCGGGCAGCTAACTAGTAAGATTATAAACGTGAAAGTCCGACTAGAAGGGCAGAGTGCTCGAACAAGTTGTCGTCAATGTGGACACGCTAGACAAACGCTCCAATTTTTTTTCAGGTACTTGTTAGGTCCATAGCTTTAAGTTTTTGATAGGAAGCAACTCCTCGGTCGGCCATTTTTAATTTTATGGCGGCCATTTTGAATTATAGTTACTTTGATGGTGGCGTGCGCTGTGTGGCATGTTGCACCATCTTGTTGAAAATAAATTTGCACAATTTGCAAGCGTTGTTCTGAAGTAAGTCTATTCATTGTGAAAACGGCAAAACGTACTGAGGGCCTACCGCGAAACCGAATTCGTTTTCGTTCGTGTATCTCCGTCTCTGTCGCACTTGCTAGTTCGAGGGACAGAGACGGAGATACACGAACGAAAACGAATTTCGTTTCGCGGTAGGCCCTCTGACTTCAAATATACCGCCAACTGTCAAATTGACAATCACTACAAACAGTGTTGCCAATTTAAAATCCAAACCTCTAAAAAACACCCTTTACAAGTAGAATCCGTAACGAATTCAAACCAAAAGGAATAAAGAACATGCATGAAAACGAATGAGACGAGAAATGATGCTGTCCCCACAACTGACCTTGAAAATAAATTTCATTCTTGACCTTTTATCGCCGATAAAGCCCAAGGGCAAGAACATCAAATTATCTTTTTCTCTTAACTCTCTTGGACATATTTGGAAACAAACTCTATACTACATGATTCAAGGTTGCTTTTATAAGACTAGACATTCATGAGGTTTGAGGAATAAACCTCAGTGGCTCTTGCCTAAGTAATAGTTTATTGTCTACGTGTTACGCTAAACTAAGTGATCAATACCTATTCGTAGGATTAGTACCCTCCTCGGGGGATAATTACCGGGATAAAAATTATCCTATGTCCTTCCTAGGATCTTAAACTATCTCCATGCAAAATTGTATCTAAATCGGTTTAGCGTGAGGTTACAGACATACAGAGTTACTTTCGCATTTATAACATAGGTACACTTTGACTGCCAGGAACCCGCCTAGAGCTCACCTACGCCGTAGGTTCTTTCCGCTACATACGAGGAACGTATATCGGCTACGAGAGTAGCGTTTCTTGGCAGTAAAAGTGTTAATTTAGTGTATTACTCCAGGAAAATACGGTTTTACATAACATTAATTTATAATAGCGTGTTTTTTATTTGTTTCATATTAAAAAGTTATTCTAAGATCCGTTATTCAAGAATCCTACAAACTTTCCATCCGGATGTAATTATATGAATTAAAATTGAGCATTCATTGTCGTTTTTGTATGATATATCTTGAATATTATAGAGCAAATATAAATTAACCAAAGTAAAGATTAAAAATTAAAACAAGTATTAATATTATAATGATATTAATAGTCCCTATATATTCGTCATATCGCCTGTTTTCGCTATTGCAAAATAGCTTTTTTTGTAAAACGAAATCGAAGATCAATTAAGGCTTTTTTCGCATGCATCAATGTCGCAACCTATTTAGATTCCATTAAATGCGTCCAGAACTTACTTCTTCACTTGGTCCAAAATATATAGTACTTACTTTAGCATACAATTGCTCTCAATACGTGTCGCCGACTGTACTCGCTATGTGCTACGCCGTAGCTGCATGATTAGTATGACTTCGCTCCCACCTTGAAACGGTATTATAGGTAACTCATATTAATATTTTATGTCATCATCATAATTATACTATTATCCCTTTAGTAAATAAAGCTTGCATCTCAGCGGGCGTAGCATGGTTACAATTACATCACTTATCGCTGTGGTCCGTCACGTTCTGACAAGTATGATAGTCAGAGTGACGGATATCTACTCCACAACGACAAGTAGTACAATATAGCAACCATGCTACGCCTGCAGCTCTTATGACTCATACCTGTACGAGTGATTTCGGCAACAAAGCGAAAAATGCTGCTACACCTGCTACGTAGCGCACGTAGCGTTGTTTGGCCTCGAATGAGTTAACACATTCACTGCATAAAAATGTAGCGCTACGCTGTAGCTGTAGCCAATATAACATAGAAAAAACCGTTTGTGGAGGAAAGCGCCTACGAGCACAAAGTCTCTACCTATAGCAGATTCAGTTTCATATCAGCGTTAACACATTCACTGCCAAGAATCGCTACGCTCGTAGCCGATCCTGTGGTTTCCCCGTATGTAGCGGAAAGCGCCTACGACGTAGGTGCCTGCTAGGTCGGCTCCCCATACAAACGTAGTTTGGCTCTCACTTTAAAACGGCGTGCTAATGGCATGGAACTTTGTATACCTACACAACGGGATCCGTCATATCTACTTAGATCGGAAACTAGTTTCTGTTGCTTGAAATTATAATAGAAAAATAATAGAGGGAAAAGAAGTTTACTATGAAAAACTTCTCCTGTCTACTTGTTTTCGATTCTTATGCCATCGCCTTGATAACCTTATAAAAATGGCGACTTCCTTTTCCGTATTCGTTTGATTTTTTGCCCGTTAACGGCAGAGTCGAAAGGAACGGATATTATTTTAGCAGTATATGTTTGTATGTACGTGTGTTCCACTGTAGCCTTTAAAATACTAACTCGATTTTGATAAATGAGGTTTCAGTCGATTCAAAATTATGCACCGGTTGACTTAGTTTACTTTTTATATGATAAAAAACAGGTTATTTTTTGAGTTACGTTACAGTTTTTGGAATTTTTATGTTTGTTTGAAACATATTCACTTCGAACCTTACGTCGAAAATACAAAAGTTATACTTGTTTACCTTATCCGAGACATCTTTAGGTGCCCCGCGAGGCCACGTCGATGACTGACCTAATTCGACGCCGCAAAACTAACCAACCGACTTAAATGAGTTTACATTTTTTCTGTTCCTTTGCTTTTAAAGCTAGGTCGGCTTAACCTCACTTGGTTACCGGAGCATAATTTGATTTATTGTTTTTTGATTGATTGAGGGTCACTACCTTGCCTACGAAGCTGGAGGTCCTGGGTTCGAATCCCGGTAAGGGCATTTGTTGAGCACGAATATTTGTTCCTGAGTCATGGATGTTTTTATCTATACATAAGTATATTTATCTATAAGTACGTGTATATGATGTATATATCGTCACTAGTATCCATAGTTTGCTTCGCAGTGTGGGCCTAGGTCGATAGTAAGATTGTCTCCAAAATATTATATATTCCTTTACTTGTGTTTAAAACCTCGTGCATCCTACCATATTTCATGATTCTAGGTCAACGGTAACTGCTCACTGGTTTTCACTCAAAAACCTATAGAGTAGTTCCCGTTGACAGCCCTTTATCTATGTATCACATAAGGCCATAAATACACGTTATTTGTAATGAAGATTTTGGATGGCATTTCTAACCAGAACCTCTGAATTATTTTCTATAGTTTATGTACTTAATAAATGTTACCTATCTGGTATCTGTTTTGAATGCCTAGTAAATAAATCAATACATTCTATTATTTACAAGTTCGTTAGAAGGTGTAGAACATCGCAGAGTAGAATACCAATAGCAGCTATTTCTTTGCGTGTGTTGAATAGAGACCTTTCTAACACGTGCAATTATTTCCATTTCTAGTATTTATACTTGTCTATGTAAATTTTCGTGTATGAAAATGAAACTATGTGTTTTACAAAGTCACTTTATTTTAGAAGAGATTTGGGTAGAAACACCGGGAGTAAGTAAAGGTTACAGTCATATTATCACATTGAACATTCAAATTTTACATTAAACACAGATCGTTATGATTATTAAGGACCTACATACAACTGTTTTACACCAAAATAGATATTTTTCGTCACAATGACATATTCACAAATTTTAACATTTTTGAATAAGACACAATTTATTTTAATTGTAGTCAAGCTCCATTTTTGTTTAATTTTAAATCTCTCTTCCATAACACATAGGTTTCAGGAATCTGCTATGTTTCCTATATTTACCATACCATTATAATTACTAACATTACTACATACTGCTTTGTCTTCCAAGCGATAAAGAAAAAAATTACTGAAAATAACTTGCAAATACCTTAACATTCTTGTATAAAACTTATAATTAAATAGATACGTAGTTAAAATGTACTTTGGAAATGAGGCTAAAAAACTATAATGAACACTTATGTGCGTTTTATACGTAGTATTGAGCTTGATTTACAAATGAATAATTACTTTTATTACGTCGTAGTCACAGAATATTACTTAAATAGAAAATATACAATAATAAATAAAGTATATTAATTTTGCAGCGCAGCGTTGAGAGTCTCACGACTGATACAGCGTCGCTAGCTGTCACGAAGTATTGATCAAACGGGTTAGGATTAACTAGAACTACGTGCTGTAGAGATCATTTGCTTCGACCATTCGCATGCAATATGAAGTCAATGTTGTGGCTGATTTTAGGGTCACTCGCGCATCGGCGGTGATATGCCAATATGTATGGTCTTTATGATTGCTCTTAGAAGCGTACCGTATACGCCGCTGAGCGGGTTAGCGCTGACCACCAGCGTGACACTAAACGTGTCGATTCAGACTGATCTCCAGATTCTGTTCCTATCACACGCTTATGCTAATCACATTTTATAAATAATTCGGCGAAGTCTACAGCGGCTCAAATATTCCGTCAATAGTATGTTCTGTATTCTCATAGTAATTTCCCTGCTCTATCTAAACTAAATAATCGGGCCATAAGTTCTGTCACATGGTGGATTTTGAAGTGTGTATAACTCAGCTTAAAAATTATGGGCAAATACGTTATTCAGCTTTTCAAGTGATAAAATTAACTACAAGGAACATTTTGTAAATAGACACCTATTACATTTATTTTGTCTATTTTGAACTTCTCATTGAATTCCAATAAGATCACAGTTTAGCAGCTACGTGAATTTAGAAAATTGGTAATACTGTAATAGGTATTAATTTTTTATAAAAAAAAGGTAGGAAAGATACAAAATGTGAAATATAAATTAGTACATACAATTGTATATGTTGTCAAAAAATTACGCGTTATAGCGGTGTTGCAGCGGTAGATAATGCTATTTCAATACGTTAACTTGGCTTGCATTCTGCGACAAACATTGAATACGTACTTATTCAGGACGTACCTAAACTATTGAATGCACCCGGCTCTTAAGCGCCGTACTAATAACGTGGCTTCAGGCAGTTCAAAGTCATGTTGATGCGAAAATTACAGTAGCCCTGTTGGATGTGTCAGATCCGACATGATCATTACTATCATTAGGTAACAATTCATTTGCCTATGATCCTGTTACACAAAATAGCGGGACGGCGCACTGACAAACGGATTGTGAATGTGTTGCGCCCTACCCTACACTGAAGTTTGTGTGTGTAAATAATAAATTATACTGAATACGTATGTAAAGTTAGTTGCAGAATGCAGGCCCTTATGAGCTATAAGCGTCGTCACACCGATCACAACGTGGTATCTAGGGTACTAATCTAAGGAAGACACTAGGGTTTTCACAGAGACATTGGAAAAGTATGTTTCCTAAAAATAAATAATAGTTTTGAATTATACAATAATAGAAAGTGTGTGCGTTTAGTACGTTTACATATATCTATGGATACACTGGAAGGATTTACACAACGTGTCTTATACAGCCATAATGAAAAATATTTGGAATTGTACACATATAAATATCGGACTAATATCTAAAATTACTGAATTTAAAAACGTTTCAACCAACGTTCCCAATTGTTCCGGAGCTATGTTTGTTTTCAAAAAGTCATTAAGCTCGAGTTAATTAACTTCACCGAAGACTTAGGTAACTCAAACCAATGAACCGTGATACATTGTTATTTAATGTTGCCGGCAGCAGGAATACGGGTTCTCGAAAACAGCTTACAAAAATCATCAGAGGCCAGAATAAAATTGGTTGGAAGAAGAATATTAAATGTAGGCAGGTAATCTGGTGACTGAACAGGCAGCGTACTTTCGATAGACAGAGTCAAATAAATAGGTACTGAAGAGAAAGAAAAATCTTGTTCCCGGAAGATAAGTTGGAATATCCGCATAGTGCGTGCGCTCCTGACGTAGTTATTTGGCCAGAATCTAAAGTATTATATATGCTTCGGAAGACAAAAAAGCAAAACACAACCACACTGTTTACTCGGCTCACTATATAATTTAGGTATATTCTAAGATTTCATATGTCCCAATGCATACCTGAAATGCTGAAAGTTTATTATTAAACCAACTTTCCTTGGACGTGCAAATTATTCGTCGTCATTCTACAATCTACATTTCTTCCCAAACTAATTCCTTAACTGCATTCGTGCTCCATGTCAGTAAACGAGCCAAACGATAAACTCACGTCCAAATTATCACTATGGGGAAACTAAACTAATAGTAAACGGCGCCAGCAGCATAGGATTAGTCTGGACGTGATACACCATCACCCGCCTCTCTCATGTATTACTGTAGAAATAGATGGATGATACTTGTCGCCATGTATTACAAGTGTATGGCTCTTTCTATCAATAATTTGCGCTTGTCCCCAATTGTACCACATTCACAAACTATACCTGACTCTCAGACTCCCACTGCACCTTCCAAATCAAAGATTGTTATCTAATATTTCTAAAATTGGTCAATTGTGAATCTGCTGAAGAGTAAGAGTCAATGTTCGTGGAATCAGTGCAGTTCCAGGGGCGGCTCACTCCGTGCGCGCCGCTACAAGTACATACTGGCCCCAGGGGGTATGCTTGCGCTGCTACGGCACGCAAGCGTTTTATCGCAGTGTCGCATGCGATAGAAAGGGATGGCCACGTTCATTCAGCATACCTAAACAAGGGATTTGTTAACAGATAACCTTCTGCGTACGTAATACGATATCTCCATCTCTACTGCTCGACTGAAAAATTTTGGGGCAAGAGCCCAGGCCATATTCGGAATGTGGTAATTTGAAAACATTCGTCTGTATTTCGAGAGGAACAAATGCTTTATGCCGTCGAGCAAAATCTTGATTATATCGTTAAATCCACGAGGACACAACCCACTCCTAGCTGCTACTAATGTGTGTTTTGTCTATGGCGTAGGTAAAAGTCCACGCTTCTTCGTGGTTCCAACGATTTATAGTGACTTAGGTATAAATCATTCATTGTCTCCCTATTTGCGCGTGCGTTAAGTCCAACCGGGCCAATCAACTATTTGAGTTGCTCGTTACCATATTTAAGTCTGCCAGAATTACAGGGTTTAAATCATCTAAACATGTGTTTTTGTTATATCGGTCAACCCATTCTATGGTGGGGCTGCTGGGAGACCAATTTATAATATGTTTTCTAAGAAACTTGATTAACAACAGGAAATAGTTGATTGACCCTCCAAGTTTCCCATCGCATGTCCCTCGTTAGCGTTTAGTGAAGGGGTTGTTCCTCGCGGTGGTGCGGGCGGCGGCCGCGGCGGTCTGCGTGCAGTTGCAGAGCGCGTCGAACATGCGCAGGACCAGGCCGCGCGCGCGTCCCAACCGCCGCTTCAGGTTACCTGCAACAATACATTTACTTAGGGCATGGTTGTCTAGGAAGTGGGACCTTGACCCATCCCAGGTCAATGACTCACGTAGATACGCTACAACGCGGTAAAATTCAGCTACGCGCTACGGCGTAGCACACGTAGCGTTGCTTGGCCTCGAATGTGTTTATACTCCTTGCGATATCGTAAAAAAGCGCGGGATATAATAAGAAAAAGTTACGTTACTGCATAGTGTACTAAGGTGCTTTTTCCCAGGGACTCAACTATTCGGTAAAGTCCTAGTCAGTTTTCCGTCTCATACGGGGTGTTTCCTGTAACAGGAGCAATAAATTAAATGGTAGATTATTAAGCTTGTGATCAATTGTTTCTAAGTGGTTTTAATTGAAAAAAAATATTTTTTTTTCGGATTTTTTTTTCTTTAACTAAAGTTTTGGTGTACTTTTTTACTCTTCTGGAGTGATATAAGTATTTTATTATTTTAAAAACACAAAAAAAAATTAAAAAAATTGAAAAAATCACAAAAATATCTTTTGAAAACAAAAATGCAAAAACTATTATGACTCACTACATGATGCTACCTCAAAATCTGCATTGACTACTGTGCTATGATCTCGTGGTGCCAAGATACATTACTCGGAGGTCATAACTTCAGATCAATTTTTCTCCGAGTTAAAAACATTTGAAAAGAAATGGACAAAAGGGGTTACTACAAATGCAGTAAGGAAGCCTCCGTTTAATTTATTGCTCCTGTTACAGGAAACACCCCGTATAATGATGGATTCATTGCGTAAAGATGTGTACTCAAAAAGTACATATTTTACGATTATACTGAAAGTTTATAATCCCAAATATTTATGGTGCCTATGAAAAACTAGAGATAATAATTTTAATTAATTAATGATTATCGACGTAATTGACTTCATTTTGACGCAAAACGAATAGCTAAGCATAAATGACCGATCACGTAACCCGGGAGTAAGCAAGAGGAAAGAAGCCTTGCCATGTGAAAAGTCTACACGGATATCACTACGGATTGTGGACGGATACCACTACTTAGCCGTAAACTAAACTGACGTCTGAAAGAACGTGGAAAGATCAATGCAATTTCTTTCAGGCTTGCTCGGGTTTTAGGTACACATCTTACTGTCGCAGTCGTATCGATTCTGAACGAAGGAAAAGGTACAGTTTGCAGTATCCTATACAGACTATACCCAGGCTGGATATTGAACCTGGATTGGACAGGTTGGAAGATGGGAATGACCCATTTTGAACTACCTACTTATCTTAGTCTAGCTAATTGAATGTTTAAACTCATTGCATAAAAGAATATAAATTAGATTAAGTACCGTGTTCCAAGTTGGATCACTACTAAATAATTCGCCTCCTTGGGTTTAAAAAGTTTTAATTGCTCAAGGATAGATTCGATCCGAGCATTACTTAAACAAAGTCCTTTACGTCGAAGTTTCGTGTGTACCTGCAGTGGCTTTGTGCTCGTTTCATCAGCATACTAACCATTAGCTGTTTTCGTGTTCCATTTTGGTTAGGGCTACCGTATTTTGAAAATTATTCAGAGATGTTAGGCGTTCACGCATACAGCTCTTCTACCCCGCTCAAAGTTCTTTGTTAGATACTTTTGTTTCTTTTAAGGGTTTTCTCCGTGCCATAAAAATATTTTCCGAAGCGCTAATGAAATCTATAAACACAAAGATCTTCGCCCCATCAGTTTACTACCACTGCTCTCTAAAATAGCTGAGAAAATCGTCTGTGGGCAGCTCACTAAATATCTGGAAGAACACAAATTATTGCCAACTTTACAATCTGGCTTCCGAAGCAAACATGGTACTGCAACCGCCCTGCTCAAAGTCACAAACGACGTCATCGCAGCCTCAGACAGCGGCAAGGGCACTATACTTGTATTGCTGGATTTTTCTCGCGCTTTCGACTGCTTAAACCCTGCTCTCTTGCTAACGAAAATGGCGTACTATGGAGTATCCGATCTGTCGTGCGAATGGTTTCGATCATTCCTCTCTCACAGGCAGCAGTTTGTGGAGCTTCAGAACGAACATGGACAAACTGTCACGTCAAGCGTCAAACCTCTAAGCCGTGGCACGCCTCAGGGATCCATCTTAAGTCCGATACTATTCATCTTATACACGGCAGATCTAGTTACGAAGTTAAAACACTGTAATGTGCACTTATACGCGGATGACACACAGCTTTATCACTCGTTTACACCACAAGACATGACCGTAGCGTTGGGCAAAATAAATAATGAACTTGATGTCGTCGCTGACTGGTCTGTTAGGAATAACCTTGTTTTGAACCCCTCAAAATCCCAGTTTATTGTCATGGGAAGCAAAACGCAGCGTTTGGCAATAATCGAACAAAACCCCACAATTACTATAGGATCTGAGCAGGTTCGCCGAGGGGAAAATGTGAAAAATCTTGGTTTAACCTTGGACGGTGAAATGCGCTACATAGAACATGTGAATACTAAGATAAGGAACGCTTTTTTCAGGCTAAAATCATTGTACACCATCAGGAAGTACCTGAGTGAAAAAGTAAGGGAAATACTCATTGAATCTTTAGTCCTGTCTCAGCTCAACTACTGCGATATCGTATATGGCCCAAGGCTTTTGGAGAAAACCAAAAAATCTATACAGCGCGTGCAAAATGCATGTACTCGATTCTGCTACGACATACCGAAGCGAGACTATATTACGCCACACCTTAATGCCAGAGGAATATTAAATATGTCCAGCCGGAGACAGATGCACCTTGCGAATACCGTACGCAGAGTTATAGAGTTCGAAACGCCGCGGTACTTGTTTGATGAGCTGAAGCCGATCAAATCCGCACACAAAAGACCACTGAGAAGCCACAGGGCATTTAAACTTGATGTTCCGCAACACAACACAGCACTCTACAGAGGGGGTTTTAAATTTGCCGCAACTAAAATTTGGAATGACCTGCCGCCGCCTTTAAGGCAACCTATGTGCTACCTTAAATTTAAAAAAATATTGCGAGCTCACTTCCTCGAACTGCAAAAGCAAATTTAAAACCCACTCAACACGACACACAAAACAGCAACACACCACACAACAACTAACACACAACAAACACACATCACTCACATACAATCGTAATATATACGTAGGGAAATATAGATGGACAAGACTCAAGACGTTTACCTATTTGTATTTGTATTTTCTTTTGTAGTATTTTTATACATCTAAATATTTAACAAGAATATCATAATGTAATTATAAAATTCGTAGGGCAATCAAATATTACTAGGATCATAGTGTTACGACCAACCCTCTGTCGAAGGGACTCGACTGAAAACCAGCGCAAGACGTCAAGCTTTGCATATGCTGAGACGAGGACCCATTGCCAAGCACAATTTAGTATTTAAGTTTTAATTTTAAGGGATTGTTTAGTTACGTTTTTTTTGGCAATAAATTTCATTTCATTTCATTTCATTTCATTTCATTTCTATAAAAATGTAAACGTTATTTGTGAAAAATATATTTAAATTGAAAGCAATAACAAAACAAAAATATTTTACATAATATTAAAATATAAACACCGTCGCTGCACACTACGAAACATCGACAAAGCAAATCATGCAAGACAAAACTTTCAATTTTTTTTAAACCGCACTCACATCGGTTTGGTAGCTATGATGCCACAGACAGACACACAGATACACAGTCATGTTAATCGTATAACACCCCTCATTTTAGGGGATTAAAAATGGTTTATTTCAAAGGGTGCACCGGTGCTTTGGTGGTAACCCTGATTCTGATTACACTAGCGTCTGTAGGTATATGTACAGCTACCCTCACCTTACCTCATTCTTTTCATGAGGGGCGTTTAGAAGTCAGTCCGGGCGGGTATTGATCTTCGCAATGTTATGATATTATTTGAATGCCGAAATCAAAAGAGGGTTTGCGCGCTATAAAATAATTATAACTCGAACAATAAGTGACTGTTTTTCTTAGTATTCTCAAAATCAGTAAACAAAACAATATAAAAAAACCAGTTATAATAGAGAGAATACTTTATTGTTTACTGTGTAGGTGTAAAACTACAATACATATATACATTATTATCCTACTAATATTATAAATGCGATAGTTTGGATGTTTGAATGTTTAGATGTTTGGATGTTTGTTATTTTGAAATTTTGCACGAAGATGGTTTATAGCCTGGATTAAAATATAAGATAGTTTTTTTATCCTGGGTACACTCAGACGAAGTCGCGGGAGGAAGCTAGTTTTTTATAAATTTCAACTAGTTAGACCAGTTTTAAAATTAATGTTCTGTTCATTATTTAATACTCTAGCTCTGTGAGCTGTAGTACTCGCGTGACTGTCTTTTTTTTATTTTAACTTGAAAAAGTGACTCGACAAAAAAAAGCAAACCCGCTCACAAAATGTCTCGAGAAACGGTTGAGAAGTGCGACCTGTAGAAGACAAGAGTTACACTGCGTGACATCGTGACAGATCGGACATACGAACGATTTCCGGCCCAAGCTGAAGCATAGAACTTGGTTCGCTTCGCTCGCTCGTTCGATAAACTAATACACTCAAGAGCAAAAGTTCCGGGTACAGTTTGTACTGAAATTCTATACAAAGTGTACCCGGAACTTTTGCTCTTGAGTGTATACTAATTATGTGGACTATCAGACAGTAAAACATGTTTATTTACATAATCTGAACCTAATAGGTAACTCGCATAAAATGAAATCGTTAAGAGGTAATCACTCGTTTTACCAAGCTTGCAGAATTGCAATCCAATCTAGTTAAAATCAAATTAACTTGAAAGCTGATAACTTTTTGCAGGCAAAAAAATCACATAGGCCAACCGAAATTCAATCTTATATCAACGTAATAAAGACATGTCAATGCTATGTCAAAATGATGTCCTAAGGTCTTATTTATGGATAGGCGACGCGTGCAGCGACACAAGCTTTCAGGCGACTATGCATAAAAACGCGTACATACGCCAGTACGAAAATACTACGTAATACATACCTACCTAATACAAAATACAACGTCGTACCTATGTTAATAGGTATGGTTGCTCCGTCTGTCCATAAACGCAATCAAAGGCATAATGTCGCGATGATTACAGTGTCGCGTGATGGTTATCGTGTTTGCATATATATAACTGTATAGGTACTCATTGTTTTTGTCAGGTCGATATTAAATCTTTAATTGCTTATTCTTCAGTTGCTCAAATAAGATTAGTAATTGGGGGAATTATGACAATAAGTTATTGAGGGTTTTTAGGTTCATGGTAACGCGGATCACTAGAACGCATTTGTTTCTAAATTTTGTTACACAACATGTAACACAATTTAGAAACAGTAGGTAACACATAATTTAAGGATTCCCATTTTCCGTTTCACTCCATTTTCTACCGTCCTAATATAGAAAAAAAAATCCTCCTCTAACCTAGAGCATGTTAAACAAACGCGTTCCACTCTTTAATCATTTCATCTACAACCTTACCTACATATGTTAAGGCTCTCATTGATAATCCTATGTCACACCATTTAGTTAAGCAATACATTTTCCAATATCCAGCTTTCTTAACATTCCCATTGTATCAGGCACGTAGCGTACGTGACAACGCGTTCCACGTACGTTGAAGTGAACAGTTCGGTCGGCTATTCAAAATGCTTACCGGACACATCGTTTGAAGACGACCACTACGTAAGCCCGAACCCTGATAACATTAAATAACAACTCAGAGGTCAAATGATACTAGCAACTTGCTCGCAGTCCAGTAAAATGATTTGTGAATAAAGTGCTCATAAGTGTTACGAGGAAACTTGGCTAGCCCTTTGATAACATACCTACGTCCCAATAGAATAGCTGTCCTTTCAGCCATACAAAATATATATTGAAGCGAAGATTCTACCTTATAAGGTGATAAGAGAGGTCATTATTTTAGTATTTACTTAAACCGCGTTTACTTTCTCTGCCGCGCTCTATGGTTTTGGAAAAATACAATGTAAGCAGATTAGTATAAGTATAAATGATGTCCATGTAGGTATACCGGAGAAACCGGAGAATCGGGGGAGATTCATGATTCCCACCTCAATATCTGCTATAGACTCTACCAATGTTTCTCTCTCTGGCCATTCCCTTATTGCTAAGGATCGTAAATGGAATGTGGAGGCCCATGAGCTTTAAAGGCTCCATTGCGTTCAACTGCCATCTTCGAGCTCATTTGCCATTTGTTTTCTTAAAACTATGAGGCTTTCATTTGCTGATTGAATTCATCGCTATTGAACTCTAACAAACGTACGACAGGTCTAGTCTTATTCATGATTGTTAATCTTTTCCATCGGTAAAGCAAGGTGAGGATTGAATTGATTTTTTTGCAAACAAAATAATACTACTGAATAACTTAAAGTAAAGATTCGCCAAACTGCGAAGTAGTCATGTCCCCCTGGTGGGTCCACGGGTATTTTTTTACCCGTTATCCTACCGTTCTAAACAGTGTTCGCCAGTGGGTCTACGGGTAATTTATTTTTACCATGGTTCCACCGCACTAAGTGGTAAACGTGCAAGTCACCTTAGGTATCTTCCTGAAAATAAAATGTTAACCCTTCAGCCGTCTAACAGAACCGGAGTTTCAGAACTGGAGGAGGCGTCGCAGGCGCTCAACGTCGGTTTCGTTGTCGAAGGCGGTGGTCCGGCACAGGCCCTCCAGGTAGTCGAGCCAGAGGGCCTCTGCCTCCGCGTACTACTCCATGCCTTTTTTTACTTGGTAAGACCCCAAACTTCAAACAGAAATTAAGATTTATTACGTTTACTTTATAGTTCGGTAACCAAAAATACCCACCAGGGGGACATGTTGGTGGGGGTTTATTGGCGATGCGCTTGAACCACATTAGTTATAATTAAAAATTACAACTAATGTGGTTCTAGTACACGTATCTACACGGAAAACACTAAACTACTCCCCAGCCAAAAGGCCGCCAGTCCCTATAGAGTTTGTATGAAGTTACGAACCTGAAAGCGGCACGTGTATGTGCTTTTATTTTTACCTAATTATTGTAAACGGATTTTTTAGAGATGCAATCGTCCACAAAACAAATGACTGTTTTATCGCCGATAGTAAGAAATTTTCTTTTCTGCCTCGCCTCACCGGTGGAACACCTCCGTCAGCTACTCATTTATAAACAATGCACAAATGACATGCAAACTTTGTTCCGTTATCAGTCATAAGTCAGCCTCCGATAAGTAGCGAACAAAGATCGTTATCAGCCATGTCTCCGGGAGCTATTGGTATGTAAATTAGTTCTAGATAACGAGATGTTGCGATGTAACATTGTGAAGACAGTTCAGTCATATGATTATTGTAACAAAACAATGTGCGGTGCCTTATAGGAATGGGCTTTACCTATACAACATATAACATGTGATTTTCAATTGGTTCAAGCAATAAAAATGCGCAATATTTATCTTATCTGTACAAGCCTTACTTGCCATGTATCTTGTTGAAAAAAGAAACATTGTTTATTTAGTAGAGAGGATGGACGAAAGAAGATTAACGAAGAGAGTGTATGTGAAAAGAGTGGAAGGGCAAGTTGGAAGGGGAAGACCTAGGCGAACTTACTCCGATCAAATTGGAGAAATCTTACAAAAAGGCCAGGTCAAAAGTACCCTAAACCGACGAGCATGTATGAGAAATGTTATAAAGATGAATGAAGCGAAAGTGGTTTGTCAGGATCGTAGCAAATGGAGATCCGTGATCTCTGCCTACCCCTCTGGGAAAGACGCGTGATTATATAAATATCGTGGGACAACAATTCACACCAATTGATCTAGTCCCAAACTAGGCAAAGCCTGTACTATGGGTACTAGACAACGGATAAACATACTTATATAGATAAATACATACTTAAATAGATATTAAACATCCAAGACTCGAGAACAAACATTCGTATTCATCATACAAACATCTGCCCCGACCGGGAATCGAACCCGGGACCTCAAGCTTCATAGTCAGGTTCTCTAACCACTAGGCTATGTATGTATGTATGTATGTTTATTTCAGAACACTTACTTAGTCACTCCTTTTAGAAACCACGGTTGTAGGTCCTGGTGCAAAACGAATAAGTTTTAACTTCTAAAAACGTGTGCCACTATTAAGTTAAGACAAAAAATCGTAGGCAGGTACGTAGGTACATTTTAGTGTAGTTAAAGGCCGCTTAAGTACTTTATCAATGTATCTCCTTTACTATCGTTGCCATGTCATTTTATATCACTTATCCACTTAAAAATATTACCATAGCCACAGCCCACGATAAATCAATAAGCGTACAAACAAAAGCAATAAATATTTTCAACGAACACCGAAAAGCCTATTTTAAAGCCTCTCTGAAATGTTGTTAGGGAAAACGTCGAAAACAGTGGAGGCACAACGCTACTTCTATGAGAGAAAGGAAGTATGGGTCAATCAATCTTGTGTAGATAGGCTGTTGTGGCATTGTGCCGCCGAACGCATGTTTCCAGCGTTTTCAATATGTGGGAAATTGCTTGTGGTTGTGTCGGCCAGATGCCAGGTAACATTATTCATATTTACGATGAGACTTGGTAAGTACACGTACTGAATTATTTAGTGGATTGAAAAATATTCGTCGAACAATGTAAGTGGGTAAATTAGTTAGGTATTATTACAACCGATTGAGATATGAGTTAGTGGTGAGACTGTTGTATTATTTTCAATTCAAATAATGTTTAACTATTCTGCCTTGAACTTAACTTACCTGAGTATTAACTCATACTATCGTATGAATATGAAACAGAGAACCTTAAAGGGCACACCTACTCCTAAAACTCATCATTACATCATTAGTAAAAAACCGGCCAAGTGCGTGTCGGACCACGCAAAACGAAGGGTTCCGTGCCTATTAAAAAGGTCGTATCGTCACAGAAATTTTACGGCACTTACGTCCTTTTCTTTGAGGAAGGCAGTTTTTCAGCAATATCTCGAAAACCTCTGAACCGATCTTGTTCAAAACAATTTTCGGTGAATGAAATTAATAAGCCCTATGTCCATGAATTTTTCCATATTTTTAAAATACACCGTTCAAAAATTTGAGGGGGGGGACAGAATTTTAGTGACTTTCGGGACGATTATCTCCGACCCTATTCACTTAATCAAAAACCGGCCAAGTGCGTGTCGGACCACGCAAAACGAAGGGTTCCGTGCCTATTAAAAAGGTCGTATCGTCATAGAAATCTTACGGCACTTACGTCCTTTTCTTTGAGGAAGGCAGTTTTTCAGCAATATCTCGGAAACCTTTCATCCGATCTTGTTCAAAACAATTTTCGGTGAATGAACTTAATAAGCGCTGTGTCCATGAATTATTTCATATTTTTAAAATACACCGTTCAAAAATTAGAGGGGGGGGGACAGAATTTTAGTGACTTTCGGGGCGATTATCTCTGACTGTATTCACTTAATCAAAAAAAATCCCGAGAAACCTTATATTTATTTTGAAAGGCCTATCGATTCATGTGCCACACGTGGGCTCACGAAGAAAAAATTTTTTTTGACTTTTAGTTTTATGTATGGAGTATACCCCTAAAAAATTTTTTTTTGTAATTTTAATTACAAAACTTTGTAGCGGCTAACAAAATACACCTATCCTCAAAATTTTATTCAAATACACCTTATAGTTTTCGAGTAAAATGCCTGTGACATACGGACAGACGGACAGACGGACAGACGGACAGACGGACATGACGAAACTATAAGGGTTCCGTTTTTGCCATTTTGGCTACGGCCACACGGGGGGTCACAATGAAAAAAAAAATTTTGACTTTTTGTTTTATGTATGGAGTGCACCCCTAAAAATTTTTTTTTTTGTCATTTTAATTACAAAACTATGTAGCGGCTAACAAAATACACCTATCCTCAAAATTTTGTTCAAATACACCTTATAGTTTTCGAGTAAAATGCCTGTGACATACGGACAGACGGACAGACGGACAGACGGACAGACGGACAGACGGACATGACGAAACTATAAGGGTTCCGTTTTTGCCATTTTGGCTACGGAACCCTAAAAACAGTAAATGAAACACATTCAAGATATAAGGTCTTAAAAAATGGCTGTTCAAGCCTAAATCGAAACGGGAAATGTATGTAGTAATGTGAATCTACACTTTGGTAATACAGTATTTTCCTATTGACGCATTACATAGATATTAACCTTCTATTCTTCTATCCTAAACAAAAGAAAATATCAGATGAAATACCTACATGCCCCTTAGCTACCAGAACAAGACACTGCAGTTCGCCTTGATAATGTCTTCGTTAGACAGCACACCGTACCCAACACGTCATATTCATAAGTCAGGTGACCCATTTATGACAGTAGTTAAAGCTAATTTACATTACAAAAACCGGCCAAGTGCAAGTAGGACTCGCGCACCGCGGGTTCCGTACAAAACTGTAGGAATATAAGCGGGGACGGACGGACTTATTAAACATATTTTAATTATATGATGTAACTAAAAATTTACAGTTTTCGCAATTTTTCCTTTTTGTGCTATAAGACGTTGTTTCGTACCAAATTTCAAGATTCTGAGTTCAGTAGGTTTTGATTCCCTTGCGAGTTTCGAAAATCTGCGGAAATTTGCGGCATAAACGGCTGTATCTTTTGATTGCGTTGGCTTAGAAGTCTGATTTTTTTCACAGCTCCAAGGGATTGGAGATAACGATAATTTCTTAGTAAATGATGAAAGATTGAATATTTTTATTTATAAAAAGTAAAAATGTTTAATAAATGTTCATTTTGTGTTTATATAGTCCTATTTTATTAAATAAACACGTTTAATTAAAGTCTTAGACTATCATTATGGTAAAGAAAATTTATCGACATATAGCTATAATTATCGACATGTAGCAAGTATTTCAAAATAATTTATTACCCATCCCTAAGAATGGCTCGAAATTGACAGCTACCATTTTGCACCTCCGATAGCGGGGTCTATATCACAGATATAAACGTGGCAGCTATTTTTGTCTAAATGAGCATTTACATAAACATGACAATGAACATAATGAGAGGGCGCGCGTCACGAACGAATAACCTGCCATTTGCAGTGAAAATGGATTCACAGCATTTACTATTATACTCGTAGTCATATAGTTAGTACGTATAATTAAACATGAATAGTGACGGGCGGGCGGCTGCCCCGAACAGGGATCAGAACCGGTTATTTCAAAAATCCCCGAAGTAGTCTAATATTTTGAATTATTTTAGGCTCTTAATGTAGGACTCTATCGTGTATTTAGGTAACATATTCGTATTATTAGACTGACCGATCAAAAATGATATCATAACCAAAGAACGAAATAATACCGGTTTAATTTGTATGGAGAAAATACCGGTATCCGATCCCTGGCCCCGAATGAATTTGCACGTTCGACTTTTGTGAAATGATTTTATAACCGCATGTTGTAGTAGAAGATTTAGTTCACTAAAAACTTTTTGTTGGTAGCTTTGTTGCTTTTTTTCAAATCAAGAAGAGGATGGTCCAAATGATAAACGAAATGAGTGTTAGTTAGTTATAAGTGTTTGTTTGTCCGTCTGTTAACTATATTTATGCTTAAACAGTTTCCTTCGTTAATTAACGTCCAGAATATCTTCACATAAATATTGAGGCTGAGTGTATCTGCGAGATCCAATGAATACCTAATGAGACGCTGAGGTGAAAATCGATACATAGGAAAAAGTTATTCGTAAAGTCTGGTTTTGATGTCTGGTGATGAAGAATAAAGTTTGACTAAAGCGCAACGCGTAATCACAGCATCATATATTACTTATTATTAATGTATCACCGACTTAGGTAAGTCACGTGACGTCACGTTACGTTTAAACTACGAGTAACGTATACGTAGGTACGGTACAAGTATGACATATCTTTTTCTTACACATTAACACCCTACTGTACATACTGAGTTTATTAACCATTAGGTACCTGTATTATCGAACTACGAATTCCTGGAATGTGATTAAAATGTCCTTTAGAACACTTCAGTGTATCCCGTGCCGCTAAAACTAATTAGCAGTTTGTCAATGTGTTCTACAAAACCACACTTAGTTCAGCAACAAGCCATTACAATTATGTCAAAACAATTTATGCAGTTCCGAAATAACACAAACAGGTTTGCAACGAAACCCACGCTTTGTTTGACCTGAAACCCGCAATTCAGATAAAGCAAACATAGCTGAAGAACATTGGAGAGCTGCAACTCTCATATAAAATGGGAACGAATCACATTTGAACCATTGTTCTTGCGGTAAAGGAAACAATGCCGGTTTGCAACGGAGATGAACTGTTTCCGTCTGCCTGCGACATATAATCTCCCGCGTGAGTTATTAGTTTAAATTGGATTTTTCTGTCTAGACGAGGGGCTTTTTTCTCTTAGGTTTTTAGACTTAAATGGGGGAGTTCGTCGTCTATTGTATGCCTTTCTCTTGCGAGTTTTGACTCCGTCTGGTCTGACCTGACAGAAAAGTGCCTAATTTCACTTTCGGAACGTCAGGATTTATGCGCTTGATCTTGTTCAAACGCATAACTATACGAGTAGGTATGTATTTGTGAGCATGACGCACTCATGTGGATGGGATTGATATTATGACACTTTAAGATGTCCCTGTACATTCATTTGTTAAAATCATAATTATAAAAATTTACCTATCGGTATTTGCGTATACGCAAATATTGGTATTTACTTCCTATCCTTCCTGCACTATTAGTTTAAATATCTGAAGTTATTTCTATGGAAGAACCCTCAAATTCGACATTACGACGAAAGATTTTTCCGTACCGAAAAATATTACATCACCAGGACATTATTTCAAAAGAATATCGAGTTTGAAAGGGGTTTAGGCGCTTACTCGACAGGGATTATCCAGTCCGTGGTGAACCCGGATCAAAGTGAAGTACGGTGAGCTCTCGGCGGGGTATTGTGCGTAAGTTGTATATTTACTTATAGTATATCTTTATCGTGAGAATTAGTTGTGGCGGCCTGGGTATCTCTGTATAGTGAAATAGTTGACTAACTGACTGACGAATGAAATGGTGTAGAGATGCGAGCCGATATTTATAAATGGGTGATTCCACCAGCGTTCCAACCGCCGTCAAACCGCTGATCGCATTATTGTCAAAGTTCTTGCAGTTTTGGATCCCCTTTTCCAATAATTTTGTAGGAGTCCTGGACTTGTAAAAAATACCTGAACATGCCATGCCAGTTTACCGGTACATTGACAATAATGCGATCAGTGGACTGACGGCGGTTGGAACGCTCGCGTGGAATCACCCAAATACGGATAATTATTAGTAACAGTAGGTATAGAGGTAGCTAACATCTTTTTTGTTTGTGGTTTGTTTGGAGTCGCAGGGGTTTACCATGTACCATAATATTGTCTATAACCTAAATATGTGGACTTGAAACTCGTCCTTCTCGTCAGTTTCTACCTTATCTAAGATATGAAGTGTATGCTCGAACAATTTGCATAGCCGTAATATTTTTAACTAGTACCTAAATAAAATTAGCTTCACAAAAAAGTCAGCATAAATTGCAATATATTTCGAACTGTGTTTACTGACGCCGTACAAGGAAGTTATAAATCCAAAGCAGAATCTAGGCGCATCCAAACCAGATCCCTATCCCACCTCGTTAACCGTCTGCACAATCTAGTCCAGCAATTTGATTAACAACCAGGTACCCCGTCACAGTGAGTTAATGATTCATTATGACGTTTATAGCTTGTGATTTGATTCGTTGTCATTGTGACAAAGTTATGTGGCGTCCTAATTGGCAACATCAAGTTAATGTAGTTTCGTAGCTACGCTTCATTAAGAACTTAGCTTACTCAAAATGTACACGCCACGATACATCGTTCATCATCTTTTAATCCCGTTCCTCGTACTTTGGCTAAATGCGCCAGAAGCGCCATGCCGTTAAAAAAACAAACAAATTCGTGTTACTTATATTGTTCGAATTTGTTGATACATTTATTGAAATTACGTATGAATACTAAATTTGCACATATACGTTCTCATATCTGAATCGATTCTTGTTTTATGCTTTATCTTTTGGTATGCGTTTCGTGAAAGTCTATCGTAGACCGGATCTAAATTATGAATAGGTAAAAGACAAAGCAATTCCGCCATTTTGAGGTTACTGACAGCTTACAGATGTGTCGGCGATATATATTAGAAAAAGAAATGAAAAATTTAAAGAGGTCGGATAAAAACTATCTTAAGTGGAAGCCATAATAATAATGTACCTATAAAAAATATTTCATGTTTTTCCGTTCATGGGAAGCTGAGATCATTCGTGACAAAGTAACGTCTGGAATGATGCTGGCTGATTTCTTTTTCATTCATAGCTTTATTATAAGTGGAGATTACAATAATTTAATGTTTTACTATACATTTAGCAACACTACGTTATCAATTTTAACATTAGTCTACAAACCTTTTATTTACTGTTTTATTTTCGCTAAAAACCTTTTAGGTACATCATTCATTATCCTCAGAGGCCGAAGCTAGTTTTATGATTAATTGTAACCATACGACACCTTTAATGTGTGTATTATTTAAAATAATAAATAAATATATGCGGACAATCTAATACATATCTATCTAGTCTCAAACTAACCAAAGCTTGGGTAGTAGACGAAGATAATCAGACGTATATAGATAAATATATACTTAAATTAAATACATAGAAAACATGCATGACTCGGGAAGAAATATTCGTGTTCATCACCAAATAAATGCCTTTACCGGGATTTTAACCCAAGGCACCCCAGGGCATCTTGCTTCGTAGGCAGGGTCACTACCGACTAGGCCAAAGCAGTCGTCCAAATAATAAATGGGTAATAAATAATTCAAGCATCACACATGTTTTTTGTTGTGAAAAATCGGAGTAGGTAATTCAGTTGTTACAGATTCCGAGAGAACAGGAAAAGAGGGATACATATTTAATTAAACTTAAATGAGAAGGTCAACAGAAGGTGAGTCAGTGTCAAAGAGAACATAAAATCTTACTGGAAAATTTAACTTTAATCATCTTTTAGAAATCGACTAGGTATAAATATAATATTGTATAAATACATATTTTTTTAAAGAATTTGCGTAGTAATGATCAATTTAAATACAAGTTAGGTACATTTAATTTGTTCGGGAGCTTTTATTAATGTAACATAACAGTAAAGTATGGCATCGACCGTGGAGCTAATAAAAGTAATAAATAAATCAGCAAGAGGGTTACTCAACGGGTGGAAGTCTGAATGAAGGGGGCAATTCACTTAGCCGCATTTATCCAAATACAAAGCACCACTTTTGCAACTAAAGCGCAATTTATATACCTACACATGTCAAAAATTGCATGAAAGATTCATTATATTGCGGGTTACAGAGGTATATACTGAGTTCAATTGATCTAGCACACCCCGCAATGTAGTTTTTGAATGCAATATCTCGTGTAAATTGCGCTTAAGACGATACTGATTAGATTATCTAGTGTTGAGAAGAATTCCCCAAGTGTTTATTAACTTGCAACCGTAAACGCTCGAGTCGAAGAGCTCTCACTTCACACAAACTGTTGCTCCCGCGAGTGCAAGCAGCGAGAAACCCTCTCAAACTTGTACAAAGGAAGTAACTTTTCAAAGAAGTTAAAATACTTAAATGTGTAATTAACTCTTTAAATACTTACCAGAATCCGTATCTTGAGATTCCTGCAACAAAGAGCAAACATGTTTAATTAACGTTACGTCCATAAATTTAATAACTAGATTTCAATAAAATGCAAAAGCTGGCAATTATAACTATAAAGTTAATGAATGATTAGAACGAAGTGGTTGCCAATGTTTCAATGTTCTATATACTTAAGTTGTTATTGATAATTATACATTTTCTTGGTCATTAAGTACGTTTATAATGTAACCCATATATTATTAATTTAACCTGATCAACGTAGTTAACTATTTGTGTAATGTACCTATCGGATCCAACCGGATTTATTTCTACATTGTCTGGTAATCTGTCTGTATGCATTTTATTTAGTTCTACGTCATCTCTCTGTGCGACGAAATCGATGAACATACATAAAAATAAAAAGTGTAACCTTTACTTAAAAATTGAAGTGTGCAAAATGTTACTGACATAAATACAAATGGCGATGTGCTTCAGTTATAAATAGTGCGAACAATAGTTAAGAGTAATTTGCTGCCATTTCTAAAGTGCTGCAAGGTAACAAAGGTAATTGCTGCCGTCTATAGGTAGTTAACGTCACGGCATGTCAGCATCTAGACACGCGGCAGCGTGTCAAGCCAAGTTCAAAAGAAGAGAACTGGCGTCGCAGCGTGCGGCGGTCGTTTGTTATATTGCACAAACCATTTGGAGTCACTTTTGACCCCTACGTAACTCAAAATCTATTAAACATAAACATTTGAAATTTAGTTCATTCATTAAGAAGACACATTCAGTACCCAGAATCGCTACGCGCTACGCTCGTAGCCAATCCCGTGGTTTTCCTCGTATGTAGCGGAAAACGACTACGGCGTAGGGACGCATACTAGTCGTCACGGGCCTTGAATGGGGGATAGCTTCCCAAATTTCATGAATATAGCTCAATCGGTTATTAAAATACAAACATCTAAAAATCGGGATTTTTCTCACTGACTCACTCGCCTAAGATCAAAAACCTAGAACCCATTTCCAGATACCTAACAAGTTGAAATTTGGCATCCAGCTTTTTCCAAAAAACAGTTATTATTTACACACTAAGTGCATGTCTTTGTAATAGCAATAATTTACTTTAAAAACAAAGTTTTAACCGACTTCAAATCAGTACACAAATCACTTCAAGTGTACGGTCGACGCCAAAAATACGTTTACACTATTCTCCTTATTGCAATGGAATAAGGTGCAAAAGTGTAAACGTATTTTTGGCGTCGACTGTACCTGTAAAATTTGAATAGTTCCCTGGATTTCTCCAGGATCCCATCATCAGATCCTGACCTGATGACCATGGGACCAACTCGGGAGGATACCCTCTCAAAGTAAAAAAAATAATTTTTCACTTCTCATGCTCGAAAAGTGTGTCATATTAGGCTTAGCAAGCGGGGCTAAAGTAGTACATGTACCCCCTAGGGAAAATATGTATAAATATTTATGATTTTTAAAACATTTAATTTGACCAATCAAAACACTTCGCTGTATTAAATCTACCAATCACCACTCTTTAAAAAACATTTGTATTTGCTATCAACTAACCAGATTACAGCTAATATTAAAAACAACCAATCAGAAACCAGAATTAATTTCAAATATCAGGTCCCTCATCATCATCATCATATCAGCCGAAAGACGTCCACTGCTGGACATAGGCCTCCCCCAGAGAGTTCCAAATTGACCGGTCCTGCGCCACCCGCATCCAGCGGACTCCCGCGACCTTTACCAGGTCATCAGTCCACCTTGTGGGGGGCCTACCCACGCCGCGCCTTCCGGTACGTGGTCGCCAATCGAGAACCTTTCCGCCCCAGCGGCCATCGGTTCTACGTGCAATGTGCCCCGCCCACTGCCACTTAAGTTTAGCAATTCGGAGGGCTATATCGGTTACCTTGGTTCTGCTGCGGATAGCCTCATTTCTGATGCGATCACGTAGAGAAACTCCTAACATAGCCCTCTCCATTGCCCTTTGGGTGACTTTGAGCCTTCTTATGAGGCCCATAGTAAGCGACCAAGTTTCAGTGCCATATGTCATCACTGGCAACACACACTGGTCAAAGACTCTCGTCTTGAGACACTGCGGGATATTGGACGAAAAGATGTGCCGGAGCTTCCCGAACGCTGCCCAGCCGAGTCGGATTCGACGATTGACCTCTTTCTCGAAGTTGGACCTACCTAACTGGACAGTCTGTCCTAGGTATACATAATCGTCTACAACTTCGAGCGTAAAGTGTCCGATTGTAATGGGAGTTGGTACTACATGGGCATTTGACATGACCTTCGTCTTATCCATGTTCATTCTTAGACCAACTCGCTCGGAAGCTTTACTGAGGTCATCGAGCATCGTACTTAAGTCCTCCATGGTCTCAGCCAAGACTACTATATCGTCAGCAAACCGAAGGTGAGTGATGTACTCGCCGTTGATGTTGATGCCTATCCTTCTCCAGTCCAGAGTCTTGAAAACATCCTCCAGTGCAGCGGTGAACAGTTTTGGAGAAATAACATCTCCTTGCCTGACTCCCCGCTGCAGCGGAATAGGTTTCGAGTTCCGGTCCTGGAGTCGAACTGACATAGTGGCGTTCTCGTACAAACACTTCAGCACTTCGATATAGCGGTAGTCAACTTGGCACCGCTGGAGAGACTGTAGTACAGCCCAGGTTTCGACCGAATCGAAGGCTTTCTCGTAGTCCACGAACGCTAAGCAGAGGGGCATCAGGTCCCTAACTCACAATAATTATTAAAACAAAAAACGCTTCTGGCCGTCAACGACGCGCCTGTAGACGGTCAGGTGGCCAATACACGGTGATTAAATACTGATGATCCACCATAGTTGTCTCTTTCTATAACATGCAATGAGAAAGAGACAGCGCGTGGATCGAGTAATAATACTTCACTGTGTATTGGACGCCTTAGAGGCGTTTATTCGTGGTGTCATTATTTTGTATCTGTGTCAAAGCAGTTTATTAAAAAAGTATGCCGCCAAATCGAATAATCTTTGCGCCGTGGAATTTATTATTGATTGTGGATAGATAATCTTTGTTTTACTATTTTCTCGCAGTCGAAGTGAAAAGTAGAGTGTATAACTCGGGTCTAAAAGCCATATTACCCCTCGAAATATTTTCCCTCACTTCGCTCAGGAAAATAACCTTCTCGTGGTAATATGGCTTATTTTAGCCCCTTGTCATACAATCTACTATTCCAACTCGGTCCAGGCGTCTTCGAGTAATAGTTCCCCATACATAAAAAGTCCCGGACGAATTGAGACCCTCCTCCTTTTTTGAAGTCGGTTAAAAATTAATTTTTGTTTCGAAATCAACTAGAGATAGAGCTAGCACAATATCGTAGTATTTACATACTACTGTCTTATATTTGGCTAATAATGATTTTAGTTAGTTAGTGTTATAATGTTTTTATGCTTCTTACGTTATTGTATATTGCTTCTAAAACTTGATTTGCCGGTAAAAACTAGCCAAGTTAAATCTTTAACTTCGATTTGTGTTAAGTTATCTAATTTGTGTAACGTTAGACTGTTTAAATTTAAGAAATTATATAATAGGAACAGAACTTGGCATTCATTTAGATATCAAAGCTTTTGTCGGCGAAGTCTACAGCCCGATATTGTTAATATTGAACTTGGCTCCCATTTGCACATTTATGTTTTTGGCGGAATCCATTTTACTTGAACTGTGTACTTAAGTATAAGTATTTTCTAGTCTATACTCGTATACGATTCTAGAGATTATACCCAGTGCGAATACGTTTTTGTAACTAAAGAATATTTGTTTATCAAAACCCATGACAAGACGCCCATGACCAATTTAGGAAAAAAACGTGTCCTCCATCCTAAAATCGAAACTAAGTATATCATTTTCATAATTATTGTATTGGAGTTTCCTCCTAGATAATGTGAAAACCGGCCAAGTGCGTGTCGGGCCACGCGCAGTGTAGGGTTCCGTACTTGCCTGTCTGTCTTTGTTACATCGACACGCGCGCGCCAACTACTTAAACGTTATGTGTACGTCTCCCGAATTTGTACCAAAGTTGGCCTTTTCCAGTTCAATAGTTGAGTTGGTCGACTATTACTCGTTAACTAGTTATGCCTACTTATCCGTGATAGTTTTCCTATTAAATTCATTATATGTAGGTCGATCATTCTTCAGATTTGTGACTGCGTCTAATTGACGCGACTCCTTATAAAATGTTCGTGAAAGTCGCGTTAATTAGACCCAACCGCAGACACAAATCCGAAGAATGACCGAGGTATGTACTACTGCCATGATTTTTTTTCATAAACCCAGTAGGTGGTAACCATTTAATTTAGCCTGCAGAGGGCCGGATACATGACTCTAATAAAAATTAGGACTTTAAAGCCCAATATCACGTAAACGCATCCCTGAATTGAAAAATGTCTGCCCTTATTTTTAAACACGCTATCCAACGATACTCCACAATCACACCATACGTATTTAGAAAACCGGCCAAGTGCGTGTCGGACCACGCAAAACGAAGGGTTCCGTGCCTATTAAAAAGGTTGTATCGTCACAGAAATTTTACGGCACTTACATCCTTTTCTTTGAGGAAGGCAGTTTTTCAGCAATATCTCGAAAACCTCTGAATCGATCTTGTTCAAAACAATTTTCGGTGAATGAAATTAATAAGCCCTAATGTCCATGAATTTTTCCATATTTTTAAAATACACCGTTCAAAAATTAGAGGGGGGGGGACAGAATTTTTGTGACTTTCGGGGCGATTATCTCCGACCCTATTCACTTAATAAAAAAAAATGCTAAGAAACCTTATATTTATTTTGAAAGGCCTATCGATTGATGTGCCACACGGGGGGTCACAATGAAAAAAAAAATTTGACTTTTAGTTTTATGTATGGAGTGCACCCCTAAAAAATTTTTTTTTTGTCATTTTAATTACAAAACTATGTAGCGGCTAACAAAATACACCTATCCTCAAAATTTTATTCAAATACACCTTATAGTTTTCGAGTAAAATGCTTGTGACATACGGACAGACGGACAGACGGACAGACGGACAGACGGACATGACGAAACTATAAGGGTTCCGTTTTTGCCATTTTGGCTACGGAACCCTAAAAAACAATACATCCCCACTTTAATACATGTAGGGGAGGTACAAACACATGTATTTCAAAATTTTATTCTACCATTTTGTCGGCGTGATTGATTTATGCCGAATGCCGAAGCCCATGCCGAATTACAGCGTTCTAGTAGTATAATAAGGGTCACTGAGCTAAGTCGCAGACGGACGAACGGACAGACGGACATGACGAAACTTTAGGTTAGCTAGCTTGACGACTTCGGCGCGTAAATCGGTCGATCCCTTTGGGCCCATGTCTACAGATTCCCAATTCTACAGATTCCCTATTCTACAGATTCTCATGTCTACAGGTTCTCAATTCTACAGATTCTCATGTCTACAGATTCCCAATTCTACAGATTCTCATGTCTACAGATTTCCAATTCTACAGATTCTCATGTCTACAGATTCCCAATTCTACAGATTCTCATGTCTACAGATACGATAACCAACCAGTAATAATTAATCTAGATGAATAGGTTTTATCTCTTCGGAAAAAGGTACAAGCTCCGATTTTTATAAATGTTCTAATTCTAATCACATGATCACACTTGTATGTGTCTATATTTTGCGATAGTTAGACTAGAATTGGGAGTCTATAGAAGAAGAAATATGTAGAACTGGAAATCTGTAGAACTGGAAATCTGTAGAATTGGGAATCCGTAGAATTGGGAATCTGTAGAATTGGGAATCTGTAGAATTGGGAATCTGTAGAATTGGGAATCAGTAGGATTGGGAATCCGTAGAATTGGGAATCCGTAGAATTGGGAATCTGTAGAATTGGAAATCTGTAATAGAACTCTGTAGAATTGGGAACAAACCGGTCGATCATCGATCAAGTTTTCCTTTAATTTGTAATTTATACAATTTCTTTAAAATTAATTTATTATGGAGTGGCGCATCGTTACTGACGATTTCTCAATATAATTTGAGACCAGCACGTCTAGCACAACTTGCTGCTCAGTCGCTTCTCGCGCGACTAAGCGTCCCCTATCTCACTCGCACCGTACAAATTAGAAAAAGGGGGTTGAGCTTTCTCGACTCGCGTCGCGGTGCGGCGTCAGTTGCGCTAGCCCCGGTGGTGCCAATGATGTAATATAAAAAACGAGGTAGATAGGTTATACGCGCTCGAAAAATGGCATACTAAAATTGAGTCAATTCGCACAACTTGCCTCAGTTTCGAGTCGTCAATGGAAACGTTAGCTGTCAGATTTGGTGGCCATTTTTAAACACGGAATTGCGTATAGATAACATATCTACCTTTTTTTTTATATTACATCATTGCGTGGCATCGTGCCGTTAAGAAGCCTAGTCTTCTAGGTAGAGTCGCCTCCCTAAGGCATCGTAAGAAGGAACTGATTCAAAGATTTAGTGACCGAGACAAATTGTTCTGATAGCTCAGTTGGTTATATAGCAGCGACGAGCCGGTTCGAATCTGGCTCGGAACATTAAATTTTTCCTTTAATTTGAAATTTATACATTTTTAAACACATCGTTAAACGATGCAAACAAAAATATTGCTTGATACAAAATCAATTTAGTATGGGGTAGCGCATCGTTACCGACATTTCTCAATATAATCTTTCAGTTAGTTATTAGTTTAGTTTAATTGGGGAGTGAATTTATGTAGTTTCCCTACATTAGTATTAAATTGTCGACCTTATCAAATCGCAATTGATTATGCCGACCCCTCCGGCATATGCCTAATTGGCTCAAAGAGCACGCACTCCAGTGGTCTTTGATGCTATTTGCAATTAAGTTATTGGGTTAATGCGGCGATAGCCTATTGTGACTAGTTCGCTTTGTTGATACTCTGCCAAAACTCAAACTTTCCTAGCATATGTTTGTTGGTCATTTATGAGTTTTAAAAGCCAAATGCAAACAATGAAATAGCTATCAAGGCAATAAACCCCACATTAACTGCCATATATTTCAGTAAATCAAACAGCGAAATGCGTTACTTCATAAACCATTTTAAAAGCGGAGTTTCTTATGATTCTTATACAGCAATGATGTACCTCCTCGTAGCTCGACATAAGCAAATCACAGCCTAGGCCTATCCACAAACACAGCCTTAGGGTTCTTTGGTGAATTGTCACTTTCAGTGCCTGGAGTGCCAAGGAGTTTTCCTTCCGATTGTCGCTTAGGAGGTGTGAAACCAGTTTAATATGATTGGAGCATTAGTGCAACGCTTCACGAATGCGAAAAGGTTTTCAGCTAGCGTGCATAGGTGTACCGTGACGAAGTCGCTGTACACCAACCCCCTTTGCAGCGAATTGATTGTGAATTGAGTTAGGAAGTTCCTAATCCCAAAATTTTCCGTAAACAAACGTGCAAAATGTGAATTTGTTGACCAAACAAAAATGAGCGTGCTTTATCTGATAAAGGCTGAGCCGATTGTTCAATAGTCTCGTGAATCGATCACCAAAACACGCTTGATACGGCCTAATGAACAATGATGGAAGGCCCGATAATGATCAACGTGTCCCAATATATCCGTCACGGCTGATAACAAAATCATCTCAGCTTTGCAAATATTGTACAGTGTGCAAGGAGCGTGAAGGCATTCCTCTTATTTTTTGAATTTGGAAATTATTTCTGTATTTGTAAGCTTCAACTCCCTTTTGTGTCATGCACCGTGACGTGACAAGGGCGTAGGTAGCTAGGATTTTGTTAAGGGGGGGCAGGCGTATTGGATAAACCAAGAATATACCTTCTAAGGTAAATGCAAGGCTGCATGAGCAATGGGACTGCATCTTGTTAGGGGGTGCTCCGCTGCCCGTACCTCGCTACGCCCTTGTGACGTGATGTTGTGTGATAACTGAGATCTCATGATGGGATACATGAGGAATCGACGGAACTCCTCAAATATTAGTGCACGCATAGTGACTAAGTTTTTTTTATACGTCATGCATTTGCACTTGATAAGCATCACCGTCGGGTTGAATTGGTTGAATGGAAATAAATTTTGCTATATAAAAAAAATTATGAACCTAGTATTTATTTTCTAGGAGTGTGTGATGTAGTGTTTATCCTTCAGGTAAGTAGTTACCTGTACGTGAATGTATAAGTAAAATACCTAAGAGTTATGAGAATAATCTACACTTATTTATCACATCTAATGCAAGAATGTGAAATACTAGCAATTGTATAACTAAGTGAACTATTGAAATGTGTAAATATAAATACAGATGACAAGCATGCTTAGTTGGAAGTCTAGATTCTGTGTAAGATACCATGACAAAATAAGAGCTGCTATTCGAAGAAGCCGAATGCATCTACAGCGGCTATTCCAGAACACTTACCGCCCTATCAATTCCTTTTATTTCTTTTCCTTACGTGGTTAAATATACATTGATACTTACGAATTTACTTCGCTCTTTCTGTTTTTGTTTAAGCTCTGCCTCTTTTTTAGCTTGCTGTAAAAGTTGGTCTACAAACTCATTGGCCTGTCGTAGTTTTTCCGGATCGCCCTTGAATTCGGCTATCCTCTCGGTGAGGTTGTCGTCGTGTCTCATATTGAAATCCTATTGAATGTTAAAAGTTTACAACTGTTCACAGGTGGTTAAAGTCACTGAGCTGAAATCTGAATGTATCACTGGGATCTTGTAAACATTATGAAGATGTATATTTAATGTTTGTTTTAGGTATAGTTGGGGGTCCGTTGGAAGAGGGCGTCGCGGCTGGGGTTGTCTGCATGGGTGCGCGGAGCGGCCGCGTGCGAGGTGAATGCAGGCGACGCACGGACTGGCCGGGCCGCTCATGCGCCCTGCCGTCTATGTTCTATCTGCGTGCTCCGCTTGGCTTATTACCCATAATCGCGAGCTCATCAAACGAACGCTGCCTACACACTGCACCGTGGGATTAAACTTGTGTTTGACTATGCTTAGTTGATTTTTGCAATATAAGTTTAGAAAAGTACATATTTGCACCTTCGGTTGTTAAGGCGAAAAAGATATAGGTACACTTTGACGTTGACTGCAGGTACAGTTTATTTTAATTTAATACTATAGCTGCTTTTGCACGTGTCACCACCAAAAACGAACCTGCTAATTATCACAGCCAGTTTTTTCGTTGAATATCACTTTTTTTCTCAAAAATAGTATGAAATGTTCCCATAACATCTGTGAAGATAGTTACTTAGTATCCGAAAGTGACTCATCCTGCGGGTCGATCGCGTAACGCATTGTACGCGCTTCGGGTAGATCTAAATGTCACTGTCACTTTTTATATGGAAAAATGACAGTTGGATCTACCTAACGTTACGTGATTAGGTACCCCTCTGGACAATTGTGACTAGAAGTGTCCAGGAAAACGCAAAACTGTCCAGAAAGTAAGTATGTACCTAAATGCAAATTCCATTACATATCATAAACCCTGCAACATACTGGCGCGGCCTGCGGTGGCGGTCAATAGTAAATTTGGCAGCTATAATTAGATTTTTTTAACAACCGATATTTGACAGCCGTCATCCCCGTACAATAAACGTCAATAATGACATATGATGATGTAAATTGTACTCGATGACAGCTGTCAAATATTGGAAGTTTACTATTGATCTCCGCGCCAGATTTTTATTTATTTAAACTTTATTGCACAAAATACAAAAATGTACAAATGGCAAGCTTAATGCCACATAGCATTCTCTACCAGCTAACCATTGGGCTAAACAGAAACTTATAAAAGGTGCAAAGAAAAAAGTATGATAATTTCTGTTACGAATGTACGTGAAGAGAAAGAAAAAACAAATGTATTATACATACACTACATAGTACATATACATATGTAGACATACATATTAGATGAAAAATATAAAAGATATACTACTGCATATTTACTTTATATTTAAATTATAATATTTGTGTATAGATGTAGAACTATTTTTTATTAAAGATAAGCTAAGGAGGTTGGTGTGTCCGTATTGCACTTACAAAATCAATCGTGTTTTTAGGGTTCCGTAGCCAAAATGGCCAAAACGGAACCCTTATAGTTTCGTCATGTCCGTCTGTCCGTCTGTCCGTCTGTCCGTCTGTCCGTATGTCACAGGCATTTTACTCGAAAACTATAAGGTATATTTGAATAAAATTTTGAGGATAGGTGTATTTTGTTAGCCGCTACATAGTTTTGTAATTAAAATGACAAAAAAAATTTTTTTTAGGGGTGCACTCCATACATAAAACTAAAAGTCAAAAAAAATTTTTTCATTGTGGCCCCCCGTGTGGCACATCAATCGATAGGCCTTTCAAAATAAATATAAGGTTTCTTAGCATTTTTTTTGATTAAGTGAATAGGGTCGGAGATAATCGCCCCGAAAGTCACTAAAATTCTGTCCCCCCCCCCTCTAATTTTTGAACGGTGTATTTTTAAAATATGGAAAAATTCATGGACATAGGGCTTATTAATTTCATTCACCGAAAATAGTTTTGAACAAGATCGGTTCAGAGGTTTTCGAGATATTGCTGAAAAACTGCCTTCCTCAAAGAAAAGGACGTAAGTGCCGTAAAATTTCTGTGACGATACGACCTTTTTAATAGGCACAGAACCCTTCGTTTTGCGTGGTCCGACACGCACTTGGCCGGTTTTTTACTATTTTGATACAATTAGGAATTCGATACTAACAGGAGAAAAAGAAGAATACCTAGATTAGATTACACAATTATTTAGCCTACGTTTTAAAACGTCTTAAATAAACTTATTTTCTTTCTTTCTTCCTTTCTTTATATATTAAGGTACTATCTATCTAAAATACAATGTCGACAACACGAGATTAGCTATAATATTTAAAATTCTTAGAATTTCAAAAACACGAAATCATATACAATGTCACAGTATACATCATGCAGTTAATAAAAAAAACACTAATAATAATATAATGGTTTATCCAACAGAAAGTTTCTCAACCGACGTTTAAATGTCATATTGTTTCCGTTCGTATTTCAGCGGGAAAAAGTTCATAGTATGTAGAACCTATGACGCGCGGATTCTTATCTGCAAGTGCCATGCGACGTGGGACTGTTCTTAGTCGGCCTGTTGAAGATATCTGAAAAGTGCATTGAAATAGAGGGAGACTATATCGAAAAATAAAAAAGTTTTGTAAATATATATAGGTATGTATACCTACTTCTTTTTTTTTAGGCCGGAAACTTCTGGACCGATTTGGATTTTCTTTTTTTGTTTGAAAGGGTATATTTACCCATGTGGTCCCATGTTCGTCAGGTCAGAATCTGATGATAGGATCCTGGAGAAATCGAGGTAACTCTTCAAATAAAAACTTGCTATCGGTGAGGATCTGTTATTAGCTCACTGTCACTACTGTTTTAAGCTCTGCTATTGTGTAGTATTTAAGCTGATGATCTTTCTATATAAATAAATAAAAAAGGTGAAGTATTGCATTGAATTCGGTTAAAACTTTGTTTTTTAAAGTAGGTAAATTATATATTACTTATACCACGTCGGTGGCCAACAAGCCTACGGCCCACCTGATAGTAGTCACCGTATAGCCTGTGGATACTTGCAACACCGGGGCTTCAAGACAGGCCGGAAACTTGCACGTTGCCGGCCTGTCTTGAAGAACTCCATAGCTACTGTAATAGCTCGGTAAAACCTCAGCAGGGAGCTCTTCTACAACCATTCGAAATTTGTCTTTCCCTGGTCCCTTTCCCATCCCAGTCATATACAAATATGTTTCGCGCGCCCTTTCTCACGTGCTAGCTCGCGAGGAAGCGCGCGTGAAACAGATTGAACACTAATTAGGATCGGAAGCGATGGATAAAAATAGCTCTTGATACTGTTCCTGCGATAGTCAGGACGTGATAGAATGCAATGTCCACAACTGATACAGGCCACAGCTATATCGGGAGCGGGACTACTATGGCGGAACTTTGCCATATGAAGCTCCAATAACTATCCTCAAATTTCGGGAACAGGAGCAGCAACTTTTTTTGCTTATCAGAATGACCCAAATCTGTGGATAGGCCAAGGTTTACTTAATACAAGCACATACACAGAGATAGAATAGATTAAGTTCAAAAAATCACACTTTAAGAACCACCAAGGAACCCTAAGGCCGGGGCCGCACTGGTAAAGAGATAAGCGACGCGACGGCGATCTTCTTACATCAAGACGCCCAAGTTGTACGAAATCGCCAATCGCCCCACCAGTGCGGCCCCGGCCCAAGAGCGGTAACACACGGCAACTTATTGCAGCGATGCAACGAACGGCAACTGTATCCCGCCCGGCACAAGCCATTCATTCATCTGCATCAATACAATATCGCGTTTGTAGTTGTACAGCTCCAAAAAGTCGCCGAGTGCAAACATTCTAAAAGAAAAAAAATGTGACGCTAGCAAAAGTAAAAGCAATAAACGCGTGTTAGAACGACGAAACAAATAAGCGACCCTGAAAATAAGGATGAAAACAAAAGAGTAAATCTGCGTGGAATACAAATGTCCTTAGATGCGACGACGCGGCGACGATGAAGGCCGGAGGTCGCGATTACCATTGCAAAGTATCGTCTACGGTCGTATGCCGAGTGCGTTTACATACATGATATGGCCTAGAGGTCAATCTCACTCGATATTTCGCATTCCGATATATCTACTATGTAGCGTGCGTACTCATTCTGACACGTTAGCTCGGCGGGCATTAAAGCGACAGCGCAACATAGGTATTGAAATCAAAATGTAGAGCGAAAGATGTGCGGGAGTATGTTTACATCACAACCAGTTTTAGCAAAAGATTGATTTGTAAGGCTCATTTCTATTTCAATGTTTATTTGTATGCTACATCGGTGGCAAACAAGCACACGGTCCGCCTGATGGTAAGGATCTATGGACGCTTGCGATTCCCGAAGAATATGGTAGTTTCCTCATGTTAAAATTGATAACGTAGTGTTGCTAAATAGATATAGTAAACCATTAAATAATTAAAATCATAAAAATATTGTCCAAAAGTAAATTTACAACTTACCAATAGAATCCTTACGTTTTTATAGAAACAAAATTGTAAAACAACTATGGACCTAAACGCAGTATTTCGCGACTGAAACAGCAATTTAATTGATTTTCCATACAACGATTAGTAGGTACAAATATCAAACTGTGACGTCATACTTCAATGTCGTCAATTAGTATGGAACGTTTCGGCTGCCGCCAGGGAGGTCCTTCCTAAACTAATTTTTTTGGGTATTTATGTTCTTTAATTGTAATTGCTCCCATTCAAACATTTCTTCCTCTCCAGAGACTTGTTCCAATGGCACCGTAAAAAATAAATCAATAGTTAAAAAAACACTAGAAAAACACGCATTTCTTGTAAACAAATACTAATACTAACTACCTGGCGGAAGCTGCAGAAAGTCTATACTGTTGCAGCGCCCCACGCTTTTACAATCAAATATTATAATTAAAAGCACATAGTTTACACTTAAGCCCAGAAATAGAGACAACTTGAACGATCCATAATTTATTTTTAGTTTTTACGTGCATTTATAAACGCGTGTTTTTCTAGTGTTTTTAAAACTATTAATTTATTTTATACTTTTTAGTCTTTGACAACGAAATATTTTTAACATTTATACATTTATTTCAAGTAGGTGAATGAGCCCGCATCCGCTCCATCTCCGCCAGTGCGTCTGTATTGCATGGTGTTTTACCTGTCAGCTTAAAACAATCTAGCTCTTCAATCTGGAGACCACTAAGAATGCCAGCACGACTATGATACGATATTCCACTTAATCGTGGTCAAATTTCATTACTAGACCTTTCTAACAAGTGATACGATACCTATTCCATCATGGAATGCCAGTGCCTATCTTCCGGCTTCATCATCAGACCTTGAAACCTAATCGTGGTCAAAGTTCATTACAAGACTTTTCTAACAAGTCCAACCAAACACAGCTATGATACGATGTTCCATCATGAAGTTCCAGTTCATATCTTCCGGCTCCATCATCAGATCAGTTCGACAGTACCATATTATTGTGTTGTCATCAGATCTACATACGGCTGCCAATTTTCATGACGCTACGATCGTTGGAAGATGGTTAAATTAGTTACCTTAGATTCCATTACATAGTTACATTTACATAAATAAATATCGATACTAGCGTGCTCATTATTAAGCAAACGCGTTCACACTTGCTATTGTCTTTCCCCCTACCACCCCCGCATCAGCTAGCGTGCTCAAAGATAGCAGCACGGCTATCACAAGACCGCGCGCGAGCTCTCTCGATTTTTCTCGCACTATACCCTATCTATTTCTTCCCGTCTTGTGATAGCCGTGTTGGTCGGTTCCAGCTCCAGCCACCTGACGTACTGTACCGATGGATCGGTTTGCACCGGACCTAAGTACAAATTTTACTTTAGTGACATCTATATCCGAATGAAAAGCATGTGGCTATGTAGTTATTAAAGGAAAGGAAAAATAAAATATACTTGTGTAAATACAAAACCGAATCCAACATAATAAATTTAGCGGAATAGACCCCTGACCGTCACAATTTAGCTGCAAATATTACATTAATAAAAGTGGACGATGATGACACACCTAATTAGCACGTATCTATTTTTAACGTAGTTAGCGACACTCCCAAAATGGAAGCACAATGGTGGATTTGTTTTGTCGTGACCAATTCATTACTGTCAGTTAAAGTGGCCTCATACAGGTGGAATTCCGCGATCGAATTCCAACCGTGTAGCCGCCCTTAACCAAATATATTTACAGAATTACCTATGCTTGTTTTGGTGATATATTCTCGAGCTCTCTAGCACTATCCGTCTTTTCGAAGTGGTCTAATAAGAGAGAGGCGGATAGTGCGAGAGAGCTCGAGAATATATCGCGGAAGTCTTGTGCTAACCGTGCTGGGGGCCTACCGCCAACGGCATTCGAAGTTTTCCCTCTCTGTTGCACTTACGTACGAACTCGCAAGTCTGACAGAGAGGGAAAACTTCGAATGCCTTTCGCGGTAGGCCCTCTGGGCATATGAAGGTACATATCATTTTCGAATCAAGGGGCATATATGGGTTATTCACTCTCGTCTTGAAAAGATCCAAGTAGCTGGAAAAAGGTTTTCCGGAAGTGAGTTCCACTCTTTAGCTGTCCTCGCAAGAAAAGAAGGCCTTTTTGTTTGTTACCCGCCTTTTTTGTCACACCGGAACGTCATGGATCAACTGAGGCCCTAGTACGACACGATAGGTTTATCGTCACGTTTTACGGCGAAAATATACTGAGACGTCGCGTAAAACATAACGATAAAACGTATCGTGCTAGCTGGGATGTACTGTACACGACTAAAGTATACAGGACATGAGATGTCAGAAACACATTCAACTAATATGTATTAGTCTCCTGATGATACTTCTCAGTTTAGTCAGGTTCATTTATTTCCATCCCTCTCGGAGATTCGGTAGGACTCCTCTACTAATGGAATCCTCTATCTACGGTCACGAAATTTTGTGGCGAACCTTAGGGAGTGGTTATACCTTGGAGTAATTGGCTACTTTTCTAGGTAAAATAAAAAAAATATGTTGGTAATTCTATTTAGTCCGTCAGTTACATATTAAAAAATACTGGACACGTATTTTTTGATTGTCAATTAAACAAAAAATTACGAAGATATAGCCCGTTACAGTTCCGCGTGACGTCACATTATGCTAAAAAGTGTACCATAATGTGACGTCACACGGAACTTTAACGGGCTATATCTTCAGTTTTTGTTTAATTGAGGTAGGTAAGTACATTATTATTAATTTTTACTTGACGATCAGAAACCTGAATGACATTTTTCGTCTCGTCTCGTGTAAAAACCGTATATGAATAAAATTAAAAAGATTACTCAATACAAATCAATTTAATCATTTCTAACGCTCATAACCAGTACTTGCCTAGTTTAGGCTCTCTTTGGACTAAAAAAAGGAATTTTCAATCTATAGCAATTTCCTCAACTATGCAATTTTCAGCTGCTTAGTGTAGGTATTAGTGTAAGGTGTATTTACCACACGAAGCACCTAAAGTTTGTTGTTAGATATTCTACTAAGTACTCGACATTCTAAGAACTAAGACTTAGCCTTAGCACAAGGATCCGGTGACGGCGGAGCTACTATTGGCTTTTCAGGAACGCACTCAAAGTAGCAATGGCCGTCCCACCACCACGGCGTGCCAGGTGTTGGCGGGCAAGAGAAGGTCACCTGAACACAAAAAAACCATTGGGTTATACCTACCTACATATAGTATAGAGCAGACATCCCCTAGCATAAGTAGATATGCGCATGGAAAACTACTTTCGTGGGATTACATTTGCAGTCGGGGCTGGCGGGCGGTCGCTAAGTGATGATAATGATGATGATGATCTGTCCGTCCGTTTTCGGCCATGGCGACCACTCCGACTCCTATCTAGCGTTTTGGCGCTCGTGCGCTCGAAGATGGCTTATGTAGCCTATCTTTGCGGCAAAATTCCGTGCACATTGCGGGCACGTAAGTACGCCGTTCTGGTAGTTGTATGCTATGGCAGCAGGTGGGCGGGCCTTTAACTGGTCGCGTATATAGTCAAGGTCAACTTTGCGCTGATCCTCGAACTCCCGAACTTGGATGTTCACCATCCTGCGCCATTCTGACCGCTGTGCTGCCAAACACTCCCATTGAGAGGGCTCATTGAGGGGTCGCTAAGTAAATAGTACCTAACCCGTTTACTCTAAGAATGAACCTCGCTTGGAACCGATAATCATCGACACCAGGTTGAAACTTATAGTAAGCGGGTTGAAAGTATGCTTTTTATTAAGTACCAGCTGCGGTTACGGCGAGGTCCATTCTTAGAGTAACCGGGTTATACCTACTGAAAGCCAAGCCTGATGGAAGTCGTCAAGAAAAATGTTCTAGGTCTAGTCTATTACGTAGTAATACTAGGTCAATGCAAAAAATTTACCATTTTTTTAACAAGCTTTTTACCTAAGACTGTATTTTTCTTGTACACACACTGGCGCTTAATGAGGTACCTACTCGAGATGATTGTGACGAGCCTACTAGTTGGCCAGAACGCCAAAAAAAAAAGAAGAAGAAGAAGAATGATCGCTACAGAGGGCCTACCGCGAAACGAAAACGAACTTCGTTTTCGTTTTGCGGTAGGCCCTCTGATGATGTAATAAGAGACGTAGCCAGCCCAGCTAGTACGATAGGTTTTTATGGTTACGTTTTACGTGACGTTTCAGCACATTTTAGCCGTAAAACGTGACCATAAAACCTTTCGTGCTAGCTGGGCAGGTACATATGACTAGATCGCAGCTCTCCTAAACCGAAAGGTTCCTTCCTCAACAAAATTCTGCCTATACCCTTGAATGATCTGTTGGAGAGCAAAACCGCCTGTAGCTGACGAACGGACTGACCAGCATGGCTACCACTGCACGGCTACCACTGCACGGTTAGCATAGCATAAGACGGCAGCGAGCAGCCGTCTTGTGCTAACCGTGCTGCATATGGCTATCACAAGACGGCGCGCGAGCTCTTTCGATTTTTCTCGCACTAATACCTCGCTTTCTAAGTTTTCTAATAAGAGCTCGCGCGCCGTCTTGTGATAGTCAGGACGGCCCGCGAGCTGTGTCGCGGCGAGATAGATTATCCGTCCGTATGTTTCTAATTAGAACGCTAAGAAAGAGACGGATAGTTTTTGTCACCGCGGCACAGCTCGCGTGCCGTCCTGTGATAGCCGTGCTGTCAGTAGAGCACCTATAGTCCGCGGACTTAAAAGCCAGCAGACTTGTTCGATGGTTGGCTGTATAGGTGACGTCATGGATATATTGATACTTTCGCACCTTATTCCATTATGATACCTAAGAGGAACCCTGTTTAGGTATAATATATATCTTTATCGACGACCGATTTAGCCTAGTGGGTAGTGACGCTGCCTACGAAGTTGATGGTCCTTACTGGTTTAAATCTCGGTAAGGACAAATATTTGTGTGATGATCATGAATATTTATTTCCGAGTCTTGGATATTTATTTTCTACTAGTTTCTGCCCGGGACTTCGTCTGCGTGGACCCGGGATAAAAACTATCCTATATTTTAATCCAGGCTTTAAACTATGTTCGTGCAAATTTCATCCAAATCGGTTGCCATTGAAGCGTGATTGAGTAACAAACATCTAAACTTTCGCATTTATAATATTAGTAGGTAGGAGAGGATGTATAGTATTTATATATATTAAATATATCTTCGTCTATAGTATCCATAAAGGAAAAAAGGAAGTCCCAACCACTGTTGGCAATTATTAGACTAAGCTTAAAGAGGAAATAAACCATTTTTCATTTTACTTTTTTCTTCATAACTCTATTGAGCTCAATTTTGGCTTGTGTATTACACAAGCCAAAATTGAGCTCACTATGATGGGGCTAGTTCGATTTGTGTATGATTGTCCTCTAATATTTATTATTATCTTTCACAACAGACTTCCTCTAATATGACTTGCACGATTTTAAAGATACCTAAATCTGACCTCCAACTAGGTACGCGTAGTTGCCAAGGCAGTCATCAAGCCAGGGCCAAGATAAACGGAAGAAAATTGTGGAAAGCAATTGGTAAATAAACAAAATATTGACTTACAGCACTCGGCTTCAAATTGGTAGGTTGGGGTTTCTTTGTACAGTCCAAAGGATAGCCGGGGCCTTGCCCTAACGGTCCTACAATCGGAGGCTTCACACTGTCTCTGGCATTTCTATCGCAATACCACTGATCGTAATATTTATTGATGGACTCGGGCCCACGAGGAATATCAGGGGTTGGTATCGACCGAGGGGATATGCGAGGAGGGAAACGAACGTGGAGATTATCTAATTCATGTCTTCTTCCTAAAAGAAACTGACGCCATTTTCGTAAAATCGCAGATATATCTCTAAAATCCCATGGTGGTGGCATGCCTTTTTATTATATTTATTATCGTTATTTTTGAAATGAAATCAGAAACGACGTTGAATAATAATAATAACAAACTTGACAAGCGGAAATATAAAGATCAATTTGTCATTGGCGGCGGCCAATACACGAAGAGTAATTGTCACTCGAACGTGCAAGTGCAACAGAGACGGAGATACACGAACGAAAACGAATATCGTTTCGCGGTAGGCCCTCAGAGCTAACCACGAACTTCGAAATTCGAAGTTCGGGTATCTCCATCTCTATTGCACTTACATTATTCGAGTGACAGGGATGCAGATATACGAACTTCGAGTTTCGAAGTTCGTGGTAGCGCCGCTGCTGATCCACCATAGCTGTCTCACTCTATCGCATGTTATAGAGTAAGACAGCTAATGCTGGATCATCAGTATTTACTCACCATCTATTGGCCGCCATTCTGTCTTCTAGCCTAATGCCCAACATTCACACGCTCACCGCTGGTATTCCGCCACGCAGGACTGTCGGGATGCGCCTGTTGGTTATACATTTTAAGCATGTTGTAGGATAGTGAATAGAATCCTTACAAGAAATGCGTTCATAAACTTAAGTACTTTCTATGATCGCTCTGGAACCCGGTAGGCCTAGTGACCTTTTAGAGAGTGAAAATAAGTTAAATTTATTTGCATTTAGGAAATATTATTATAATTTGTTTTTTTACATCTCTCAAATGTACAATATTTTTTGTGTCTAGTACCAACATATCATAAATATTCTGAATTTGTTAATAGGATATCAGAACGTTTCGTTAACTCCCGCGTTTTCCGACTATCTGTCAAATAATTTTCATCGTGTGTTGAAATGCACACAACTTGAAACTATTGTTTGTTACTGTTACAATTACTGTTGTTTCTCACATATCTGTGCAGTGTGTGTCCTACTGTGCAGCAGATATTCGTTTTTATACCACGCTATGAAAACGAATAAATCTGTTGAGAATGTGGAAATCACGCCGTCTAAAAAGAAACTGACCCAGGCTCGTCTGCCTTTCAAGCTTATTAGTGAAGATGTTTCAACCCCGGTGGCTCCTCAGACTAGGAAAAGGAAACTGTCTGCCGATGGGACGGAGCCCGCCCCGAAGGGTAAAATATGTAAAGAAAATGACGCCATTGAAGACTTGGTTGTTATTAGTGATGATGAGGGCAAAGACAATCAAAAACTAGAAAAGGAGGCGAAGGCGATGAATCCTTTTGTGAAGCTCGTCGACAACGCTTTTAAGAAGAAGCTTCAAAAAGCCAGGACTTCTAAGAAACGTAAAAGTAGGAAAAGTGATACCAAACTTAATGATACTACTGAAAATAAGACTGCCGACGAAACGGATGCTGAAGATGTAGAAAAGATGGATGTAGACATGGAAAGTCAGGAGCAGACTGAATGTGAAAAGAAGTCCCCTAAGACAAGGTCCACAGAATCTGAAACAAATAAACCTGTAAAAGAAGACAAAGCCTTTGAAACAAATAATGTTGTAGTGCTTGAAGACTCCAATAATTCATCTGACATCCAAAAATCAAATGAAACTGAAAACGAAAAGTCTGATACTGACCAAACTGAACTGAATAAAGACATGACAGCTCCTGTCACTCCTAAAACATCAAAAAAATCAAAGTCTGTTGCTGTAGACAAAGAAAATGAAGAGAAAACAATTGAATCCACTGAGTCAGCTCCAAAGACCCGTAAAGCGAAGTCTGATGCTAAAGAAAAGTTCAACACATCAAATACGAAGTTGAATGAGTCTGTGTGCTCCAGCCCGTCCACTCCTAAGCGCAACAGCAGGAGCTCCTCAGTTACAACCAGCCTGAATGATTCAGTCAGTGAGTCTACAGGCACTCCTGCTGTCAACTTGACTCCTAAACAGGTAATAAGTTAGTTAATGTATTCGGTTTTTGTAGTGTTACTAGGACTCGCCTATAACTTCGAGTGGTGGTGGCAGTTGTGCGTTTTATGTGGGAGAGAGATATGAGTGTGTGGCCTCCTGCTCCCACACACACTGCACTGCTGCCGCTCAAAGTCGTGTGTTAAGTCTACACAGCAAATTGAGTACCAAAAATAGAACTTTGTTACTTTAAAACTTGTTGTTGTTGTGACTATAAAAAAACACTGGTGATTGTGCACAGATTTAGATTTATTTATTTCACAACATACAATTGCACAATTTCACAGTTTTAATTTCAAGACACAAGTTTTTATGCATTTTTATTTTCTTTGTACGGAGCAGGGGTCTGGTTCTTTTGTTCAAGAAAATAGCGAAAAGATGAGGACTTTTTGTAATAAAAAATAGGACATTTTATATGATGGAAAACAAGCAAAAAAAAAATAAGTCACATTTTTTTATATAAAAAGATTAAGATGTAGAAGGCCTGGACCCATTTTTAGAATTTTCATTGGTAGAGTTATGCTAATTCAGGACTTCAACTAATAATACACAATTACATTAAAGTTCTCTTGGTAGAAAATGCAGTCAAAAATCCTACAAATTGGTATCAGCCTACCTCACCTTAGGTTTATATTTAGTGCAGGCTGGTACTCTTGTCTTATCTTGAATGTCTTATCTTTTTTAGACACTGGACCAACAAATATGGATCTATCTGTTGGAATACATCTCTCATTCTCTCAGAGTTCACTATTTCGCACCCTTAGAATGAAACCGACCGAACTCAAAAAAAAAACAAAATGAGTTAGCAACACATCTTGATGCAATATGTAATTTGAGTCGATATGTGTTACTAACTCATTTTGATTATTTTTTTGAGTTTGGTCGGTTTCATTCTAAGGGTGTGATTTGTTGGCTTCTTCTTTATTGATATAACACAAGTGTATATTTTTTGACTTCTTTAACCTAACAAATTTCAACAACAACCAAGAATTCAATATAAATTGCTAAAATATATATTTCTTTCTGCATTTTATTTCAGTTGCAAAAGAAGTTAGAATCAACTAAGAAAAAGGAAGAACGAGAAAAAGAAAAAGAGGAGCGTGAGAAGAAGAGGCAAGAAGAGAAAGATGAAAAGGCTAGGCAGAGACAGGAAAAGGAAGATGCTAAGAAGCGGGAAAGAGAGGAGAAAGAAGAGCAGAAGCGGAAGGAGAAAGAAGAAAAAGAGAAACAAAAGGAGATGGAAAAGAGTAAGATCTGATTCACTTCCTTAACCTCCTAATGCCCTTGGGCTTACTGAAAGGAGTTAAAGAAATTTAAATGGTTTTCCATTGGAATGGAGTGATAGTTGTCTTGTTTTGGTAGTTTCTGAAACAAAATAAAATAATTTCATAACATGCCACTTCATGCCGGTTGGGTAGGTGTACTAGGTACCCAGAGGTCTTTCATTTATTTGTGTGGTGAGCAATAACTGGCCTCCTCTCATATGGATGTAATGGTAGAGGAGGCCTGTGCCCAGCAGTGGGATGTATATAGGCTTATTTTTTATTAATTTTTATTTGCTGGCATTTATCGCAACACGCGGTTCAAGCCAAGAAAGAAGTTAAATACATAAATAAGTATATTGCTGTCCCATAGAACAATCTTTGCATAGTTTGGAACTAGGTAACTTGTGCAAGATAGTCACCAGATCATTTATTATGTATATTTTTTGTGAAGTCACAGAAATAGGAAATTAATATACAATATGTAATTGTATAATTATTTTTAGAATTAAGGGAAGAAAAAGAAGAGCAAAAGAAAAAGGAAAGAGAAGAGAAAGAAGAGCAAAGAAAGAAGGAGAAGGAGGAAAAAGAAGAACAGAAACGCAAAGAAAAAGAGGCCAGGGAGGAGGAGAAACGCAAGAAACAAGAAGCACTAGAACTAGAAAAACAAGAGCAGGAACTCAAGAAGAAGAAAGCGGCAGAAGCTTTTGTCAACTTTTTTGTACCAAAACAAAAAGAAAAGTACCAGCCTCAAGCCGGCCCCGTCAGCCAAAACAGTATTCTATCCAGCTTCACAATAAAAGTAGACATGAGACTAGCACCCCTAGTCCGCGTGGAACTATCTGATAAACAAAAGAACACTATGGAACATCTGATGACTGAACAGAAGCTGGATGAAAGTGATTTGTATGTGAAGAATTTGAAAAAGGAAGGCAATCAAGTTGGATGCAGCGGGAAGACTTGGCCTCTGACCGACAAGGATGATGACGATGATGTTATGATTATTGGTGAGTTATCTCTGATACTACATAAATATCAGCTAACCTCTATTCATATACCTAATAGCTAGAATTTTGACCTTAAAAGTAGTAGTTTCGTTTATCAAACCTTGAGAAGTAGTGTTCCAAAGGACTAGAGCCTTTTTAGCCCGCATTTTAAAGCTACAGAGGTCTAGTTCTTTTTAGAGCTGGCTCGATGGAATAGGTTTCAAAGAGCTAATGATTTCAATAAGGGCGAAGTCTTAAAAAAGGCTATAGCCTTTTTTAAACCTAAGCCTTATAAACTTTTTTACTTTTATGAATGCAGTCGCAGTTTAGATTGGCGGCCTAATTGTGTAATGTTTTGACAGTCTTGCATCGAAATAAAATGGAACTTCCGAAAGAAGTCATTGAAGACCTATGCAAGTGTTTTGTGCTATATAGTATGCGAAATAGTATATCGGGAGATTTGGGGATTATAATAAAATTGATGTACCTGACCTACCATGTAAGGTATTCTAATTACTTAAACCATTATAATTATAAATGGTTTAAATTCATTTAGTCAATAAATCTTCAGTCTTTAATTTTATTTAAACGTATATTAAAAAAATTATAGAAACTCAAAAATATTTTAGCCTCAAAGCCTAATGAAGCTTGAAGGCTAAAATATATTTGAGTCTCAATATATTGCCAACTTTTAGTCTTTTAATATATAGCGTTTTAATAAGGTTAGGAGCTCCGATAGTTTAGGCTCTTGAATAGGCTTGGGGGGCTAAAGAGCTTTTTAGGCTTTTAGCCCTCTAGGCGTCAAACGTCGCGGCGAGCCTTAAAAAAAGAGCTAACAGAATTGAGTCCTTTGGAACACTATTGAGAAGGTTACTACTGCACCCCAAATAATGACTTCATTGATTTGAACAGTGGTGCTAAGTGGCAGTCAAGATATTGATCGTATTTGATACGTAAGACGAATTGTTGTAGCAGTTTAAGGATAGTTCAATAAGATAGAAGATATTCGTATTTTTTACCCCAACACAAACAAGGAGTGTTATAAGTTTACATATATGTTAAACTGTTTCCCCTGGGAGGTTGCCCCTGTTCGACCTAGTCGTATTTGTTGCTGGTCACTCTGCAGGCTAATAAGGAAAAACCCCCGTTTTTTTCATTTCAAAGTTCAATATCTCAAAAACGGCTGAACCGATTTTGATGAAACATGGCTAAGAACACTCGGGTTAAAATTATCTATTACACAAAAAAACCGCATTCAAATCGGTCCATCCCATTTTGGAGCTACGATACCATAGACAGATACACAGACACGTTAAACTTATAACACCCTCTCTTTGCGTCGGGGGTTAAAAAGAAAAAAGTTATCTGTGTGTCTGTCTTGAGGCATTGTAGCTCTCAAATGGATGAAGAGGTTTGATTGCATCTTTTTATAGAAAGTTTTGTCGTTTAATTGCTTAGCTATGTTCGGTGTTTTAAACCACCAACACAACAAACATGATGGTGACGACCGGTTAGCCTAGTGGGTAGTGACGCTGCCTACGAAGCTGAAGGTCCTGGGTTTGAACCCCGGTAAGGGCAAATATTTGTGTGATGAGCATGAATATTTGTTTCTGAGTCTTGGATGTTTTCTATGTATTTAAGTATTTATATCTATTATATATATCGTCAATTCGTCATCTAGTACCTATAACACAAGCCTTATTGAGTTCGATTTGTGTAAGAATATCCCTTAATATATATTATATTTTATTTAAATTCACAAACTTAATTACGTTATATTCACTTTGCTTTAAAAAGTTAATCTTATTTGGTAATATCATACGCTGCCCGATTAGTCTCGCTCTTAACTGCAATAGATGCTTAAGGGGATGTACAGGTGTCCCCATACTAAAATTGGTCCAAAAGAATCCCACTATGCACCACTCATCAAGATTGCTTATAATTTTAATTTTAGAAGACGAATTGCCACCATTAGAGGGCGCTGATGAAGTGTTGACCTGCGACCCGGCTACGCGCGAGAAACTCCGGCCTAAACTGTTCAGTTTCCATGAGAACAAGAGACCGCCATATTGGGGGACTTGGCGGAAAAAGAGTGCCTTCGTTAAACCTAGGAGACCTTTCGGCCAGGAGGTAAGTTATTCATTGGTCGACTGAAACATGTTTTTTTTTCGAAACCGGAACCGAAGGTTCGGTTTTGATTATAGTTTCGTCTGAAACCGAATATTTTATAAACGTGATTAAATCGTTGAATAAATTGTCAGTGGGCCATTCTTTTCAGATATATGAATAATGAAACATCTCATTTTGAAACCTGCCTTTGCTCGGCTTCATGTTGTTTTGATAAATGTTATTTTCAAGCATGCACGGTTTGTTTTTTAGGTTCATGGCTACAGAGTGAAAACAGCTTGTTACAGACTTTACAGATAGCTTCCGATATATCAGCTGTGGTCTTCTCGAAAAATTGCCAATGTTTTTTGTGACATTTTTTATCTAAAATAACAATTGTACTTATTGAATAGCACAGCACGAACACAATAAATTAAACAAAATATGTCAAATTTAACGTTTTAACTAGATCTTGAGGAAAATGTGCTTATTGCCGACAATACCCCTAATACCCATACTCAAATCCCAACAAGGTCTTGTTTTTCCTCTGGGATGGAAACTCTGATGGCAGTTGCCAACGTAAATAATGCCTATTGGTTGCTATCTTGACATAATGAAAGCTGTGGCCAGCAACCCAAAGGCTTGATTTGCGCTTTGAAGCATGGAAGCTAGCTGAGCTTCCATAGCTCTATTTATCCTACTTTACCAACTTGACAATGACAATTCTTTGTACTGTCAGTATCATTGAGATATACATTCTAACTAGCACCTTATTGTTTAAGAGATAAGGTCGAAATGAGCATACATTTATTTATTTGAAGATATGTATACATGCCCTTACAGCACTATTCCAATTCGACATGACACTTAAAATTAACATATACAACAAAGTTATTACAAATAACAATCAGGTACAATTATTGTTACCAATTACAGTTTCACGGTTGTAGGCCTCGCATCCATCATCTCACAGAATCTCAGGCATTCTTTCCTCACAGACGCCCATCGCCACGCAAACAGGTCGCACTCGGTACATACAATCGTGGAAGTGAATTCGTTCGTTGTAGAAGTGACTGGCTTATAACACTATAGCAGACTTTTTTGTTTACATTGACATACTTTAACTTAATGTTCTAAGAGGCCTAGGTGGGGCAGAGGGCCGCCACGTTAGACTGCCAACCCACCCTGTCTTGCGCTTTGCGTTTGATTTTTTGTCCGTACCTCAAAAAGAAAAAACGGAACCCTTATAGGATCACTATGTTGTCCGTCTGTCAAGGCCCTTTATCTCGGGAACGCGTGGAGGTATCGAGTTAAAATTAAAACTATATACTCAAGTCTACAGTCCCTTAAAGCTATGAAAAAATCAAACTTCTACATTAACTTAAAAAAAGATACGGCCGATTATGCCGCAAAATACATATATTTCAACACTAATCAAAATGTATAGGGTTCCGTTGACCTAGAACTATGAAAATTGTTAAGTAATATCGTCTTATACTACAAGTACATTTGTAATTTTGTACGCACAATCGGTGCACTTGTCCGGTTTTTTTTTTACTACTTCACCCAAAATATTGTCACAATTTCAGAAACAACTGGACTATGACGTGGACAGCGACGAGGACTGGGAGGAGGAGCAGGAGGGCGAGAGCCTCGACGGCAGCGCGGCCGGCAGCGACGACGAGCCCGAGGACGACTACGAGGTGGACAACGAGGTGTTCGTGCCGCACGGGTACCTCAGCGACGAGGTGTGTACAGTTAGAGTAGGATGTACAGTGTGGGAGCAGGATGGAGCCTCGGCGGCAGCGACGACGAGCCCGAGGACGACTACGAGGTGGACAACGAGGTGTTCGTGCCGCACGGGTACCTCAGCGACGAGGTGTGTACAGTTAGAGTAGGATGTACAGTGTGGGAGCAGGATGGAGCCTCGGCGGCAGCGACGACGAGCCCGAGGACGACTACGAGGTGGACAACGAGGTGTTCGTGCCGCACGGGTACCTCAGCGACGAGGTGTGTACAGTTAGAGTAGGATGTACAGTGTGGGAGCAGGATGGAGCCTCGGCGGCAGCGACGACGAGCCCGAGGACGACTACGAGGTGGACAACGAGGTGTTCGTGCCGCACGGGTACCTCAGCGACGAGGTGTGTACAGTTAGAGTAGGATGTACAGTGTGGGAGCAGGATGGAGCCTCGGCGGCAGCGACGACGAGCCCGAGGACGACTACGAGGTGGACAACGAGGTGTTCGTGCCGCACGGGTACCTCAGCGACGAGGTGTGTACAGTTAGAGTAGGATGTACAGTGTGGGAGCAGGATGGAGCCTCGGCGGCAGCGACGACGAGCCCGAGGACGACTACGAGGTGGACAACGAGGTGTTCGTGCCGCACGGGTACCTCAGCGACGAGGTGTGTACAGTTAGAGTAGGATGTACAGTGTGGGAGCAGGATGGAGCCTCGGCGGCAGCGACGACGAGCCCGAGGACGACTACGAGGTGGACAACGAGGTGTTCGTGCCGCACGGGTACCTCAGCGACGAGGTGTGTACAGTTAGAGTAGGATGTACAGTGTGGGAGCAGGATGGAGCCTCGGCGGCAGCGACGACGAGCCCGAGGACGACTACGAGGTGGACAACGAGGTGTTCGTGCCGCACGGGTACCTCAGCGACGAGGTGTGTACAGTTAGAGTAGGATGTACAGTGTGGGAGCAGGATGGAGCCTCGGCGGCAGCGACGACGAGCCCGAGGACGACTACGAGGTGGACAACGAGGTGTTCGTGCCGCACGGGTACCTCAGCGACGAGGTGTGTACAGTTAGAGTAGGATGTACAGTGTGGGAGCAGGATGGAGCCTCGGCGGCAGCGACGACGAGCCCGAGGACGACTACGAGGTGGACAACGAGGTGTTCGTGCCGCACGGGTACCTCAGCGACGAGGTGTGTACAGTTAGAGTAGGATGTACAGTGTGGGAGCAGGATGGAGCCTCGGCGGCAGCGACGACGAGCCCGAGGACGACTACGAGGTGGACAACGAGGTGTTCGTGCCGCACGGGTACCTCAGCGACGAGGTGTGTACAGTTAGAGTAGGATGTACAGTGTGGGAGCAGGATGGAGCCTCGGCGGCAGCGACGACGAGCCCGAGGACGACTACGAGGTGGACAACGAGGTGTTCGTGCCGCACGGGTACCTCAGCGACGAGGTGTGTACAGTTAGAGTAGGATGTACAGTGTGGGAGCAGGATGGAGCCTCGGCGGCAGCGACGACGAGCCCGAGGACGACTACGAGGTGGACAACGAGGTGTTCGTGCCGCACGGGTACCTCAGCGACGAGGTGTGTACAGTTAGAGTAGGATGTACAGTGTGGGAGCAGGATGGAGCCTCGGCGGCAGCGACGACGAGCCCGAGGACGACTACGAGGTGGACAACGAGGTGTTCGTGCCGCACGGGTACCTCAGCGACGAGGTGTGTACAGTTAGAGTAGGATGTACAGTGTGGGAGCAGGATGGAGCCTCGGCGGCAGCGACGACGAGCCCGAGGACGACTACGAGGTGGACAACGAGGTGTGTACAGTTAGAGTAGGATGTACAGTGTCGGAGTGTTTAACCTTATAACAGCATTGAAATAAAGTCGAAAAGCGGGCGAACCTTTTCATTCCTCGACTATAAAGTACATTGAGACTGACGAGTGCGAGCAGTGACCCGTTTCACGAAGCTAGAGGTTTAAATTTTACAAGGCAAACTGGCAACATTGGTCAAATGTCCAGTCGCCTCAGTTTATACGACCACAGGACAGCGAGAACCTTGCCGCCGCGACTACAGGTCCGAGGACGACTACAGTGGGTTGGTGCTGCACAGTTATATCTGAGTCTGAAGGATGTTTCCTATGTGTTGGATTTGTTTTTCTCGAGCGATGTGCATTAGGAACTACTACCAATTTGCTTCGCGAGGCAGCTTGGTTGATATCCTGAATAACAATTTTCAAGAATAATTTGCTTTGTTACAGGAAGCAACGATGGATGACGAGGGAGAAGACAACGTACTATCTCTTTCCCCAGAAACGCAAAAAGCTAGACTCAAAAACTTAGAAGATGAATTCGAAAATGAAATGAAAAAACCCACTGAGAAACTGAAACCTAGACTCTACGGTTTATTATGGGAGACAAAAGACGGCGGTAAACCAGAAAAGTGTGCTGACGCTCTGTGGAACTACTTTGGAAAATTGTCTATGATTATGGATGAGGAAGCAATTGGTGGTTTACTCCAACCTCCGAGTGAGCCGCTAGAGCCAGAAAAGAAAAAAGTAAAAAAGAAGAAAACTGTAGCTGAAGGCGAACAGCAAAGTCCTAAAAGTGAGAAAAAGAAAAAAGTTAAATCTGAAAGCAAAGAGACCAAGAAATCTAAACCTGAGGTCAAACAGCCTGAAGTAAAGAAAAATCAACCCGGTATTAACACATTTTTAACTAAATTAAAATCAACATAGATTGAATACAGAATCAGTTAATGTAACCATTATTTATAATTACTACAGACGAGCAAGATGTTGAAAACATAGCATTAAGTATATCAGTGTATGTTGGAATGAAATAAGATTTAGTTTTATGTAATTTTATTAATGTAACTGTAAATGTGTTTTGCTCGCCATGGCTATTTTGCAGCAATAGTGTTGTGATGCACTTTATTGTATTTAAGGCCAAAAGCAGTGCTGCAGTCGTGCACATTTATCGTTGTGAAAAGTGGCCATGAGCGAATGCTACTGGAACTCAAACTACATGTTTTCAGAACACTAGAATCCCGGATCTCAGGGATTCTGGATGCATGTAGTCCGAGCCTTTAAATACTTTTATGTCACCCTAGGCCGTAAATGGAATTTTCTGCCCCCTACGCGAGGAGTAAATCTCACTTCCTGGCCAAGGCAAGACGTAAAACCTTAGACAAACCACGGGCGGTAATTCGTAAAGCCCCAGATCGCATATTAATGGCCCTCACCTTCGGTTCGTGCCACAAACCTGCGATCTGGGGCATTTACAAATTCACCGCCTTAGGTATGTAATGTACTATTAAGAATAATATATGTTACTACAGAATCAGACTTCCTCGCATACTATATATATATATATAACACGGCAGGTACGAACAAAGTTGTAAATAGCATTAATTTTATCCTAATTTCGTTTACATTATAATTATAGCATATTTTGAAATATACGGTAATTTCTATGTAAGTATTTTATTTTTCTGCGTTTCGTGCTTATGTTGTCCTCCACATAGCGAGAATGTCGGTAGAGCTACGAGAACATTGGTACTTAATTACAAACTAAGCACATTCAAACCGGCTTACAATTTGTCTCACCAAATACCTTTCATTCTAAAACTTGACCAGTTCAACGTGATCATGCTCCATGTTGCGGAATTTCATTGGAACTAATTTCTTACACTGGCAATAATTTTATGATAGGTTGTCATTGTTGTCAGTGTCGTTGTGGCGGTTTATTTAATTATCCTTGTTTTGAATATCCCATAAAAATCCGTTAAAATGGCTAACACTACGCGCAGCGGCGAGCGAAACCTCATAAATAATGTATACAAGAGTTTAATGGAAATAAAATGTTCGGGAAAGGAAACTATTTCGCTAAATAACATTACGAAATTAACATCTGAGCTGACAGGTAAACAATGAGTTGTCATTATAGTCTGGTTATTACCAATGGGTCATTTCATCGTTTGAGAGCGTATGGAGCGTAATAAAGTAAAGGTTTTACAAACGACTTCGGATGCAACTGGCATCTGGAACGCGATGGATAACTTTAGTAGAAAAAAATATACTGAGACATAAAATTACTTGCGATTGCAGTTGAAGTAAAAAATTATTAGATATTATGATAGGAAATTTTATATACCGCCCTTTCGTAGTTCAATGTAGATTTATGGTATTTATGCAAGTGAGGAAAAATCTGCTGTAAAAAAATATTTTCAGTTTTAAAAGTAAGACTTGTGGTCCTCGGCGTTCTTGATCAATGATATTGTGCCACGTGTACGCTTTATATAGGTGTATTCCGTAACCTGTATGCAAATAAAAATCTTTGAATCCGTAGCATGGACAAAATAATTTTTCAGCACCATTAGTTAAAATTACAGGAAATCAGATCATACAATTGATATGCAGGTGGAGAAGTTTGTGATTAAAGTTGGATCTGACAGCAGTGACAGCTTAGACTCCGGAAGTGATTGCAACCAGCTGAATTCTGGGTCTGAAGTCGATGACCCCATGGGCACCGAGTATTTGGATTCTGATTTTGATTACGGCGAATAAAAAACTAAGTCATAATACCAAGTTGCCAATTCACATTGTTCAGATTATACGAAATTGATACCATATAAAACAGAATAATAGTGCCCTCTTGACAATAATCACATTGAACTGGTCAAGCTTTAACTACAAGCTGACGCCTGACATCCAAGCGCGGCGGACGGCATACAAAGTAAGAGTGAGATAGGAATAGAATTTTGTGTGGCGGCACCAATTGGAAGTTGTGACAAATTGCTAAGTGTGCATAGGGCTTATCTAGAACAAGTTGGTGTGACAAATTGCATATTTTGAAATGTGCGTATGATTTGACACTTGACAACTAATTAGTATGTTCTCTATTATCCCTTCATCATCAATCACAATTGCACTGGTAACATTAGCGAGTATTTATTGCGCAAGTCACTGCATTGGTCAGTTTATCATATGTTTGACAGTTGTCACATCACAGGTCGGTCAACAAAAACTATTCTCTTGTCCGACGTTTTTTTACAGAAGTATTATTTAATTTTTAGGTAATATTTATTACAAAAGTAATGTGTTAAGATGGCTGGGTTAGGAGATTATTCTGGTTACAACAGGCCCTATGGTTTGGATCCGAACAGAGAGACCAATGACTTGTATGACTCCAGGTATCAGCAAATTTACGGGTATCATACACCTCTAACCGAAGAATATCAGGGCCCCCCTCTTGTTATGGATGATAATTCTGAAGAAGGTAATTTATTTTTGTATTCAAGAGACCCAATTAATTTTGTAACTTTTAATTTTAGAACAACAGTATAATTGCAGTTTATTTTTTAACTGTTTTGCGTGTTATTTTCGTATTAGACAAACGTATACCCACTCAACAAGAATATTCAGGCAATACATTTATGTTTAGTTCTACTCCAGGCTAGAATCTTCTATTTTTATTGCTAAATTTTGGTAGGCTTGTCATATGTTTTTTTTCTATTTATTTCAGACAATAATGCATATGTTACAACAGCGATTAGTGTCGCCAGTCTAATTACTGAGAATCTTCTCAGCCATCCATTCATAGTCTTGAGAAGGCAATGCCAGGTATGTGCCTAATTAAATTAATTAGCTAAATGGGTTCAGAGAAATACTGACATCTTGATAATGATAACAGTGCTAACATTATGAACTTTCTCTATCATGGTATGCCTGAACATACATACCTAGTTTATACCTGCGAGTGGCAAATCTCCAGTGATTGGCCTATGTCATATCTGACTATGATAGCGAATAAAGTTGACTGTCCATATGTTCGGCATTGTTGCGACAGGCACATCAAAGTTATCGGAATATAAAAGTAAATGTATTTTAAATCTGAATTGAATTGTAATAATTGTAATGGTATTTTATTGTGTTGAATGTTTATTTGTATTAATTAATTATAATGTTAAATGTATGAGTCATAGTTGCTTGAAATAAAAATCAATTTATTTATTTTATTTATTATTACTTAAGTAACTGGTACTAAATTTTAGTCCGTAAAACCAAAAAATGATGTTTGCCAAGGGTCTTCTCAACCCTAATATATGAATGCGACATAATTTATAAAAGGTCTTTTTTGTATCATACCGTACATAAAAGTTATTTCCTGTCTCCATTTTTCTACTTTTTCCCCTCTTATAAATAAATAAATATAAATTAGGGTACAATCTTACACAAATCTATCTTGTATAACATGTTCAAACATTTGTGGACTAGAAGTGCATAGCGGGTGTAGTATTTTATTTACATGTGTAAAACAATTTCACAATAATCTTCACCTTAAATATGTGGTAGTTTATTTTTTGCTAAAACTTATAATGTGTAATTCACAGGTTCACAATAATCTTCGCAACTGCCATATAGTTCCTTACACATTAATGCCGGTTGTGGTGCGGCTGCACAGGCGACAGGATGTAACAACATTATGGAAGGGCATCGGCTCAACTTGTATCGTCAAGGGCCTCAACTTGGCTGTTGAGGATGTTGTGGCTAAAGCAACAGGGTGGCCCAAGTCAGTAACTAATTATATTTTATTGTTTTAAATTGAGTGCCAAGGTTTCGTAGTGAAATGTTTGGAGCTGATTACATGTGTTCGTAGAGGAAATCGCCTAGAACAGCATAGCTCATCAGCATGACATTAGTTGCATTACAGGAAGGCAAGTGGGCGCGTTCCTATTGTTATGATGTTAAAGTCTAATTTCGTCAAATCCACTCCTTCATGAAATGCAAGAACTTTTCAAGACAGACACACAGATGACTTTTTTCTTTTTAACCCCCCGACACAAAGAGAGGGGTGTTATAAGTTTAACGTGTCTGTGTATCTGTCTGTGATATCGTAGCTCCCAAACGGATTCGAATGCGGTTTTTTTTGTGTCATAGATAATTTTAACCAGAGTGTTCTTAGCTATGTTTCAACAAAATAGGTTCAGCCGTTTTTGAGATATTGAACTTTGAAATTAAAATGTTGTGGGTTTATCAACTTTTCTAAGTTATAATGACAACATAGCTTGTGGAATATGAAGTGATTATTACATAACTTTTTATATTATTCCAGGGAAGTCGCAAAGTGCAATTCTGTTCTGCAATTCCTTCAGCATGTAACTCTGAAATGGTAAATATTCCTTTCCTATTTAATCGAAAATATATATTGTTCATTCCCAGTTAAATGCGCCTTGACGATGTCAATAAGGATGATTTCTAATTGTGTCTTTATAGAAATAGAATAGCGTCAAAGCGGGGACCTATTTCTTTCATCATCATCAGCGTCAGCGTTTCTATATACGTCCCACAGGCCTCCTCTCATGAATGAGAGGGAATGGGCAGTAGTCCCCACCCTGGCCCAGTGCGGATTGGGGACTTTCCATACCTCTTTGAATTTCTTCTCAGATGTATGCAGGTTTCCTGACGATGTTTTCCTCCACCGAAAAGCTAACGGTAAATATCAAATAATATTCCGTACATAAGTTCCGAAAAACTCATTGGTACGAGCTGGGATTCGACCTAGGACTGCCGTTTGACAGCCGCACGCCTGAACCACTATTAGGTCACAGTAGCTTACCTATTCTTTTAGAACATACGATCTTTAACTGCTTTTTAATGCTTATAATTTTAAAACTATTTTCCAGTATAAGTTTAGCCATCATCACACCATTCTACTCGGCAAGCTTAGTTGAGACGGTGCAGAGCGACATAGCCAGCGATAAGCCGGCACTCCTCGATGTGTTCCGAGAGGGGTTCCTTCGTATACTGGAGTGGGGGACGCCTAGCAGAGGCCGTATGCTGCCGATATGGGCTATAGTCATGCCCACAGCTGCTTTTGGGGTGACCAAGTATTTGGCTCAGTAAGTACATACATGACTTTTAAAATATTACAGCAATGTTTTTCAGAGTAGATCGCGGCCTGCGTATTGTATTGAATTAAATGTTAATGTTGACTACTTATCGCGCTATTACTCGTGCATGTAGTGTACAGTAAGTACCTTTGACATATGTTTGTGTCATTTTTTTCTTATTATAGTAAGCTGAAAATGTAAACATGTCTTAGTTGACTGTACATGAACTATAGGTAATATTATAAATGGGTAAAGTTTGTAGCTTTGTCAGATTGTATGAAGGGGTAATCTCCAAAGCTACTCACCAGATTTCAATAACTTTAGACGGAGTTATTATATAACACCACTTATACGAGTAGTAAGCTGTTCGATCTTAGGCAATCCTTTAATGTGAAAATCTTTATCTTTACTTTTCAGTATAACATTAAGAAGCATAACAGTCAGGATCCTGCGCTTCCAACAACGCCATCGCCACGAACTGAGCGACTCGTATAACATTCACTACCCGAAACAGTCCCAGAACCCTCTGATTGAGGACATCAACTTGAAGGCGAACATATTCTCCTTCATTACAATGGAGATTATGTTCTATCCTGTCGAGACAATCATACACAGACTTCATATACAGGTATTGTATATATATATAAAAAATATATACCTATTAGACGACAATTTTCGAGGGGCGACCACGGCCACGTGACTAGGTGGACTGCTGACCTGGTTAAGGTCGCGGGAGTCCGCTGGATGCGGATGGCGCAGCACCGATCACTTTGGCACTCTTTGGGAGGCCTTTGTCTAGCAGTGGACGTCTTTCAGCTGATATGATGATGATGAGACAAAGAACTCTCATGGGACAATAACACCTTCAAACTATCAAGTAAGGAATTCCACCTTCCCGCAAATTAAGCTGGATTCATACTTAGCTGACGTATCGTGTTGTGACGCGGAAGAATGATACCGGTTTCATACATTTAGTATGGTTAGATTCACACTCAGGGACGTATATCGTGGGGGTCCAAGGGGTTACGGGGGTACCCGCAAATAATGATTGTAAAAAAAAAAACTAGCGGCGAGGCGCCCCGAGCTACGTCGTTACACTCGTCGTCCCTAACACCCCCCTCCGCCCCTCCCCCATATTAAAGCTAGCTACGCCCTTGTTCACACTCATCTGATGCTCTCTGAGGCTCAGACGTCAAAGCGCATCAGGTCAGATAAGTATGAATTCGGCTTTACTGACGACATGTCATAGATTAGACTTCTAACGAGATGGCGCTGCACAAAGCTATACAGCTACATTCTGTTGTAACTTTTTGGATACTCAAAATCACAGAGGTTAATATAAATAAGTTACATATGTGATTAAGTCTCGTTTAGTAAAAAAATAATTTGAATGTAAACTACATGTACCTAGTAAATAGTTAGTCCGAACTCTAGCTGTAAAAAAGTGGCTTTAGCAAGTAATACCATGAAACTTGGCGAACTAGAATATTTGGAACTTTAAATAAAAATTAAAAATAATAACTTAAAATTATTATTTTTTTCAAGGGAACGAGGACAATAATCGACAACCTTGATACGGGTACCTCAGTGACGCCAATACTGACGGGGTATGAAGGCTTCATGGATTGCTACAACACCACCATAGCCAAGGAAGGCTTATCAGGGCTTTACAAAGGCTTTGGTGCTCTGGTCCTTCAGCTAGCAGCTCATTTGGCAATAATAAAATTGACAACTCTGGTTGTGTCAGAAGTGTCAAATCTGCTCAAGCCTGCCAAGTCTCCGACAAGTGAAGATTCAGCTCCTTCGCAACAAAAGTACTTGTTTAACTAGAGATTTTAGATAGATTCGGGATTTGTTTTAAGAGTAACGCGGGAATGTAATCTGCATGCAAATAATTGCATTTCTTGCAATTGAAGCAGAGTCAATAAACTTGATGTCAATCCATAATTACATGATTGAATTTTGCCTTTTACCTCAATTATATTATAGCGGTGTCAGGATGGTTCTCAAATGATCACATTCCCAAAATACTGTATTTGAAGAAATACCACATGAGCTATGGGGGCAATGTAAAATACATAGAAGATCTTACTAGATGCCATTTAGTATTTTAGACCTCAAAAAGGCCCTTTTTAGGGTTCCGTAGCCAAAATGGCAAAAACGGAACCCTTATAGTTTCGTCATGTCCGTCTGTCCGTCTGTCCGTCTGTCCGTATGTCACAGGCATTTTACTCGAAAACTATAAGGTGTATTTGAATAAAATTTTGAGGATAGGTGTATTTTGTTAGCCGCTACATAGTTTTGTAATTAAAATGACAAAAAAAAATTTTTTTCGGGGTGCACTCCATACATAAAACTAAAAGTCAAAAAAAAAAAAATCATTGTGACCCCCCGTGTGGCACATCAATCGATAGGCCTTTCAAAATAAATATAAGGTTTATTAGCATTTTTTTTGATTAAGTGAATATAGTCGGAGATAATCGCCCCGAAAGTCACTAAAATTCTGTCCCCCCCCCTCTAATTTTTGAAGGGTGTATTTTAAAAATATGAAAAAATTCATGGACATAGGGCTTATTAATTTCATTCACCGAAAATTGTTTTGAACAAGATCGGTTCAGAGGTTTTCGAGATATCGCTGAAAAACTGCCTTCCTCAAAGAAAAGGACGTAAGTGCCGTAAAATTTCTATGACGATACGACCTTTTTAGTAGGCACGGAACCCTTCGTTTTGCGTGGTCCGACACGCACTTGGCCGGTTTTTGTCAAATTATCCTGCTCTTCGTCAGATTCCCAATAGACGAGACGAATGAAATATTACATTATTCAGAATAATTTAAAACCTGATCCCTTTGACCGCTAAAGTCGGCATATTAGACAATCGACGCCACATTGTCTATTGCGGCCATTGAAAACCTTTACCATTTGGTACATTGCTTGGTGCCTGGATGTAACGTTTGTTTTCGAAAAAAAATCGTTTAAACGGTGCCTCAGGGCTCTCGTATGACGGGAATCTGATATAGCTAACATGTGGTAAATTAATATTGTGGTATTTTGAGAATGTGGTTCTGGGAATAAATACACTCTTGTCATGTTCAGAATGCGATAAGAAACTACGATATCATAAGTTTCGGCCAAAACGGGCCCAAACCGCAACTTCGGACGTACATTATGTTGTTTATCCCTTTGACTGACACATACAAATATCACTTTTCCTTATGAGATATTTATAAACCAGACTTACCGATCGATAGTTGTTCTTGGCAATGTGGGCATGACAACTCGAATAACTAGGCATTCATGGTGTTCAAAGGGTTATGAATTATGGGATTGCTTGAATATTATTGTAACCATTTGACTCCTATTGTCTAAGTTACTTGCAATTATCAACTCTAATAATAAATCAAGTGGGTGTGATTTACACTGTTGCTTTGTCTGATATATCAGACAATGTTGATTAACCTTTTAACCGCCATATCAGATTTATATCACATAAAATATCCAGCTCATTTTGCCGCAAGATAAAGTTTTGATTTACTTTTTTCATAGCGACATGCATATGCAAGTCCTACTTTGGGTGGTGGTGTACCTTCGTATCGGCGGCGACACGAGCATGCCCAATGAAAGGTTCTAAGCGGTTAAAGGATTAACCCCTCGTATGCTTATGCTTAGGCATGGATCCGTACAAAACATTTGAACCCATTGTTTTACATATCGTCATTTATATGATTGGACAATTTTGACATCCGCAAACGAGGGGTTAATGTTCTCAAGATGACAATTGTATGACACTTGTAAGATTTCAAACTTCCCAGCAAAAGCACAAACATTTCTCAAAAATCTATATTATATTATAATACCTATCAAAAAATTGTTATGTCCTATATTGGGTCATGTATAGTCAATGTTTGTTTTATGTTTTTCTACAGTAGATTGTTAAGTAAAGTGCTTATAGTTCAAAACTGTAAAAAAGTTTTAATCATGAAAACAACTTAAAACAAGAGATATAATAAACTATTTGTTGCTATTTTAAAATGTTCTTTATTTTATTCTAACTATGTGTTCAATAAATAATAATTGTAGTCTAGTGAGTTAAGACATATCTGCCCTTTAATAGCCTCCGCATAATGATCCTCTGGCCATTTGGTGTGGACATCCTTGCCTTCCAACCGTGCCGCCGGACTCGCTTCACTTCGTTGGGTCGCGGAAAATAACAGCGAACATTTGTTCTTATTGATTGCAATGAAAAGCTTTCTGGCTTGACTAAACTGTTGGTTGGGGTAACTACTACTTGTGTAATAGTGTGCAACCCTTGCCTCAGAAACCTGAAAACGTCAATTATTACAATCACTAATGGTTTATTATCTATACTTATTCATAGTTTTATATAATTCAGTGATATTGAAACCTGGAATTACAAATCTTAAAAGAATTTGGTTATGTTTACAGTACTTACCGTAAAGGTTGTAGAACCGCTGCCATCAATCCCGACATTTTTCAGTAGACTGGATTAACTTCGAAAATTAACATTCAATTTATTTCGGCTGTGGTGTGTAATTTAAATTTAATGATGTATTGAATGACAAAGAGTATAATATAATCACTTGTTGATAGAGGCATAAATAGATAGATAGCGTATGCCCGAAAGGGACGATGGTAATTGGTAAATTAAGCTTAGCTTACTAAATTGAGCAGTATCAAAAGACTAAATCATTCTTGACGTCTAATGTCGTTTATAATTTAGTCATGTTATATTTGACAACTAATGGCGGCCATGGACCTATGTTTCTCAGGACAAGCTATGGTAATAATAATACCACGTCCTAGCGAGATGGTAGCATACGTGTGAAAGAAAGGGATATATCATTCGTTGTCCTTGTCATAGTTCCACTTTTTTTTATTTGCCAAACTGATTTAGTATGAAGTTGTGGCAAAAAAAAACCATTACGCGCCCAAATTAAGTAGGTTATTTATGGTAAGCCATCAGCCATTTTAAGACCAGTTCTTAATTTAGCTGCATAGAAGCCTTTCCGTCCCTCATTGTGGCATCACGTATACCTTGTCCTGAGGGCCTACCGCGAAACGATATTCGTTTTCGTTCGTGTATCTCCGTCTCTGTCGCACTTGCTAGTTCGAGCGACAAAGAGGGAGATACACGAACGAAAACGAATATCGTTTCGCGGTAGGCCCTCTGCACGGCTATCACAAGACGGCGCGCGAGCTCTCTCGATTTTTCTCGCACTATCCGTCTCTTATTAGAAAACTTAGAAAGAGAGGTATGGTGCGAGAAAAATCGAGAGAGCTCGCGCGCCGTCTTGTGATAGCCGTGCCATGTGTGTTTTATCGTCACGTTTTACGGTGAAAATCACTGAAAAAGTACTGAGACGTCACCTAAAACATAACGATAAAACGTATCGTGCTAGCTGGGCTGAGTATCATAGGTCCATGCGGCCAATACATGATGATTGGTCAGAGGCGGCCAAATACACGGTGAGTAATACTGACAATGCACCTCAGATATAGGTCTGTCTCACTCTATAAAATCCGATAGAGTGAGACAGCTATAGGTGGATTGTCAGTATTACTCACCGTGTATTGGCCGCCTATCATTATAAATATTATTTGACTGGCAACATTGCTTCACCATTTGAGCTGTGATATAAAACGTTGACTGTTCAATAGTCGATCAAGCAGTGCGTATTAAAATGAAAAATCGGTATACTAAGTTAGGTACATGATTACATCCTTACCGTCAGTGTCGATTCGATATGAAAAATGGCGGACCAAAATAACAAGGGCGCTAAAAGATTATTTTCGTAAATTGTGATTGAATCGCTGAGCCAATGACTGATTGATATTTTATAATATCATAGATTTGTTACGTGCATACTTTAACATAGCAAGCTTTTCAAATGTATTAAATGTAAGTATTTTCAATACACAAGTCATGACTTGTAAACATAATGCGAGCTAATGTCCATTTATTGTTTTTTATTTAATTCCGCATTGTTATAATCTTGTTACGCTTTACAGATTTAATATGTCGGCTATAAAAGTGAACTTCGAGATCGGACACGATACGTCACTGCGTACGAAAAAGACTCCAGAGGGGTTCACTCATGACTGGGAGGTTTTCGTACGAGGGCAGGAGGGAGCAGAAATCAGCCACTTTGTAGACAAAGTGGTTTTTCATCTGCACGAAACCTTCCAGAGACCTAAGAGAGGTAAGATATTTTCATTCTTAAGAGATCTATTTGATGATTACCAGATGACCATTTAATCATTTGTAATCAGTGGTGATGAATAGATTCCGCGATTTCCACTTCTTACTTTGCATGTAAATAGAAAAATCACAATTGACCAATTCTTGCGGGCTGTATATTTTGCTTCAAGCCACCCAAAGGCCTCACCTATTGTTTTACATCTCAAAGTCATAATTTGATTGGATTGGGATCGGAACCGGTTTTTTCAAAAATCCCCGAAGTAGTCTAATAGTTTGAATTATTTTAGGCTCTTAATGTAGGACTCATATCATGTATTTAGGTAACATTTTCGTATTATTAGACTGCCCGATCAAAAATGATATCATAAACAAAATAATGTATTAATACCGGTATTTTTGTATGGTGGAAATACCGGTACCCAATCTCTGGATTGTACAAATTTGACATCCGCATATGAATGGAATTTCATGGCTATATTTTCTTGTATGGTGGGTGGCTAGAAGCTATAGGTATGATAATAAAGAGTACCTAATCCTATATTATTATTACTATTATTAGCAAACAAACGTTTGATACTTAAAGTGATTAAATCTTTTTTTTTTTTTTATAGTTGTCAAGGAACATCCATATTCTGTAAAAGAATCTGGATATGCAGGTTTCATTATTGTAATTGACATATATCTGAAGAATAAAGATGATCCTAAAAAGATAACATTCAATTATGATTTGAATCTAGCTCAAGGTGGATTTCTAAAGGACAGGTATGTTTTTCAAAACCCAAGTGATGAATTCAGAAAGAAGCTTTTGAAAGGGGGTGGAATACCCATTTCTAATAATGTATTTTATACTAACCCAGACCAGGAAAACAGGAGTCGAGACTCATTCCCAAGTGAGAAGATCAGTAAAACAAAACTATCTTCAGAGAATGTTAAGAAACACAAATCTAAAGAGCACAAAGATGAAATACCACACAGGACCAGTAGTTTTGAAAACCTATTTGGTCCCCCCATTCAAAAGCCTCCTAAAGTTTCACCAGATCCTAAAAAACTTGAAAAGACCAGCACTGCCATTAAGCCTGACAAAAAGGAAAAAGATAAAAGCAGTTCTGATAAAAAGTCCAAGTATGAAAATAAAGAACTTAAACCAGAAAAGGCCAAATTGAAAGAAGAAAAAGAGAAACCTCGCATAGATAAACTTAAAAGTCATAGCAAAGAACCTGAGAGGTCTAAAGAAAAGAGCAAAAAAAGACCAAGTGAAAGGCCACCATCTCCAGAACCACCTAAGAAAAAACTTGGAATAAGCCCCAGCAGAAAGGTAGCTAGTCCTCCACCACGCTCCAGCAGCGCCTCCAGCGTCAAGGAGGAAACATACAAGCCATCCAAACACAGCACAGAAGCTATTGAGCATAAGAAACAGAGAATTGATGAAAAACAGATTAAACCGGAGGAAGTGAAACCAGACAAAGATCTCAAAGAAAAAAAGAAAAAAGAGAAGAAAAGTCATGATAAAGATAAAGAGAGAAAAGAAAAGAAAGAGCATAAGAAAGAAAGTCACAAGACTAAAGAAACTCCTAAAGAAATTGTCAAGGAAATACCTAAACCTAGAGAAACTCCGAAAGAAAAAGAAATTATCAAAGAACCCATTCGAGAAAAACCTCCAAAACCAGAAAAACCTATCAATAAGTTTTCAATTGAAAACCTTAGAAAAAGCCCTCCACCTGAAATCGAGGATCGGCCTCCTGAAATTCAACACAAATCAAAAGAGAGAGGTGACTCTGAGAGAAAACACAAACACAAGAAAAAAGATAAAAAAAGAGATGAATCTAAAGAAAAACACAAAGAATCAAGTAAAGAGAAAAAACACAAGCATGATAAAAATCGAGAATTACCGCCCGAAAAACAAGAGGTTATTGAGCGTCGGGAAACGCCTACATTCAAAGAGAGACCTCTACCAGAACCAGCTTCGCCGATATCACTAGACACAGCATCACAGTGCAGCTCAAAGAGTGGTCTAGCAAAGATGTCTCACATTGGTGCTGAGGATGCTAATAGCAGTCATTCAGACTCTGAAAGTTCTATAATTGCTGATGAAGAAGATACTAAAAAGGCAGAGATTGCGTCACCGGTACGCAAGCGTCCACCATCTCCAGACCCTGAACCTGAGTTAGAGCCAGAGTTTCAGGTTCAGCCGGAACCTGAAGCTGATCCGGAGCCCACAGTGGAACCCCCAACACCACATAACACAATAAAAGTAAAGAAACACAAAGACAAGAAAGAAAAGAGGGAAGAGAAGCGACGCAAACGAAAAGCCAATGAGGAAGAAGATCTAGAAGGGAGAAAACTCTCCAAAAATGATACCGCGCCAAACGAGGAGCATGGTGAGAGCAGCGGCTCTATGTCCATAGAAACTAAAGTTCAGGACAACGGGGTATCCAGCAGTTTAGGAGAAGACGCGGAGCCTGGAGACCTGTCCCCAGACTATATGTCGCAATTGAAGGGCTTGCAAAAAAGGATCATGATGATAAAAAACAATGAAGACCTTGAAAGGGTTGTGAATCTAATAGCCGAGACCGGGAGGTACGAAGTCACAACCCAAACGTTTGACTTTGATTTGTGCCTATTAGACCGTTCTACGGTCATGCAGCTTATTCAACTCGTCGGATGCTAGTTCCGACATTTTCGATCTTATGTCATTGTAAATAGTGGCTATAGTAGTAGATAGTTTGATTTGTACAGTTGTTAAAGTTATTTGCCAGCGGGCATGCGCGAGAATGTGAATTGAAAATTAAGAAAACCTCATAAATATTTTAATTAAAATCATCACACTCAGTCACTTGAGTTACGAGTGCAATACTGTATAGGTACCTTTATAAAGATATAAGACTGTTGAAAGATTGTATAAAGCAGTAATGCACTTTTTGTGCGTTGTTGTATTTATTCATTATTATAAGTTAACGAACTCAGAGGTTTTAACTAAGTATGTTAATATTTTGTCATTATAAGGTTAGATGTATTTGTTTTTGTGAGGCCTTTCTACAAACATCAAAATTATGAACTTGCGATGAACTAATCATGATCTAGCTAGTGTATAGTGGATGAATATTTATGATTTGCATTTTAACTTCACGTGGTTATGTTTGTGCACATTATTAATTTTAATTTCATTTGTCTCTGTATTTAATAAAATATAAAATGTCAGCATTGATTTTGCATTACTTAGGTTACTATTGTAATTACTAAAAGTTCAAACGATTGAATGTAAAAGTAAACTCATTGCACTTCCGAAATCGTCAAAACTCTCTGATAGTTATTGCTCATTGGCTCGAGTTTTGTAAACTGAGCCTTTAAGCTGTTGTACATTATGTTTGTTACATAACTTATTTTTTAATTTATCTAGTATTTTAGGAATATATTAAAGAGTGTATACATATTATTGGTTTTATTCGTAAAATTCCTGCCAGATCGACCGATTCTTTCCGGAATAAGAGAAAGCTAGATCCTTTTGCCTTAAAATTGGAATAAAAATGCGATATTAAATTACCATGTCCATTAGCATGGACCTATGATACTCAGGACAAGCTACACGCGATGCCACGATGAGGGACGGAAAAGCTTCTATGCAGCTAAATTAAGAACTGGTCTTAAAATGGCTGATGGCTTACCATAAACAACCTACTTAATTTGGGCGGGTAAGTAGTGGTTTATAAAAAAAAACCGACCAAGTGCGTGTCGGACCACGCAAAACGAAGGGTTCCGTGCCTATTAAAAAGGTCGTATCGTCACAGAAATTTTACGGCACTTACGTCCTTTTCTTTGAGGAAGGCAGTTTTTCAGCAATATCTCGAAAACCTCTGAACCGATCTTGTTCAAAACAATTTTCGGTGAATGAAATTAATAAGGCCTATGTCCATGAATTTTTTCATATTTTTAAAATACACCGTTCAAAAATTAGAGGGGGGGGGGGAGGGGGGACAGAATTTTAGTGAGTTTTGGGGCGATTATCTCCGACCCTTATTAAGTGTAATCAAAAAAAAATGCTAAGAAACCTTATATTTACTTTGAAAGGCCTATCGATTGATGTGCCACTTTTTTTTTTGACTTTTAGTTTTATGTATGGAGTGCACCCTAAACATTTTTTTTTTGTCATTTCATTTACAAAACTATGTAGAGGCTAACAAAATATACCTATCCTCAAAATTTTATTCAAATACACCTTATAGTTTTCGAGTAAAATGCCTGTGACATACGGACATGACGAAACTATAAGGGTTCCGTTTTTGCCATTTTGGCTACGGAACCCTAAAAAGTGGAACTATGACAACAAATGATATTTCCCTTTCTGTCACACCTATTGAAATTTGTATGTTACCATCTCGCTCGGACGTGGTATTATTATTACCATAGCTTGTCCTGAGTATCATAGGTCCATGACCGTTAGTGAAATGGCTTGTGTAATAAATTGAGTAAAATAGTGAGGTAAGGCAAAGCGATATCGCGGAATGTAGTCATCTCGCTCATATTTAGTGCAGCCCAAGTGGGGATGTACCTCCACTTTACAGAAGTGACACCACTGCGTGCTCTATAGGCATGTATGTAGGGTTGCTGGAGCGTATAAGGCCGCCTGAGCACCCGAGGATGCGCTGTTGAGTGGGTCGCTCAATCTCATTCATCTCTAAGAAGGGTTGGCAACGCGCTTAGACTTACAAACACCTGCACTCATGCGTCTATAAGCTTCGGTGTCCGTTTACAATCAGGCAGGTCGAATGCTTGATCGTTAAAAAAAAATAAGATTTACAAACACATGTGTAGGTATTGTGCAATTCAATCTTATTGCGATCTGCCCTTCCAGCATAACTTAACTCTACTCCACTCGCGCGCGTGATAGACTATCCGTCACTTTTTAACAGCATTAATAAGAAAGTGACGGACAGTCTATCTCGCGCGCGAGTAGAGTCGAGAGTCAAGGTATGCTAACAGGGCTAATTGATTAACTCTTCCTGCACACTATAAGGAACAAATTAAAATCCGGGATATAATGAACGAAACATTTATTGAAACGAATGTGTCAATAATAGTATATCTTATAAAATCAGTACATAATAAACCAAATAAAACAATTAAAATCAGAACATGGATATGACTTCATGAAAATGATCTGACTAATGAGAATTCCCCAACAGTATGAGATGACATGATATAAATGAAAATGAATGATTTGACAACGGTAATTCTACAATGATAAAAATGCATTACGCTATGCTATTACGATTTCTATAAATCTTTCAACTTAAATTTAACCATAGATAACATTGAACCATCATTATCATAGATCGATGGATTCCCTCATCGCAGCGCAGCGCTGGATTCGAGTGTATTCAGCCAAGTCCGGAACGCGACAGAAACGAGTTCATCTTTTCTTGCCGCTCTTGTTTATGGTCTGCCGCCATTTTGAGTAGAAATCGCCGATGTGTTGGACGGTTATGCCGGCGGATTGGGCCGCGCCTGTTATGCTGAATTCTTTGTACTCGGGGTCTGTTCCAGGTGGGTTTCCTACGAGCAGAATGAGGAGAGGGCTGGACTTCCCGTGGCGGTCGGGCTCCCCCTGTCCGCCTTGCTTCTCGTCGGCCGTGAGGTGGTGGCAGAACTCGAGGATTTGTATGAAGTTGTTGACGTGTGGAGGCGCCTTTGAATAATAAAAAAAACATTATTGATATTTATTTATAAACAGTCCCTGGGCGACCGAGCTCTGCTATTTCAGCAGTTTCCAAGAACCTGATTGCAAATATATGTATAAAATATATTAAACGAGCAATATATATATATATATATAAATATTGCTCGTTTAATAGTATTCTGTATCCTAAACACAGATTACAGAAAAAGACAGATACGTCCAAATAAATTGAACGTATTCTGTATATCCGATCTCTTCTCACTTTTGGACTTAGCAAAGAGTAAGGAAGGAATAGAACCATGTTATCTGTCAGGTACGTATACGTTATACGTCATTGTCTCCGCTTTCACGCTCGCACGATGTATCTCGCTCTCTCGCTCGCTCGAGATTTAGTGCAGCGAAAGATATTGTTTTACAAGTTATCGACATCAATATTTACTGTTCATATATTCGTAATCTGCGCCATTCGTAAATATATTGTATCTCCGTACAATACAAAATGTCATTTATTACCATTACCATACCAAATTAAAAACCATTAACCCTTTACCTAACTACCTACGTTTTGTTTCTGAGACACAACTATATTCATACGTGGGGTTTAGACAGCTACTTGATTCGGACTTTAAACACAAAATAATTAAGTGGCGGGGGGGGGCTGACCCTACTAAAATTAGATTTAACCCCCCCCCCCCCCCAGCCAGCGGATTTTGAAAGAATAGAAGCTCACCTTCTTGGGATACTTGAGCAGCGGCAGCGGGCGCGCCTGGCCGGGCCGCTGCGCGCGCAGGAAGCGCGAGCCGCTGCGCAGCGCCGCCTCCAGCCAGCGGATGTTGAAAGAATAGAAGCTCACCTTCTTGGGATACTTGAGCAGCGGCAGCGGGCGCGCCTGGCCGGGCCGCTGCGCGCGCAGGAAGCGCGAGCCGCTGCGCAGCGCCGCCTCCAGCCAGCGGATGTTGACAGAATAGAAGCTCACCTTCTTGGGATACTTGAGCAGCGGCAGCGGGCGCGCCTGGCCGGGCCGCTGCGCGCGCAGGAAGCGCGAGCCGCTGCGCAGCGCCGCCTCCAGCCAGCGGATGTTGAAAGAATAGAAGCTCACCTTCTTGGGATACTTGAGCAGCGGCAGCGGGCGCGCCTGGCCGGGCCGCTGCGCGCGCAGGAAGCGCGAGCCGCTGCGCAGCGCCGCCTCCAGCCAGCGGATGTTGAAAGAATAGAAGCTCACCTTCTTGGGATACTTGAGCAGCGGCAGCGGGCGCGCCTGGCCGGGCCGCTGCGCGCGCAGGAAGCGCGAGCCGCTGCGCAGCGCCGCCTCCAGCCAGCGGATGTTGAAAGAATAGAAGCTCACCTTCTTGGGATACTTGAGCAGCGGCAGCGGGCGCGCCTGGCCGGGCCGCTGCGCGCGCAGGAAGCGCGAGCCGCTGCGCAGCGCCGCCTCCAGCCAGCGGATGTTGAAAGAATAGAAGCTCACCTTCTTGGGATACTTGAGCAGCGGCAGCGGGCGCGCCTGGCCGGGCCGCTGCGCGCGCAGGAAGCGCGAGCCGCTGCGCAGCGCCGCCTCCAGCCAGCGGATGTTGAAAGAATAGAAGCTCACCTTCTTGGGATACTTGAGCAGCGGCAGCGGGCGCGCCTGGCCGGGCCGCTGCGCGCGCAGGAAGCGCGAGCCGCTGCGCAGCGCCGCCTCCAGCCAGCGGATGTTGAAAGAATAGAAGCTCACCTTCTTGGGATACTTGAGCAGCGGCAGCGGGCGCGCCTGGCCGGGCCGCTGCGCGCGCAGGAAGCGCGAGCCGCTGCGCAGCGCCGCCTCCAGCCAGCGGATGTTGAAAGAATAGAAGCTCACCTTCTTGGGATACTTGAGCAGCGGCAGCGGGCGCGCCTGGCCGGGCCGCTGCGCGCGCAGGAAGCGCGAGCCGCTGCGCAGCGCCGCCTCCAGCCAGCGGATGTTGAAAGAATAGAAGCTCACCTTCTTGGGATACTTGAGCAGCGGCAGCGGGCGCGCCTGGCCGGGCCGCTGCGCGCGCAGGAAGCGCGAGCCGCTGCGCAGCGCCGCCTCCAGCCAGCGGATGTTGAAAGAATAGAAGCTCACCTTCTTGGGATACTTGAGCAGCGGCAGCGGGCGCGCCTGGCCGGGCCGCTGCGCGCGCAGGAAGCGCGAGCCGCTGCGCAGCGCCGCCTCCAGCCAGCGGATGTTGAAAGAATAGAAGCTCACCTTCTTGGGATACTTGAGCAGCGGCAGCGGGCGCGCCTGGCCGGGCCGCTGCGCGCGCAGGAAGCGCGAGCCGCTGCGCAGCGCCGCCTCCAGCCAGCGGATGTTGAAAGAATAGAAGCTCACCTTCTTGGGATACTTGAGCAGCGGCAGCGGGCGCGCCTGGCCGGGCCGCTGCGCGCGCAGGAAGCGCGAGCCGCTGCGCAGCGCCGCCTCCAGCCAGCGGATGTTGAAAGAATAGAAGCTCACCTTCTTGGGATACTTGAGCAGCGGCAGCGGGCGCGCCTGGCCGGGCCGCTGCGCGCGCAGGAAGCGCGAGCCGCTGCGCAGCGCCGCCTCCAGCCAGCGGATGTTGAAAGAATAGAAGCTCACCTTCTTGGGATACTTGAGCAGCGGCAGCGGGCGCGCCTGGCCGGGCCGCTGCGCGCGCAGGAAGCGCGAGCCGCTGCGCAGCGCCGCCTCCAGCCAGCGGATGTTGAAAGAATAGAAGCTCACCTTCTTGGGATACTTGAGCAGCGGCAGCGGGCGCGCCTGGCCGGGCCGCTGCGCGCGCAGGAAGCGCGAGCCGCTGCGCAGCGCCGCCTCCAGCCAGCGGATGTTGAAAGAATAGAAGCTCACCTTCTTGGGATACTTGAGCAGCGGCAGCGGGCGCGCCTGGCCGGGCCGCTGCGCGCGCAGGAAGCGCGAGCCGCTGCGCAGCGCCGCCTCCAGCCAGCGGATGTTGAAAGAATAGAAGCTCACCTTCTTGGGATACTTGAGCAGCGGCAGCGGGCGCGCCTGGCCGGGCCGCTGCGCGCGCAGGAAGCGCGAGCCGCTGCGCAGCGCCGCCTCCAGCCAGCGGATGTTGAAAGAATAGAAGCTCACCTTCTTGGGATACTTGAGCAGCGGCAGCGGGCGCGCCTGGCCGGGCCGCTGCGCGCGCAGGAAGCGCGAGCCGCTGCGCAGCGCCGCCTCCAGCCAGCGGATGTTGAAAGAATAGAAGCTCACCTTCTTGGGATACTTGAGCAGCGGCAGCGGGCGCGCCTGGCCGGGCCGCTGCGCGCGCAGGAAGCGCGAGCCGCTGCGCAGCGCCGCCTCCAGCCAGCGGATGTTGAAAGAATAGAAGCTCACCTTCTTGGGATACTTGAGCAGCGGCAGCGGGCGCGCCTGGCCGGGCCGCTGCGCGCGCAGGAAGCGCGAGCCACTGCGCAGCGCCGCCTCCAGCCAGCGGATGTTGAAAGAATAGAAGCTCACCTTCTTGGGATACTTGAGCAGCGGCAGCGGGCGCGCCTGGCCGGGCCGCTGCGCGCGCAGGAAGCGCGAGCCGCTGCGCAGCGCCGCCTCCAGCCAGCGGATGTTGAAAGAATAGAAGCTCACCTTCTTGGGATACTTGAGCAGCGGCAGCGGGCGCGCCTGGCCGGGCCGCTGCGCGCGCAGGAAGCGCGAGCCGCTGCGCAGCGCCGCCTCCAGCCAGCGGATGTTGAAAGAATAGAAGCTCACCTTCTTGGGATACTTGAGCAGCGGCAGCGGGCGCGCCTGGCCGGGCCGCTGCGCGCGCAGGAAGCGCGAGCCGCTGCGCAGCGCCGCCTCCAGCCAGCGGATGTTGAAAGAATAGAAGCTCACCTTCTTGGGATACTTGAGCAGCGGCAGCGGGCGCGCCTGGCCGGGCCGCTGCGCGCGCAGGAAGCGCGAGCCGCTGCGCAGCGCCGCCTCCAGCCAGCGGATGTTGAAAGAATAGAAGCTCACCTTCTTGGGATACTTGAGCAGCGGCAGCGGGCGCGCCTGGCCGGGCCGCTGCGCGCGCAGGAAGCGCGAGCCGCTGCGCAGCGCCGCCTCCAGCCAGCGGATGTTGAAAGAATAGAAGCTCACCTTCTTGGGATACTTGAGCAGCGGCAGCGGGCGCGCCTGGCCGGGCCGCTGCGCGCGCAGGAAGCGCGAGCCGCTGCGCAGCGCCGCCTCCAGCCAGCGGATGTTGAAAGAATAGAAGCTCACCTTCTTGGGATACTTGAGCAGCGGCAGCGGGCGCGCCTGGCCGGGCCGCTGCGCGCGCAGGAAGCGCGAGCCGCTGCGCAGCGCCGCCTCCAGCCAGCGGATGTTGAAAGAATAGAAGCTCACCTTCTTGGGATACTTGAGCAGCGGCAGCGGGCGCGCCTGGCCGGGCCGCTGCGCGCGCAGGAAGCGCGAGCCGCTGCGCAGCGCCGCCTCCAGCCAGCGGATGTTGAAAGAATAGAAGCTCACCTTCTTGGGATACTTGAGCAGCGGCAGCGGGCGCGCCTGGCCGGGCCGCTGCGCGCGCAGGAAGCGCGAGCCGCTGCGCAGCGCCGCCTCCAGCCAGCGGATGTTGAAAGAATAGAAGCTCACCTTCTTGGGATACTTGAGCAGCGGCAGCGGGCGCGCCTGGCCGGGCCGCTGCGCGCGCAGGAAGCGCGAGCCGCTGCGCAGCGCCGCCTCCAGCCAGCGGATGTTGAAAGAATAGAAGCTCACCTTCTTGGGATACTTGAGCAGCGGCAGCGGGCGCGCCTGGCCGGGCCGCTGCGCGCGCAGGAAGCGCGAGCCGCTGCGCAGCGCCGCCTCCAGCCAGCGGATGGCGTCGCGCGCGCCGTGGAGCGTGCGCTTCAGCGAGTCCAGCTCTTGCACCACTGCAATACGGATGATCACACCAAATAAAATCGTTTTCTCAAAAAAAGGATTAAAACGGAGAAAAAAGTAACAAGAGACGATAGCCGTGTCCACACCCGCGCGGCTCGCCCGAGCGTGTGGCAGGGCTCGGGCGAGCGTGCGTCTGGTGTGGACATGCCTGCGGCGAGGTCAGCTCGGTCTTGCATACCTCCCGCGAATTGTCATGGCTGTTTTGTGATTATTTATTAGCTGGACACGGCATGACACGGCTAATAAATAATCACAAAGTTAAGTGTCCAAAGTTTTAAGTGGGGGCACGCACCTTCACAGGAAACGATTGTCATTTACTATGACACTCGAGACCCGTGACGTCACGGGTCTCAAACGCTTTCTCTCTCCATCAAGCAATATTAAAACGGCTACATCTTCGTAATTAACCGGGCGGAGATGCAAGTACAATGCGGCCGCGTCTAATGCTAGGGCTGCGCTCTAGCTCCAGCACCTGAAGCCATACTGACCCAAGCAGCGATGGAGGTGTGAACCGCCCTAGTGAACAAACATGTACTAACCAATTGTAGGCACTAGGAGCACGAAGGAGCGCGCCTTAAGCAGCTGTTTGACTCGGCGGAGATGCAAGTTCAATGGCGTCGCGTCCAAAGCCAGGGCTGCACTCTAGCTCCAGCACCTGAAGCCATACTGACCCAAGCGATGGAGGTGTGAACCGCCCTAGTGAACAAACATGTACTGACCAATTGTAGGCACTAGGAGCACGAAGGAGCGCGCCTTAAGCAGCTGTTTGACTCGGCGGAGATGCAAGTACAATGCGGTCGCGTCCAATGCTAGGGCTGCGCTCTAGCTCCAGCACCTGAAGCTATACTGACCCAAGCAGCGATGGAGGTGTGAACCGCCCTAGTGAACAAACATGTACTGACCAATTGTAGGCACTAGGAGCACGAAGGAGCGCGCCTTAAGCAGCTGTTTGACTCGGCGGAGATGCAAGTTTAATGGCGTCGTGTCCAAAGCCAGGGCTGCACTCTAGCTCCAGCACCTGAAGCCATACTGACCCAAGCGATGGAGGTGCGAACCGCCCTAGTGAACAAACATGTACTGACCAATTGTAGGCACTAGGAGCACGAAGGAGCGCGCCTTCAGCAGCTGTTTGACGCGGCGCAGGTGCGAGTGCAGCGCGGCCGCGTCCAGCGCCAGCAGCGCGGGCGCGGCCGGGCTGCGCTCCAGCTCGCGGACCTGCGCGGTCAGCCACAGCCGCCCCAACCGACGGAGAAGGCCTGAACTGCCCTCCTACAAAATATTTGTACACTTGTAACCGGAATCGAAAATAATGGTCCCCCGAGTTGGTTATTCATCGTCCTAATGCATTTTGGTCGAAAGTATCACTTTAATGCAACTAATGCAAGTATATTTTTAGACTGTTCTTAGGGTTCATGCGCCCTCCGATCTCTTGGTCTCACGTAAGCACACCACTGCCGTCGCGGCTAACTCAGAATCCTTAAAGTAGTACTATAAAGCTGTAATTTTGCAGGCGTTTTCTGGGTGTGCGTGATCTTTGGCCATTCTAATCTCTTTCCATCAGGTTAGACCAGTGTCAAACGTAAAGGCATGCAAGAATATATTGCTCTTGTTAATAATCCTTGGTCTAATAGTAATGAGCGAGCCATATACAAGCTCATCAGAGAAAATTGTAAGGGTCGCCCTTGGATATGACAAGGAGGACTATTATATACTAATATTAGGGTACTTACCAAAGGTGTTTTTGAATTGTGCCACTCCCTATTCTTTTTGTGATTTACTTTAGTGTTTAAGTTTGGAGGTGAAGTCTTTTTAAAATAAAATATTTTCATGGATCTGTTGAACCTTATTCTGGGCACAATTTTTGCAATTTCATTTCCGAAATCAATAAAATTCAGGATTCTTATTACGTTTTCTTCATAGACGGATGGTTTGTATTTGTCTAAAATTTGCCATTCAGCAGCATCTTTATCAAATTTGCATATGTTAGTGCCCCGTAAGTTGAGGTCTTCAGGCAGTGGGATCTTTTTATACTCCAATTTCAACTTCCTAGCAATATGTTTGGCATAATCCAAGATTTTCAACTTGCTGGGGCCTTCATTGCTTTTGGGGTAAAAGTAAAATGTGAAAATATTTAACAGATCAACAACACATTGGAAGAGTGATTCACCACTGTCTCCACAGGATAAAATCAGCTCTTTTTCGGAGAGAGACCAATCTAGTAGAAGTTTGATGCTTGGCAGAAAGTTATCACCCATTAAAAAGTCCTGAATTTCTTCTTCTTTCAGTACTTTTTCATGATTTTTAGTTTCTTTGGTCTTTCCAGTGTGGTGCTCTGTACCATTTACTTTAGTAATCAGACCAGCATTGTCATCTTCTGGAAGTTTAACTGATTTTTCCACATCTCCATTCTGTTCTATGGGTTCTTCTCCATCAAAATAATTGCATATGGATTCCTCACTCCCCGAATCATCATCAGATTTATATGTTGAATCTGACACATCAATATCATCTACATCATCATCATCATCAGAGCAAGCATCATCCGAAGTGACGCCACTACTTACAGAATCTGCATCACTCAAATCTGAGCTCCCTGAAGAAGCTGCACGTCTTCTACGTCGGCGTTTAGTCACTGTCTTTTTCGTGTTTGCTTTACTATCACCATTTTCTATCTTCTCATTATCATCATCCATGACTTCTTTTGCATCTTCTATTTCAGTTTGTGGAGGTGTTAACTCCTTTTCCGTGTTAGTGGCATCAAACAATTCAGTTTCATTTGTAGTATCAATTTGCCCATCAGCTTTTACCTCAACATCATCTACTGATACAGATCTGACTCTATACCTTCTTGCAGGGTTTTTAAAACCTAATTCTTCCAATTGCTTGAGTAGTTTCTGTAACAGCTGAGATAACAATGCTAGAGTGAATGCTTTCCCTGCAAATGCTTTTTGTTCATCCAGTTCCATCATTTTTGATACAGTAAACAAGCAAATCTGAACAATTTTATGAACAAGATTGCCATTTAAATATGATGGATTAGTGTTTTCTTCTTCCACTGCCTGTGCATACTCAGTATAATTTTTATTCATGTCAGGGAATGGTGATTTCACAAATTCCATAGCAATTCTCAGTTCTTGAGCTATCCTATTGCACCTCTGCGGCACATTGGTGTCATTTTTGCTAAAGTACCAAATGTCAATTAGTGACAAGAAGTTAGCAACTGTATTTTGAATGTGTTCAGCCTGGGTGTAGGTTTCATCATCATTTAATGATTCACAATACTGTGTTTGTTTTTCTAGAATCTTTACCAAGTTTCCAGTAGCTCCTTCGAAAGGTGTAGTGCAGCTCAGACAATGAATGTAATAACACACTGAATCCAAGTTGTAATTTTTATCCAGATATAGATTGCCTAGTTGGTTAAATGGCATTCCGGAGCACATGTCAATATGGGCTGCTTGGAGGTAATACCGAGCTGCTGTTGAAGGCTCAAAGTTGTGGAATATCTCAACCTGATACCGGCTTAAATCACCCAGGTAGATCAAGCATTGGTATACCACATAGCGCCCAAACTGCACCTCTTCTTCACTCTTTGCTTCACCGACATCCTCTTTGTCACCATCCTCCACCATAAGCTCATAATCCAAATCACCAGGTAGAATTTTCAGCGTACATTGCATCATGTTTAAGATGTGATGAAAATGTCCTATCCCACACACAATGTGAGTAAACAGGTAGTTATCAATGGCAGTATCGGCGTCCTGGTATTTCCTTGATGCAGATACAGTTTCGTAGTATCCCTTTCTCCATAAAAGCTCAAGGGATTTTTTGCCATAATTCGTTGGATCGAATAAGAGCAATTTTTCACAATTCTCTCGAAGTTTTTGGCGAAGAACTTCGATCTTGGTGGAAAATAGGTCGATTATGGACTTGCTTGCTGCTGTCGCCTCATCGACGCGTCTGGCGGTGTCACTTACGTACCTGGAACCGAAATATGCTGATAACACATGACACATACCATGCAAATACCTATCAATGGCAAAATCCTATTGTTTACGATCTCATCACAGCTGTTACCTTTCACTTGACGAGTGTTGATAAGCACTTAATGTTATGCTTACAGAAATGAATAAAACTGAAGACAGACTTACCGATAAAGTTTTTTGGCCTTTTCATTGCGTTCAGCAACTTTAGCCTCCAAAATATCGCTACATCCTTTCTGCATCCTCAAGTCATTTTATCAGCTTGTCAAGATGTTGATTGTAAAAACAGTTTAAATTCCATAATGATTTCACCAATATTAATGATCCAACTCATTTCCCTGCAATCATGGTTTTCCTTTTTTTTCTTTTACGTAAAATTTAATATTGCTGTGACAGTCAGTCTCCATAAGCATGGCTGGTGATAAGAAACAGAGCAACAAATAGAAAAGCGAACCTACCATAAACAAATTTAGACCACTCACGCCCGGGCACGTTATCCAGCTTTAGGTCGGACTAGTTTGCTGGACAGACTGTATGCACAGCGGCATGACAACATACAGGTCACGCTGTGAAGTAGGGCCTTAAGAGTGAATGTATTTATTTAATGTCAAAACTGTCAGTAAATACCCATCAATGTGACGTGTGTTGATGAATTGTGGTTTTGAAACGCAAGGAAAAATACATTTGTTTATTTTGAATTTTAATACCTTTCGCGTCATATACACCGTATTATTAAAGTCTAAATTGGATATCATTTGGTGCAAATTAGTGTGACCAATACATAATGGAAAGTGCACCTTGCGTATTTTTAGGCATCAAAGTAAAGCCGGGGCCAATTGAACGGTTTAAATTAGAAAATTTTGCCCTCGACAACACGGTAGAGAACCTTAAAATTGAAGCTGAAAAGAAATCTAATGTGCCATCTGCATCTTTGGGCAAGTATCCAAATTAGAATAAACCACATTTCTGTACCTCCTATTCCTAACTATGAATTATTTTGTACTTAGTACCTTTATGTTCTAAATAACTCTTAGTCCTATTTTCGTTTTTAAGGCTGGCGTCCACTAGGCTCACCGAGGCGCGTCGAATCGAATCGAAAATAAGTCGCCTTCATACATTAACTATGAAAGTGCGTCGATTGACGCAGAGCCGCGGCGCGCCGAATCAATGGACGCACTTTCATAGTAATGTATGAAGGCGAATTTTTTCGATTCGATTCGACTCGGCTCGGCGAGCCTAGTGGACGCCAGCCTTTAAACTTCAGTGTTGTATGACTAAACAGTGATTATGTTACATTATATTATTAATTATGTTAACTATTAACAACCAAACATTACGGACCAAACTATGTGATTATTTATGAAATAGTGCACAAATTATGTTTAAAACTGTTATAAGGAAATAAAAGCTTATCTTATCCTATGTGATTAGCCATATGATAGCACTAGTTTTTTTTTTTTTAAATTTCTTAAAAAAATTTTATTGACATGCCAGAATGCACATATTACTTTACGTTGAAATAAATAAGTATTATGTGTTTCATCAGATTACACTATTTTTTTTATTAATAGAGCCAACCAAATAAAGCGACGACTGCTTTAGCCTAGTTGGTAGTGACCCTGCCTACGAAGCAAGAGGTCCTGGGTTCGAATCCCGGTATGGGCATTTATTTGTGTGATGAGCACGAATATTTGTTCCCGAGTCATGGATGTTTTCTATGTATTTATCTGTATAAGTATATTTATCGTCGTCTAGTACCCATAGTACAAGCTTTGCTTAGTTTGGGACTAGGTCGATTTGTGTAAGATTGTCTGCAAATATTTATTTATAAAATACACTAGGTATTTGGTTGGTTCATTCAGGTTAAATACACACACCGTCAACCTATTCATATGATGAAGCATGCAGTTAGTAGCTAAAACAGCCTATTAACAGAGAATCCAGCTAGCATGTTGCTGCCAGTGAAGTTGATGTATATTGAATACCCAGTAGACTGTGCCCATACACAGAATTATTTGAATTCCGAAACTTACTTTTGTTTTCTTATAGAGTAAATTTTTCATTGGTTTTCTAACTGACCAGACACTCCACGGGTTAATATTGAGTTTTTGATATTGTAGAACTCATCCACCATGGCAAGATTCTGAAATCAGAAGCCACTCTGCAAGACAGTGGTGTGAAGAGTGGTGAAATGGTGCATGTGGTAAAGAAAAAGGTTCCGGCAGCTGCCCCCCCTCCGCCTACTTATACTGATGCCGAATTACAACAAATAGCAAACTCACTCCGGACACTGGGGTGCACACCCAATGCACCTGGATGGACAAGAGCTATGCAGGTACTGCTAAAATGCAACCAATACAATATAATACCAAGACAAATGGCACTGCATTGATTTGTTTATGCCCATTTTATTTTCCAATTATTATTTTTGATCTTGTTGCATAGCCTGAAAATGGAAAAATTAACCTTTCCTGCTCAGTGATATCTACTGATGTCGCAATATTTCTGAAGTATAAAATAATCATTTTAGCCTTCACAAAAGGTACAAGCAAATCAGAAAGGGTTGGATTACAAAAATATACAGCAAATTGTATATGTCACGAATTTGTCTGAAACATACAAAAGTTCACAATTCATTGACAATCGGAACATGTTTGAAACAGATACATAATGGTGCTACTAAATACATTTCTTCTGATCAGATTGATATTGAACATTCTATATTTCTAGCTTCTAAACGACGAATCAGCCATGAACGAAATTCTTGAACACGCTCCATCACTCCGCGAAGACTGTGTAACCCTCTCGATGCTGCACGAGGTGGAGCTGCTGGCGGCACTGGGCGCCAACGTGAGCACGATGCGGCGCGCCGCCGCCGCGCACCCCGACCTGCCCGCCGCGCTGCGCCACCTGGCGCGGCTGGTGCACACGCGCGCCAACACCAACACAACCAGTGATAATGGTTCGTGTTTCAAACAAATACTTATGTATGTTTGGTATACAATATTATGGTACCACCAGCAACTCCTAAACTACATTATTCTCATTGGAACTGTCTCAACTAGTAATTGATGACTGTGGAAAAAACGTACAGTCGGCAATAAAAGCTTGTACCAAAAATATTTTTTTATCAGAACCGGATGAATAAGCTATTGAACAAGATCCTGTAAAACGCTCCATCGCCTGATGATGATAACATTGTTAACGCTACCAACAATCATGGTCCGTGGTGTTTTAAACAACAAAATTAGCCATTTAGGTTCCTTCATGATTCATGATCCAAGAAAGGTAAGGCACAACGGAATGTCATGTCACTCATTTTTTGAGCAGCCCTACTGGGGAAGTACTTCCAACCTTACTGAAGACTACAGCCATAATAACGCTACTTGCTTCGTGTTCCTGTGGAATCTGCATTTGTGTCTAGCTATCAACACGACGAATCCTCAAATATATAAAAGGTCGGCAACACGCTTGTGATTCATCTAGTGTCGCAAGCGCCATAGAAGGCGGTGTGTTCGCACCTTGTATAAAAAAGTAACTATTGCACAAAAAAATATAAAAATACAATTGAAAACAAAAGCTGGTAAAGTGCATAAGAATTTACAATGCAAAAGTCAGTAAGCGGGTGCGGGACTACTAGTATAAAAAAATATAATATTATTTCGGCTGCAAAATTACCGGATACTATGCGAGGCTATGGATTCCTAAAGCCAATTCTAATTATAGCCATTATGAACTGATGTCTGTTACAGTAAAAAATAAGTTCTAGCGTCCCACTTCTGTTGGAACCTCATTAAATTGCAAGTAATAAGCAAGAATAAACAAGATCATGACACATTTTATAACGAAGCGGAGTAACATTTTATAACTTTGACTAAATACCACAGTATTGGTAATGACCATAGTAGTTTTATAAATAGGACATATACTTTTTTATTTACCATGTTGGTGTGATTTTCACCATACAGATGTTAATACTCAACTCAACTAATAATTACATTATCTATTTCAGTGCCAACATCAGGTTTCGCGTATTCTCTAGAAGCGCTCTCTGAAGATGAGGATGCAGATGAAGAAGAGAATGAGGACGGGGAAAGAAATACTATAACCCAAGAGCAGTTTGCTGCCGCTTTACTGGTAAAAAGAAAGATTGAACTGTTAATATTGAAAAAAAAACCTATTATTGTTTTTTTTATTTTTTAGCTGAATATATTGCTCTAGAAACATAACATGGAATGTTTGTATTTATATGCCAGGCAGCGACTGAAGCAGTGTCAACCGGCAGCCGAAGCGGCGGTGGCGGTGGCGGTGGCGGCCAGGACTCGCTACTGCGGCTGCTGCAAGCCGGCGCCGGCTCCAGTCGGGACGACGCGACCGCCGGCTCAGGTAACAAACACACTGCCTGACCATATTACTGTTAGGCCGAAGCAGCAACCGGCAGCCGAAGCGGCGGTGGCGGTGGCGGTGGCGGCCAGGACTCGCTACTGCGGCTGCTGCAAGCCGGCGCCGGCTCCAGTCGGGACGACGCGACCGCCGGCTCAGGTAACAAACACACTGCCTGACCATATTACTGTTAGGCCGAAGCAGCAACCGGCAGCCGCAGCGGCGGTGGCGGTGGCGGTGGCGGCCAGGACTCGCTACTGCGGCTGCTGCAAGCCGGCGCCGGCTCCAGTCGGGACGACGCGACCGCCGGCTCAGGTAACAAACACACTGCCTGACCATATTACTGTTAGGCCGAAGCAGCAACCGGCAGCCGAAGCGGCGGTGGCGGTGGCGGTGGCGGCCAGGACTCGCTACTGCGGCTGCTGCAAGCCGGCGCCGGCTCCAGTCGGGACGACGCGACCGCCGGCTCAGGTAACAAACACACTGCCTGACCATATTACTGTTAGGCCGAAGCAGCAACCGGCAGCCGCAGCGGCGGTGGCGGTGGCGGTGGCGGCCAGGACTCGCTACTGCGGCTGCTGCAAGCCGGCGCCGGCTCCAGTCGGGACGACGCGACCGCCGGCTCAGGTAACAAACACACTGCCTGACCATATTACTGTTAGGCCGAAGCAGCAACCGGCAGCCGAAGCGGCGGTGGCGGTGGCGGTGGCGGCCAGGACTCGCTACTGCGGCTGCTGCAAGCCGGCGCCGGCTCCAGTCGGGACGACGCGACCGCCGGCTCAGGTAACAAACACACTGCCTGACCATATTACTGTTAGGCCGAAGCAGCAACCGGCAGCCGCAGCGGCGGTGGCGGTGGCGGTGGCGGCCAGGACTCGCTACTGTTGCTGCTGCAGGGAACAAACATACCAATCAATTGATTGGGATCAGTAAGTACTGACCATTACATGGCGACCAGATAACACCCATAACGATGCTGTTAGAACTGTCAACAATATACAATATTGAACCTCATTGCTCGGACAATAAGACTATGCAATTTTCAAAGTGTGTGCATTGGTGTTATAACCTATAAGATATATTTTTTAATTTTGATCATTAGGTAGCGCGCGTTCTGTGATCACGCCGGAAATGTTCAGCGAAGCAATCACAGATGTGTTCAACAGGACTGGATCTAACAGGGCTTCTGGTACGCCTATGGAACAAAGTACTGCAGGTATATTTCTAGCTCCGGTTTTTATCATTAAATAACTCTTCTCAAATTGAAAAATAAAAAAACCAAATAATGTGGTTGTGGTTTGGTCACACTACACGGTGCTAAAGTCTGGCTAACCAAATTTTGTTGACAGATATTTCCTTGTGGTATCACCAATTGTCTATGATTTAAAAAAAGGCTAAAAGTCAGTTATCAATTTATGTCATTCATTCAAATGGTTCGCGGTTTATGTTTTATTTTAAATAATATTAACAATGACTAAGTATACCGAATGAGGTCCGCAAACTATTGTTTAAGGTCGTAAATAATTATGACAATGTGAGAACCAGAAGTGAACCGTAGTACTCGTATGTAAGAAAAACTGCAATGTTATTGTTGGACAGTTTGAACAGCGATCGACCAATCACAGGGCCTCGTGCGCCCTCGTGCCGGCGTGCGCTGCCTGTGCAGCTCCTCCCTCCGCCGGGCGCGAGGCAAGCGAGCCTGTTTAGTATTATGATCTTCAATTAGATACTTCATTTTGATTTAAAATTATAATTATTTGCAATTTCCTCGTAGTAGGCGTGAAAAGCACTGTGTTAAGCCTCGGCCGAAAGTGCAATAGCTAGCATAATCTCATAAACAAGAATGTACAAGGAAACGAACTATTAAAGAACGCTTCGAAAGTGTGATACCTAACGACTGGAAAAAGATGACAGATCATGTTCTCCACAAAGAGAATCAGTACATGCAAAAGGATAATATAACTGCTCACATGAACAGATTTGTCATAAGCGTCGGTGATGATGGTGATGAGTCTTCTACAGAGATGTACAAAATACTTTTAAAAAAGTATTTAAATACAAAATGCAAATACTTTTCTAATTTACTATTCCAAATGCAAAATACTTTTGCTTTTTGTATTTAAATACTAAATGCAAAATAGGTATTTTCAAAATACTTTCAGATAGAATTACTAATGTTCTTTATTTTATTAAAGATATTAACATTACAAGCTCTTCAAAAAGAACATCAGACATGTTGCGTATGTGTAAAATAAAAAAGTAATATAAACAAAATCGAAGTCAATCTCGTTAAAAATAAAAAAACCCGACTGCAAAAAAGCTATCTTTAGAAAAAAATTAAAAAAAACTGAAAAGAAAAAAACAAATTCAGTAGTCGTGAACATTGAATCAGTTTCATGACATGATTAACATTTCGTATGTCAATTTGGACCTTGGAGTTTAAAAATAATGTCAAAATCGCTTGTGACGGATCCGGAACGAGGCATACGAATCGTTATGACACAGATAAAACAAACTATACATTCTTATACGAAACAGCAACTTCAACAGTCGCACATAGGGGCAGAATGCTGATTTAGGCGGCCATAAATCGATTTCTAAAAATGTAGCCTAGATAAGAAATAATCACTTCCCGATAAGGTTGAATAACCATAGAATGATAAACTACCCCCTCCCTAACCTTTACAGCAGTGCCTGCACTGCCATGCCAGTCGAAAGTTGATCGTCGCTCCCAGTGCACGCACATCTTATCGGCATTCGTAAAAACAGGTTACATTTAAAAAATCGTGGTGTTTTTTTAGTGTCTATTTTGAAGAAAGTTGTGATGGATCCTAGTTCTACAGGTAAGAGAGTATTATAAAACATTAAATTTATGTGAATATTTTGAATATCTATTATTATTTCCCGAGGTAGAAATAAGTCTTCTAAAATTGTTGTAAAAAACCACGTTTTTGATTTATAAAAAGGTTTTTGTTATACATCATGGCACGTCCGGGCCATAATACGAGTAATTTCATAAAATAGAGTAACTGTACTAGATAATTACATTAACTTTGACTGCGATTTTTTGCGAAAATGCGTTTTAGAGGCCATTAAATACCACGATGCAAAACCACGTGTTATTTTGTTTTTTTTACTTTTGTGTTTAAAATAGTTTTGATTTGTTTTAGGATCGGAAGGAGTTGCAGAGGCAAAATTAGTGACCCGTAGGTTCCTATTTGATAAAATGCCGACACAAAATCTTGCAAATTTTGAATTGAAACTAAAATATCTTGAGACGTATATTTTATCGCAAGAAAACTATTGTGAGGAACAGAACAAGGATATCAAGCATAAATTGTCTTTTTTAAAGTCAGACTTTAAGAAGAAGTGGGTAGAGGGGTCGTTCTTCTTTTCGACCGACAATAGCCTGTCCTTCGTCTTATTACGGCATCTCATTTGAGTAATGATGTTTACGGTTTTATAATGTTCGAATGAACGTCCATATTATTTTATTAATTAGTGATATTTAATATTCCATTTTCTCTATCTAGCATTTTTTTTAAATGTTTTTTTTTCGTAGAATGCAGTGACAGAGTGGTAAACCAAAATGTAGTCCCCTCTGAAAGAGTCCACTTTGTCACATGTTTTTTTTAGAAACCAACCGTAAATAAATATTTATATTGGCCAGAAAGGAAACTTTAATTAGTTCTAATGAAGAAACCTATGCATTTTTTTTTAAATCGCACTTCAAAACCACAATTTTCGATAGTTCAAAAACCAAAAAAACAGAAAAACCTCGGTTCATTGTCGGTAAAAAAGAAGAACGACCCAGAGTCAAATAGGAAGAGCGATATTTTCTTAAAAAAACACGATGTATGGTTACAAGGAACCTTCGAAATACCAAGAATAAAACGAGGATCATCAAGCCGACCAGCAAAGATATTCGAAGAATCCAGTGAAAGGAGCCAGCGAAGAAAAACAGAAGCACTCCGTACTTCTGTGGATACAGAAGTGTTAATAAGTGCTACCCGTATCCGCATCCGGGTTATTATCGGAAGAAGCAGCCAAAGCGCGCAATAAGCACTTTAGGAAATATAGACAAGATTTTTATAATCTATGAATACACAATCTCACTAGTTTAATACGACATTCATAGGTCACTTACTTTCATACTTGCTTGGGTCGTTCTTATTTTCGACCGACAATAGCCTGTCCTTCGTCTTATTACGGCATCTCATTTGAGTAATGATGTTTATGGTTTTATAATGTTCGAATGAACATCCATATTATTTTATTAATTAGTGATATATAATATTTCACTTTCTCTAACTAGCATTTTTTTAAATGTTTGTTTTTTTCGTAGAATGCCGTGACAGAGTGGTAAACCAAAATGTTGTCCCCACTGAAATAGTCCACTTTGTCACATGTTTTTTTTAGAAACCAACCGTAAATAAATATTTATATTGGCCAGAAAGTAAACTTTAATTAGTTCTAATGAAGAAACCTATGCATTTTTTTTAATCGCACTTCAAAACCACAATTTTCGATAGTTCAAAAACCAAAAAAACAGAAAAACCTTGATTCATTGTCGGTAAAAAAGAAGAACGACCCGCTTATATTAAAAGTTTTTATAATTGTCTCGTAACTATAATTTTTTTTCTTTGTCAGCTATAAAAATGTCGAAAATATGTCGTATTTACACTAAACGATCATTAATATACCGTTAAACTATTGAAAAATAAAACACAACTAAGAACAATGTTGTTTTTACTGACTTTTGACTGGACTATAGAAAAAAACGGGCACCTACCGAGATAAGCTGTTTACTATTTTCAACTGTTTTTAAGTAGGAGAATAATATTCTAAAGGTTTTCTTATAATAAGATACATATTCTTCAGTTTCATACAAAAAAAAAACAGATATAATTTTTTTCTGCTTTAAATAAGCCTTATTTTGAAAATATATATATACCATTTTTATTCCTTACAATATTTGCAACCGAAAAGTATTTTTAAATAGGTTTTAAAAAAAAAACTGTATGTCCATTTTTTTGTCATTTCGATCCACTGTGCTACTGCCCTCTTGGAATTATAATTACAAACAAATCACGAGTTTGAGTACATAAATGCGATAAAATAATTTTGGCCGCCTAAATCGGCATTTTGCCCCTATGTGAGTCGGGACCCATTAAAAGTCTAGGCTGGGGCACTAATGTTGACGACAATAATGGGTCCCGACTGTTGAGAACCATGAGGAATTGAGGGAACTCCTCAAATATAGAAGGCACGCATATAGTAATTTTGGTATTTCCTATTATAACTAGTATATTTACACAATGCTTGAAGACTCGTCTCTATAATCAGTGTGTCCTGCCCACAATGACGTATGGTGCCGAGACATGGACGCTCACAAAGAAGGCTGTGCATAAAGTACGGGTAGCACAGAGAGCCATGGAGCGCGCCATGCTCGGCATTAAGCTACAAGACCGAGTGAGAAATATTGAGATCCGACGTCGCACTAAGGTGCGTCGGAGAAGTCATAACTAAACTCAAATGGAAATGGGCAGGACATATTGCCAGGCAGCGTGACGGTAGGTGGACGAAAACGTTAACTGATTGGTGGCCACTTACAGGAAAAAGAAGCGTCGGTCGTCCACCAGCTCGATGGGTTGACGACGTAAAAAAGACCGCGGGTCATTTCTGGATGAGACTAGCACGGGATCGGGATAAGTGGCGTACTCGAAGAGAGGCTTATGCTCAGCAGTGGGTGACTACAGGCTGACAATGATGATGAATGATGATATTTACACCCGGAAATCACAAATTTGGTGAAGTGGAACCGATGATGAAGACCACTGATGACTTATGGAACTCGTATTTAAAACTGTAAAAGTACGTTTACTGATTCTGATATGATTCCGTTGAAATAGCAACTAATGAAGTCCTAAATGTCATTTGTGCCAAATCGACGGAACTCCTCAAATATTGTTTGCGTGAGGCTTGTTTGTGTGAGGTGTGCAATAAAGAGTATTTGTATTGTATTGTATTGTATTATCGGCCCACATGCAGTGAATGGTTTTCGTCTGTAATAATCAAAGTATTTACTCTCGGGAAGCAGTCCATGTGGTAAAGTGGAAAGGAAATGTTCATTTGGCATGGCGGAGTACTAAATTAAAGTCGGTTAAAACTTTGTTTTTTGATACTACATTGTTGTAGAGGCTAGAAAGTAAGCAATAGATGGAAGAGTTAGCCCTCGAAAGTACGAGTCCAGCTATTGCACTTTCGGCTGAGGCTTAACACAGTGCTTTTCACGCCTACTGCGAGGAAATTGCAAATAAATAAATATAAATCAAAATAAAGTATCTAATTAAAGATCATAATACTAAACAGGCTCGCTTGCCTCGCGCCCGGCGCGGAGGAGGAGCGGCGCGCGACCACGCGCGGTGCCCTGTGATTGGTCGAATCTCTGTTCAAACTGTCCAACAATGTTATTAGTTTCAACAGCATATTGCACATTTGAAGTCATAGATAGCTCGTTCGTGCGACGTCCAACTAACCCCAGCTTTGAAGCCTGAATTCTGAACATCTTTTGCCACATCTCCGAGCAGTGGCGTGAAAAATAAATTATTTGTTAAAGAAATGATTTTGTTGCAGCATCTTCATCGGCGAGCCCAGTGGGCGGGGAGTTCTCGTCGCAGCTGACGCGCATGCACGAGATGGGGCTCCGGGACGACGCGCTCAACGTGCGCGCACTTCTCATCTGCTCAGGTGCTGCCGGAGATAGCTTAGGGAGGAGTGGGCGGGGAGTTCTCGTCGCAGCTGACGCGCATGCACGAGATGGGGCTCCGGGACGACGCGCTCAACGTGCGCGCACTTCTCATCTGCTCAGGTGCTGCCGGAGATAGCTTAGGGAGGAGTGGGCGGGGAGTTCTCGTCGCAGCTGACGCGCATGCACGAGATGGGGCTCCGGGACGACGCGCTCAACGTGCGCGCACTTCTCATCTGCTCAGGTGCTGCCGGAGATAGCTTAGGGAGGATTAGTAATTTACTAATGGAGATAACTAACTTCCGGAGGATACATGGAGTACAGACCAGAAACAGGAGCCCCACAGTGCGCGGCTCCGTCAAAACCGTCGAATTACCAGAAGACCATACATTAATAGAAAGTTCTGGTTATGAAAATGAAAGTCAAGGTTCTCCTATTAATGTATAGTCCTGTTATTTTGACGGAGTCCTGCTCCGCGGGGCTCCTATTTCTGGTCTGTTTGCCCTTCGGGCATCTCAAGAGACCTAACGAACCTAACCTACCTAGTTTTGGACGAAGAAGTCAAATATGGCCAGTGGGGCCACTTGTCCAAAATATTACTGCCTAAAACTATTGTTGTTGGTTCCTCTACATAAATGAGGCCACTAGTACTTTTGAAAATCCTGCTGGACCCACTAGTGGAATCTAGCAGCGGAACCAACAGTCCAGAAGGAAACTTTTCTCCGATACGCCGTCCTACTACGTAACAGATGACGCGTTGACCTTACTATTCATTCGATAATGTGATATTGTTATGGATGTATACAATAGGAAGTAACGAGTATTTTGTTTCAGGCGATGTCAACGCAGCAATCAACTTGGTGTTCAGCGGCGCTATTGCAGACGAGTAGATACAAAGTTTGAGTCTATCTTTAAACAATGGATTGATAGCCAATTTACATTTGTCGAGAACCGCTCGAACTAGCTCGATAAGCCTGGTGAGGTTCATTTAATTTTGATTTTAATCTGGTATGTTTAGTCAATGATCCCTTGTTTATTGTCTTGGTTAACCCTGAGGAATAATGACCTAATAAAATATAAAAAAAACGGTCTCGATTTTTAATCCAATTTAATTAATACCTGTAAATTTAGAAGATTGCTTAAAATTAAATATCACTGGATGTATGAATCCATAAGGGCAAGTGTAAATAATACTTACGAAATAAACTAATACTAGTTATGTAAGGTATGTGTACATTATACCCATTTAACACAAATACTGTCGTAAGTAGTCATGTCAGGAAAATAAAATAAATACTAAGTGTATTAGTATTTAGTACACAAGTGAGCTGTGTAGTGAATGAGCTATAAAGTGCTCGCTGCTAAACAAAGTCAAAAAATAGGTGTCACTAGGTAAAATTACCTTATTGCAAAATTCATAGAAATAGTACAAAAAGTAGTATTGATGTCAAAGAAAAGCTGCTGACGACTAGCACCGTCCAAGCTTGTAATGCTGAATAAATATTCAATAATGTATATGCCACTTCCAAAGTAGCCTCAACTAACAAAGATCTCTCAAATGCTTGTAGCAAATGCAATACCATTACTTTAAGAATTCTGGTAACAACAGCAGAGTAGCGCAGATAGTGTAGAAAGAAGTGAAGAATACTAACCAGCAAATCCAATCTGGAGCCATTGCATAACAAACTAAATAATTTATTGAATCAGGCGTTACTTTGCGGAAATTCATGATATATTACGAGAACAATATTCTTGGATTTAACGATTACTAAAATAGATAACAAACATCAATTCCAAATTTACCGTAAGCCTACGCATACAGATACTGTTATCCCGGCTTCTTCTTCTCATCCGTGGCAACATAAGTTAGCTGCTTTTCATTGTTATGCACATAGGTTATTAACAGTGCCTCTTTCTGATGATGATTATAAAATGGAATTAAGTAATATATATCATTTAGCAACTTCAAATGGTTACAGCAAGTCTTATGTGGATGGCATTATTAGGAAGAAACAGAGTAAAATGACAAACAATCTTTTGTACGCGGCACGTTCCTTGGATCCACCTAAAAAGTACAAAGCAAGCATAACTTATGTTGGCAAATTGTCAGATAAGATCTACAAAATTTTAAAGTCTAACGATATAAACGTGGCTTTCAAAACAAATAACACCTTGCGCTTCAGACTGTGCAATAGTAAGGAGAAAGTGGAAAGCGGCAAAAAGTCTGGAGTCTACAAGCTTGCCTGTGACGAATGCAATAAAGTTTATGTGGGACAAACAGGCCGTAGTTTTCACACGAGGTATAAAGAACATATTGCGTCGTATCGGCATAATCACCCGGACAAGTCTAATTTCGCAAAACATTTATTGGAGGAAAACCATGCGTTGTCTGACAATCATTCTTTCAACATCTTGCATGTTTGCGGAAAAGGACTGCGTTTAAGTGTTCTAGAACAATTAGAAATAATTAGGTACAACAATAGAGGCGTGATTATTAACGAACAGTTGAATGTTGCGTCATCACCGCTGTTACGTATTTTTCCGTCTCATTCACGCATGCATGGTAGTATGGGGGGTTAGACTATAAATAGGGCTGACGGTTCTAGACGGCTCAGTTGCTCAGTGGACGTGGCGCAAGCAACATCTCCTGCCTGCATCTCCTGATGATGCCTCGTAGAGAGGCGAAACACGTGTCGAGGTTTTTTCATTATTGGTGGTGGTTTGCTGTAATTATTTGCATGTTTATACGCAATTAGTTACATTTGATCTCCGCTGATCGACCTGCACGTTTTTTAGCGGAATAGCAAAGGAATATTGTTCTCGTAATATATAACAAACTAAGGCTAAATAGTATTGATGTTATTACATGAAAGTGCCAGTACTATTTACCAGTAATTCGTTATGTCGACTCCTCTACCCTACCAGCAACATCACAACAATCTACATGAAACCATTCTAATCTGCTTTAATGTAATACTAGCAGCATCCATAACAACTCTTAGTAATTACTAGCGCTTCAACTTGAAATTCATGCTTCTCTTGGTCTGCTTCCTGTGGGTACTGTTGTCTCCCTTCAGGCGGCACTGCTCTCGTTTCTGCATACGCCTGTAATACCAAGCTGCGCTGTTAGGAGGGCGCTCACCAAACATCTCATGTTCAAGTTTCTTTCTAGCCTCTGTACGCATCAAAGCGCGTTTTTCATACCAAGCCTCGTCCTGCTTAAGTTTGTGCTTTTCCAGTTTCGATGGCTTCCCTTTCCGCTCGTCCGAAGTTTGAGTGAATTTTACGTTTTCTTTACCTTCTGCAAATTGGTCAATGTAATTGCTCCGTTCAAAATCGCGACTAGCCACGTTCTTGTCCTGGTTTTTAAGAATAAAGCCGTTCTCCTGAGAAGAAGTTACTGAAAATTCATCATCATTTAAGTAGTCGTTTTTAATTTCCCACTGTTCGTATTTGTTTTTTCTTTTCTGTTTCTTGTTTAAATTACGCCGATCGTGTTTCTTCCTATCCTGTTTGTGCCTTGGGGCCATATACCTGTCATCTTTTTTAAACTCGTCTTCGGATTCTGAAACGGATTTTTCTATGGCCGAGTCGAATGACCTCTTTGATCTTTTCTTACGGTAATCTGTCCTTGTTTCTTTACCCTCATGGTTATCTCCTTCGGTAGTTTGTTTTGTTTTGTTATCTCTATTAGATCTCAATGAGTCTGCATAAGTGATTTTCTTCACTGGTGTTGATATCACGTTATCAACTTTTATATGATTTGGGACGATATTAAGATTAATCCCTTCTTTGGTTTCGTCTTGTTTTTGTTGATTATTAATTTTCTCCCCCTTCAGTGCGCTTTTAAAACTTTTCTTATCTTTTATACCTTGTTGTTTCTCATTTTTTAATCTCCTTGCGATAGCTTCGTCCAACCAACTCCTGTTTTGCATGTAAACATTTCTGAGCTTGTCTACATCGCGTAGATAATCTTTTTCGTATGCTGTTTGAGATGTATGATTTTCCAGTAACTTCTTATCATTGTTATTTTCATCGTCCAGGCATTTCGTCAGTCTGTCTACGTTCTCGCTGTTTAGAGGTGCTTCGAACATTTTCTTACATCTCGGCTGCTTTATGCCTAATGTATCTGTTGTTTTTTGTTGTAGCTTGATGTTGTTTAACAGTGTTAGTTCTTTCAGCTTGTTTCGTAAGTAAGAGTTTTCTTCTTGGAGTTTGTAGAGGTTGGACAATATTTTGTTGACTGAAGGTGTGGTGTGCATGCAGCAGTCGTCTCTGACTCCCCACATGTGTCCGATGGCGACTCCAGCAGCAGTGATCACGCTGCCGAGCACTATTATGTTGAGGACGGTACTCAACCTCTTGTTCCTTCTATGAACATAGGTCTTGAGTTTCGCTTTGTTGTCTCCGAGGAAGTCATCACTCCTTACAGATACGTCGTGTTTTATAGTATTGTCGGCGTATGGGTTAACCGAAATGAACTGGGGTATGTGGTCTGTTGGACGGGCCTCTTTTGGCGTAGTCGTTTCGTCGTTAATTTCACATGGTATCGATTCTGGTTCGCTGTCGGTGATGACGGAAATGCCGTCAGTATCCTCATCTTTGTCGTTGTCCGCCGTATCACTGGAGCAATAAAACAATAAAGATAAACTCTGGACGCAACTTTGTAAATGTAAACATAAACAACCTATATATGTTTTACTAAATTATTTCTGATAAATGTTAATCGCTATACTGTTTTTGTCCCTATTATCAATCGTGATTACCTACGTATTAATAGTATTTAGATGAGATTGAATAGAGCTATAAAGAAATAGGTTTTTCACGATATTTTAATTGTTTTTTAATCTTACCCGAGTATCAACACTAAGCAAGACTGCTTGTACTTTTTAGCGCCATATGTCGCGCGTCAGATGTCATCTTTTTTATTACTACATAGTAGTTTGCTACATAGCAAAGATCAACGGTTATCATACCTCAATCAAAGAACGAAGGTTGTATGAACGTTGTTGCAGATTTTTTAGTTCGACGAGTACTTTTCTGGGGCAATTCATGAATCCTGGTGAACTCACGTTTCATTTTACAAAAAAAACCACTTGATCACACTTATGTGCGCAAGCGCGGCAGCGCGCCCGCGTAATAGAGCGACACTTGGAATCCACAGCGGATGCACTCAAGTACGAGTATGTGTTTTTTTTTATTAAGAGAATAAATTACAGGGAAGAAATATGTAAAAAAAAAACTAGGTAAGTAAAATAGTGCTGAAAAATCTTATTATCTAATATCAAGGCAGTACCTGTGTAAATAGGTTACCTCAACGTTATGTTACGATTATGCGTAAGAATAACAATGATAAGGCCTTATCAACGTAATGTAAGTCAATGTTAGTGAAAGTAGGAAGGTAGTACAGTAAATGTTTATCTAAAATCAACTGATCTTCAATGTGATTTTTAAACATACTTATGCAGAACAAAAGCACATGTTCGTTACAATGAGGAGACGAGGTTAATGTCGGCCGCGGTCAGTTCTTTGTCGACCGCTTTGAGTGGTTACTAACAGAGCGCGAAAGCTTAGTAAGGAACGTTAAGCCGGTTGATTCGTATGTTGTTGACAGCGGTCGTAAGGCCGAGTTGGAAGCCTTCAGACGACTTGAAAACTTCTAAGCCTTATTGTAATGGGGTCCAGTTTCCGCCTTTAGGTTGGACGGTCAGTGGCAGTCGCTTCAGTACATTAGTACCTACAGTCAGCAGCAGAAGCAGCTAAGCGGGCCGGGAGTTCAAAATGACCAGCGCACGACTTTATTCTTAAGAAATTAAGAGCGTGTGTAGGTTAATTTGAACACCCGGCCCGCTTAGCTACTTCTGCTGCTGACTGTACATACACCAACCAATATTTAGTTGATGGTAGCAAGCGGAGCCAGAGCGCCTTTTAGAATCAGGATGTGACCGGAACAACAATTGGAGGAGGAGGGGAAGACGATGTAAGGGTTATCATACGCTTTTTAGGACTTGCTTGTTACCCTAATCACCGTTACTGCTTTCTAAACTGCCATTCGATTCGGTCTCAGTTCGAAATTCAGATAGATGTAGGGACATAGACACTTACAGCCTTTTCACACTTGAGCGATTTCTATACAAATCTCGATCGCGGCGATCACGCCGCGAGATCGCCGCGTTCGAGTTTTGTATAGAAATCGCTCAAGTGTGAAACCTCACTAAGGTAAGGTACTAAACATGTAAAATGTGCAACTAAAAAGACTTCTTCTGAAACATCGCACTTTATGTTAAACACGGTAGAGATGTAATTTTAAGAGGCCTCTTGTCGTACTTAAGGTATCTCGAGGACATTACAACGTGGTACCTACGTACTCATAAATTAGATACCACTGGATTCACGGGAACTTCAGCGTGGATATTATTTAAGCGCACGTTAAAATAACATGTGTGTGACACGCCAACTTCTTTGTTACAAGAATAGGACCTTTAATGAAAACCACCTTTTCCATATTTTCAATAGGTGTCTTACATTGTCTTGTACGAATCGAATTCTATTTTATTTACTCCTCAAATAAACTTCCGGGTGAATGCAGTCTCGAAGCAAAACAAAGGCCTTCAGGTCATTCACTGTTATTTGGCACCATTCCAGCGTATACATGTTAATATGAAACAGAAAACGTTATCCTAAGTAGGTAAGTTTATATAGCAATTTAATTTATTTATAGTCTTTGTTAAATATGCGTATTCGGCTAGGACAGGTGAATATTCGGTTACAACCTTTAACCGATAGACGGGAAACAAATGAAACTATTAATGGATCCGTTAGTTAGTCACATGAGGAAGTAGGTAAGGCTTTGGTCTCCGGTTGACGCCGCACGTTGCGTACAGTGTCGAGTTGTATTGTATGGAAGTGCAGCTACATGTCTATAGAACGAGACGCGTACGCAGCGTGCGGCGTCAACTGGAGACCCGAGCCTTAGGCCAGTGGCGTCGTGTTAAACACATAAGCATGGCCTCCTCATCTTAGTGTTATAGTATATAGGAAAGCAGAATACGACCAATACGACTGATGGAGACTGAGAATGCAGTCACTTGCCAACGCTTCAGCTGGCATATCACGAAAGAAAAGTATCTTAATCGCTTCTTACGACACCCACGGGGAGATAGGGGGTGATGACATTCTAGTCAGCCGGCACCACACGTCAGGGTTGGTAACGCGATAGTGATTCTTCTGGAGTCGCAAGCGGCCTTAGGCTGCGGTATCAGGTTGTTTGCCGCCGTGGTAGTTTGAAAAATAAATTGACTAACTACTACTATTAAGTATGTAATTAATGTGTTTAAAAAAAATGTTCGTTAGAAATACGCCTATCTGAAATCACGCTTTACATTTGTGCCTTTGCTCTGCATGGGATGGGGTTGACACCGATTTACAGCATAATTAAATAAGTCTGATACCTACGTAGAGCATGCAAATAAAGTATTTTAACATTTTTAACACTTGAATAAATATTTATTTCCTGACTAACAATGGCAAAAAAGAGCAGGTGCATGGTCACTTTAGAGGTAAGTAGTTAAGGGAAGTGTATTGCCCCCTTTTACCTGGGATCAGGTCCTACCTACCTGCATAGTATCTAGTTAATTGTACTTTCAGCTTGTGTACGTTAATTTTTATACTTATTTTATTTTTGATTAATAATAATCTCTGCACCACCTACTGCATAATCTAGTTTTATCTCTTTCTCCGATACCCAAAGGTTGTCTGGAAGAGATCGCTCTTCAGCGATAAGACAGCCTGTTGTCTACCTCTACCTATATGTTATTGTATTGTTTCTCTCTGTAACTGCTTTGTTTGTGTGAGGTGTGCAATAAAGAGTATTTGTATTGTATTAAATGTATGCATCTCAGTCCGTGCAGAAGCGGAACCGAGGGATTATAAATAGCATATGTCCTTCCCGAAGGTCCATTCCATAAATTGACAAAGAAAAAAAATATTCAATAGAAAACTAGAAAAATACCTAGACAACTTAGGTTAGTTAGGCGAGGTACGATAGGTACTAGCTTACAATAATATTGATTTCGCTCCTCGTCACAAGTCAAGGTCGCTCAGTACAATGGAATAGTAGCTATAGCTATATTGTTATGCTAAAAGTTAACAATAAATAAGCATTTAAAATTCTTACCCCTTATGTTTAGGCGTGAGGTCACAGTAATCTAGTGCATCATCACCGTAGGCAGGAGTATCTTCCAGTAAGGTCCAGCTTTCACCAGAATCGGAATCACTGTGATCGATGTTGGACCCGTCCATTTGAATATTCTGAAATAGTTCAATACTTACATTAATCTAACCGAACTCAACAATAACTACGCAAATGCGCAAGTCGCAAAACACAACAACAAATACCTACGCCGAAATTTCACCCACCTTTGCGCACTGTCGCGGAGAATTTATATTTTTCTAAAAGATAATGTCCTGGTTCCGGTTACACTAGAATTTTGATTTAACAAAAACAGTAATCGACATGTTTAGAATCACTTGGGTTTTTTTTGTTTAGTTCGACAACGCGATTATGTTTTGTTTTGAGTAAAGTCCAGTCCTCAGAAACTCCAATACTGAGACCAAAATGTAAGGTGGCCCAAAGACGATTTTGCCAACCTACGAGACAAATATATGGTGGCAACACTCAGGCGTTGTCAAATTGACAATATTTTTAAATTTTCAAATTCAAATTCTAACGTCATTCTAATTGTCATCGTATTTTCTCCATATTTTGCTGAAAATAATGAATTATTTATTACCGAATTAGAAACTTTCGTGGCGACAACCGTTCCGCTTGCGTATATAATGTAATAATGTTTAAAGTAACTCATAATGGTGGGTAAAACCCGAAGGTGTGAAGTGTGTGGCGTCAGAGAAAGCCTTAGGGAGGATTCTTTGCCAGTTTTCCCAAGGATGAGCTCCGGTAAGTCAAAAACATAATCTAGCTACATGTACACCTTTACCGGTAGTTTTTTCTTAGTGGACGTTTTAGGGTTCCGTAGCCAACAAGGAACCTTTGTAGTTTCGCCATGTCTATCTGTCCGTCAGTCCGTCTGCAGCTTATCTCATTGACCCTTGTTACTAGAAAGCTGTAATTCGGCATGGCTTTATAAATCAAACGCCGACAAAATGGTAGAATAAAGTCATGGCAGTAGTACATATCATGAATTGATTAAGATAGTTAAGTAACTACTTGTTAACTAGTTAACAAGTAATGTAAAATAACTACTTAAAATGAACTATATTAACTTGGCCTGTTCGTATGTAAATATGTAAGTATGTAAGTTGTCCGTCAAAATTTGCAATCCATTTTTCAGTTACTTGCCGTTATCCGATTGAGCAGAAATTTTGGGTAGTGGTATAGTTTGGATGACAATTTAATATTATGATACCATCGAGCTGATCTGATGATGGAGACAGAAGGTGGCCTTGGGAGTTAAGTATTTAACCGACGTAACCCCGTTGTGTTTGGGCTCGTTAGAATCGTCTCAATGAGTTGATGATGGTATACAGAAAAGTACAGTCGTACTATAAAAAGCTTGTGCCAAAAATGTTTTTTTTGACAGAAACTTATATCATCATACTTTGGTTTATGGATCGAATACACAATAATTATTTTTTCCCATGTCACATGAGCAATATAATCTTAATCTTCATTACTTTTATAAACTACTTGCAGGTGTAAAATGTTGAATTAAACAAGTCGGTAATGAAGATCTAGTGCATGTACCTATTGAAAAGCTGAATGAGGAAAGCCAAGTTTGCGGCGACCATTTCGATCGAAGAGATTTTAGCAAGACAGGATAAAGATTAAAGAAGAGAGCTTATCCAAAGTTGCATCTCTCCGCACCACCTTTATCCTACCACCAAATGACTGCGATATTTTGTAAAGAGGTAAGTTTGAATCCCAGGCAAAGAGATAGGATAGTTTTTATCCCGGAAATCATCACCATCAAAGGAACATCATTCGTGGTTTAGTGTGCCGATATGTGCCTGTTCTCAGATGTCAACTGTTCGTCATCATATTCGTCCGTCCGTCTGTCTATGATCGCCTGTCTCTATGTCTGTACATCTGTGTCCTGTATATTTTGGATTTAAGTTTTGATGTTGAGATGTTAGGGTGTTTAGATGTTTATTACTCAATCACACTCAAACGGCTCAACCGATTTGAATGAAATTTTGCATGAAGAAGTTTAAAATATAGAACAGTTTTTTTTATCCCGGGTTCATGCAGACGAAGTCACGGGTGGAAGCTAGTAATATTATAAAGAGGAAATGGGCTGTGAGATTGTAAGTTTGTATTGTACCTACATAATGGGTAGTCTCCGGAACCACTGGAGAGCTTTCAATTTTTATTTCATTGGTGTCTACAATGGACTTTCTGGATGGATATCGGCAATTTTTCATTCCACGGGTTTGCCTGCGTTTTCTGCAATACGCGAGTGAAACCGCGCGGGCAGCTTAGTAGTAAGCATGAACCGTCCGTAAACAGATACCGTCGCCTATGGACGCTTGCGATTCCAGAAGAATCTTAAATGCATTGCCGACCCTTTATTGATTTGAGGTTTTTTTTAAACTTTTTACGGTGACAAACAAGCATACTGTCTGCGTGATGGTAAGCAGGCACCGTCGCCTATGGACGCTGGCGCCACCAGAAGAATCTTAAATGCATTGCCGACCCTTTATTGATTTGAGGTTTTTTTAAACTTTGACCGTGATAAACAAGCTTACTGTCTGCGTGATGGTAAACAGACACCGTCGCCTATGGACGCTGGCGACATCAGAAGAATCTTAAATGCATTGCCGACCCTTTATCGATTTGAGGTTTTTTAAACTTTGACGGTGATAAACGAGCTTACTGTCTGCGTGATGGTAAGCAGACACCGTCGCCTATGGACGCTGGCGACACCAGAAGAATCTTAAATGCATTGCCGACCCTTTATTGATTTGAGGTTTTTTTAAACTTTGACGGTGATAAACAAGCTTACTGTCTGCGTAATGGTAGACAGACACCGTCGCCTATGGACGCTGGCGACACCAGAAGAATCTTAAATGCATTGCCGACCCTTTATTGATTTGAGGTTTTTTTTAACTTTGACGGTGATAAACAAGCTTACTGTCTGCGTGATGGTAAGCAGACACCGTCGCCTATGGACGCTGGCGACACCAGAAGAATCTTAAATGCATTGCCGACCCTTTATTGATTTGAGGTTTTTTTTAACTTTGACGGTGATAAACAAGCTTACTGTCTGCGTGATGGTAAGCAGACACCGTCGCCTATGGACGCTGGCGACACCAGAAGAATCTTAAAAAAGCATTGCCGACCCTTTATTGATCTGAGGATTCGGTGTGTTGATAGATAGAGACAAACGCCGCTCCCTCACTCGACACATGCTCGGGAGCGCTGGCGACCTACTCACCACCAGGAACACACACCACATACCTACAGAGCAAGTAGTGGCGATTTCACGGCTGCGGTAATTTATTTTAGTCAAGTGCCCACCCATCGGCTAAATGGTTACTACTGAGTATGTGAAAAAAATCATGGCAGTAGTACATATAATGAATTGCAAAGGAAAACTATCACGCCAATGTAGGCACAACTAGTTAACAAGTAATGTAAAATAACTACTTAAAATGAACTTGGAAAGGCCAAATTTGCTACAAATTCGGCCGACGCGACCGCCCCGAGTAGTTGGCGCGCGCGTGTAGACAGACAGGCAACTACGGAATCCTACACTGCGCGTGGTCCGACACGCACTTGGCCGGTTTTGTCTGCTACCATTGCTGGTTTATCAATTTTTATAAGCTACATATTAACTTGACCTGTTCGTATGTAAATATATACGTAAGTAGAGGTAATGTTTGTGAGATTGTATGTAGGGGGTAAACTGCAACAAACAACTATCCCGGTTTAAAAAAACTATTTTACCAGAGAATAGATTGCGCTCTCTGGGTGGACATAAATACCTACATTTAATATTAACGTGAATATTACCGGAAAAGTATAACGAGACCTCTATATAGCGTAATTTTTTTTATTCATCAAAAATCATATGTTAATTTTGTTTGTAATTTAATACTTCTGTGTTTAATGTTTTTCCTTCAAATTCATATGAAAGTGTTCTGAAAGTACCTTCTAGCAAATAAAAAAAGAATTATCGAAATTAATTCACTTGATAAAGAATTATCGCTGAAAAACCAACATACAGTAAAGGAAATGTATTAACGTACCACCGTAGAACTCTATCGCAATAAGTACCGTAGAACTCGAGTTTGAGTGACGGCGGCCTGTCAATTGCGACAGGGTTCTACGATGGTACGTGCATACATTTCCCTTACTGTAAATACCGAGTTCCTTGGTCGTACGGAACCCTCGGTGCGCGAGTCAGACTCGCACTTGACCGGTTTTTTGTAATACCCGAGCTGATCCGTGCAGACAGCTAGTCTATAGTTCTATACTAATATTACTACAAAGGGGTAATGTGTGTTGCTTTGCAAGTTTGTATGTAAGCGGGTAATCTCCGGAACTACTCAGCCGATTTTAAAGATTCTTTCGCCAGTATTATAGAGTACACCTCTGGAATGGACACAAGCTATGTATTGAGTTCTATGTACCATGAGAATCTAAAATATAAATTTATCTAGCTGATAATAATAAAGACATTTTCAGATGGGTCTATGCGGAACAAACGAAAACTTGATCACGATTCAGGTGTGTACATTTTTTATTTTCCTGTGTCTTGCAATTTTGTATTAATCCGTTTCAACCCGAGCTGTTTTGTTGTATTCTTTGTATGAAACTCTATACTGCAACGAATATTTATTATGTTAAACTCCCATGGGTCGTTCTTCTTTTTTACCGACAATGAACCGAGGTTTTCCTGTTTTTTTGGTTTTTGAACTATCGAAAATTGTGGTTTTGAAGTGCGATTTAAAAAAAAATGCATAGGTTTCTTCATTAGAACTAATTAAAGTTTCCTTTCTGGCCAATATAAATATTTATTTACGGTTGGTTTCTAAAAAAAAACATGTGACAAAGTGGACTCTTTCAGTGGGGACAACATTTTGGTTTACCACTCTGTCACGGCATTCTACGAAAAAAAAAAACATTAAAAAAAATGCTAGTTAGAGAAAGTGAAATATTAAATATCCCTAATTAATAAAATAATATGGACGTTCATTCGAACATTATAAAACCGTAAACATCATTACTCAAATGAGATGCCGTAATAAGACGAAGGACAGGCTATTGTCGGTCGAAAAGAAGAACGACCCCCATATGAAGTTGTGCCGAGTCAAAACGAGTGCAAACGACAATGTTCTTAGGTGTTCAGCTACTTATGAGGCCGACTGTACTACTAATTAAGTGCCTTCAAAAAGAAACTGCAGCCTTTGAGTTTATTTTTATTTACCTTGATAGTATTTGTTTCAGTAGGTAGGTATGCAGTACTCATAGTTCTGTGGTCGAGTATATATTACGTCATCATATGAGCCGAAAGACGTCCAGTGATGGACATAGGTCTTCCCCAGAGAGTTCCATATTTACCGGTCCTGCGCCACCCGCATCCAGCGGACTCCCGTGACCTTTACCAGGTCATCAGTCCACCTTGTGGGGGGGCCTACCCACGCCGCGCGTTCCGGTACGTGGTCGCCACTCGAGAACCTTTCCGCCCCAACGGCCATCGGTTCTACGTGCAATGTGCCCCGCCCACTGCCACTTAAGTTTAGCAATTCGGATATATTACCTATCTCATCCAAATACCTTTTAAAAGCGCTGTAAGCGGCGGTAGCAGAATTGTTCATGCGTGTGATTCTCAAACCTCATGCGAGTCATGCGGGTTCCAAACCTGATCAATGAGTTCTTCGGAATGTGCGATTCATTTGATATTTCGAACTAATTGGATCCATGAAGTCTTTTTGGTATAAATTGGGAATGAGAATCACTGTTAGACTAGACATGTAGGTACCTACTTACTTTGGAAGTGCTATATGTAGACCTAAAGACTAACCTCTAAGCCAAATCGGTCGTTAAATGATGAATGATGGATTAATCCGCTGAATAAAGCCGCTGCCAAAGTGTAGGTACCTAAATATATGTATCAGATCTGAAATGATCACTCATGTGTTTAAACGTAATTATATTTCAGAATCAGTACCAGAAAAACGCCCTCGTCTTGAAAATGAACTTAGTTCTAGCGGTGGTCCAGTTCCCGGGCCCCAGAAAACAGAACAAGCACATCAAAAAGCTGATAAGTAAGTAGTTCAAGTACGCTGGTTTCCGTAAACGAAAATAGTCTTAGTACCTACCTAGTGATGTGTCATAAATCGCCGCGATAGAAAATCTAAAGTTATATGTATTAACATAGGTAACCTTAAAGGAAAAAACCCTGGAAACTTTCGGTAGCAAAAATAGCAAAAACGAAACTTATAGTTTCGTCCTGTCAGGCCAGTTGTGTCTGTCTGGATGTCACAGGGCTTTAATTCAGAAAGTATACGGCCTCTGTAGTAAATTTAGATGCCTTTTGCGTACCTCTCTATATGCTGTAATCATTTGGACTTTTTACAATAGGGACAGTTGAATTTTTTACAGTGCCAATAACTGCTATAATTACATTAGTATAATAGTTTAAGTGGTATATAGTGGGGAATTGCTACGGTTTATTTGCGAGCCTTGAGGTGAACTTAAAACAAGTTTCAGAATAGAGGTGAAGGAATATAAATTTACTAAAGCTGCTGTACCTATCTATGTTCTCCATGCTTCTCAAAACTAACGAGTTAATTTTTTGATTTTCACAGATTGCGATATGAAAAAAGGTGAACTTCAACTTCTTCTGTTTAAAAAGAAGGTTTGGCAGACAAGTGCTAAAAGTCTAAATAATACAACACGGTTAGGTGAATAAATCGAATGCGCAAAACACACGGCGGATGGGTGCAGATCCGAAGCGGGCCGGGTCAGGAGCACGGCGCGCGGCGCGCGGCGGCGGGCCTATTCGTCTAGCTCTCTATGAACAACAACACAACTTCCACTTAAACTTTGTAAAAGTTCATTGTGAAAATCACTACATACCGAGTAAGCGTTATAGTCCGTTTGCTAAGGGGAAAAAGTATGACATTTTGGAGTACAGCAATGCCATTTGCTACGAATGTTGTACACGTCAATCTGAGCCCAAAACGCCTGGTAGCCAGTTTGAACTCCTCGACAATTCGGGGGTAGGGGGGGTCAAAGTAAAGAACTCCCGGCGCTCAGATTTTTTTTTCTGGCGGATTGGACCTTTGTGTCAAGTTTGGTATCGTCATAATCATAAGGTAACTAGATGATGCCCAATTCATTCCCCATACCTGTTTTTTAGGGTTCCCTAGCAAAATATGACACAAGACTTCATCATCATTCGCTTGTCCTTATCCCATTTACTTGGGGTCGGCTCAGCATGTTTTTTTCTTCCATACCTCTCTATCGCCCGTCAGCTCATCACACACTTCCTTCCTATTCATATCGTCTTTCACGCAGTCCATCTACCTTTTCCTTGGTCTACCTCTTCTCTTGCAACCCTCCACATTCATACTTAATGCCTTTCTAGCAACATTACTATCATCCCTCCGCATAACATAAATATGACACAAGACTTAAAATAATAAACTTTTAGTAGTAAAGAAATGCAAACAAACCCTCATATTTTCATATTTTTTGTATTGAACGTGGTTTAAAAAAAATACTGTCCGAAAGCCTATTTAATGCAGATATGAAAAACATTAACAGTAAACATAAATTTGACTACTTTCAATGTAAAATAAAATATTGAAAGTACTGCGACGTTCGTCAGCACAGCGTACGAGACGGCAAAAAGCCCCGAAAAACAAGTATTACTAACAAAAAAACCAGCCAAGTGCGAGTCTGACTCGCTCACCGAGCGGTTCCGTATAAATTTTTCCTTATCCCATCCCATCTTAACCGGTAGGGCCCGGTTAAGTTAAGTTTGCACCTAGTACGTATGGCGCAGCATACAAATGAGGTCTAAACTTAACGTAAACGGGTTGTCCTCATATAATTATTGAAAACACTATTTAATTTATATCGGCCTGTCGCAGCCGACTGGAGAGACGCGCCTTCAAGAGCGCGTGAAATTCGGGTTCCTCCAAAGGAGAAGCCCCCGCGCACCGATGTGGATAAGGAGGGATTTACAACGGTGTCGAGGAAGCGCAAGCCGCGCAAGAGTCAGTGTGGTACTGCAGAACCGGTTGGTTCCGGTCTGCGGGTTGCCACACCGAGCAAGGCGCTATATGTATCGCGCCTGCATTACACCGCCACGGCTGATGATGTGGTGGAGTACGTTCATCAGAAGACCGGCTTCTCGCTGAGGGTGTTCCAGCTGCGTTCGCGCCACTATGTGCACTTCAGCTCGTTTGTGGTGCGCGTGCCGCGGCCGCTGCAGGAGACCATCGCATGTGCTGACTTCTGGCCGAAGGGTGTCGTGTTTCGACAGTTCCGGGGCAATCTGCCGAATCCTACACCTGAGATGACGATGCAACGGGGCCACGCCGTTTCGTCGCCTAAATAGTATTATTTCTTATATGTGTTTTATCTTGTTTAGTTTCGTTCCATGACGCATTGGTTTTACTGTAATGTCGTGTTAACATGTTTTTTAATAAATAAATAAAATAAATAAATAACCGGGCCCTACCAGTTAAGATGGGATGGGATAAGGAACAATTTATACGGAACGCTCGGTGAGCGAGTCAGACTCGCACTTGGCTGGTTTTTTTTGTTAGTAATACTTGTTTTTCGTCACTTTTTGCCGTCTTCTATGCTGTGCTGACGAACGTCGCAGTACTTTCAATATTTTATTTTACATTGAAAAAGTCAAATAAACCAAGTTTATACAAAAATATGAGAATATGAGGGTTTGTTTGCATTTCGTTACTACTAAAAGTTTATATTTTTAAGTATTGCGTCATATTTTGCTACGGAACTCTAAAAAACTGGTATGGGGAATGAATTAGGCATCAACTAGTTACCTGATAACGGCACCAAACTTGACTCAAAGGTCCAAACTAATCCGCCAGAAAAAATCTGAGCGCCGGGAGCTCTGCACTTTGACACCCCTTGCTGTACTCAACATTGTATATCTCTCCATACAAGGATTCCCCTTAGCAAACGGACTCGATAGTAAGTATCAAACTTTGGCCTAATCCATAATATGTTATGGTAGCCTTCATAGAAATTGAGTTATATGACTATATATTTAATCCCTAAACATATCCTGCATTGAGAGATAAGCATCTACGACCCGCCATCAAGTCGACGTAGCCCCGCTTAGCGCGGCTCCTACTTTTCGCTCTGAGGGACACAAGGTGACAAAGCAACCTACCCGGGAATACTTAATAGGAATTTTATATTAGGTACATTTCGTTTCAAATGTGGAGGGTCTCCCGCCGGACACTCGACTTATAATTTTATTGGAGTAATAACACTAAATATTGAATATTAATGTAATTACGGATCTTCATCAGTATTTGAGCAATGTGCATGGGCTGGAAATGAATGCGAACAAGACATGCATAATGACTAACGGCATATATGTTAACGAATATGTCTACATCGGCCAAATTGTATCTTTTTCACACTAAACTTAATAATTGATTGTCTTTCTCGAGTATTTTTCACATTCTTTGGCATTCCTATAATAATGACAAAAGTTTATGTTATTAAACATAATAGTCAGGTGACAGCAGTCACTTCCATAAAAATAGTACCTAAGCTGATTCTAGATTAGGTAGCCTAGCATTTTCACTGCCAGAAACCCGCCTAGCGGGCGCCTACGCCCTAGTCGCTTTCCGCTACATACGGGGAAATCCACGGGATCGGCTACGAGAGCAGTTGACCCCAGGCTCACTCCGGATGAAATCGTGATAAAACGAACATGAGGAGAAACTGCTTCATTGCTATTGAATAAATTTCTATCAAATTCAGATGCTCGTAACTACCTATTATTAATGTTACAATTATTTAACCTTTTGAACGCTTTCATATTTGAATGAAGTGATCACTCACACGCCAAGCACTGTAACTTGATGTATCGTTAAAAACCAATAAAACCAAATAAAAACAATTCATAACAGATTTTATTCATGATCAAAGTACACCTTCACTCCGACCTTTTTAGTGGTTGTTGGCGTGGTGGGCACGACAGCACTCGACCACTTTAGTGGCTCTCGGCGCTCAAAAGGTTAAGGGGTACGTACATTCATTTCATGTTCAAAAAGTGAAAGTTGGTATACGTATATGATCACCTAGTTGCAGCGGTTGATTATGGTATTATAATATCATAATTACAGTGTAATGTATCTATTATGTAGTAATTGTATTAGGAAATATAATGATAAATTATATTTAAATAATAAAAAAGTTTCTGTAAAAAACAAATATTGGTACAAGCTTTTATTGCCAACCGCAGTTTTTTTACGCAGTTTTTTAATTAATCTTGTTGTAATCATGGAGGTGCTATGGCCACCTTTCATCTTTATCATAAAAACAGTTTTATGGTACCATAGGATGGCATTGCCATCCGACTTATACTAAATTTGAAGTCAACTACAGGAAGTTGGTCAAATTTAACTTGGAAGATTTGACCGGCACATACCTACTAACGATCGAACGAACTAACAAGGCGAGTTAATATAAAGCTTGTAAAAATAACCAGATTAAAATTTATCTGACAGATAGTTTAATATGCCTCATGCTTCATGCTGACCAGACGCTTCACATTTATTTTATTTAAGATCCGATTTGTTAAGAAGTCTGTGAAAATGTAAATTGAGGTGATTATGCCGGTTATGCAATCAGCTTCAGGCCGGCCTCACACAGAACGGGATTGTGTCAGGGAATCATAATCTGAATAATCAAGTTCTACCAAACCACAATTTCTACCAAACCTCCTTTTTTTTTGTTCTTGAGGGGTCTAGATTCTGTATGTATGGTCTCAGACTGTGTGAGCCCAGCCTCAGCGAACGCCTGACACAGGACAAGGTTTTTTTAATTAAATATATTCACAATTTTGCAGACCCAAATCAAACATTTAGTCACATGCTATTTTTTAAATCTCTCTAACTACCTACTATGAAAACTATAAATTATCCTTTCAATTGAGGTCGTCCATACCGAAGTGTTCGTAAACCAATATACTAAACGGTGATTGCCAACCGGCGCAATTACCTACTAAATTTACTTTACATTTCAGTGTCGTCAGGCAGTTTAAAATTATGCTGTACCTTATTGGCAATCAAAATGTACTTAATATGAAAGAATAAAAAATGGTTGCAACTTAACTGAATATTGTTTCATTTATAAGGGACAAATACGAGGCAAATCAAAAAATAAAAATGCTTATATCCATTACTATTGATTCTTGAAATCACTATTATCGGTTCTTGAAATCACTATTATCGGTTCTTAAAATCACTATTTATCGGTTCCTGAAATCACTATTATCGGTTTTTACAGCACTAAATTAAGCATTCTATACACCATCCGCTTGTCACAGCCAACCGCCTAAAAGTGAATGAATTGAATGTTTTCTGTCTCTTTCCATCTTATAGGTGTATAATAGCCTTTATGAGAATAGCAACATTAGATTTTTCTTATGTTGGTGCAGTCTACGCACGACCAAATAAGCGCTGTACTATGAAGTTCCGTCTCTTAAACGTAGTGGTTATATTCTCTTTGGTAAAGTCAACACATACACATGCATTCAACCTTCGCGTTCAATTGTGAATGAATCGTGGAATGAATGAAATGAAAATGTGTTTTGGTTTTGAATTTTCATTTCGCAGAATTTCGCTCTAACCTAACCTGTGGTTTGCCCACAGAGTATGTAGAGCCGTAACACATTTTTTTTTGTAATGTTGACCCTATTGTGCAGATAAACGAATTTATCTCATCTTATACAAGTATTTTTTAAACAAGTACTTATTATGTTAACTTAAGAGGGCGTTACACCGTTACAGTGCACATTAGTGTAGACACACTGGCACCGTCCGTCTCACCTCCAACGGACTACTTCTAAAGCGGGTGCAGCGGCGGAAAACGCCGAAAATCTGAAATGTAATAAATATAGAGGCCTCGGCAGAGAGTACGACTTTGTACCCTTTGGCGTCGAGACCCTCGGTCCGTGGGGTCCCAGTGCGCATAAGTTATTTGCAGAAATCGCGAAACGTCTGGTCGATGTAACTGGTGACCGAAGAGCTGGCGGCTTTCTCGCGCAACGCATCAGCATTGCAATTCAGCGAGGAAATGCCGCCAGCATCCTCGGTACAATGCCTCGAGGGCCTTTTTTAGATTTAACTTAGTTTTAATTTATCTTAGTTAATGTTAATTATAATCTTGTATTCACTGATAAATAATTGTGATTATTTAAATTTAACGATAGATATTTAAAAAGGAGGCTACTACACACTGTATTTTGTATTTAAGTACCTTGTGAATCATGGATCTAAGATACTCAGGACAAGCAATGTTAATAATAATACCACGTCCGAGCGTGATGGTAGCATACAAATCCATGGTTTATTGGTCACAACCATGGAATTATTATTAGTAATAATAAGTCCATGTACAAATCTCGATAAGTGTCTCGAAAGGGAAATATCATTCGTTGTCCTTGTCATAGTTCCACTTTTTTTCTGTTTGGCATAACAGGCCTACCGCGAAACGAAATTAGTTTTCGTTCGTGTATCTCCGTCTCTGTCGCTCGAATTAGCAAGTGCGACAGAGAAGGAGATACACGAATGATTTAGTATGAAGTTGTGACCAATAAACCACTACCCACCCAAATTAAGTAGGTTGTTTATTGTAAGCGATCAGCCATTTTAAGACCAGAGGGCCTACCGCGAAACGATATTCGTTTTCGTTCGTGTATCTCCGTCTCTGTCGCACTTGCTAGTTCGAGTGACAAAGAGGGAGATACACGAACGAAAACCGTTTCGCGGTAGGCCCTCAGTTCTTAATTTAGCTGCATAGAAGCCTTTCCGTCCCTCGTTGTGGCATCACGCATAGCCTGTACTGAGTATCATAGGTCCATGTTGTGAATACATCAAACTAGTTTTTATGTTGCTGGATTCGTCAATATCTATTGTGAAGTTTAAATAATCACAATTATTTACCAGTGGCGCTAGTGAGCTCTGTAACACCCTCTTTATAATATATATAATTAATTATAACTTGAATAAATTGTATTTGTTCATCTACCTATACTAATATTATAAAGACTACTACTAACAACTATTCATCTGATTTCAAACATTCTTTCATCATTGTATAGAAATTCTTTATAATTATGAATGTTTGAAATATATAATAGAATAATGTTCAGGATGGAATATGAGGCAGAACCGCATGAGCAGTTATAAGTCTTATATATTTTGGAATTGATTGTCTCCAAACAGAGACAAATTAGCATCTTAGCAAATCCTGAACTTTAGGGAAACTTTATTGTAACATGTATTACGAAATAAAATGCCAGTTCATTAAGTTAAATTTAATTGGAATGTCATTTTTCATATTTATTTACACCAGGATCTTCAATAGCATATTTTTTGTCACAAGTAAAAGAAACTGTTATAGCATATCTAATGCCAGATGTAACTTTTTCAACATAATGCAGGTTCTCAGCACCACTGGTAAACATGCTCACTCTGCCTTTTCTGGGTTCCACAGTTCTGTTATATTTCTCATCAATAAATACAAATCTCCCTCCTGTGAAATCTTTGCCATAATCTCCTAGATATAGCAATGTTGTGTAGTGGAATGATTTGTAGGTTTCCTGAAAAAAAAATTGGTCAGTGAATAGAACAACATAAATGACATAGAATACTTTGCATTATGAATTTGATCAGATTCCATAATGACACCTTAAGGTACTTTACCACCAACAAGGCAGCAGGTTTTTCATTATATTTCACAATAAAAAAAATCACGCATGGTATTCTGCTCTGCCATGCCAGTGGTATTTAAAGCCCTGCCAGTGCAGTGTTCTCATACTTTATCAACATGAGGGTGCCAGTATTCATCATGGACAGTGACTGCTTCTTTTGGAGTAATCTCTGAGAAGAATGTGGGATGTGTTAGATACATCTTGTCAGGGGATACTCCAAAGTGGTGTGCCACATTATGCTTGATTTTCTCCTTGACTACCTGTAAATGAAAATACCAAGATTTATTTTCCTATATTTTTCTTATATCAAGATTAGATATAAATGCTGTGGCTTCAAAATGCAGTTAAATCCATACTGACCCGGTAAGCATTGAAATCACTTTCATCAAAGACATTGCTCAGTTCTGGTATTTTGTAAAAGTTAACAAAATATTGTCCTTTTGACATAGCTCCGCTGTGCAAATCTAATATTGATGCTCCTCCATTTGAACCACCATGTTTTAGACCTTTCTTAGCTATTGCTAAGAGTTTATCAGCTTCAATATCCGACACTACCACGTCAGTGACGAATCTTTTACAATATTTAGGGAAACACCCTTCATATATGTCTACTTCTTTCATATATGACTGAGAACACTCCACTATCTGGCCCTTCCCAGACAACTTCTCAGACTGTTTGGCAAAAATTTTAACACGTTCATCATTAGACGAAAAGTAAACTATTATTAGGAGACAAAATATGACTACTGTGCGAGATAATACTTTTAGGGATATATTCCGATTGGAAGTTCTGAAAACATACAAGTATATATATTAAAAAACCCTTTAGGATCACTTCAAATTGTATGTTTATGGTATAAATACTTACTCATCCTTTTTAGGTTTTAGTTTATCGCTTTTTTCATTGATAATTTCTTTTTTATCTCTATCCTTGGTTACATTTCGTCTTTTGACATCCTGCATATCGAATAAAGCTTTGGTAGTTTTATTGATTGCTAGCACTACCGTGTAAGGCTAAATGGTCTTCTAAATTAACGAAATGAATTGGAACTAAGTTGGAATTGTAGATTGTTGTAGATCATGAATTCACCAAAGAATTCACGAAAATATTGAAAATTCTAATCGAAGCTCAAGCAAACTGACATTGACATTTAGAAGTTGAGTGAATGGAATTAATGGTAAATAAAGTACAAATTATTTAAGTTACACTTTTAACTGCCATGAAAAACTGGCATTTTCTTTTGATAGTGACTTGACACCAGACAGTATCCTAGGTTCATGCCAGACACCGACTTGACATGACTCTGATTGACAATAAAATTGACACGTCTGTTTAGCTCAGCTGTCATGTCAATTTATCAAGTTTACTTGCTTCCTTTCCTTAAACTAACACAGAAAATAATCGTATATAATATAGTATTTAATTATTAAAATACATTTACAGGACGCCATTTATAATTGAACTCAATAGGATAAAGTTATGTTAACTATCCGGCGGTAAGCGTATTTAAAAATGTCACAGCCTAATTTACTGGAGATAGTACCGGAACAACTATTCCAAAATTATTTTATCAATGAAATAGACCAAGTGCAGAAAAAACTACAGTATGAAATCGAAAGAAAGAGGGAAGAGCTTCGCGCCATGGTTGGGTAAGGATAGCTTCACTGTACAGTACATAAATGAAGTAAAAAAGACAATAAAAAGCTATAGTAAATAAACTGTAGGTAATTTTATTTGCTTGCATTACTGATACCTCTGACTTATAATTTATAATAATAATGCTACTGCAACCATAACAACTACTGCTACTATGACTTATGCTACTGTTATTCTGCTGGAACAGTTGTGAAAACCTGATCATTGAATATTTTGTGGCAACAACCTTTCAGCGAGAGATACCGAGACCTGATTCATGCAGCAGACACTATAGAAGAGATGAAGACAACAACAGAGAGTACTTTAAACCACATTACTGGCATGATGGAGACTTGTAAGAGCCTGCATGATACCCATCTAGTGGGATTCAAGGTGGACAAAAAGCACACTCAGAACACAAGGTGATATGTTATGCTTTTTTTTGTGTAGGTAATCTGGATGATGCAGTTAGCGAGTTAGCCTAGTTAATAGTGACCCTTACTATGAAAATGGCAGTTATGGGGACCCTTGTTTTGGCCTTAAAACTATGTAAAAGTTTTGTAAAAGCATAAACACATTTTGTTATTTTTTTTATTTACCTAACATGTTAGGTAAACCTAAAAACCTTAAAACAAACTTACCTTATTTTTCAGTTTCAGAGAAGAAAATTAGTGAAGTATAAAAGGTTTTCTACTTCAGGCCTAAAACTTAAACTCAAAGGTCCTCTAGGCCAGGTGTATGTCTAGGTCTAGTGATGTGAAAGATTTTCCTCATTATTTCTTATTTAATGATGCAAAATCTATAGGTACAATTGCTTGCGTTCATGGGGCCCACCCTTAGGACCATAATTATTTGGAAGAAGGGGCAAAGTTTCTGTTGTTGTAAGGAACATTTTTTAAATGAAATACCGCACACTAGGGCAATAGTACCTATGATAAAATTGAACATTACCTTTTTCAGTTTCATCAATGTGAACCCAATGAATGGTATATCAGTTCAAGTGAAGATGCTTATGGAGATTCCCGAGAAAATCTGGAAGTGCATTGAGGCTGAGGACTTTGTGAAGGCCACCAGATTATTTATAATGGCACGGCACATCAACACCGGTCAGTGGTTGTGATTTTATTGTAACTTTTAATGTATAAGAAAGAAACTTCAAATTGTTCATATGCCATTTATTAGGGTTCCGTAGCCAAAATGGCAAAAATGGAACCCTTATAGTTTCATCATGTCTGTCTGTCCGTAAGTCACAGGCATTTTACTCGAAAACTGTAAGGTGTATTTGTATAAAATTTTCAGGATAGGTGTATTTTGTTAGCTGCTACATAGTTTTGTAATGAAATGACTAAAAAAAAATTTTTTTAGGGGTGTACTTCATACATAAAACTGAAAGTCGAAAAATGTGTTTTCATTGTAAGCCCACGTGTGGCGCATCAATCGATAGGCCTTTCAAAATAAATAGAGTTTCTCAGCAATTTTTTTGATTAAGTCAATAGAATCGGAGATAATCGCCCCGAAAGTCACTAAATGAAAATGGCAAGGCAAAACATGTAGGACAATATTTTTAAATTTAACATCTGAATGTAAATTACCCATGTTTAACAAATAAATAATCTTAATCTTTATCTAAAATTGTGTCCCCCCCTCTAATTTTTGAGCGGTATATTTTAAAAATATGAAAAAAATCGTGGACATAAGGCTTATTAAATTCTTTCAGCGAAAATTGTTTTGAACAAGATCGGTTCAAAGGTTTTCGAGATATTACTGAAAAACTGCCTTCCTTAAAGAAAAGGATGTAAGTGCCATAAGATTTCTGTGACAATACGACCTTTTTAATAGGCACGGAACCCTTCGTTGTGCGTGGTCTGACACGCACTTGGCCGTTTTTTAAGTATATTATTGCTTGCACAACTTGGGAAAAAGGATTTAAAAAATGTAATATACTACTAAAACTAAAAAAAGTTTGCCATATTTTTTCTATGAAGTAATTTTAGATAGGAAAATAAATATTTTTCAGGGCTTCAACTACAAATTGGCAAGAACGTGAGGCCAGGCCTGCAGTCCCTCCAGCGGCTCATACAGATGCAGTGGAGCTCCATCTCCAACTTTAACCAGACCATCATCGACGTCTGCAGGGAGAAACTGCAAGATGTGGACATTAGTGTAGAGGTACAGTAATGTTCATAAATAAATAAGTTCTCAACAGTTCAAAAATATATTCCTTATGCCCTTTACAAAAAAGACGTGTTCACACTTTAGAGTCGGCAATGGGCATATGTAACACCCCTAGAGTTCCAAGCGTCCATAGGCTAAGGTGGCCGCTTACCATCAGGGGCATCAGGTGGGAGTCATGTGTTTGTTTGCCACCAACGTGATGTGGTATGAATATTTTGAAAAAGATAAATATACCATAGCACCGGTCAATTTGGCACTCTTTGGGGGAGGCCTATGTCCAGCAGTGGACTTCTTTCGGCTGATATGATGATATTGTGTTGGGGGTGTTTTCAAATATTTATTTCAAATGTAGTAATTTACATTTAAGGGTGATTTTTATAGGTGGCCAGTTCCTGTCTCACCAGCTTATACATCCTGGATTCCCAAAGCATGGTGGAACTCTTAAACACCTTCATTAGCCTTCACAGCAACACCAGCCTCAAGTCGACCCTGCAGTTCGATCTGACCTACATTCTAGAGGGAGATGTCAAGGCGAAGATTCGTGAGAAGATTGTGAATGCTGTCAAGATTGTTCTGAAGACTGTTGTTTTGGTGTATGCTTGTTTTGTTGGTGAGTTGTGTGTCAATTGACCGTTCTACTCTGTGAATGTATACTTGTTTAGCTTAGGTAAACTTTAGCTAAGCTTAATTATATATATAGCTGTAGCTAGTTGCCCATGATTTGACAAATCATTTATTACTATTATAACATTTATAGCTTTGGGATTTCTTAATCAACAGTTCAGACTGGTAATCACATTTAGCTTCAACAAGTTGTTGTAATAAAACTATATTTATTATTTTTAATTAAGTATTATCACTAATCATCATTATTGTGAACATAAACACACATACCTACATATTTTTTTATTTAACTGTCTAATGATTTTTTCAGAAGATAATGGTGGAGCCGTGCTTACAAAGTTGAAGGATCTGTTCCGAAAAGATTCTGAGACTTTGGTAGAAATTGTGCAGTTCAGCGATCCTTCGGCGCTCAAACTCTTGCCGCCTGTCATTGCGAACTATAGGTTTGTAAAGCACTAACAAAAAAAATCCTAGACTCAAATCCTAACAAAAACGCTAGAAAACTCCCGTGAGCTTTAGACATTTACCTAAACGGTTTAACGTCCCGGCATCGCGAGCGGACACAGGGCTTGAATTCCTGAATTTAGAAATTCTGGAATCCTGGGCAAATTTTCCGATATTACAATTCCGGAATTGGTACACTTAGAATAGCGGAAATTCCGTAACTGAATTGTATGTATTTCCAGAATTTTATGGCCGTTTATTTTCATAGTTTACCATAAAACTAGATCATCATCATCATCATATCAGCCGAAAGACGTCCACTGCTGGACATAGGCCTCCCCCAGAGAGTTCCAAATTGACCGGTCCTGCGCCACCCGCATCCAGCGGAATCCCGCGACCTTTACCAGGTCATCAGTCCACCTTGTGGGGGGCCTACCCACGCCGCGCCTTCCGGTACGTGGTCGCCACTCGAGAACCTTTCCGCCCCAGCGGCCATCGGTTCTACGTGCAATGTGCCCCGCCCACTGCCACTTAAGTTTAGCAATTCGGAGACTAGATATAGGGGAATTATCATACTTCAAGCTCAGCTGGATGCGGGTGGCGCAGCACCGGTAAATTTGGCACTCTTTAGGGGAGGCCTATGTCCAGCAGTGGACGTCTTTCGGCTGATATGGTGAAGGTGGTGAACCTCAGCTCAGCTATCAGTTTGTATTTTTAAGCATTGATTTTGTTAACAACACTGACCTTTGAGAATGATGAGAATTAAGTTTCAATTATTGTTTTATCATCATCTATGCAATACTATTTAACTGTAACTGGGAACAATACCCCTGTTACAGTTAAATAGTAGTGAAATGAGATGTTAGTAAATTAATGTTGTCATAGTTATATATTTTCTGCTGTCTCCGCAAACCTGGTATATAAGTGTGGAGTCAAGCTGGGGAGGCTGAATTTTAGTGCTGTGGAAATACTCAGAGAATATTGGTTGCCCTTTTTTAAAGTTGAATGTTTTTTGCACGCGATCAAGAAGTTTATCATGCCTATATATATTTTTTTCGTACTACCAGATTATCTTCAAACAAAGAAGTCCAGGACTTAGCTAAAGACGAAATAACGAGTTGCGTGCAAAAATGGAGTGTATGGGTGAAATCCTTCATAGATGATAACGTAACAAACTTGCTGCAAAACGTTACCAGAGTTAAAATGCTGCATGAAATACGGGAAGAGGCATTCAAAATTGGTAAGAAGGAAATATACTAAATATTCTTGGTGTTGGGCAAAACTTAATAAGCTTTGGTATTCATTCGAATTCCATGATTAAATCTACTCTGTTCAGAGATAAAATAAGACAAAAAATAGATTCGGTAAAATAGTTGATGCTGGATAAAAGCGCAAAAAAAAACTTATCGAACGAGGGAGCGAAGCGAACGAAGTTCTATGCTTTAGCTTGGGCCGAAAATCGTTCGTATGTCCGGCGTCTGTCCAGTTGTCACGCTTTCCGGCTGTTTTCAGAGGACAGCCGAGAGAGGAGAAGGCCTGTCTGTAGAGACAAGTGGCATTTATCAACCGATTTTGGTGAAATTTTGTGAGCAGGCCCCGTAGCATGGTTGGCCTTGTCACGCGATAGGTGATAGGATAGAGCGCGCGTCACTGGCTGACACCGTTCGATAGAACGAGACGACGCTCCTATCTTGTCACTTGTCGCGTGATAAGGCCAACCATGCTACGGCTCCAGGTTCGTTAATTAAGTAAGGTAGAAGTACTAGTGCCCGACGCGGTACTAGTGCTCGACGAATATAATTTAACTAGCGAATAATAAACTAAGATTGATCACGACATCATTTTTAAGTTACGTTATGTTAGTGACTTCAATATTTCTTATCACAATTTCAAGACAAATAACTTATTTATAAGTTATGAACATATTTGTTAAAACCAGCTGCCATCAATTGGGACAATGAGTTAAACCTTCAAGTCCCAATAAATGTCAGTCTGTCATTCATGACATTTGTACTGAAATGACATCTATTGGGACTGCCAGCATAACCGCCTGCCATTTACTCGTACATTCGGATTGATTACCTAATTCTTATATTATCTGGATTTTTTATAAGATCACCATATGAAACGAATTCCATATCAGTAACTTGAGTAAATACCTCGTCTCCCAAACCGTATGAAACTGTTTAATACATCTTAAATGAGCATAATATCGTGATTCAAATAAGTATTTTCTGTGGACATGTCGGGCACTAGTACTTCTACCTTATATAGATTTTTTGTCGAATCACTTTTTCGAAATTAAAAAAAACCTTGAATAAAGATGGGTTCGTGAGTTCTACAGGTCACAGAGCCACTAGTAATAATTGGTAAACATTTATAAGCTGATTGAGTAATCGTCCTACAAGCTGTAGCCATGCCGCTTCTTAAATAGGAAACTATTTCCCTGTTGATTGGCACTGATTTTGGCGGCGAAACAGCGGGGAAACTAGACCTTACACAGGGCTTCATTGAGCTGCTTGACAGTCCTACATCTACCGACAACAACCTTAGTGGCTTAGAATGCCATCCAAATCATGGTAACGTCGACCATCATTCAAAGCAGTCACTCATGCAGAAACTGACTGCAAACAACGCACGATAGATGCGCTTTCGCTAAGATATGAGCGTTTCAACTTGCTTTATTTCTATAGATCGTTCTTTTATAGGCAAAAACAATGGTCTAACGTATATTACAGTGGTATAACGTACACATCTGGCGAAGAGTTTTCTCTGTGTCAATTCTCGATATGAAATCTTTTTACAGAAATTCCCGAAAACTGGGGCGCCATATGCTCATCCCTAGACATACCAGAAGTACACGTCTGGTGCCACTACTTCCAGCCTCTCTTGACCGCTCGTGTAATGGTGATCATAAACAACCGCTGGACCAAAGTGTATGATGCCTTCAAGACGCAGATATTGGTCGATCTTACCAGAACGCCGGATAGTGAAGGGGAAATGGACGTCAATTGGTTCGTGTGGAAAGATCTTATTGGTGACACTGTTATTGAATCTAGGAGTGAAGTTATAAAGGTCATGAACTCATTGATAAGGGGTAAGTAATAGTAATAGCTGTTTAAATTATTATGTGCTTGCGTTTTAGTATTTACCAATGCCATTTTTAAGCCTTATCCAAAAAACTACGGTTCTCCAGGTTGTCACGCTGGAAATCCACTTCCTGATCAAGGGCCCAGATTTTCCCAATACGATAATTTTGGACACGTACCGTACAGGTAGTAAAGAAAGGCTCAGTCTCGTCCCATGGCATCAGCTTAAGAGAGAAATACCTGCGATCACGCAGATAGATATATACTTCTTAAAACACTTCATATATGCACGAAAAAAGGATAAAGGCTATTTGTTGACGCTCCAAAAATCCCAACCTTAACCCATCCAGCACTTTTAACATCCCAACCGTGTCGCGTTTTATGCTTTGTATTTTTCATCCCGTTGTTCAACTGTTTTATATATTAAAAAAAAAACAGATTTATTAAATTAATTATTTATTTATTATGTTTCTACTATATAATAGTATGCTGTGTTGCGTTCCGTGGGTCACTTACGGTGCTGTCTGAAAACCAGCGCTGTAGGTGTCTGTCTGACACCTCGGCACAATGCTGAGACAGCGACCGTTTCACTGCCGCGAAGACACACAATGTGTCAATTGTATTGTATGTCTACTCCCTTTATATCTGTGTGTCTTTTGTGTAGTGAATAAATGTCTTCTTTCTTTCTTTCTTTCTTTCTTTCATATGGCATTATCTGGGAAGAGGCTCATATCGATAAAGTGGGAAAAAGGACCTTATTCTTACGTGCACTAATGTCCTGTTTACCGCATAACGACACACTTGGCGGATGAGATGCTAAGTATAGTTATAGCTGCTTCTATTGCTGTAATTTTTCTTTGTTATTCTAGGCATGTCACTCCAAGACCGCGGCTTCACAACGAACCTAGAGAAACTCTGCCAAGACTTAGACAGCGAGTTGCAGAAGCTTCTGGAAGACCTGCGGGTCTACCTGTATAGGGACAAGAAAGGGACTATCCGCGACAAGCTACTGTTCTCGTATGAGGACGAGGACGATTTGGCTCAAATGTACAGCGATAGGGAAGACATTGAAATGTATTTGCGGGATACGGCGGATAGCAGTATTGAGAGGTATGCTTTTCATAGTTCAAATCTATGCAAATAAATATATTGATTATCCCACAAAACTTGACAACTTGAGTTGTCCGATAGAACAGCCGCGTTCTAGATTTCTATTCACGCGGCAACACAGAACGCCGAGTTAGAACATGGCTTAAAACGGTCATAATGTTACAAATTACCTACTAAAAATCTTAGATGACCAATTTCTAAGAACTTCAACTAATAAGATAAAATAAAACTTCTTGTGCCAGATGGCCAGACTCAGTGTGAGAGTGTATTTGAAAGTTTCGTTGGACCAATTTTAGTACAGAAGTCCAAAAACGATATGAAGACCTTATAACTCTTTTAAGTATATAGATGGACCTAGAAACATGGGGCTGACCTTATAACTAAAGCAGGTTTTTCCAGGAATATTAGGTTTCATGATGATAGTTAATGTTTGAATCCTTTTTCTTACAGTATGCTCCAATACATAAAAGTGTGCTTCGAAGAGCCAACCCTACAATCAACAGAGTGCCAGAAAAAGACAACCGCTATATACACGGCGCGATTCATCCAAGCAATACCCATCGTTATGATCAACTTACGCAAGTGCTATATTCCCGAAGCACCAAATACTTACGAAGTCAGCTTGGACGAAAATGGTCTGCAGAGGTGGAATGATTTGTGCGGGCTTTTGAAGCAGAATTGTTTGATGTGCTGGGGAAAATGGATTGATATAGCGATGGAAAAAGTCGGGGAGTCCACTAAGAATCTACCGCAGGAATTTACGTTGGCAGCAAATGTTGATTACTTGATGATGGTATGTATTTGTGATGAATGTAGGGCGGGTTGCACTGCATCGATCTCACTTTACTGATCATTAATATGGCGCCGGCAGATCTCTCAATCTTCCCATATAAACAGATTTTAACGGACGTAACCTACGATACATAATCATCATCAGGGTACACTATATAAATCTTGCTAATGATCTTAATCTTATCGTGCCTGAAAAAGCAGGGTCCAATTGACAGTTCTTTTACTCTATTCTGTGATTATATTATATCCATTCAACTAATAAAAAATCTCTCTAATCTAATCACTAAATAAAAAAAAATTAAAAACTCTTCAGTTACAGTTTTAAAGGTCGATAGTTGAACGAAATTATACTTTTTACAGCAATGGGACGTTATAAAAATAGAAGAAAAGGATGAGGAAGGTAAAACCATCGAGTCCACAATAAAAGTACCAGCTGGTCCATCTTTGAAACTACAGGAATACCTTTACGCAGTCAGCAGAATACTGGACGAAGTTGTACCACATACATTACCAGTAGAAATCCACACATTATTCATCGAGAAAACTACTGCTATCACTTTCGCACACTATGAGAGGGTAATAAGAGAAAAAGAGGCTGATATAAACCAGAGGTGTGCGCTTCAGTTGTTAATGGACTTGCGACATTTGACTTTATTGCTGGTGCCGCGAGAGAATAAGAAGTCTATGGACTTTTCTCATGACGTGTGCGAGTTTATAAGGTCGAAAATAGATCCGTTTGACTATGACGTTTTCTATCCGTATGTGCAAACTAATTTGAAGAGGTCCGTCCAAAGAGTGCAGGTGAGTCTAATCAGGTTATTCTCGAACTATATGGTTATTTTCTTTTATATTATTCTATATTGGAGCCATGACTGGGCAAAAGCATGATGTGCACACACAGCGGTCTTTAGGTTAGTATTTATTAATATTTGTCGAAGGGCGTAAGCAATAACTTGGTTGAAATTTTATCGACGTGGACTTTCTAGTTTATGTGTTTGTCAATGTTCAAGTCGAGAAGTGGACAGGTGCTGGTAGGTTCTAATTTGTCATTTCGGTAGGAATATTTAATTTCTAAGACTGATCTCTGATGCGCTCAAAACCGAATGAAATTCGTTTTTTTGCAGGTTCATATATTGTGTACATGAAACCAGGGTAATATTGTATTAAATATGGTATCTAGGGTATTCAAGACTTTATTTGTGCTCGCGCCGGGAAAAATTATAGAAATGTCATCTGCATAAAGTAGTGTTTTAATATTAATAGAATTCAGTAATTTTGGTAAGTCGTTAATATATATAATAAAGAGAATGCATCCTAGCGCACTTCCTTGTGGAATAGAACCTGTTGTATTTATTAAGAGTGAACGGACTTTGATAATGTTTTGGTATTGTCATTAAAAAAATCTATATCAACGATTTGTTGGCGGTTGTTGAGATACGATTTAAACCATGCATGTGCCGTGCCGCGAACACCTATTTCGTAAAGCTTATTTAAAAGGATATCATGTTGGACTCGGTCATATGCTTTGCTCATATCTAGTAGCAACCCAAACACGTGTTTCTTATTGTCTATTAATGTTAAAACGTCTTGGATAAATGTATAAACTGTTAGTGTTGTAGATCTTTGCTTTCTAAACTTTGCGTACGCGTATCCGTATTTCGTTCATCAAAAACATCAAATTAATTACAGAAAATAGTAAGCCGTTTTGCCATAACTTTTATACTATATCATAGTATTAAATAAATCGCGATGTAGGAGGCATGCAGGTGAGACCTCAAGTACGGAATGCCATCTCGATCTCGCAAGATCTCGAATCACGAGATCTCCAGCGAATTTACGAGATTCAATCTCGGTGGCAGAAAATCTTGTGTATTGAAATCTCGGGCGAGATATAATCGAGATCTCAGCATGTTAATAATTCGTGTTGGACAGTCCTTGGCAACAGCTTGAAAATAAATTATGTTTAACATAACATTTAGTGTTGTTGGTACGTTGTGTCTACAAATCATAATTTTCCCTAACCTCAAGTACACCCGCGTTCCACCTCAAACATCGCTTTCCTGCTCCGTTCTATACTTAAGTCAATTGAAATTAAAAAAAAACCGGACAAGTGCGAGTTCAACTCGCGTGGTGAGGGTTCCGTATATAATCTAGTTTTATTATGGCGCCTACGTAATTTCAGAAGCAAGTGCTAGAATAAAAATTGCTATGCTCTAAGCATCAGGCGCTCCATACAAAATACACAAAAATATTGAGAACTAGCTTTTGCCCGCGACTTCGTCCGCGTAGAATTAGTTCTTGTCTCAGAGAAATTATTGTTATTAAATTATTTTAGGCACATGCTTAAATTATCGCTGTCCCAAACAAACTTTTACCATATTAAGGGATGATTTCCGAGATAAAAAAAGTATCCTATAATGTTCTTTCAAAGGTCACAAATTATCTCTATGCCAAATTTCATCTAAATCCGTCCATAAAGCTTAAAAGGTGCGATGAGTTCGTTAGTTTAAATTGCTAAACCTATCTTACTTGAAATATTCGCTTTTACAAATATATAGTACATTGTTTAAAAAGGGTCTAAAGTAAGCCATAATAGAAGATGGTTATTTTAATTTTCGAGGGGTAATACAACCTAACCGTCTTAAGGACGAAATATTCGATAACGCTGGAATTACTGTTTTTGTATTCTACTAAGCAATATTTTTACAACATTTTATATTTCAAGTTTAAAAAAAAACCCATACAAACTTTACACCCCTATTTAACCCGCAAAATTATTTTCTTGTATTGTAATAAGGAGTCTATACACAAAGTTTCAAGTCTCTCACTTAAAATTTTACTCAATCTCCATACAAACCTTCAACCTCCTTTTTAACCTCTTGCGTATAAAATTTTCTAAAATTCCTACTAAGTGGGTACTTACATATACTCTACCTATTGTGAAAAAATCAGTTTTCTAGGTTCAACGGTTTGGGCTGGGCGTTGATTTAAGTGAGTGAGTCAGTCAGTCAGGAATTCTACGTTTATATATATAGACTAGCTTTTGCCCGCGGCTTCGCCCGCGTACTTCGAATCGGTGGTAGTTTATCGACATTCATAGGTGCATGTAATATGCCTAAATTGAAGAATAAATCACTTTGACTTTGACTTTGACTTTACTAAAAGTAATTTTAACCGTCTACAAAAACGATGCATCTAATTTTGACCCGTATGTATTGAATTGCAATTTGGCACAAATACTTTCAAGAATTTTCATGTCCACAATGTTAAATTTCAAAATCGATGCCATTTTCGTAATATCGTCCATGAAACCATAAAAACGACACGAAATTTAGACATTTCAACCCCAGCTCACCCCAACAGGGGAGATGGTATTTCACGTCCGCCACGTTGGATTTGAAAAATAAACCATAGAAACGATACCCATGTTGATTTTCAGACTTTGTCACCACATTCGGGGGGAATGTGGTGACAAAGTCTGAAAATTTTAGGGGTTGAATTCTCAAAAAACCTATAACATGTGTTTACTTATTTATCGTTAGGAATACTGTTGTGAAGTTTCAAGTGAAATAGTCTAACTAATCTTGTTTCCCCATACAAACTTTGGACTCCCCTTGGGGATGAATTTTAAAAAATCCTTTCATAATGCACCCCTAGACCTAAGGAACTAACGGGCCAAATTTGGAATCTCTAGAACCAGCGGTTTGGGCTGTGCGTTTATATCTCAGTCAGTCAATCAGTCAGTCACTCAGTTTCTTCTTTTATATATTTAGATATGTGTCCACGGTATTGAATTCCAAAATCGATGCCATTTTCGTAATTAACGTCCCAAAATACCATAAAAACGACACCCATATTGATATTTTGGACATTTCAACCCCATCGCACCCCAATAGGGGAGATAGTATTTCACGTCCGCCATGTTGGATTTTAAAATCGTTGTTGTTTTCGTAATCAGCGACCCGATAAACTATAGAAACGACACTAATGTCGATTTTCGATTTTTTGACCACATTCTCCCCTTTTAGGGGTTGAATTTTTAAAAAACTTGAAATACGTGTTTACTCATTTATCGTTAGAAATACTGCTGTGAAGTTTCGAATGAAATAGTCTAACTAATCTTGTTTCCCCATACAAACTTTGGATCCCCATTTCACCCCCTTAGGGGTTGAATTTTTAAAAATCCTTTCTTAGTGCACACCAAGACCTTATAAGGAACCTACGTGCCAAATTTAAAATCTCTAGAACCAGCAGTTTGGGCTGGGCGTTGATATAAGTGAGTGAGTCAGTCAGTCAGGACTTTTACGTTTATATATATAGATTTTCCCGTTACTTTAAATACTCAAACTTCTTATAGGTTTCCCTGTAATTTTTAGGCAAGCAACTATTTTCTATATTTTTTTCAGAATTTTAAGCCTAGTAGTTTCGGAGATAAGGAGGGGGGGGGGATGGTCAATTTTCGTCTTTTTTCCTAAATTACTTCAAATCTGTTTTAGATAAAATTACAAAAAAAAATACATCTGAGATACTTACAACAACCCCTTTTCCAGTTAACCCCCCAAAAGTGGCCTCCTTGTTCAGAATTAATTAATTTACTTGACACGTCCATCTTTGGGTCACCAATTTACATATGTGTACCAAATTTCAACTCAATCGGTCCAGTAGTTTCGGAGCAAATCGGCTGTGACAGACGGACAGACAGACAACCGAGTGATCCTATAAGGGTTCCGTTTTTTCCTTTTGAGGTACCGGAACCCTAAAAACCGATCTATTTCCAGACACTACTGGGCAGCCTGGTACTCCAGCACGGGCAGCTGGCGGGCGTCGTCGGCAACAAGCCCGTGCTGTCCGGGGGCAGCGCCGACCGGGCCGCGGCGCTGCTGGCCGCCGGGAGCGCGCACTGGTTCTCGCTGCTGCCCGTGCCCGCGCACAGCCTCAAGCAACAGGACAAGCCGGTAACTGCACGCATTATACAAGTCCTCAGATACTGATTGATACTCTAGGTCAGCTTATTGTACAAACCAATGTTGTCACTTAAGTACCCCGGTTTCGAATTCAGCTCGAAGCAATAATTTATTTATCTTTTACCTTTATTTTAAATTGCTAGTTTCGTGAGCAGATGCTTCTGCTTACTGCGAATTCTATTTAGTATGGGGCGTAACTGGCGATTTCAAAAAAAAACAAACGCTTAAATTAAATTACATATGTTTTACTTATTGTATTAATTTGTGATAGTGTCAACGGAGTTTGCATCCTTCTCTGAAGCTGTTTGGGTATGAAATGTGTGAAAGCAAATCTGACAACCAAATAAATTCATGCGTAACATGCACGTTGATTTTTCTAACAAATATGATCCCCCAAACAAATAATATAATAATAATACAAATAATCTCTACCCCTCCAGCTCTCTGACCGGTGTTGCCCTTAGGCCATTTTTTAATGTCGCTATTAATAGGGGCCCATCTAGCAGTTGGCGAGTCACCGTCTGCCAGAGATAAAAAGTGAAACAGTTTTATTAGGCAGGCGTACGATGTTTCACCAATAGCCCAGTCACTAGTCCATCATTTTCAACCAATAACCTGTTTTATTTAGATTCCATCAACCAGTAATAGTCCCTATACACCCCAGCGCGTGCTGTCTCCGTGCGCGTCCCATGACACGGGCAGGGACAGCATCCGCTCGGTGTACTCCTTGCATTCCATTAAATTGTCAAGGGCCTCTACGTGTTGGCTCAGTTGGTACTTTGTAGGTACCTAGCCCCACGCACGCCTCCCAAAGGTCCGGGACATCATGTCCCGTGAGCGGGAAAGACATACAAATAATAATAAAATACGAAATCATTTGTTTTTCAAACTAAGCCATTGTTAGTTAGTTTTTACATGGGCTTCAAGTATTATCTTAACTTTATAGTGGCTAAATTAGAACACCTCAATGAAACTCGACTAAGTACCTAATGGTATGTATGTGCAGTCGACATCAAAGATATGTTTACATTCTTGCTCCTTCATCATCATCAAATCATCATCGTATTAGCCGAAAGACGTCCACTGCTGGTGCTGGACATAGGCCTCTCCCAAACAGTTGGGGCGGTGCGGTTCTCGAGTGGCGACCACCAGGTGGACTGATGACCTGGTAAAGGTCGCGGGAGTCCGCTGGATGCGGGTGGCGCAGGACCGATCACATGCTCCTTATTCTATAGTAATACGGCGAAAACTGTATATCTTTGACGTCCACTGTACCTTTGTGTCTAACACGGTTTTTTTTCCTTTTATTTAACTTGCATTGTATGTAACTGTTTGTTCGGGTGGAATCTTGCAACTCAATTTAGAAGCAGATATCTTCAACCGATTGAGCTGAAATTTTGGTTTTAAGTATAGTTTGGATGACAATTCAATATTATGGTACCATCGATCTGATCTGACGATGGAGACAGAAAGTGGCCATGGGAGTTCAGGAATTAACAGACGTAACTCCATTGAGTTTGAGCTCGTTAGAATCGTCTCTACGAGTAGTTGATGACTGTATACAGAAAAGTACAGTTGGCAATGAAATTTTTGAATGGAACTTATTTTTATTTTGTCTAAGGCCTCATTTATGGACACGGAAGCGCCGCCACATGCCTAACAAATTGAACCTTACCAATACGCGTGTAAAGTTGAAATTCAAATTATACCCTTTTACAGATAAAGAAGAAGCAAATAACATCAGCAAGCCCCAACAAGCCGAGGCCAGATATCTCCGAGCTGATGTCGTCATCTCTGCCCATTAACTTCGCCAACGCGCGATCCGGTGCCGCGTCGTTCTTTAATTCTATGACTTCTGATTGGTTCAGTGGGTCTTGAGTTTAGTTTCAAAGGTATAATTGCCTATTATGGTTCTGCAGCATAATGCACACAATGACGACAGACAATGCATAATGTACAATGTATGTGGGTAATAACTACCTACATACGTACATAAATAAGAAAATACAAATATTGCTGCTCATTTAGTTGTGATATGATTTGGAACATTTTAGAAGTTCTTCATTAATTACGTAGGTATGTATGTGCAAAACGGATCCGCAAAAAAAGATTCTCAAGGAAATATGCCATTTGGCATTCGTAAGCTCGCCATTTGTACATTTGTGTATTAAGTGCAATAAAGTTTAAATAATTAAATATTGCGATCATATCATTATGTGTACAACCTTAACGTCATACAAATAGAGTCCAAAAGTGCCAAACATTCAATTTCCTCGATTGTATTGTACGTATGTATAGTTTACATTTAGTTAGTTGAATATTGCGTGTTGGTGCATTGTGTTTTAGAATCAAAATATATCCCAGTTATTAATTATTCATGACGAAGAACTGAGTTTGTTTAATCGCCAATAAGGTAACTAAAATCAGTATAATTAAATTATGATTGTGTAACTATATTATATTAGTCATCTGGTTTTATTCACCATGACTTGTTTCCGGTCTATTTAAATATTAGAAGAATATGGATGATATTTGTGTATGATGTGGCGATGTTATACATGTACAAGTACACTTTCGCACCTTATGCGATCCTAGTAAGATGAAATATATACAGGATGGGCTCTGTAACAGCAGCAAAAAAATAAACGGTAGATTATTAAACTTGTACTTAAGCAACTGTATCCAAGTGTAAAATAAGTTTAGTTACGTGTATTTTTTACTCTTCTGGAGTGATACCAGTAACTTTTTATTGAAAAAAATTACACTATAATGACTCATTACATGATGTTACAATACAAGCTGTTACTGCAGATGCTCTAAGGAAGCGTCCTTTTAAATATTTGCTCCTGTTACAGATGTACGTTTGTGGTTTAGATTCCTCATGTCCACAAACATATTCCACATGTCCTGACCTCAAGAAAAAATACTTTTTTTTTCTTTATCGGAGGTCCTCACCTTCTTAGTTTTCAATGTCTCTGTTAGATAGAAATAAAAAACACACAAATAAAAAAAAAACTGTACTTATAACAAAACAAGGCGACAAGATCAGATAGTGAACTTCTCCTCAGAGCTGGTCTTCTTATCCTCCCCCACCTTCCTGCCCGACAGCCTGAAGTTATCGTTGTAGTTGTCGCCGTAGCCGCCTAAGTAGTTGCCGGAGTTACCTGGAAACAATTGAAGGTAATTTTTTATGTTTTGTCAGTTTATTTGGAACCCCACTCCGTAGAGAGAGAAAGAGCCCTATTCCATTATCAAGTGATTGCAACAAATGAAGGTACAATTTTATGTTTTGTCAGTTGATTTTGAACCCAATACTAAGGAGTTAAAGTCCTATTCTAATATTAAGTGATGTCAATAATTGAAAATACAATTTTATTTTTAACCCCCGACGCAAAAAGAGGGGTGTTATAAGTTTGACGTGTCTGTATGTCTGTCTGTGGCATCGTAGCTCGTAAACGAATGGACGGATTTTAATGCGGTTTTTTTTTGTCCGAAAGCTGAGGTTTTAACAAAATCGGTTCAGCCGTTTTTGAGATATTGAACTTTGCATTTCAAAGTCGGTGTCATGTTTAAAAAATCGGGGGTTTTTCAACTTTTCTGAGTTGTAATTAGTTGAATTTGAACATTTTGAACCCTATAGTAAGGAGTTAAAGTCGTATTATGTAGCAGACTGACGTCAAGTAAACTTAATTCGTTTATCTGTTGTTTGCAACTGTCGATGGCACAATTTTTATGATTTTGTTATTTGGTCTTGAACCCAGTTGCAAGCAGTTAGAGACGTCTCCTATGGAAGACATCACAATCACATCAAGTCAAATTAATTCCTTTACCTAGTGATTGCAACAGTTGAAGGTGGTAGGTACCTATCACATTTTTTTAAGATTTAGTAATTTGATTATGAACGTAATTGTGAACAATAATAATCGTATTTTATTTAAATACGAGGTAGAATCTTTATAGTAAAATCTTTGCCTTTTTTATTTAAATTCTCAAATCCATTTAACAGTTTCCGCTGGACATTTGTAATGTAACGAAAACTACTTCATAAAACCACCAATTATTAATTTGAAATTCGAAGGAAATTTCGAATCGTGATAATAACAATAGCAGTTTCGTCTATCGGTGTCATCGGTGTGAATATCAGGACTTTGCCACACAGGAGGCGTTCTGCGGTCTGCGGGCAGGTCAAATTTAATTTGTTCATACATAATGCGGGCTTGACTTGACCGCAGTCCACTTGGCTCCAAAGTCTTATTATAATAGCGAAAGTTTGATTTTTGTTACTCAATCATGCTTAAACGGGTCAACCGATTCGGATGAAATTTTGCACGAAGATAGTTTATAGCCAGGACTAAAATATAGGATAGTTTTTATGCCGGGTACAGACGAAGTCGCGGGCGGAAGCTAGAATAGAATATATTTATTTAAAGTAGTAGTGAAATAAAGTCGCTTGAAGCACATTGCCGCGAAAACACTCATCCTGAAGAAGAACTCCCTAAGCGTTCGAAACATGTCGCCTGTCGTGACATTTAATACGTGAGCTTAACCGTGGATGTATTATACTTGTTCCCAACCAAAGTGACGACTGAGGCCATAAAACCATAGGCTCGCGTTATCTCTTTTGCATTGTCTTGCATTGTCTTTCATTGTCTTTCTTTATGGCCTCAGTCGTCACTTTAGGGGGTATAGTAGTATTTTAGACATGTCTCACGAAAGTTTAAATTCGAAAGAAATATCTTAAGACAGTTCTTCACGAATATTGCCTTGAGTTTACACAGTCAGAGATAATCTAGTCTCTGATAAAACTAGTATACTCTTATGTTACCGGAATAAGGCCGATCGAAACCGGGCCTGTATTGGTTGTTGCTCGGCCTCCACTGGTTGAATCCCGGGTACCCGACGTTGCCAGGGTAGCTCGGTCTGTAATCGTACCCAGGCCTGTTCGGGCGGTACCCTGAAAATATAAACCAAATGTTTGTTAGGTAGGCTACAAATGGTGCTATCTGTGTCCACAGATGTAAAAAATGGTTTGTGTACTTCCAGAGATTACCACAATACACACAAACACAACAACACAATTACATACAAACTCGCACCCTCTACGCACTCAAAAACTTTAAGTTTAAGTTTAAGTTGTGGTACGAGAGGCAGGGGAAGGCCAAAAAGAAACTATTTCGAACAAATAAAGGATGAAGTTAAGGTCGGGTCTTATCGGAAAGTAAAGGGATTGGCAGAGGGCAGAAACGACGAGAGTGCTACTCTTAACCCATTCAAGGCCAATGACTCAACATATGGAACATATGGAATGGAAAAACGTGTTCACGCGAAACATATTGAGATGAAATTGGAATGCGTAACGTACGTCTCGAATCGACCCCCCCTAGCAGTACTACTTAATGCGGTAACGGCTGCGCCGCGCCATACGTCTTACGAGCGCTTAGATCGTTTAGTTAGGGTGGTATTCCTCTTGTCCAAAATCTTTGTCCAATGTGCATTGCGTCTCACATTTTTTTTAACAAAATGTGAGACGTAAATGCAAATTGGACATAGATCTTGGACAAGTGGAATACCACCCTTACCTACGTAAATTGCTCCAGTTGGTCGCTTAGTCGATTACGTACGTCCATTGTACCTACGTGCGTCAGGTAGATCTAAACGTCACATTTTGCGTTCGAAAAGCTACGTGGTCACCTCTCTGGAGTCTGGATTGATTAACATGACCATAACTCAGGTCATACAATGAAAAGTCCTTGTAGAAATGGGTAAGAGTGGGTAAATACCGGGTATTTACCCACCCCTACCCATCTCTATCCCTGGGCAACCGAGCTCTGCTCGGGTGAAAATAGAGGAGATACGGATAAAACGAATTTTCCCAGATATTTAGATAGATTTTTCGCGTCCGTAAACCCCTATATTCCAAATTTCATTGAAATCGTTAGAGCCGTTTTCTAGAACGCAATGCAAATATATACATAATATACAAATATTGCTCGTTTAATAGTATAGGATAGGATAACTAACGTAACGAACAGTAAACTGCGTTTGAGGTTTACGCCCACAATTCCGTTGTTTTAATAACATTTTTATGGGCATTACGTGTTTAGGCACCTCGTAATAAAAAGGACAGTAATTTCTAGCCCAGAAGTCAGGATTATCCCGCTTGGACGAAGAGATAAACCTTACAATTTTCATGAGCACTAAAACCCGCTACGTTTTATCAACCCGATGCAGCATGTAACCGCGCGGCAAACTCATTGAAGCATGCGCTGATGTCAGAGTAGAACAAAGAATGTATCATGCATGAATAACAACGGAGGAAAACGAAAGTTTGGGATGTCTTGGTATAAATCGTACCTAATGGTCGTTGGAAGAGCACAAGCGAATATAGCGCTGGACGAAATGATAATATGGTAGGTACTCGTAGTCTTATAAAGTTAGTTCTTTCAATAGGTTTATACGTAGTTGGAATATCAAATTAATCGTTACATCTGAACTGATTAGGCTCCGAAGCTTCCGAATATTGCTGCTTTGGAGGTAGCGCTGGCCCTAATAATTCTGTGTTGGAAACTCAAGTGTAGGTACCTAAACATTTACCTATAATGGACTTCCACGTTGACGCCAGTTTAAGCATATAGCCTCTAGCAATTAAACAATAATCGCGCGTCAAACAAAATTAATTTCTGAAATGAGTCGGTTTAGCTTTCATGTTTAAATATAGAGCCGTAGGTGGCTATTTAGGTATTATATATGTAGAATATACTATATACACTATACAAGGTGAAATAGGTGTCGTGATCCCAACCATTTTTTTCTGAGTCAGTAAACGATTGCGATGTTACTTGTATATATTTCAATTGAAACAAAGATGGTTAGTTATTTACGTATTTTAATTAAAACACGTTAAGTAACATAAATGCGTGGTCACCCTACTTTTCCAATTACAACCTCTTTGAAAACAAACTGTCTGATACAAGACTTAATAAGCAAAATATATTATTCCCGGCTGCATTCATAAATTTGTATGTGTTGGTAACACAATAACAAAAAGAAGTAAAATCCAATTCAATATATATTTCGTAGAGCCAAGTCAGGCATTCTTATTAATCTTTATTTACTTGCTAAATAAAATTTTGTGACTTGGCAATCACACAATACCTACTACATAGTTTTAGGTATGCAAAAATAAATAAATGCAGTAAAGTTGTGTGATTTCCAAGTAGCAGAAATTTATTTAGCAAGCGAATAAAGATTAATAAGAATGCATGCCTTGGCTCTACGAAACATCTCACAAGTTTTTACGGTGGAAGAGTTTCGAGGCTTGGCCTATTTTTTACATGGGATGTTTTTATGGCATTCTTATTTACTTAGTAGATTATGCTGTTTTATGGCAAACATTAGCTATGTTAGTATAGCGAATCAACCCGTCAATGCGGTTGGTGTGATGGGCACCTTTGCACCTGGAGTGACGCAGGGCGGGTTATTTGATAGGTACCTACAGTGTTTACTGTTTAGCCTACTTTAATTTTAGTTTAAGATATTGTTTTGGATGAATTGTATTTTGTTTTATTGAATTAAAGGCTACTAGGTTACATGACTGGTTAACGGTTATATTATAGGCCAACCGTTTAATTGAGGATTGGGAGACGTCAAAGCTATCCGCGCTGTCTCAGTTAAGCGGTCGACCAAGACATGACAAGTTGTCAGTGCCAAAGTGTAGATGTCAAAGGAGAAAACATAACTAAATGGACTATAAGACGCATCATACACTGCCGCTGGAGCGCCGGTTCACAACGTTGTATGCCAGTACCTCAGTTTGTAGGGGAAAATAGCCGTAGGTATTCGTACCCCCTAAGAGAAAATGCCAATTATCTCGATACATAAACAAGGAAAGGGCATGTTTTATTTTAAATGGTGTGCTTTTGTTTACGAAGTTTGCATAAAGGAGTAAGACTTGGTATGCCTTCGCCGAAACGTTGCCTTTAGAATATAAAATAGACAACAAGTTTAATAAAATTTTAAATTTCCATTTACTTAAATATCCATTAAGGGCATTTCAAAACTTGTGAATCAACCAAAAACAATACTCATAAACAGCGAAATTGTTTACTTTTCTGATAATTTTAAACAGAGCCTCAGCACGGAGTTGTTGTTCAAGTGACGTACCATTGCGGACTAGTAGTTCCCATATTTTGTCACTTGAGTCTCTACTGCTGTTTCCAGCTACGAGAATTTAACACATTTGCTGCCGAGAATCGCTACGCGCTGCGCTCGTAGCCAATCCCGTGGTTTTCCTTGTATGTAGCGGAAAGCGACTACGGCGTAGGCGCCCGCTAGTCGGGTGTGCTACGTCGTAGCGCGTAGCAGCGTTTTTCCGGTTTGTAGCGGAAGTGGCACGTAGAGGCATGACTCATATCTTGAGTCACTGGCCTTGAATGCGTTAACAGGGTATGTTTTAGGAGCAGGTACGAGTTAGGCAAGTTTCCCCTATACAAATTCCGCACCGTACACTGCAGTGCACCTCCGTCCCGTCCGGCGAAATTTGTACGCGGCTCCGCACGCCGCAGCGGATGCCGGCAGTATGTGATACGCCTAATTACTCTATAGTATCTCACAGGTTATTTCATAGTTAGTAAGTACATACGTATGTACAAACCTCCAAACCCCTGGTAACCCGGCCCGCCGTATCCCGGATACCCGGCACCGGGATATCCGCCTGCAGACATTAATTCATTAGGCACTTTAACTAACCGTGATTACTCATTACCTACTACCGACCAAGGCGGAGTATCGTATTATAGGATTTGACAATTTTATACGGAAATAGAAAATATATCATTGCAAGTTTTTGATAAGATAGTATGTTATAATGAGATAATAAGTAAGTACCCACACTTAAGGGTGTTCCCCGTGCATGGAATGAACAACAGACGTCAATATATCCGTATTAATTTGTTGCCTAGGAATAAGGCGAAAAATGTACAATGCCGTCGGCTGAACTTATCTTATCTTTGATACAAATTAATCATATTAGTTTACAAAACAAGGTGGTACCTATACCTAAACACTATAGGTTAGTAGTCTAGTTTCTTCTTTGGGTTCAAGTTCCAAATGGCAGTTGCTTCCGCAAAACTTCGCTAGTTTTTGGGATTTCTCCATCAAAGAAACGCTAAGATGCGAAGGAACGGGTTAATATTTACAACATACTTTAGTTTTAATGTTAGCTTTTAATAAATAACAATGTGAAATATTACAACGTATCGATTAGTGTTCTAACCTCCGAAACCTCCTTGGATTCCACCCGGGTAACCGCCGGGGTACCCTTGGCCGTAGCCAGGTTGGTAACCGCCATATCCAGGTTGATATCCTCCTCCGAAGCCGCCGCTGTTACCACCGCCGTAGCCACCGCCGTAACCGCCACCGTAGCCGCCGCCGTAGCCACTACCATATCCACCGCCGTAGCCACTATAAAAAGTTTTCAAAACTGTAGGAGTTTGCGACTAGTTAGAAATTACAAGAATCTAGGAGCGGCAAAGATAATTGGTTACCTAAAAGTGCTTATTCAAATTGTTTTTAAATATATTAAAGTAGTATAAAAATAAAAAAGGTTAGACTTCAAACCGTAACATTAACTGAACCAGCAGTCGTATTAGATAATTTATCATACAACTGAGGGTCTATTCGATAAATGCATGCAATAGGGATGCAGACACTAAATAAAATACTTAATCAATAATGTTGCATTTTCTCGAACGAGGATTAAAAATGTAGCCAAATAAAGAAAAAAGCAACGCAAGAGGTTAAATAATCACTAAGTTATAAGTGTCAAAATTTTAAGAGGGGGGTATATTCTGTCCCTTTTCCGCAAACCGCACCTTCATATGAAACGATTGTCATTTACCTACTATGACGCTCGACGATCGTGTCATCACGGACCCCAAGCGTTTTCTCTCTCTAACAAGCAACATTAAATCGGTTGTAGCTTCGTAATTTTTTGACATATTTGAATGGAACTTTCGTCAGTAGGCAAATTTTTATGCCTTCTTTCTTTTGGAGTAATAATACATTTTGAGTCCACAACCCTATTATACCTAGACACTTTCGTAAAATTTCGCTTCTGCCCTGCTAGCATTACTTGATTCTCTACTCTACTTGCGCGCGTAATAGACTATCTGTCACTTTTTGACAGCATTAATCAGGAAGTGACGGACAGTCCATCTCGCGCGCGAGTAGAGTCGACAGTCAAGTCATTCTAGCAGGGCTGGGTCATACAAATTGAATAAAACAAAAGTCGTCTTTCCTGTGGTCAATAGTTAAGAGCTTCCGTGTAAATAAAAAAATGTTTTGATTGCATGAAGTCATATATAAGAGGACTGCTGTATAAGAGGAGGCTGTTTACGCGGCCCTTAACTTTAGCAATGTCAACAGGAGAAACGCGAACTTAAATTTATTACACAACCAATTTGTACCTTTATAGTAGCCAAGACCTTAATCTCTGTATGACCTTTCTACGCGGTCGTATCAGACCGGATGAACGCGACAAATACATATTCAATTACAGCCCCACCTGCATTTGGGATTTATTCAATTACTTGAATAAATCCTAAATGCAAGCTGGGGACACTTATGAATTTCTTCACATATGTGGTCAAAGTGAATGGTAAATAAGTAAATAAATAAATAAAAACAATAAATATTAAATTGTATTCTGTACAATAGTCCCAATAAACTAATTGATAAGAGTCGGAATTCGAACCCATGACGATGAGCTTGAAACGTTAGGCTACCGTAGCTTCACGCTAAGTCATGTAGAAAACCCAAACTTAACGAATACAAACCTGTTATATCCATTGTAACCACCATATCCTCCAGGGTTGCCATAGTTGACGTTAGCGTACCCGGGTTTCAGTAACCCGTAACCGCCGGTGCTCCGTCTCTGTCCGTCCGCCGTGTTGGACTCTTCTAACCGCTGGGCCATAGCGACGGCTAACGAACATGATATTAGGAGGATGTTCTGAAATGAATGCCATTATATTTCAATACTTTAACTCACTCTTATTATTGAGCACCTTACATGACGTAAGTTCTAAAAACAAAACCGGTGCGTGTTCGCCTCGCGTGGTGAGGGTTCCGTATATAATCTAAATTTCATAAGTGTTTTTGAATACTCAAACTTCTTATAGGTTTTCCTGTAATCTTTAGGCAAGGAACTATTTTCCATATTTTTTTCAGAATTTTAATCCTAGTAGTTTCGGAGATAAGGGGGGGAATGGTCATTTTTCGTCTTTTTTCCTAAATTACTTCAAATCTGTTGTTGCTAAAATTATAAAAAAAATTATATCTGAGATGCTTACAACAACCCCTTTCATTTGATATGTCACACAATACAGTTTGCGAAACTTTTTTTTGTAAATTTTCCAGTTTACCCCCCAAAAGTGGCCCCTTTATTCAGAATTCATTAATTTACTTTATGCGTCCATCTTTGGGTCACCAATTTACATATGTGTACCAAATTTCAACTCAATCGGTCCTGTAGTTTCGGAGCAAATCGGCTGTGACAGACGGACAGACAGACAACCGAGTGATCCTATAAGGGTTCCGTTTTTTCCTTTTGAGGTACCGGAACCCTAAAAAGTATATAATTATTGAACCTGCTCACACAATTTCACGACAATCAGTTGAGAAATGCGACATGTCGACGGACACGGAGAACTTCGTTCGCTTCGCTCGCTCATTCAATATTATAACTCATAAAATATATAAATATCCTAAGAGCTATTGAATCTAGCTTCAATTCTTTTATAGTCGTTAACAACGCTCCTGATTTACAATCCCCTTCCGCTACAATAGCAGTAAATAATAAAGGAGATGCATTAAACCGAAAATGCCGAGTTACTATCGTTAAATTATGATTTTCACACCATTAAATGAAATTACACTGCGCTTGCATACAGGGCCCCACAGCGGCGCTCAGTGTGACGCGTATCTCGCCTCCTAGGCCATATTTTAGGGGTTGCGAGCTTGCGAGTCGCAACTTGCGACCCAGTCACCGCCCAACGGAGGCGACGTAAGCAAATAAGATGTCTATTCGGCATTTTTGGAAAAGGAATGAATAATTTTCGTAAAGATGCATTAGAATAATGATTTCGAAAGAATCTGTAGAACAAGTTAGTCTCCCCCAAGTGTACTTTAAAATACCAATCGCAATGTTCTTCTTGTTAAAACCATGTTAAAATGGAGTATTTTATGATATTTGATTGATCATTTGGCTGCGCTTAGATTTATTAGAATTAACTTGATGCACCACAGTTAAACTTTCGACTGATTCAGGTAGTGTAGAAGTGACTTTTAAAGCTGTAACTTTAGGTAGGTACCAAATGTAGCGATATTTTCTCGTGACGATGCTATAATCCCAACTCGATACATAATAAAAAAAAACTTAGTTAAACTTTCGACCGATTCAGGTAGTGTAGAAGTGACTTTTAAAGCTGTAACTTTAGGTAGGTACCAAATGTAGCGATATTTTCTCGTGACGATGCTATTAATCCCAACTCGCTACATAATAAAAAAAACTTAGTTAAACTTTCGACCGATTCAGGTAGTGTAGAAGTGACTTTTAAAGCTTTAACATTAGGTAGGTAGTACCCACGTTCATGTTCATGATCATGAGTGGTGTTGTACCCAAGGCCGCAGCCTCTGGACGCTAGCGGGCAGTGGGGCGATGAGCGGCAGTATGTAGCTACCTACTTGATGAAAGAATTCTCGGTGAAAGAATTTTGTTAAATACGATGAGCAGTTTCGGAGGTAACTCCCTACATACAAACTTACAAAGCTATAAGGCTCAAAACTGTTCCTCTGTATATTATTAGTATACCTAGATTGATTCGTTGAACAATTTCCTTGAGCAATCGTGTGTGAACGCGTGGTGAACGCTAATCTCGAATTCCTTAGTAAATAATTGACACAATTATCAACAGTATCAATACCGAAATAGAGCGATTATCTAGTTAAACAAATCCACCCAAGACGTTTGAACGGATTACCTACCGTGTTTTAATCGAAGCTAATCGTAACTATATACTAATTATTATCTAGTTCTGAATATTGCGATATTATATGGCTTTAACATTTCACGGTTAACTTGAAAGCATTTACGTGGTAGGTACACCTAATTGTTTCACTATTTGACCGCTTGTAATTTTTGTTATATTATGTTTTATATATGTCATACGGCTTAGGACCGACCACAACGGACTCCTTGTCTCGTAATTTTTAGTACAAATGTTTTTTTCACTATACACTGCACTGATAGCAAAATTTTTGAATTAATTTACTGAAGATAAAATATAAACAGATATTAAAATCTCACCAAATAATTCATGTTTATTAATTCGCAACAACCGCACGCTGCGTTCAGTATCAAAGAATAGATGCGTCTCACGCATCTTGTCTCTTTATATGCCGTCAGCGGCAAAGGTTTTTGTGCTCGCTATTATTGTAATTATTCAAATACTTCATTTCATTGTTGTTTGGTTCATCGACTCGTTATGTAGACATGATGTATTGATAACCAATTAGAAATTGTGACTCCATTAATTGAGGAAACGCGATCGTGCGTCGTTTTATTCGGAAGTCGATAATTATGCCGTATTCTTGCGATTTTTGTCTTATTTCTAGACTGTTTATTGAGATGCTAAAGATGTGACATGGGTTTTTGCTAGTACTCTTAAATATGTTCTCATGTTTATTAAATGAGTCATTGTTATGAGCAGTTGTACTTCAATTTGTACCTACTTAATAATTGCATGTAGGTAATTAATTTTATATATTGACATGTCGAAAACCGTTAACGGTTGTTTAATTCGACATATTAACTACTTCTTCAGACAATTGTTGATTATCTTAAGTTCGTTGCTATTACTAATGACATCAAGTATTAAGTAAGAGAGAAACAAGAATAAAGTTATATGGAATAATAAGCTTATTAAGTACAGTTAAGTAACGTGCCCCCTTTGCAATATAAGTTTGTATGCAGGGGGGTCCCCTATCTCTGCCGCAGACTGTAGATACAGAGTAAGTAGGTATTCAAGCAGAATAATTATAGAAGAAGTTTGAGGTTCTATCAATTTTCAAACACATTTCCTATAAGCTGATAAAAGTATTTCAGTTGTCGTGCTTGTCATAATATGTCACGCTTATTGGACCCTTTCCCTTCGTCATCACTTTGTGCCTTGTGCCCACCAACGCGTCAACAAACTTTTATGCGTATGTCCCACTTCCTTGTTGGCCCGGTTGGCTATTTGACATTCATTAGGAATAATAGGGTCCGCCTTTTGTACAAAAGTCTTAAATATTAATTAACAAGCATGACTCGAAATTTTCTACTCTTTCATTTAATACCCCACACACTATGATAGTAAAAAAAATTTTTTGGTATCTTAATTTAAATCTGCCACTTATTTGTATTCGCTCAATTGGGTACTTGCCTGGGTAAAAAAAATATAAAATTCTATTTAGTCCGTCAGTTAGATTATCAAAAAATATCGGACACGTATTTTTTGTTTGTCAATTAAACAAAAATTTCCGAAGATATAGCCCGTTAAAGTTCCGCGTGACGTCACATTATGATCAAAAGTGTACCATAATGTGATGTCACGCGGAACTTTAACGGGCTATATCTTCATCATTTTTTGTTTAATTGACAAACAAAAAAATACGTGTCCAATATGTTTTGATAATCTAACTGGCGGACTAAATATATAGGAAAGTAGCCAATTCACAAGAACGCACCCTACTCCTCAGTCAGCAGCAGAAGTAGCTCTACACGCACGAGGTCAAAATAATCTACAGACACACCTAGTACTTTGTCACTTTGAACACTTAGCCCACGTAGATACTTTGACTACTGACTGCATTAAATAGATTTATTTTTCCATAGCGTAGATAAGAATTTTACGCGCCTTTGTGTATTAAACGATCCATGCCAGTAACTTAAAAATCCCTTAGGACTATTTGATTAATTTGAATAGAAAACAATCACACGGAAGGCGCGACTCGCGTCCGGGCCATAGCTGACAAGGATAATCGGCGGTACAAGGATAGAATACATAATTGGGTAATAACGTTATATAATTTCAGATAATATGTCATTGTTTGCAACAGTCCCTTGAACAAAGAAATCGAGATTGTTGTGTTTAAAAAACGGTGATGAATCACTCGTGTTTATCGTTGCTGTTTATTATACTATTAAACGGTTTCTCCTATCAAAAATTATTAGTTTTATGGGTGGACTACAAAAAATTTGTACATAGGTAATCTAATTTGTAGCCTTAATCTAATCTACGCTTTATCTTTTTTCCATTGTGTAACGGCAATTACCCATACATTTTATATGGGTAACTTTCGTTACATAATGGAAAAAAGTTAAAACATAGATTAGATTAAGGCCCTTATATGTAATTTTTTTTGCAATTCACCCTTAATACTCGTCCGTTGAGTATTACAAAATTAAGACATTTGATTATTCTCCTGTTTCTGTTTTGTTCTTCCTCTTGGTTTTGTAAATAAAATGGTAAGCCTACAGACAACACCTACCTACATAATATTTATTACCACTGTTAGCAGTGCGAAGTAACAAATTAGGTAATCTAGGTTTAATAATAATAATCATTTATTTCAGATAAAAATCCATAATTACATTAATATCCATTTAAATACAATACTTAAAATTTAATTACTACACAATGTAATTTTTTGCTTTTATGTAATGTTGGGCTTGAACCAAACAGACTAGGTACCTTATCGTTTTTGCGCTTACATCTGGCTTTCCAAGAAGAAAAGTTGACATTACATACCAGAATTCATGCTCTTTTGCTAGGTCTAATCCTAACCTTGACCTGGTAAAGGTCGCGGGAGTCCGCTGGATGCGGGTGGCGCAGGGCCGGTCATTGTGGCACTCTATGAGTGAGGCCTATGTTCAGCAGTGCACTTCTTTCTATGATGATATTGAATCCTAAACAGCTATAGTTAATTTTCACCTCACTACCGCACACAAGGGTGCGGTTATTGTACGTCTAATGTGTTGCAACACTCGCTACGCTCAGGATTCTATTTTTGAACCAGTCGCTTCGCTCAGGATTCTATTTTCGAAACATTCGCTGGCTCGTAGTTAAACCCTAGAATGCATTCGCTAGCTCGTGTTTCACACTCGCGGTTAAAATACAACTTAGCACCCTTGTATAACAAAAAACTATTACGTACTCACCAGACAGGTAACATTTAAGTACCTTCTGAATTGAAATGGGAATATTATTCAACTTCCAATTTAGAATGATGGAATCATAAAGCGGCGAACGCTGTTTCCACTGCCAACATTTTCGCTCATTGTAAAGTACTCGTATATTTAACAAAGTTAAAGAATAAACATTAGCTTCTTCGAGTAAAGGAAACATTGTCTCTAGTGAAACTTCGCGCTGCGAAAACATCTTGCAAAGCTGTTGGGGTAATGACTGAAATGAATACAGAGTTATATTTTACTCTATTTCCGCGTTAGTAAATGTAAACCGTGCCTTTTGGATTGACTGAGTAGGTAGTGTTGGTTCTTGAGTAGGTAAATAGTTTAATATAAAGATAGTGACAGTTCATTGGTTAAATAACTATTTCAGTAATACATATAATAGTTACAGCAATAGGGTACGTAGGTGGGTCGTTCTTCTTTTTTACCGACAATGAACCGAGGATTTTCTGTTTTTTTGGTTTTTGAACTATCGAAAATTGTGGTTTTGAAGTGCGATTTTTAAAAAAATGCATAGGTTTCTTCATTAGAACTAATTAAAGTTTCCTTTCTGGCCAATATAAATATTTATTTATGGTTGGTTTCTAAAAAAAAACATGTGACAAAGTGGACTCTTTCAGTGGGGACAACATTTTGGTTTACCACTCTGTCACGGCATTCTACGAAAAAAAAAACATTTAAAAATATGCTAGTTAGAGAAAGTGAAATATTAAATATCACTAATTAATAAAATAATATGGACGTTCATTCGAACATTATAAAACCGTAAACATCATTACTCAAATGAGATGCCGTAATAAGACGAAGGACAGGCTATTGTCGGTCGAAAAGAAGAACGACCCAGGTATCTAACGTCAACGTTACAATTAAAAGATATATATTATAAAATGTCCCCGACTATACTGATCTCTTATAATAACAAAAGTTGTTAACACTGTAGAAGATACTTTGAAATAAAAATAAACTTTTTAAATATCCTACAGCTCATAAGGAGCCTCCTTGATTTCCAACACTGCCCTTAGTACCTAAACATATACTTACCAATAACATGTCGACCTTCCATCCAAGCAACTAAAACTCAAACATTATAATTTAAATATCGCCATCCATAAAGAGAGAATGAACTTGAGGTCGGAATTCCCCAAGGACCTACACTTTATAAGCGAATTTTGCATTAAAGGTCTACGCTGCCGCCTACGTGATTTTATGACGCTGTAGTAAAACCTCTTTATGATCGCTCTAACTCCTCCAGCGGCTAAATTGAGGTTCGTAATTATGTTCCCGTTAAAATTGTATTGTTTTTGTTTAATTTCTTTTATAATAAGAAGGTTTATAGCTTTGTTACACGCTTTATTAAAGCCCTAGTGGAACGCAAACGGCATTAATCTTTGTTTATTTATCTCAGTGTGTCTAACTTGCCGGTCTATACGGTACTAACATATAATTTGATCGTTTGGTATCCATGCGCTAGGTAGGTATGTTATAAATTTTTACATAGGGGAACTACCTATTTGCCGTAATCCCTCATAATACGACAGAGAGTTTTAGTATTTGACCGCAGTAGTATCAACACTGTATCTCTACTTTTATCATCATCAGTCATTAGTAGATAGTCATAACACATCGTTAAACTAAAGATATGTTTTAATTAGCTACGTGGGAAGAATGTACAGACTAATAATTGTAGCAATAGGAAAGTACAATACGCTTAAAGCTGATAGGTACAACAGCGGAGTGATGTTTGGTCTACTCTATGAATGTTTTTAGACGAATTTAAATATTAAGTACCAATTTCATCACTCTCACGTTCAGCTGTAGTCCATTTCGTTTACCTATTATTTGATGTCTGATACTATGTAATTTCAAACAAAACCCAAAAATAGCTTATTACTCTTCCTACAAAAAAAAAACTATAAATTACGTGTTGTACGTGTACGTAAAGATTTCATCTTCCACATGTCACGGGCGGAAGACCAGCACATCCCCTCTCCATTCCCTATAATTACTACGCACTTCGATATATTTTTATATGCCTCGAATAAACGTATTTCTTTCTCTCCTTCATTTCATGACCTAGAGTAAGCTCAGTCCCTACTTTCAATTCGAAAAAACTGGCACTATCTGAATAGAATTCGCTTAATTAGTTCAGATGGAAAGGAAACTCGCTCGTTTCCTGTCCCATTGTTCGCGCCGTGATTTTTGCCGGTGTTGCCAGGTGCCGGCCGAGTGCGGATATTTATGGAGACAATAAAAGCGAAGTGCGGGTTCTCGTGTTTGTACGCATTGCTTGTGTTAGAAATGCTTACTGTTTTTATAAACACTGGCAGCTTACCTAACTTAGCAATTGTGTTTCATCAATAGCACAGCAGAAAACTTTTTGCAAATTGGTTAAGATCATTTTTAGGAATACGTAAGTAACGTTCGTAATAACAATAGTTAGGTAGCATGGTATTTGCAAAAAAAGGTTAAAAAAGTAATCATTACTTTGTGAGGAGGTAAAAAAAATACAAACTTTAACTTGACTCCATGATAAAACTCCTCTGCACGATCGTTGTAAAACTGTCAACGAGTGTTGTTGAAGGTTTAAGGTGCTTACTGTGTGAATGTCATGCCCTTGCCAGACAAAGAATGAATCACTTTGGTAACGGCTACCCGCAACCAAAGAAATTCAAGGTACTCTCCCACTAAGCTGCATCATCCGCTTTGTGGAAATGATGGAGCGAGCTTGGGAGAAGCTATAAAGGGGAGGGCAAATGCACAAAAGATCCCACTGGGTCGAAGTGTATCCGAAAGGGCCCTCAACTAGATAAGATAAGATAAGATAAGGTGCCCATCTATTATAACCAAATAGAGTTTTTAACGCAATATAACCACATTAAGAGCTGTTTAAATCGACCACACTTTACCGGCTAGTAAACGTTAAATAGGTGCTGGCAGCGTGATCACATAGAGCAAACTCAAACTCAAAGTCTTTATTGTCAATCTTCTTGTACAACTAGGTTTTCACGGACGTAAACTAAGAATACCTACCATTTAAAACAACCGAGCCTTGTATTACTAACGCCACTAAATGAGATATCACATCGGCTATCCATTTTTGGACATTTGATTATTAAATAATAGACTGGCGACTTTATCGCTGGCAAACCGGAGGTTAGTCTCGGAACTCGGCACTGGATCCTGTTCTAGACAATAGACACATTTGAGATTCAGCGGGGCGCAAGATAAGGTGGAAGTAGAGATGAATAAGGAGCGCAATTTGTACCTGGCATTGTGGGAAAAATGTTCGACGTAGATTTCATTAGGTGGAGCTGCGGATTTAGTACACGTTCGATTTTGAACACAAATCACACTGAATTAGCTTTAATTTTTATTCAATTCATCGCAAGTTGGTCCGTTCGCGAGTGATCGCTGAGACAACATTTTGGGACCTACAGACGCCTTATTCTGTCATGTAAAAAGGTCAACTTTTTGTTCACCAGTGCAGGCCACTTTATTTGACTAGAATAAAAATCTGTACCTTCGCTTATAAAAACGCAATTTTCCTGCTCCTAATATGAGCGAAATTGTTTTCTCCGGCGACGATATTAGCGCCAAGATAAAGTCGTGTCACCGACCTACAGAAATATATCACGGCCTTTTTCAAGTAGGAAGGCCCGGTAATTCTTCGGCGCTTCGCAGAATAAATAGGCATTATAATTTTCAATCAAAACGTATCTATAAGTATGTACCGATTATTAACTGAGCAACCATTGCATGGGAACTGTCTACATAATTTACTTATGCATTGCTTTTTAAGGTTCCGTCGTCAACAAGTAACCCTTGCCATTGTCTTGCCTTTTGGCTACTATTAGCCATGCCCGTCTGTCTGTCCGCCCGTCTGTGGCTTAGGTCGACCCTTAATATTAGAAACCTGTAATTCGGCATGGGTTTATAAATCAATCACACCGACAAAATGGTAATAATACAAATAAAATCAACAAAAAAAATAGAGTTGGTATCTTCCCTCTCAATTTAGCCAGCCTCGTATCCCTATCGTCTATATCTATACTTGGCCGTCAAACCCTATTTTCCCGCCCTCTACAGTACAAGGAACAACACACACCGTTGGGATGTGACACATCACATCCGAACGTCGAGTGACCTCAGATAGGTATAGTACATTGTTGAAGAGGCTAGAAAGTAAGCAATAGATGGACGAGTTAGTTCGAGGGCCGACGCGTAGTGGAGGCCCTCGAAAGTACGAGTCCAGCTATTGCACTTTCGGTGTTCACCTCAAAAGGTCGTAGATTTTCCATAATAAGTAGGTACCTACTTTAATCAACTTATTTTTATATTGATTTAGACTTTCACGATTCTCACACTTAATTTTTACTAAACGGGACTTAATCGCGTATTAATTAATTAATTTATTTTCCGGACGTGTCGGATGTTGTGACTAAAAATAATCAACGTAGGTATTTAACAAAACGCGTATATTTGCTTCCTTTTATGTATATTATTAAGTATGGTAAATATTAACAACCCGTCGCGCTTTGTTCATTAGATTAATACATCTGCTAATTAAAAATAATCCCAACGATGAAAAAAATGGAAAACACTTTCATAATAATAAGAACTCTCTAAGAAAAAGTCTTACTTAGCACAGCTTGTTCACTAAAATAATGGAACAATATCTCTTTTGTAATGACTGAACATTTTCCTTTAAGACGTTTGCTGAAGCGGATAGTGTTTGTATTATCTAGACGGCGGCGCTAAACTATTAGCAATATCACTCTAGGCAAGTATGATCCAACTGTTTTTTGTTTACGTTGCAAAATGAAGTGGGAAGTCATTCCCTTGCGCTTATCCCATTTACTTGGGGTTGGCGGAACATATTTTTTTCTTTCATAACTCTCTATCACTCGCTATCTCATAACTAACATGCTTCCTGTTCATATCTCTCACGCAGTCCATTCCCCTTTTCCTTGGTCTAACTCTTCTCTTACAACGCTCCCACCCTCCACATAATACACCTCTTCATAAATCACGTCCGGGTTAATTGCATAAATCGTAATGATTTGGAATCAGTTTTTTAACTAAGTATTAGCCTTTTTCATCGACGACGACGCATGCAGAGACGCGTGACGCGAGCTGTCAGGCAAGTAGGTACGAAAACAATCCAATAATATACATATAGGCTGAAGAAGAAGACGGATGACGATGATGACTGAGACGGGTAAGGACAGCAGCTAAAGATACTCTCATCCATTCCCATTCGTTTATGTAAATATTGTTGACTTTATAAATTCAACCTTCTAGGTAGAACAGACTGTATTCCAAACAAAACACCATAAGTGGGTGCTTAATTACGAACTACTGAAGTGTCCGGCGATAGCACATTAATTTTATCTTGTTTTTCATCTTTCACGAGCAATTATCTCGGCGACTTCTTAGGGAATCTTCCCAGGGAGTTTTAATTTCATTCGCTGTTCCAATTATATTTTGCTTGATATCAAAAGGCCTTACTACCAAACTCGCAACTAGATTAGATTTTAACGTAGCCTAATAGGAATTATTAAATAGGTTGGGTTGAATAAAACTCTTTTTCTACTCCTGTACTTTTATCTGTCATTTACATAGTCACGAACACTAATATAAAGACATACAAAATAAGTTTGCAGAAAAGTCTATACTCTATTCCCCATAACAGTACGGCACAACCGTGCTGTTATGTCGCCAAAACGATACGCTTAGCAGCCATACGCTTCTAAACCTATACATTAGGTACTACCAACTTAACAAACCACTGAATGTTTTTACTTTTTAAAAATTTTTGAACTAAAGGCATTGCTGCTAACTTATTCTTAATATGGCAGTACTGGCAAGTTGACATCAATTAAAAACAAAGTTAACCATAGACACCCATTTGTCTCATTTTCATGTTTCCCGAATTCCCGGTTATTTTATAAATTGTTGTTTGAGTTTGCGGCCGTTGTGTTTGCTACAAAATAGTTGGTGTTTCTCAAAAGTAATAAAAATGGATGACGATGAAAATAATGCTTCTACACCAGAAGAAATACACCGGCAGCCCACAAGCAGTGACCGAAAATTTGTTGCCTACTAAATCTCGGCACTTATACGACAAAGTTTAAGAAAAGTTTATTCTTTGTTTAATTTTGCATTTTATTCCATAGTAGCTAGTCGTAGAAAAAGTATTGTATGCAACGTTGTATAACTAAGTCAAAAAACGCTCGTGGCGTCTTTCTTTACAATGTTCGCCTTCGGCTCACATTGTAACCCACGCCACTCGCCTTTTTTGACCTCTCTTATACAACTGTTGCATAAAATACTATTACTTGACGTGCCTCGTTTGGATAAATTACTAGGTACCTTGTAAATCGCTCGGTCCTTGTATGCATGAACCTTTAAGCCTGCATCACACTGGCGCGGCCAGCGGTGAGGGACCATAGTAAATTTGACAGCTAAAGCCAATTTTACTATTGTCCGCCGCGGCCTGCCGCGCCGCTGTGCGAGACCTTATGATAGTTATGATTCTTTAAAGTATACACTTTTAAAAATGACGCTACGTGTTGACTGCTGAGTTTAACCTTGTGAGAGCTAAAAAGACGGCTGTAAGTTGGGCACCGTTTTGTTTTGCAAACTCGCTGTCAAAAGAGCTAAATAGTTACTGTGCCGTTATCGTCAGGAACACATGTAATGACTTACTTACCTTAAGTATGGAACTATGTATGTTGTGTATATCACATACTTAATAGAGCACAGAGTGAACATTGCTATTTGGTTGTGGTCTTTGTAAGGTAGACCAAGTCAGGTTGTTGTATCTAAAAAAAAAAGATCCTATCTTGTTTTTCCCCGCAGTCTAATTTTCTCCTAACGACTTGGCGCGCGATCGTTACCAATAGCGAGATAAATTTGACCTCTTAAAACACTTTCCATGGTAATGACTTCGGGCCGCCATTATGTGGTCGTCCATTTGCTTTGTTTTCCAACGACTCACTCCAAAAATAAAGTACAACTTTATCGTAAGACGAGACTCCTGTCCTTCAATGGTAGAAGGAAAACAAAAGAGACAAGAAGACAAAACCGAGGGAAAATAGGAAACATTAGATCGAAAATTCGCTCCCTTAGTGATGCCTCGTAGAGCAAGATGGCAGAAGCAATTTGCTTATTATTTGATGTTCCTAAACGTTAATTAAGTGATGCTAGATATGAAAAAATCCGTTTTCCTTAATTTTCCGTTAATGTTAATTTATGCCGTGTCCCGATGAAGTATTTGTTTGTATTTTACTACGGTTTCTTGGCATTGGAAATATCTAAAAAACTATATTAAAATCGAAATCAAGCGTTTGGAAGACCATGATAATATAGCGATCATCGTAACCTGTATGGACGCTACAAACTCCATGTCACGTGCAGTATTCGGCAATTGGAGTGCCATGGCTGGATAAATTGATCGATGTATGGATGGAGTAATTATGAAATAGATGGATGATGATGGCAGCAAGCAATGCAACGGTGATGCATAATTCAATTTAATTAGCCACTGGATTGTATACTCAGCGCAGAACGCACACATAAACAGATTTGCTGCATTAGGCTAATACTCAGACTCACCCCGGTAATATATCAATACTAAGCGAGATGGTCCAATACAAATTTCAATAAGTGACAGAGGGAGTTATATTATTTGTTGACTTTTTCATAGTTTCACCTTTTCTTAACAATTTTATATGACTTTATTTTGGAAACGATTATCCACCCAATTTAGGTAGTTAGGTTGTTTATGGAAATACTTCAGCTATTTTAAAACGCAGCCAATTTAGTTGTATAAGAGCTTATCCGTACCTAACGAAGGCACCCATATGACTTCTCTATAGGATTCTTCGTTTAAGGGTACTATTTCAAGTTGGAACAAAAAACAACCCATGGGTTGATTATCTTGATATCACACTCTAGCTTTTTCCATTCCAAAGCGTGAGCGAGAGCGGGGTCGGCAATACGCTTTAAGCCTGCATCACTGGCGCTGGCGCGGCCTGCTGTGGCGGTACATAGTAAATTTGACGGCTAATGACAAGTTTACTATTGTCCGCCGCGGCCAGGCCGCGCCAGTTTGTGAGAGGCCTTAGGCCTACATCACACTGGCGCGGCCTGCGGTGGCGGTACATAGTAAATTTGACGGCTAATGACAAGTTTACTATTGTCCGCCACGGCCAAGTATTGTCCGCCACGGCCAGGCCACGCCAGTTTGTGAGAGGCCTTAGGCCTACATCACACTGGCGCGGCCTGCGGTGGCGGTACATAGTAAATTTGACGGCTAATGACAAGTTTACTATTGTCCGCCACGGCCAGGCCACGCCAGTTTGTGAGAGGCCTTAGGCCTACATCACACTGGCGCGGCCTGCGGTGGCGGTACATAGTAAATTTGACGGCTAATGACAAGTTTACTATTGTCTGCCGCGGCCAGGCCACGCCAGTCTGTGAGAGGCCTTAGGCCTGCATCACACTGGCGCGGCCTGCTGTAGCGGTACATAGTAAATTTGACGCCTAATGACAAGTTTACTATTGTCCGCCGCAGCCAGGCCGCGCCAGCCTGTGAGAGGATTTGGCCTACATCACACTGGCGCGGCCTGCGGTGGCGGTACATAGTAAATTTGACAGCTAATGACAAGTTTACTATTGTCTGTGAGAGGCCTTACGGCGTCTGCTTGCCGTCAGGCAGGCCATGTTTGTTTTTACCATGTGTTTGTCGTAAATATTCTTAAAGTTCAAATAAATAAAGAATACCTAACAAATGTTAAGTTCAAATAAATAGTTTCAGAGACGTCTAAATTTATGTTCACGTTCATACGAACGACTCATAAAGTTTGAGAATGATCACTGGCACAAGTTTCAATTCTTGTTTCAGTGATTCGTGCAATAAATGCGAATCATGCGTAGTAAAGTAAAACATTAATGCACGGGCCAAGACCCTTGCAATTCTTTTGTGCACGTGTCACCAGCAGCCTTCGTCGTGTTACGCAATCTCTATTGTATATATTTTATGGTACGCCCTTGGGTTATACCAACCCTATTATCTTTTTCGTATTATAGAATAATTGGCTGTAATACCTATAATTATGTGTGTTGAAAATAATGAAATACTCGTATTGTTTCGATGCGTCCACACTTCTATTATTTCACTAGACGCTCTCGCAGATACAAATGTTACATACATACAAATATTTATTTCAATAGGTACGTTAGTTTATCTATATTTTAGTTCCTGTTCTCCACTAAATTGCTCGATGGTTAACTGGAAGGGATCCTTTACAGGTATAAATTGGCTTTTATACTGATATTAATCTAATTTGTCTGTATGTTTAACTTCATGTGTCTATGTTGGTACAGTAAAGTATTTACAAACTGTACATGATCTAACTAAATTCATTGTCAATCATTAATATGATTGACAATGAAATCATCAATTCATACTTTTAAGTAGTCATAGTACCTATGTATATGTACCATGATATAGGCAGGTACATATCAATATGGAATTAGAAGGTAGGTACTTAATTTGCCTTTATCTAAAAAATACATTGAACAGGAGCGGCAGATATGCTTTCATAATTTCCAATCAATTCAGATTAGATATATCTAAAAGATACATTTTTCAGTAGATACCTAGTGTAGAAGACTAAATCAGGATAGTTAGTTATTTATACAAAACCCCAACGATTAAAGTCGTACGTGTATAGACTAATATCCAAAGAGCATCAAACTTCGCCCGCGTCTGCACAATTGAAGTTTCGTTGCTCTGTTCTAATATTTAATTTAATCCCCTGATAAACATTCCAAACCTAACTTATATAACAAGTAGTTTGGTTCCAGAGAATATCCATTACATACAAACCTACAAACTAACAAAGCTACAATTACGCAGACTTTTCATCTTTATAATATCAATATAGATATGTCAAATCTGTGGCTGATTCCGATTAATAGCCAATATGCTAGTTCGATGTGCCCGGTGACATGAAATTCCAAAAAAATCAAGAAATTCCAAATCACATTATAAATTATGCAAAATAGGGTTTTTTCCCAAAAATTCCAAATAACATTTAAAGTTATACTAGCATAATACCTACTGTATTTTTCCGGAAATCCTAAATAATATTTTAAATTATGCAAGCGAAAAACAGTCTTATTCTGGAAATCCCAAATAACATTTTAAGTTATGCAAAGAAAAATACTGTATTGTCCCGGAAATCCCAAATAACGTTTTAAATTATGCAAGCAAAATACAAAGTGAAAGAGAAAGAGGAAGAGAGGGAGACCAAGAAAATCTTTTACTGACTAAATCAAGGAAAAAGTAAACAGTGTGTCGTGTCAGGATGGAAAGCTGAGAATAGAGAGGGATGGAAATTGCTACACCGACAAGAGCTTAGCTCTTAAATATATGATCATGAAGCAAAATACAGTATTTTTCCGGAAATCCCAAATAAAATTCTTAGTAACGCAATACTGCGAGACGTTGTCCTGTCCTGTCCTGTGTCTTTTTTTCACGAAGCTACAAGAGCAACTTACAATTTCACATGTCTAAACTGGCAACACTTAGGTCACATGGCTAGTCGTTATTGGCAAAGCGCCTCTAGCTGTATGTATGTAACTTGTCGCTTCGTGCAACGGGCCACTGCTGACTGAATACGTACCTACCTAATTCATTTATAATTGGATTGCATACCATAACACGAGACATTAGGTGAAAACGAATTTTCTCAGACACAAGACCCAGCTAGATCGATGTAGGTATCGCTCCCGTAAATCAAATGTTATTGAATTTTATCGAGAACGCGATTTCAAATATGCATATATATTTATGTGTATAAATAGTTATATACAAATATTGCTATATTTAATAGTATAGGATTACTGAAATCGTTAGAGCCGTTTTCGTGAACGTGATTTCAAATATAGGTGCATAATATTGTAGGTACATACATATATATAGTTATAATTATACAAATATTGCTTGTTTAATACTCTAGGATAGACCGCTAGCTGCCTGAAAGAAATATATTTTCAGGGTACTCGGCCGTTAGTCTACCGAAAAGACACTAATTTGTAGATATTATTTGGAGCTTAACTAGCTGAACTTCATTAAAGGATCAGGCTGGTAATATTGTTATTAAAATATACCTCTGTAGATTATTAATGCAGTTTGATGTGTCAAATCTAGATAATAATGAAGATAATATCACAATATCCGTATCGGTATCTAGGACTGATTGCATACGTAATTAGCAATTTCTGGAAGCGTTAACTTATGAATAGGCAAGTGAAGTGATGCGATATGCAGATATACAAATTATCATATAAAATCTATACAATATCCATAATGATATTTATCATGATTATTATGCATATAGTGCGACTGCGTTATCGTTATAGTATTCTGCTGAATTTGTCATTCTTAGGTAAAAAGTACCTACTTACTCTATATGTACGAGTATATTGTCAATAAAGTTTATTTTTTAAAATGCCAGTATTAGTCTCTCATGGATAAAGTCGGTATCGGACAAAGGACAAATACTTAACTTCCGGTGAACGTCACGTAAGCTTCGAAAGTGTTAATATAAGGAAGGAACGCTTTTTTTACAAGTTTGTATTTAACTTGGTCTGTTCTTATCCTCAACATCATTATCAGCTGGAAGACGTCCACTGCTGGGTATAGGCCTTCCCCAAAGAGTGCCACAATGACCGGTCCTGCGCCACCCGCATCCAGCGGACTCCCGCGCAGAGGCGGATTATCCATATAGGCAAACTAGGCTCGTGCCTAGCTAGGGCGCGGGGTTCCAAAGGGGTTTTTTTTTCGTTATAATTTTTAGTCTATGGCCGATAGAGAGGCGCCGATGAGGTGCTTCCCCAGGCCGCTCTCGACATTTAATCCGCCTCTGCTCCTGCGGAGCTAACCTGGAGGAGTCATTGTGGCACTCTTTGGGGGAGGCCTATGTCCAGCAGTGGACGTCTTTCGGCTGATATGATGATGAAGATGAATGGTGGCAAACATGTGTAGGTACCTACGGTCTACTTGACGATAAGTCATCACTAGGAGGTAATGCCCCAGTTGGGTTATTCTTTTGAGCGTTACGATATCACATTCTCCGCTCTCCAGAGGGGTAATCAGGTAACGTTTCGAACGCGCGTTAGGACAGCTTAATTGTCATTTTTCCATATAAATTTTGACATTTAGATCTACCTGACGTACGCACAATGCGTTACGTGATCGACCTGCAGTCTTACCTACCTACGCCCTTTACAATCTTACCAACTCAATTTCATTAGTATCTGTGACATACTGCCTTGACTTCTTTACTGTACAGGGAATTCCATACCTTGGAACTGCCTACGAAGGATGACGACTCACCTCGTAAACCTTGCCCTCGTTCGCTGCACTGATTCTGCACACACTAACAAGTAAAATAATTTAATAAGATTTAATAAACGCCTCGGTTTACTCTCCCAAGCTCACATGTCTATCCAATACGAAACAAAAGCATCCCTATGCAATGGACACAAGTTATAATGTTGAAAAGAACGTAAAATCTGGTAAGAGGTTTTGAAAGTTGACTCCCGAATGTCGTATGAGGTCATATGAGTAAGATTTAACATTACGTTAAGGTGCGTTTATACTAGAGCTGAATTGAATACATACAATGGTACAGGTGTTAAGGTGTATATATACCTTGTCGTATTTTTAATATGTAGTTAAATATGATATTAGTTGCAATTTGCTTATAATTGTATCAAACACCAGTCGGGATCAAGACAACATATTGGTTACCTAACTTTATTATAATAAACATATACGTACAAAGTTACGTATATAATATATTTTCTACAATACAGTGTGTGGTAAAATCATTTATAACAAAAACATAACCCTCCTTCTGAGGCAGTCTGTTAAAAAACCTTTATAGAAAAATAGGTAGGTATACTTCTATGCACTTACTACAATCGCCGTCAAAAAAATAGTAATTCTTCAAAAGTCCGTTTCAGGCTAATATAGCTCTTAACTAATTTATTGTACCCTCTCAATATTAGAATCATTTAAAAGCACAATAATGACCTTTAAAATGGCCTCTTCATCTTCCTAATTCATTTCTGGTTCAAGAATCTCAAACCTCACAAGAACTGAAGAATTGAAGTATGTATTTTTTCTGCGAATAGCCTATATATATGCTAATATTGCTAAACAATTCTCACTGAGAAATCAGAATAAATAATCTCACTACCGATACAAGGAGGTTTAAGAGCTTTCTTTGTGTAAATTCATTCACACAAATATCAATAAATGGTATGGAACTATGGACTAATCTTCAAATATATTCTTTACTAGTTTGTTTTTGGTCGAATTGACGCTTCGGTTTTTTTTAAAGTTTCCATTCATGTTTTTTTACTGTGTGAAGGCATGTTTATGTTGTGATACTTTGTGTCAAGGGCTACGAGGCTATTATTTACTTACGATCAGCGCTGCACCACAACCGACCGTTATAATTTGGCACACGTACTTAAGGAATATGCTCAAAATCGGATCGGAAATGTTGGCTCGACTGGTGTTTGATACATGAACATCGTGGCCTTCAATTACCTAATAAACAAACGGGTCGGTCCGGGGTTTATTTTTATTGGTCTCCTCGCATCGTATTCGTATCTCAATGCGTTTCACTCGCTAGCATGCACGCTTAGGAATGCTAATAAGTATACGTGAGATTATTTGAGTTGGCCGAATTGCATCAAAGTAGACCATTCCAAAAACCGCTCTACCGTCCAAGGTAAAATATTTCAATTCCAATGATAATTTTATAATAAGTCTCACTCAACCATATGACTAGGTACTCGTATTTAATGTAGTGATGCGTAAGTTGTGAATCCAGGAGCTGTTTACAATAGTTAATTATTAATGCAGCTTCGAACGGAAATAAGTGAATACCAGGTCAGTTGACCTCAAGCACCCACGGTTAGCCTCGTCAGGCTAAAAACAAGCAAAGGTTAACGTTTTGACCATTTCGGTCACAGTTAGTCACCCATTAAAGACGATTATATTGGTCCGTCGCAAAATACGTCACTAGTCGAGTTAGGATGTAATACTATTATTTATTCTGTGACGTAGGTTCAACCAAATATATTATGCTTATAAAAACTTTGATGCCATTACAAATAAATGAACCATAGACGAGATAAAAAACCACAAAAAAACCAATAAATAAATGAACCATAGATGAGTGTTGTTTTCATTATGTACCTAGTTTTAGTTGAGACTGTTTTAGTGATATATCGCTCACGAGTTTTATTAAAATAGTACAGGTCTGGCGAATTTAGGCGCAATTGGGTTGTGTCCTAAATTTTTTTTACGATGCCATTCGAACCAGTTTTTGGAGAGGAACAAATGTATGTATGGTATGTAACTACAATTAAAAAACATAAATTCCCAAAAAATTGAGTTAAAGACGCTGGCGGCAGCCGAAAACGTTTCATACTGATTAACATTGAATCGCGACGTCACAGGGTGATATTTGTACTTTGTACTAATCGTTGTATTGAAAATCAAGTAAATTGGTGTTTCATATTTCATCGTTGTCATACAATTTTGTTTCTATAAAAGCATAGGGATTCTATTGGTAGCTTTAAATTTACTTTTGGAGAATAAAAAAAAATGTATATTTATTCTAAACTTTCAAGGTCTATATCTTTTTATAATTTTAATTATATTTCTTAATTTATACTTGATTACATTTTTTTCATGGTTTACTCTCAATTTAGCAACACTGCGTTATCGATTTTAACATGTGGAAACTACCCAATTCTTTTAATCCATCACAAATTATGTGACACGGATGGCAAAATAACCGTAACGAAGTTAAAACAACATATTGATGCCACAAATATAAAAAGCCATTGTCGGGTTTTTGGTACTCAACGTGGATCGGGGGTGGGTGGAATTAGTGGATTTTGGGAAAACATTGAGTTTTTTGATATAGGTTGCTCAAATTTTTCCCAAAGGCTTAAAATATATGAAGAAAAAAATAGACTAATTCTAATATTCTTGATTCACTTGGGTGAACAGAAATTTGCCAAGGTGTATTTTTAACTACTATTAGGTATTATATTTCATAGGTTAGAATTAGAATGGAATGATCAAAGTTACCCCTGTTGTTATCAAAGTAACCCCAGTTGACGGTAACTACCATATCAGAAATAATAAATCAGAATATTATTGATAAAACACATTACTTTATAATATAGGTACCTACTCGTGACAGTGATCCTTTTGTACTTTAGTAACTATGATTATTCTTAAGTTGTTTTTATTACTATTCGACACTAAAATTTTAACTAATCTAAAAATGGACACATAAAATTAAAATAAATAAAATAAACCGGCCAAGTGCGTGTCGGATCACGCAAAACGAAGGATTCCGTGCCTATTAAAAAGGTCGTATCATCACAGAAATTTTACGGCACTTACGTCCTTTTCTTTGAGGAAGGCAGTTTTTCAGCAATATCTCGAAAACCTCTGAACCGATCTTGTTCAAAACAATTTTCGGTGAATGAAATTAATTAGCCCTATGTCCATGAATTTTTCCATATTTTTAAATACACCGTTCAAAAATTAGAGGGGGACAGAATTTTAGTGACTTTCGGGGCGATTATCTCCGACCCTATTCACTTAATAAAAAAAATGCTAAGAAACCTTATATTTATTTTGAAAGGCCTATCGATTGATGTGCCACACGGGGGGTCACAATGAAAAAAAAAAATGTCTTTTAGTTTTATGTATGGAGTGCACCCCTAAAAAAATATTTTTTTGTCATTTTAATTACAAAACTATGTAGCGGCTAACAAAATACACCTATCCTCAAAATTGTATTCAAATACACCTTAAGTTTTCGAGTAAAGTGCCTGTGACATACGGACAGACGGACAGACGGACAGACGAAACTGTAAGGGTTCTGTTTTTGCCATTTTAGCTACGGAACCCTAAAAACCAACATATCAAAACGATGTACAATAAATGTAAACAATAATTATAAAATGGACAACCCAGTTGAGAAAGTTAAATTATATTTTTATAAGTACATAATTACGCAATGCTTTTGTATTGATTGTATTACACTATGCTATACTTTTGTATTGCATAATTATTTGGATGACGTCGACGTGCCAGTTTTTACGTCGTTCATGACGCGAAGATTCTGCGACATGACAGCTGGAACAAAAATGTCGGAAATGCACGTCAGGTTACAAAAACCTTGACACAATACTGTCTGTCGCGATGATTATCTGATTACGTTGGCTTCACAGCTAACTAGTTTTGTCGGGATTAAAGAACTATATATTGTCACACGGCATTAACAAGTGGAAATTGTATTTGTAGCGTAGCTTGGTAATTAAAAGTGGCAACGAAGATGTTTTTAATCAATCTCTCTTCAAAGTCATTTCCATTTTTTTAGAGTTTCATAAAAGAAAAAGAAAATTGACAGGATAGGTACTTTAATTACCCACATCGGATATAAACATGCTCCATTTTTTTACAACCGAGCTTGACTGATATTGTTTTGTAAAAAAAAAAACTCTTACTCTAAATATCATAATGAGAGTAGAAATATAGTGTTATGTAGAACATATAGCTTTTTTCACCTATGTCATTGTTTTCGAAGTTAGCAGGTTCAATAAGTACATATATCACATTACAGTTAACGTATTTTTGAGAACTATAAGTTTGTCTATTTCATTCCTACTAACTGAACTAAGGTACATGGCCGAGAGCTTGACATCGGGCCATTGCTTGGCACGTTTCTTCTTAATTCATAACAATAAGGTGAACAGCAGGGTCAACTACTAAGATAAAGGTGTCAAACATTGGGACAGTTTACCTTGCATGAATAACTGCATAGATCTTAAACTAAGCGAATAGAAAGGTATTCTGCCATGATCTCAGAAGTTTTCTTAAGGGGACGGGTAGGGCAAGCCTTCTCCATACAAATTTTGTGCAAGTTTTTCTTCGTTTGTGTTTGGGCTATAAATATAATTTTTAGGTCAGTATACTTATTTTTCTGTTAGCTATTCACTGATGTTATTATTTTTTATTTTTATACTTTTTTATATTTTTTTAATTTTCATTATTTTTATATCTAACAAAATTTTAACATCATGTGCTGCGTAAATTCAATATGAACAAGCAAAAAAAACGAATATTCTGTAGTGCCAAAACCGACGAAAAAAAACTTGCACAACGTTTGTATGGAGAATGCCTTGCCTTACCCGTCGTCTTAACGATCATCATCATCAATGGAGTGCCACTGATGTGATACCTGAAAAGTCACTATGAATTGTTATGTTGATACGCCTCCACCACATTTGGACGGATTGACTAGCGAAAAAAGCCTTGGAAATGATCTAAAGTATTGCTTTTTAGGGTTCCGTACCGCAAAAGGAAAAAAACGGAACCCTCATAGGATCACTCGTGCGTCTGTCTGTCCGTCTGTTACAGCCGATTTGCTCCGAACTACTGGACCGATTGAGTTAAAATTTGGTAAACCTAATGTAAATTGGTGACCCAAAGATGGACGCGTAAAGTAAATTAATGAATTCTTAACAAGGGGGCCACTTTTGGGGGGTAAACTGGAAAATTAAAAAAAGAAGATTCGCAAACATCCGTAATGTGACATATTAAATGAAAGGGGTTGTTGTAAGCTTCTCAGATATTTTTTAAAAATAATTTTAGCAACAACACAGATTTAAAGTAATTTAGGAAAAAATACGAAAATTTACCATTCCCCGCCCCTTATCTCCGAAACTACTAGGCTTACAATTCTGAAAAAAAATACGGAAAATAGTTCCTTGCCTAAAGATTACAGGAAAACCTATAAGAAGTTTAAGTATTCAAAGTAACGGGAAAATTCTCAATATTTTATGGAATCCTCACCACGCGAGTTGAACTCGCACTTGTCCGGTTTTTTATTGTTGATGATGTTTATTTACATTATCTTATCTAATGTTACATTACTAACGAAACTTAAATCCATGTGTTAATATTACACTATCGTATTAAATTTGTAAGTTGATACATTTATTGGATTATCACTAATGAATTCTGTATCTGCTATTATAAACTTTTGATAAAAATGATCAACAACAAATTATTATTTCTTATACGACAAAACTATACAACGCCTTTATAAACAAAAGCAGCGGGTTGTGATGGAAATACAACCGTATAATATAAGTGGAAACTTCATAATATGTTGTGTCTTTATTTTCATCACTTAATCACTGTAAATGCTTGAAAAATATTTTGAGAGAAATTAAACAATCACGAGTAACTTAAACTATCATCAGAAAAAAACGAGTTTTCTTTTTAAAAACTTGTAAAAAAGAAAAAGAAAAGAAAAGAAGACATTTATTCACTACACAAAAGACACACAGATATAAAGGGAGTAGACATACAATTTGTCACGTAAATAGGGAACCCTAACTTGGGGTACCTATCTAGGAGCAAAATGAGAGAATGAATATAATTAAGGATTTAATAAAGAAGTGAAGTGAAGTAAGTGCTATGGGGGCGGTTCGTTCGCCTAGGTCGGGCTCTGGCTCGGATGCCTGGTCTGTTTGAGGGGTGGTCGGTCCTTCAGGGTACCCTCACTCCCCTCGCGGTACGCAGCTGGACGACAGAAGACGATGGTGGTCCTAGGTGGTGGGTGGACGCGCTGGTAGCGGTACCAAGAGCCGGGACAGCGTCACACGCCAGGGGCCTCCAACTTGTGTACTCCCTGGGGGAGCGTCTTCCTCGGGCTTCAGAGGTAAGCGTAGTTCCCAATCCTGGGAACTACACTTTCACAATTTAATTATATTACAAAAATTAGCTAAGTCCGCTCAATAGTGGCGTCTTTATTTTAATCAAGGCGGCGCGGCTACCACGATATCACGATATCACCGGATATCACGATTTGTGCTATAAGTCTAAACAAGTTTGCAAACAAAGAAGTATGAAAAAAAAACTAAATGATCACTTCTGATGTCATCATGTAATTTGTATCACCATAATTAAAGCACATTACGTATGCCTCAGGTTTTAACCTTGATTATTGTTTTATATGTATAATAAGAAATTTAAACAATATTTTGTTTTATTTTTTATCTAAATTGCAAATTAACATTATGCTCGTTGTTTTCGTACGTCATGTTGGTGTTGAAGCAATGATGGAATTTTTAGTGACAGTTAAAAACTAAATTACTTAACAGTAATGTTCATGTAAACACTGTTAACATTATGAGGTCGTTACTTTCGCCTTACTTAGTGTGGTAAAAATAGTAGGTGAAATTATTTTTATCCCTTTTACTGCAAACAGCTAAAAGCTCGACGTTTAAAGGCCTAGCAATTTATCACACGAACTTGCTATCATTAGAATGAGAGGTATATATTGCTGTCTCATTCCAACTATTGCTAGTTGGTGTGACAAACTGATGAACGAAAAAGAAAATGTGAGAAATCTTTAAGCACACTATAAAGGGTGATTTATTCAGCTTCGCTTCATCCGACAAAATCAGCTACTGCACGGCGCTGCAATAATGAGCTATTTCAAATTTGATGAACATCACTAGTATTTTATCAATTTAAAACTAATGAATCTGGTTACTCAACTTCTTAATGGTGAAAAAAGAGAAGAAAAGTTTGAAAAAAAATACAAGATGAAGATAAGAAACATGTTAATAAATACTTCGGTTGGTAGATCCTTGACATATATGTATGTACATCAACTTGGTTCTTATTCTACTTATAACGTTAAGTGCAAATATTAATCTAGTTAAGTATTCTACCAGTCAAAAATAAAGAAGGTCTCTTACGCTAGAGGAAACGGAAACATGTTGAATCAAGGCAATTCACATGTGTCAAAAACGCTAGCTATACCTACTAAATCTATCGTACGTTGCGTCTGAGAAAACGCTTCTTGCTCTCGGAATGATCTCACTGGGAGCTTCAAAGGCTTCTAAATCTAGTGGAGGGTTGTCGCTGATACCCCTGTTTTTTCCCAAGTAATAGGACCCTACACCTACTAACCCTACTGCAGTAAATGAGCCCACTGACACCAATGTTATTGTAAAAACATTCCAAAATTCTCCATTTTCTGAATTTTCAGTGTCTTCTTCTGTGCTCGGTTCTTCACTGCTATTATCTATGCTTGGATTCTCTGGATCTTCTGTTTGAGTGTCAGGATCCTCAGTAATACCTGGCTCAGTCTCACTATCCCCAGAGCCTTCTTCGCTTAAATCACTGTCACCGCTTCCATCAAAAGCGAAAATAAATTCATCGTGACCAAAGTTAGGTGGTGGGGTATTTTTCACTTGGTTATATATAACTGTTTGTGTTTCTTCTTCGCTCTGAGTATTAGCAGACTTATCAGGTTCGTATCGCAGAGAGTCGACGATAACTAATTCAGTGTTAAGACTTTGTCCAGATATTTGTACCTGTTATAGACATAAAATAATATCAGTTGTGATAGTATAAAAATAAGTAATTCTAATGAGTATATTAAACATGAGAAAAAGTTCAATTACATTAAAGTGGAATAAAAAAATGGTTTGATTTCGTTGAAGAGTAATTAATTACAGGTTTTAATCTATTTCTATATTATTCATTATATTGTATGGGGAAAGGCGGATCATTGATCATTGACAAGGGGCACATAGATTCAACGGACTTTAAAATTGAACGAAACATAGTTGAAGGTATATTCGTTCACACAAAGAAGGTGCCGACGCAGTCAATAGGCTGCCATAGTTTCTCCAACGACCAAACAAAACCCCACGAGCTATGCACAAATACGAGTTTAGAGGTGCAGACGAAAAATTCATTATTTTTTTTTTAATTAGAAGAAATACGATAATCAATAATATGGAATGAGTTAATTGTTTCAGCTATTGATTAGAAAAACTATTTAATGATAAATGCATATAAAACATTGTGTTAAATATTGAAAGAGCACATCGATACTTGCAACTTCTCAACGAAATGAAGTCCATGGTTTTTCAATGAAGCGTAAAAATGAACTAAGAAGAGAAGAAGTGTTATCCGTTGTATGTTTACGTGTAGAAATGCTAACACAAATTTTGAACATGTTTATATTTTTAATCTTATTCATTAATGTATACCTACTACGAAAATTTAAGATTCTGAATCAACGTGCCCCGGCTGTGCATTAAGGTACCCCTTGTAGGCATAATGTACTTTGATACGATTTTTTTTCTGTACAAAATGGATCATAACTGATGTAATATCCAAGTTAACAAGTAACCGATTGCCTAAAAATGTGCTCAGATAACAAATTGATGCATCTCAGTTGTTTTTATAGTCATTGTTGTAGTATAGCCTATCTTAAGGTTATTACAATAAAAACCGTATCGAGGTGCCCCAACTTCCCCCAATGTGGTGATCCATTTCATTGTTGTTGATTATATAATTTGACAGGATCAATGGGCCAATGTCAGAAATGTCATTAATTGTATGAATTTTACGACAACGTAAAATATAATAGTATTTACGTAATTACAGGTCCCTAACGCGATAATCTTGTCATCACGTATATTTTGCATATTTACTTACAGAACCTGTCGTATGTGTCTTGATGGGAATCGAGATTACGACCCAACCAGGCATAAAATTTTTGTTCGACCGTTGATATCTCACTGATGTAATAGCTTCATCTTCGTCATGGATCACAGAAATCGTTATTCCACTGTATTTTGATACTGTCCGAAGGTAAACTATTACTTCCAGAGTTCCATTTATAAACACTATAGGAAATGATGTAGTGCAGCTATTTCTTAAAGCTTTTATTCCCAAAGAACCACCTTCATATGGCGGCACAATTTCCGAACGTCCATAACTCACTAAATCCCACTGCGTTGCATTCTCACATAGTTTATCACTAAACGCATCGAAATGATCTTCATCAAAATAATAAGACACTCCTAGCAAGTCGTCACTTATTACTGCCACGAAAGCAGCAATAAAAAATACTAGAAATAACATTTCATGATGTCTTTGCAGCGATTGTGATATTAGGGGAGTGCGAAGAACACTGACGCTTTTAATAGCGAAGGACCTAAGTATAATCTGAAGTGGGAGTGTATTAAATATAATTTTCAGATTACATTGAAAGATAAGTCAAGTATTGTAAAAGTGTACTTACGTACATTTAATCGGAGACATAACGTTATAAATACTTCATAGGGTGTACATGCTTATTTAGTTTTGAGAATTGAGGTGACTCTGATAGTAAAGTCGCCCCTAAGTTTCAAAGTAACCCCATTTTACAGTTCTGACATTTACTGTGACGAGGCCTGCGAAAATAATAAATAAAATAAATAATAATAAATTCATTTATTTCCAGACAACATCGGTCCACAATTCACATAAAAATAAAAATAAAATAAAATCAAATTAAATTAAAATAATGTGTGCCTCATTAGAAAATAAACTCCAGGATAGTATGAATCTAATTTAATTTATCTATATATGTGCACATGTAAAGTGTAACTACAAGCGTTTAGATAGGTATATAATTATGGTATAATAATATTTTTTTCATCACACTTGCTCGTAAAGGGCTTCATAACGCGCAGGCATACAGAGCAGTAATAACCTTTATTACGCCCATGGGCGTAATGGTTTTGAAACCTCTGATTGGCTTAAGCAAATCTGGTTGCTGTGTGATTGGTTGAATAAAAAAATCTAGTTGGTCACGACGCCCCGCCCCGCAAGAATACTGCTCTGTGATTGGTTGAAATATTGAACTCCACTAGCACTGATCTGGAAGTGAAGTTGTCAATTTTTGATTGGTGCGGCTGTATGAAACTTAGATTTTTCTGTATTTTGTAGTTATTTATTTCCTCGCAAATGTGATGAAAAACATTGTGTATAACACGGGCGTAAGAATATTGCAAACTCGAGTCATCAAAAGCCCTCCGCCTTCGGCGTCGGGCTTCTGATAGACTCTCGTTAGCAATATTCCACTTACGGCCCTCGTTAAACAATGTACTATTTCATCACACTTGCTCGTCAATGGCGTTATTACTTGCGAGCGTACAGAGCAGTTATAGCCGTTTTACCTCCCACGGGCAGTTAAGTTTAGTTTTAAAATAATAGAACCCTCTGATTGGCTTAAGCAAATCTGGTTGCTCTGTGATTGGTTGAAAAAAAAATCTAGTTGGTCAAGCCGGCCCCGCCTCGCAAGAATACTGCTCTGTGATTGGTTGAAATATTGAACTCCACTAGCACTGATCTGGAAGTGAAGTTGTCAATTTTTGATTGGTGCGGCTGTATGAAACTTAGATTTTTCTGTATTTTGTAGTTATTTATTTCCTCGCAAATGTGATGAAAAACATTGTGTATAACACGGGCGTAAGAATATTGCAAACTCGAGTCATCAAAAGCCCTCCGCCTTCGGCGTCGGGCTTCTGATAGACTCTCGTTAGCAATATTCCACTTACGCCCCTCGTTAAACAATGTACTATAGCGTATGTTGCCGGTAATAAAGAGCATTATATATGACGAGGAACACACGGAGCGGTCGCGCGGTCGAGCGGATTGAAATTTTGTATCACGATGTGTGTAATCCGTTGAGACCGGACACAAGAATCCGCTCGACCGCGCAGAGCCGCGGCGCTGCAACGCTCCGTGTGTTCCTCGCCTATATAGTAACTGGTGGTGGACTCGTGGTCGTAGTTCCTACCTAGGCGACGGAAAACTGCTAAACACTAATCTATTCTTATGATATACCATGCAATACCAATCCATACTGCAGAAACACGTTCAAAAGCGATGATATGACGGGGGATTATTTTTATTTAGCAAAACCTTTAACGCGCACCGCTCACAAATTCAAATTGTAGACGTAGCGCGGAAAGCGGCCAAGTTAAAGTGGGACTGGGCTGGTCCGGTCTGCCACATGCCCAGTGAGCTATTTTAAGGGCAAAGAGCACCACGAAATAGAAACCTCAGAACTCGAAACGGAGACGCAGCAGACCTCGTCAGCGATGGCGGGATGAGTTGAACTCCTCATACCAAGCTCAAAACGGTGAGCAGTGGAAGAAGAGGGGGAGGTCTTTGCCCAGCAGTGGGACACATCAGGCTCTATATACGTAATAATAAAACTTTAAAACGAACTATTTGTATTCATATAATAATCCATTGAAATGGCGATCACTATAAAGCCGGGAAAAGTGATTTTCGATTATGTTTGACACTTCCGGAACGCTTATGCGCTCTCTTTCGCGTTAGTTGATATATCCAAGCGTGTTATCGTCACATTGATAATTAAATCAGTATTGCATATAATTTTAATTTAAAAACGACGACTAGGATAACACCTGGAGCCGTAGCATGGTTGGCCTTATCACGCGACAAGTGACAAGATAAGAGCGTCGTCTCGTTCTATCGAACGGTGTCAGCCAGTGACGCACGCTCTATCCTATCACCTATCGCGTGACAAGGCCAACCATGCTACGGCTCCTGAGTTGATATGAACGTGGTTCGTGAGTGACGCATTCCTGACGTCACTGTAAAGGTGCTGATACACTTGAGCATTAACTTGTAATGAGCATTCTTATTGAAAGTTACATTATATTTCCAAAGCTCACAAAATAATCAGTAGCGTTTTAGTGAGCATTTTAGCGAGCGTTCTAGCGAGCATTCTAGCGAAACGACAGTGAAATAGCTTTGAGCTTTTTGCCGAGCCGAGCAATTTTGTTATTGTTCTGCCGCCGTCCCTCTTCGCCCACGCCTCACGCGCACCTGTTGCATAATTACTAGCGCGTTCGCTAGAATGATCGTGAAAATGTCCGTAGCGATTACTTATTAGTTATTACACAATATTAGGGGACATTCTTACACAAATCGAACTAGCCCTATAGTAAGCCTATAATAAGGCTAGTGTCATAGATACTAGACGACGATATATATAATAGATATAAATACTTAAATACACAGAAAACATCCAAGACTCAGAAACAAATATTCATGCTCATCACACAAATATTAGACCTGACCGGGATTCGAACGCAGGACCTTCAGCTTCGTAGGCAGCGTCACTACCTACTAGGCTAACCGGTCGTCATATGCATATTGATATCAGTTTAATTTTCATATTTGCTAAATAAATAATGTTGTTCTAAGTATAACATTTGAATTGTTTTGATACATGTTTTTCGACGTTTCTAGAAATTACCTACAGAAAAGTAATCGACGATTAAGTCTAATCAAACCGAATAAATATGATTATTTCCACCGCCATACGTGCTACCGCCGGCAACAGATTCAGAATAAACACTCTTCACCCTTGGAACTAGATACGGCTTTGGAAGATTATCAACGTCTTCATACATCATTTGCGGATATTGTTTAGCTCCCTTGCATTTCCCTAATGCAAAACAAGCCCAACATATCAACGCTAACAATATCACTGGTATTACAACCGCTAGGGAAATAGTCAAAGGTGTCCAGAAATCCTCCCTGTCGAAGATCCAAAAAGATCTATTCTCAATGGCAACTGCTCCAATATTTTCTTCGTTTTCATTCGGGTGAACGGTGTATTTTAAAATTGAACCAGTCTGCAGGGCATAAAAATCTGGAGCGCCGTAATGGGATGTATGTGAAGTATTTTCGGAATTATTTTCTTGTTGTTGAGCAGGCGAATGATGTAGGCACAATGATTCTACCGTGATGTCGGAGTTGAAAGAAGCATTGCTGATGATCATAATCTGAAAATAAACAAGTGTAATAGTTCATCATCATCGTCATCATCGTTTATCTAAAAAAAATATAAACATTTCTGAATATCACGGGGTCATGTAAATCGCAATAATATTTTTTAAAATATTTCAACACAGTGTAGGTACATTTTTTTATCCTCATAGCTTTGATTAAGTAAATACCGAATATACTTAAATCCTGACATAAGTCGAGTGTCGAGTTTCTGGGGACCCTTAAGAGTCTAACTAAAACTTAGGTACTCGTATATACTCAGGTAAATCTCGCGACAAGCTTTTATATCATCGAAAATGTGTTATGACGTTATAAGTTTATAGTAAAAGTTTTAAAGGAAAAGTTTATTTTATTCTTTTTAGCGCATTTAAATAAAAGCTTGTTTTTAAAAAAGTTTTTTTTTCTTTTAATTTTTATCACATGTATCTTTGAGATAGAGATAGACTACCGTTTATCTACTTGATACATAGAGGAAAAATAAGTATAGAGGGCCTCACACACATATACAAACATCATGAATGACAAAGATGTAAGCATAGACAATAACACAAGTGGGAACGAGATACAATGTCATATTTTCTGTAAGTGTAAAGTCTGTTTTCATAAATTGCACACAAGTTAGACTGATTAATCGTTAAGCGAAATATAAAATAAATTAAATGAGAGACCAGAGCAAGCGAACGATGAAGATGATGATTTTGTTAACGTAAGAGTTGAATGTAATTAATGTTCGATTTTGTTAACTAAAGCAATGGAAGCATAATCATGTTTATGTCCAACATGAAACATTATTCTCTCGTAATATTACTTGTTTGTATGTCACGAATGTTTTATATCGGACATAAACGCACTCCTGGTACAAAACAGTTCCTCTGGTGTACTCACAAATCCATCGTAGTGTCCGACACCTCCCAATATTACTTTTAAAATGTGGCCTCTATCATTAAATTCGTTTTCTTCTTCGAGGAGTGTTACTTGAGCCACAACATTGTTATCTTCTGCTTCAAACACTAATATTGTTATGTAGTCTTCATTTGTTATTGATTGTGTATTAATGTTGGCTTCTAATACTCCCTCGCTAACAAAAGATAGTGTATTTGATGCTACGCAGGTCATCTGAGCACTCGGAGTTAATATATTTGAAATATTCCTCTGATCATCGATGCTGGGCGAGGCCTGATTGACGATCCATTTGTGTTTTGCTTGACACGCTCCAAAATCACTAATTAACAACGTATCCGAGTCTTTGTCAACGCATTTCTTACAACTCACTACACCAAGTATAAATACAAATGTCAAACATGTTTTATATTCCATTATAGAAATTTGAAAACACAATTGTCACAACTTCATTTGTCCATTTTCTAGGTTAATTTGCAATGCCACATAAATATTATCGCTGATAAGATTAAGTTCTGCCTCACATTAATAGAATATCGATTAGATACATTTCATAGGCGACGAACAAAATGTTTATTTTACCACTTGTGTAACGATATTTATTATTATTGATGAGGCTTTCTTTGGCTGTCTGCTTGTCTTTCGAAACTTGGCGTAGGTAGGTAATAGGTATACATGAAAGCTACCTACTTAAATCAAATTCCTTAGCACTACATTTTGAAAATTTTACGAAGAATTATAATAATGTTTGTTCTATAGCTTTATATGTGGTGCAAACTGATCGCATAACATTTTTATTTGATCCTAATTACCTATCATAAGTATTTTATTCTGGGAATACTATTTATTCACTTTAAATTGCATACGAGTATAGCGCCTAATTAAACAACAATGCAACATTTAACCTAACGGATTATTAAGGCAACGATTTAGGCGTTGAAAGTTTCACAGTTCAAGTTTTTCTTGTCAACTGTGAAACCCCTTATTCGGTTCATTTATCTGCACTATTTTATTACAAAAGACATCTACATTATTCGAACGCAAAGGCGTAAACTTTGAGGTAAATGTTCCGATATTGTCAGTTCCTTTTATAGCAAAACGGTAAGTATGGGACCCTGAGGACATAACAACTTCTAAATAAATATGGACGTATAAATAATATTAGTGGAGGATGGGCCGCAGGGAACCGATCCCAATATTCCCTACTTCGGAGTTGCCGGGGCCTCGAAAGGCAGGGTTGCCCTGCCTGACAAAGATGCGGGTCATTTTAGTTGCAAGGAAACGTCCTAATTGTGGTATCTTTTGAATAATTTATTTTGGCTTGTTGTATTGGCATTGTTGTATCGATAAATAGCGATAAACACAATAGGTGGAACAGTTTTTACAACCTTGTATATATACCTAAGTGGGCCAATCAACTTTTTCTTGCTGTTATTCTGTCCCGGTAAGCCAAGAGACAACAGTGACAGAGTTTCTTAGAAAAAAACTATAAATTGGGCTCCTATTATGATAAAGAGTTGCCCACCATGGAATGGGTTTACCAATATAACAAAAATACGTGTTTAGTGGATTTAAGCAGGGGACGTAACCATTGCAACGAGCAACAAATATAGTAGATTGGCAAAAGTATCAAAATGTATGATGGGACGTCCTCTTGGGATAATGGTCGCGCTGGGGAAATATTTGATAGTTGGATTTTTTTTATTATTAAAGTGTATGGATTAGATTGGTATCTTTAAATTTGCTCTTGGTCGTGAAAAAAAACTACATATTTTTTTGAAACTTTCAACTCTCATATATTTTTATGATTTTAAGTATGTTTTAATTTACACATAATTATAATAATTTGATGGTTTACTAACAATATATCAACACTACCTACGTTATAAAGTTTAACATGAGGAAAGTAAATTGACCAGTCTTTATGACGGCTCGTTATGTTATGGCAAGGGTACTGTTGAATCACTCAGTCTTCCAAACTAAACCTTACGACCCGTCCATTTTGTGCAAGTTAAATAGGTATAAGTAGTATTTTTTATTTTGGATCCAAATAATCGATTTTCTTCTACTTGAAGGTGGGGTCGGGTTGGCTTTAAAAGGATAAACTATGTGAGACACTTTACAAGCTTAAGTAATTTGGTAAGGTTTTCCCTTTTTCTCCGGATGGTTTACGAAGTAACTTCTTGCTGAATCCGAATTTAAAATCCCTGGTGAGCTCTTAACGCTGTGGGTACCGAGAAAATATCTTATTTAGATGATAGAAACACATAGATTCGGCGCAATTTCTAGGTGGAGTGTTTGATTCAACATTTGGCAGGCATGCATATCAATACTTCCAATGTTAGGAACGCAAAGTCTTTCTGTTTTCAGTGGGGTCGTATTGGACTATAATATTCTGACTTTTTGTTTTTGCATTTCATGCGGGCGCTGGTCTTCTATGCGAGCCATGACCAACGTGTCAGAATTCATGCGCGTTACAAAGAGTAAACCAATTCAAGTCTAATATTTTAAGCTCTGCTATTCAATGAAGATATTAGTTTCTTAACAGTCATGATAAGTGTTGCACCCACGATCTACAAAATGACCAATGTACAGTCAGCCTTAGAGGAACGTGAACCGCTATGCATAGAGGTTTATAAGCAAGGGAGGTCACGTTTTTCTGCAGCTGACTGTACCTATATATCTAGGCTTCATGTAATGCAAGCCATTCCCTTGCATCGCATCTGCATACAACGTTAATCTAAGTGCAATACTTAGGAGGCAGGCAGCGGGAGCCACAACAAAGCCTGTCAAGTTAACGTCGCCGCCCCATTGTCCTGCTGAATGCAGAAAGAAATTGGTTACTTTCTTACCTGAAAAGAATTCGATACCTCAGGTATTGAAAAGTTTCGTTTTGACGATATCGAAAATTGGAAGCAGCTCGTGTTCGATTTCACGTAAAATGCGAGCTCATTTTGTTATATGACATTGTTTAATGAGTGTCTCATTTGATAAGACATTGAACTCTTGTCACCAATATTAAAGCTTTATTAAGCAAGTAAAATGCCTCTCTTAGGTTAAGTCAAGGCGTCATACTTTACAGGCTCCATTTAGGTGACCTGCAAGGACAAAGTGCCATCGTCCTATTTCAGTGTGCAGATGGTTTTCAATAGAGAATTATCCATTATTCAACTCGCATTTTCCTCCTGAGACTTTATTTCTTCTTATTCTAACATTCCTTCGCTTGTGTTAAAAGTGTAAAAAACTGCACTTTAAGCCGTTGGCCTGCCGGCGTTTGAGCTCTACTTTTAATGCGTTTTTAAAAGTAGCTACTCGGGATGGTTTTTGAGCTGTTAAACGTCTCGCCAGGTTGCTGGTATAATCTCTGGGTGATAAAAGGATTTAAGATTGTGCACAGTTACGTTTAAAACTTAACTTAGCTAGTATGAACGTTGATTTAGGAGACGTTTGTTCTCCCCCGAGGGGGGCGGGGGGGGGGGGGGGCTTAGTAACCGTGGACTGGTCACCCACGGCGAAGCTAAAAGGCATCAGGGCCGGCCTGTGTATGTTTACATTTTCGTCTAATATTTGATGGTCGATAGCATCTCGTTTTTTATGGCGTTGTTAACTTTTAAAGTCGCCTGATAAGCGCACATTAATAATCCGTTGATTACATAAAATACACTTTATCTAAGAATTAAATTTTATGTCCCATTCTGACATGTAAAATATCGCATTTTATATATCTGTATCTGTACGGTTATAATGCCAATGTTATGTAAACAACCATAATTGATGCACAATAAGTATTTTACAGGCACAGTTACGATGGTTGCTATTATATATATACGAGTACACGATATCATAAAGTTAGCCACAGAAAATCGAGGTCCATTCGGATTACATTGACTGCTCGAAATTAGATAAGCCAGAACATAATTCAGGCATTAGATGCACTATGCTCAGGCTATGAATCCCAGTTGTATTAATACAATTGATTTGTTTGCTCCTAGCCCCTATATCAGGATTATGTTATTACCCACGCGTATGTTATTACTAAGATTTACCGAGTAAATAGAACTCGTAAATAATGAAATGCATTACGCACATCCGGTGCGTAATTTGGGCGTTAGATTTCAATGTAATGTACATAACATTACATATAGTAACGTATCCGTTTTATAGTTTATTATGTTACCAGGCTCTTACTTTATTGTGCGACAAAGATACTAGTAGCTTATGCCAGCAACTCCGCTGAATTTTAAAGTAATATCTAGTCTGGTTTCATTGTTATTTTTTAGGTTTGATTTTTTGAGCCCCATTGCAGCCCGTGAGCTACGGTGAGCTGAGGCTCATTGCCAACCCTTTATTGATTTGAGAATGCGTTGCGTTGCGAGTTAGGAGTCAGGGCCTTGGAGGGTATTCACCAGGTTCAGGGTAGGACAGAATTGTACGTCGGAAGATGTACTCGGTGGTTTGACATTTTTCTCCGCCCTTGCTAAGTAGAGCGAATTCCTCTAACTCCCATTTATGTCGGAAGACATTGAGAGGTCCATGTCTTATTCAATAGTTGCAATGTTTCGATGCGAGGCGAAATTTCGAAAGGGTGTCATCATCATCATCACATCAGCCGAAAGACGTCCACTGCTGGACATAGGTCTCCCCTAGAGAGTGCCAAATTGACCGGTCCTGCGCCACCCGCATCCAGCGGACTCCCGCGACCTTTACCAGGTCATCAGTCCACCTTGTGGGGGGCCTACAATTTTTATTTGAATCGATATAGTATTCGTGATGTGACGGTCTCGCGCTGCTGGCGAGTACGAATTACCAAAACCGATTTCAATTTAATAATAATTTAATCCCTAGATCGGCATTCACAAACAAATTATACACATAGCATAAAATATAATTTACCAAACAAATATTGCAACAAACCGCGACAATTCACGCCGCGTTCAAACACGAACCTTTACACACCCATAACAATCTAAAACGCCCATAAAATTTCCGCAACGCATTCGCCTGACACCTTACTAACAAACGAATGTACATCTAACGGAACAAATGTTATCTATTCCGGTTAACGACGTGTAGTCGGAAAGAATCGGTATCGGCCAACGTAAATCGTCCGGAACGGTCGACAGACTCGACTGGTTGGTGCATTGAGTATTTCATTTCATATTTGTGCATACCGTAACTCTTTTTGTAGGTACCTTTCAAAGTATTGTGCAGCTTTTTTTTAGGCGGCGGTCAATAGTAAACATGTCATTAGCTGTCAAATTTACTATTGACCGCCACCGCAGGCCGCGCCAGTCGGTGAGAGGATACTCTGAGTCTAATTCCCCCCCCCCCCCCCCGTCAAAAACGTCTTTTTAATTTTACATGTTACCAAATATATATATTTTCTAATTATATAATTGCAGTTTAGCCCTCCTTTTTGGAGAGTTAAGCTACAGAAAGTAATAGTTCGTTCTTGGGACAAAAATATGAAAAACGGCTCTGTAGTAGGTATATGTTTGTAGACAAGCATATTTTTAAACCAAATGACACACTATAACCACATGTCAAATGGAAGATAAGAGTACCAAGTTGAGCATGTCCATGTATAGGATTTTTTACAGTTAACCTTTGATCAATTGGATAATATTATAAGTAAAATGATTGCATTAATAAAATGAGTTCATTACGCAAATAAAGCCCTCGACCGCAAACACTAGAGCCGCAAAACAAGTTCGATCAATCAAAACGTTGCGGTCATTGGATTTCAATTCAGTAATTTTATTTAAGACGATGCGCGGGTAGCCTTTTCTCCGCACAAACGTAATCATCCGTTTTCTCCCTGGATAAAAACATAAGAGCAAATATTTTTTATTCATACAATATATACTTACATCTGACATGTCCCTATGTTTCATTTTACCTAATTATTTGTTTATTTTAATAATTAGAGACCTTTCAAAACTACGAAAGTCGCGTCTTGTTGGCGCCATAAACAGACATTCAGTACTTAAACTAATTTAGCGAATACAAAAGAAAAACAGAAAACATAGAGATATAGCCACAGCTCTCTTTATAACATAAATGAAAGAAAAACTAAAATTGGTTTAAAATTGGAAAAGAAAATGGGATACTACATAATTTACTTTAAAAAACAAAGTTTTAACCGACTTCAATTTAGTACTCCGTGAACATTTCCACATTTCCGTACCACTTTACCACACATGGACTACTTTCCGAGATTAAATACGTTGATTATTACAGACGTAAACCATATCACTGTATGTGGGCCGATAATATTTGAGGAGTTCCGTCGATTTGGCACACTTGACATTTAGGACTTCATTATTTGACAACGGAATCATATGAGAATCAGTAACGTACTTTTACAGTTTTAAGTACGAGTTCTATAAGTCATCTGTGGTCTTCATCATCAGTTCCACTTGATCAAATTTGTGATTTTCGGGTGTAAATACACTAGTTATAATAGAAAATACCGAAATGACTACATGTGTGTCTACATGACTACATTTGAGGAGTTCCCTCAATTCCTCTTGGTTCTAATGAGTCCCATTGTTATCAAAACATCAGTTGGATAATGATCCAGCTGAAGTGTTGATAACAATGCGACCAACCTCTGGAAGCATATACTTTCAAATAAAAAAATAATTGTACGAATCTGTTCATAAATGACGTAGTTCTGAGGTAATAAACATTTAAAAAAAATACAACCGAATTGAGAACCTCCTCCTTTTTTTTGAAATCGATTATTAGGCACATCGATATACTAGGGTTGTTAGTCGAAATCGACGTTGGTAAATTGCCGTCACATAAAACGGGGAGCATTTAAAATGGGCATAGGTAAGTAAAAAGTTACTTACCCTGTAGGCGAGCTTAAATTTTAATCCGTTTAGAAGAGTTTATTTTTGTACTGATTACAGTCAAGGTCAAGAATAATATGTACGTTCCCAGATATAAACATCTATGTTATCTATGTACAGTCAGCAGCAGAAGTAGCTAAGCGGGCCGGGTGTTCAAAATAACCTACACACGGTTTTTATTTCTTAAGAATAAAGTCGTGTGCAGGTCATTTTGAACACCCGGCCCGCTTAGCTACTTCTGCTGCTGACTGTACTATCTATAAAGTAAAAATATCCATGCGACAATTCAATCAGAAAAATCAAAACATGTAAATATTCATCAGTACATCCATGGGAGACAAATGTATATGTGGGTAGGCAAACACGCACTTACAAATATCTGTGCACACGTTTGTCGCATGTGAACAAAACAGGGAGACAAAAATATCTATACAATTTACGAGTATGTCTAAAAGTCAAAGCCATATGAACCATATATCTACAATGACCTATGCGTCTTATACTATTGAGATAAGTAACTGAATGTAGTACACATATTAATTATAATTTATATACTTATCCTTCGTGTTAAACCTATTTATTAAGAGGTATTATATTAGTACTTGTGTATACTGGCCACTTACACGTACTGCCATTGAGCTGATGCGTCAGATTTGTTCTACAGTCAAATCACAGCTTAAACCAGAGTAGTAAAATAAAATTAATAAAACATAATAATTTTCTTTATTGATACAGAAATTATTGAGACAAGGTCTTATTGTTGGCTGTATATTGCTTTGCATATTCGTATACACGAATATACTTGAAACAAGTCCAAATTCCATGTCAAAAAGGGGTTGTATTACCTTTAAATACAGTTCCTATATTATACAAGTTACAGTCGTATGCCAGATTTCAGCCCAAATGGACAGACCAAAAATTTTTATTCGCAAGATATAAACACATACCAAAACTTACTACATACTTACTCATTTCATTTTACCCTGCTTACTTCAAAGTCAATAGTACATTGTTTAACGAGGGGCGTAAGTGGAATATTGCTAACGAGAGCCTATCAGAAGCCCGACGCCGAAGGCGGAGGGCTTTTGATGACTCGAGTTTGCAATATTCTTACGCCCGTGTTATACACAATGTTTTTCATCACATTTGCGAGGAAATAAATAACAACAAAAGACAGAAAAATGTAAGTTTCATACAGCATCACCAATCAAAAATTGACTACTTCACTTCCAGATCAGTGCTAGTAGAGCGCGCAGTTCAATATTTCAACCAATCACAGAGCAGTATTCTTGCGGGGCGGGGCGTCGTGACCAACTAGATTTTTTTATTCAACCAATCACACAGCAACCAGATTTGCTTAAGCCAATCAGAGGGTTCTATTATTTTAAAACTAAACTTAACAGCCCGTGGGAGGTAAAACGGCTATAACTGCTCTGCACGCTCGCAAGTAATAACGCCATTGACGAGCAAGTGTGATGAAAAGTGATTTATTCTTCAATTTAGGCATATTACGACACGCACCTATGAATGTCGATAAACTACCACCGGTTCGGAAAGAAAACCTCTGCCTCGAGAAGAACCGGCGTAAAAAACTCGGCGAGGTATCATTTTTAGGGTTCCGATACCTCAAAAGGAAAAAAACGGAACCCTTATAGGATCACTCGGTTGTCTGTCTGTCCGTCTGTCACAGCCGATTTGCTCCGAAACTACTGGACCGATTGAGTTGAAATTTGGTACACATATGTAAATTGGTGACCCAAAGATGGACGCGTAAATTAAATTAATGAATTCTGAAGAAGGGGGCCACTTTTGGGGGGTAATATGGAAAATAAAACAAAAAAGTTTCGCAAACTGTATTGTGTGATATATTAAATGAAAGGAGTTGTTGTGAGCATGTCAGATTTTTTTTTTTATAATTTTAGCAAAATCAGTATTGAAGTAATTTAGGAAAAAATATGAAAATTGACCATTCCCCTCCCCTTATCTCCAAAACTACTAGGATTACAATTCTGAAAAAAAAATATGGAAAATAGTTCCTTGCCTAAAGATTACAGAAAAACCTATAAGAAGTTTGAGTATTGAAAAACACTTATGAAATTTAGATTATATACGGAACCCTCACTACGCGAGTTGAACTCGCACTTGTCCGGTTTTTTTTTAAAAACAGTATACAATATATCAACTCTTTGGGGGAGGTCTATGTCCAGCAGTGAACGTCTTTTGGCTGATATGATGATGATGTGGAATTCCGGAGATTACTCACCACATACAAACTTACAAATCTTCAACCACAATAGATGCATAATATTGAAGATAGTTGTAAGATTATTCATTTGTAATAGTTAGGTACATTCTCATTCTTAAAGACGCAGTCAAAAAGGGGTTAGGTTAATTGGTACCGTACGCGGGCAAAGTTCGGCCTGAATTGAGTCATAAATTCAGAAGGGTATCAGGCTACATGCAACACCAGTAACTCGCTCATTTTGAATAACGTCATTTCGGTTACTGACTCGCAGTCGCAAGTAGGGTATGGTAGCCAAAAAATAAGAATATTTTAAGACGAGATTTTGCTCTGCCCAATTTGTGATATTTGCAATTCTATCTTCTATCGGGCAAACTTTATGTGATGGTGTAATTTAAAAGTTTTGCTAGTTCGGAACTTCAATAACAGAAATAAAATAAAAAATGTTTAGATATACGATAAACTACATAAAGTTTCGCTTGATAGAATATCGAATCGCTAATTCTACCTTTCGGCCTGGGCTTACCGTACACCCGCCTTGATGTGTGTCCGTTACGTTACGGTAAAATTATTAAGATTGTTGAATAAGATGCTCATAGGTTTCTGTAACTAAAGCAGATACCTAATCTTCTGTAATATGCAGCATTTCAGTTATAATAATTACACACCGCCTCCAACTAGGTATATGGCTTTTCTATCATGTATCTGTCATTCTATTCATGAAAGACAGATTGAAATGTAGGGATATCCTGCCCAAGCCATTTTTTGGCATTTTTATTTCGATACTCGAATCGTGTATGCTTTGAACGCAAGCACTGTGAGCCGCCAACCCGCGATCGCCAATTTGCCAGCGAACTCCTTTTTATTTAGAACTTCACCATTTTACGACTTTATTAGTCAGAAGGTTCGGGTGCAGATTATCGTGATTTACGGAAGGTTAATAGTAGCGGCGATTTTATATACCTAGGACAGACTGTCCATTTAGGTAGGTTCAACTTCGAGAAAGAGGTCAATCGTCGAATCCAACTCGGCTGGGCAGCATTCGGGAAGCTACGGCACATCTTTTCGTCCAATATTCCGCAGTGTCTCAAGACGAGAGTCTTTGACCAGTGAGTGTTGCCAGTGCAGTGATGACTGATGACGTATGGCACGGAAACGTGATCGCTTGCTATGGGCCTCATATAAGAAGGCTCAAAGTCACCCAAAGGGCAATGGAAAGGGCAATGCTGGGAGTATCTCTGCGTGATCGCATCAGAAATGAGGCTATCCGTAGCAAAACCAAGGGTAAGCGATATACCTAGCCCTCCGAATTGCTAAACTTAAGTGGCTGTGGGCGGGGCTCATTGCACGTAGAACCGATGGCCATTGGGGTGGAAAGGTTTTCGAGTGGCGACCACGTACCGGAAGGCGCAGCGTGGGTAGGCCCCCCACAAAGTGGACTGATGACCTGTTAAGGTCGCTGGAGTCCGCTGGATGCGGGTAGCGCAGGATCTGTCATTGTGGTACTGGTATTGTGGGGTGGGGGAGGCCTATGTCCAGCAGTGGACGTCTTTCTGCTGATATGATGATGATGATGAATAGTAGCACCAGAAGCATGTTTGTTATAGTTATAAAGTAGAGTTATGAGTGGCCGAGTGGTTCAAGCATGCGGTTTTCGAACAGAGATCCTGGTCGTAGATTAGAATCTTGGCTCGTATCAATAAGGACTTCATTGAAACTAGGGCCGTAGTAGGGCGATTGGCAGCGCAGTCTCCGTGACGGAACACACGCGAAAAAAAACACGTGGCGTTGCCAAGGATTCCTTATGCTACGCTCGTAGCTGATCCCGTGGTTTTTCCGCTAAGTAGCGGAAAGTTGCTACGACGTAGGCGCCCGCTAAGCGGGTTCCTTGCAGTGTAAGTGGTAAGCATGGCATCCATATTGGCCAGACAGCCTGATTCCCGCGCCGCTGGCCTCTCTGCTAATCCATAGTTACCTTGTTATTACGTATAATAGTAGAGTGTATGACAAGGGGCTAAAATAAGCCATATTACCAAGAGATGGTTATTTTCCCTCACTTCGCTCGGGAAAATATTTCGAGGGGTAATATGGCTTTTAGACCCGAGTTAGGTATACACTCTACTTTTCACTTCGACTGCGAGAAAATAGTAAAACAAGGATTATCCATCCAAGATCAATAACAAATTCCACGGCGAAGAGATTGTTCAATTTAGCGGCATGTTTTTTTTACTAAACTGCTTTTACACAGATACAAAATATTGATACCAAGAATAAACGCCTCTGAGGCGTCCAATACACGGTGAAGTATTATCACGCAATCCACGCGCTGTCTCTTTCTCATTGCATGTTATAGATAGAGACAGCCATAGTGGATCATCAGTATTTAATCACCGTGTATTGGCAGCCTGACCGTCTACAGGCGCGTCGTTGACGGCCAGAGGCGTTTTTTGTTTTAATTATTGTGAATTAGGGACTAAATACACCTGATATTTGAAATTAATTCTGTTTTCTGATTGGTTGTTTTTAATATTAGCTGTAATCTGGTTAGTTGATAGCAAATACAAATGTTCTTTGAAAGAGTTGTGATTGGTGGATTTAATACAGTGAAGTGTTTTGATTGGTCAAATTAAATGTTTTAAAAATCATACATATATACATATTTTCCCTAGGGGCTAAATGTACTACTTTAGCCCCGCTTGCTAAGCCTAATATGACACACTTTTCGAGCATGAGAAGTGAAAACGGTTTTGTGGGACTCTGTAATAGTATATGCTGTATTATTATTTCTTAATAAATAATAAAAAAAAAACATAGTTCTAGGTCAACGGAAACTTACCTATAAATTTGATTCTCTTGAGAGTGTCAAAATATACGTTTTTTGCTTAACTTAGAAGTTTTTTTTACAGGTTCAAGGGACTGTAAAGTCAAAGTCAAAGTCAGAACTATTTATTTGCAAGAATACAGTACAGGAAGGCTGTACATAATTGAACATGACAGTGTATTCAGGCGTGCAAATATTTTAAACCTGAGTATATGGTTTTAATTTCCACTCGATACCTCGCGTTCCCGAGATAAAGGGTTTTGACAGACAGACAGACGGACAACAAAGTGAACCTATAAGGGTTCCATTTTTTCGTTTCGAGGTACGGAACTCTAAAAATGAGAAGAAATGAACTGTCCACACTTTTAAATAGGTAAATAAATTGTAGAGCCAACAACTTAGGTACTAATTGCTATATACTCGTAAATTAGAGCCTGTAATCAATAATTGTTTAAAGTGAAGCAAAGCAATAAAATAAACATCCATCTGAACAAATGCGCTCAGCACACATACTGCCGTTTCTCTGAACTAGTTCCACAGAAACTGAAACAAAAACACGTCGACGGTACAATTAATCAACGGAAAAGCTCTATGTGTTCTTCTAATATTTATAGCAATCGGACGAGCGTTGGTCAAATAAAAACACCGTCCGACCTGTAGGTGCCTTTTGTTTCAACATTGGCCCCAGTTTTTGCTAACTAGAAATCAAATCGCTGAGCTAGGGTTATCAAAAATACAGTGAAGTAAGTGTTAAAATAAACGATTGTTTATTTACATGGACATCCGTTTGCAAAATTAGCAATCCTTATGTACGAGATAATAGGCGAGTTCTGTATCGGGTTCGAATCCTGGTAAAGACTAACATGTTCCTGAATAAGAGATGTCCAATGGGCAATGGGTGTGGACAGCGCTGGCAGTCGCATCCCTCAGGTCATATTCCGAGCAAGAGTGTGGGCATGTGAGGCACGCCACCAGGTGCGACAGCCCTGTGCACGAAGGATATGAAGGGGCATTTTTCAACGCAAATCCATTTACACTAAAAATATTCGAACGAATAAATCTAAAAATATTACCCCCGTCGTAACGTGTGCCAAAACCACCACCATTTATTTGTATTTTTTAGGGTTCCGTACCTCAAAAGGAAAAAAAAACGGAACCCTTATAGGATCACTCGTGCGTCTGTCTGTCCGTATGTCACAGCCGATTTGCTCCGAAACTACTGGACCGATTGAGTTGAAATTTGGTAAACATATGTAAATTGGTGACCCAAAGATGAACCGTAAAGTAAATTAATGAATTCTGAACAGGGGGGCCACTTTTGGGGGGGTAAACTGGATACTTAAAAAAAAAGTTTCGCAAACGGTATTGTGACATATCAAATGAAAGGGGTGGATGTAAGCATCTCAAACAGATTTTTTTTATAATTTTAACTAAAACAGATTTGAAGTAATTTAGTAAAAAAGACGAAAATTGACCATTCCCGCTCTTATCTCCGAAACTACTAGGCTTGAAATTCTGAAAAAAATATGGAAAATAGTTCCTTGCCTAAAGATTACAGGAAAACCTATAAGAAGTTTGAGTATTCAAAGTAACGGGAAAATTCTCAATATATGGAACCCTCACCACGCGAGTTGAACTCGCACTTGTCCGGTTTTTAGGGTTCCGTAGCCAAAATGGCAAAAACGGAACCCTTATAGTTTCGTCATGTCCGTCTGTCCGTCTGTCCGTCTGTCCGTCTGTCCGTCTGTCCGTCTGTCCGTATGTCACAGGCATTTTACTCGAAAACTATAAGGTGTATTTGAATAAAATTTTGAGGATAGGTGTATTTTGTTAGCCGCTACAAAGTTTTGTAATTAAAATTACAAAAAAAAAATTTTTTAGGGGTGTACTCCATACATAAAACTGAAATTCAAAAAAAATTTTTTCATCGTGAGCCCACGTGTGACACATGAATCGATAGGCCTTTCAAAATAAATATAAGGTTTCTCGGGATTTTTTTTGATTAAGTGAATACAGTCAGAGATAATCGCCCCGAAAGTCACTAAAATTCTGTCCCCCCCCCTCTAATTTTTGAACGGTGTATTTTAAAAATATGAAAAAATTCATGGAGACAGCGCTTATTAAGTTCATTCACCGAAAATTGTTTTGAACAAGATCGGATGAAAGGTTTCCGAGATATTGCTGAAAAACTGCCTTCCTCAAAGAAGAGGACGTAAGTGCCGTAAGATTTCTATGACGATACGACCTTTTTAATAGGCACGGAACCCTTCGTTTTGCGTGGTCCGACACGCACTTGGCCGGTTTTTTCTTTATGTTATTAAAATCTAAAGTTTCATCGTCCCATGTGATTATTATCAAAATTCAAAAGTTCAAAGTGGTTTAGTATTTGTTCGCTTCGATTTCGCTTTGAAATGAAACTAATATGAGCGTAGGTACCAATTCCAGTATAAATAAAGTTTCACTAGCTACTTCTTACCCGAATGCTACGGAGGGCGGAGAGTGCTTGTACAGTCAAGTGTAAAAATATGGGTGCATACAACTTACTCATAAATACTTATTACATACGTCCCATCGCTCTTATGTCACGGATTAAGGTTTTGGTACATTAAATCGTATTGACTTTTGTAATTAAGAATATTATGCACGCAATTTAATTTTAATTTTAATATATTAAGGGTCAACAATGTAACTATACTTATAACATCTGCTGTACCATATAATGTTCTCGTGAATAAACTTTCATTCATTCATGTATTCATTCATCGATACATATTTTTGCACTTGACTGTACGTCTTTTGTCTTTAGTCCGAAGCTGAAACGGATTATTGAATTTCAAAATAAGAGATGTCGCTAATTTTGTCTTGATTGTAGCAATATTGAAGTTCTTTTAACTGTAAGCCAGGGATCTATTAGGAAACTCGCGTCCCGCACATGTGTCGCTAGCGACCTCAGCGAACGGGCGCAACGTTGCGGATATCGTACGACACTATGAAAGGATTCATGTCGTGACTGGTCGAGCGATGTCCAGCAACATTGTTCTATTTCGCGTGCCCTCGCTGGCGACACTTGTAGCGGGACACTTGTCTCCTTCTGAATCCGTTGCTTTACGCACGCAATTGTCAAGTTGGTAAGACCAAAAACCCGTAACCTCATTTTGAACGCAAAACTTTTCAGCAAGCTGTAGATACCTAAGTGAACTAATTTTATAGACGATTAATATTTAATTCGGCTGTACAAAAAAGGTAGAATGTTGAGTTTTCCACGAAACTTTCAGCGTACAGAATTTTATATTAATTTCAGCCATGAGCGTTTGAGTGAGACTTCATTAAAGTTAATACGTAAGGTATAATCATTATTATTTGAGCCTGCACGAAATTATTCTATAAAAGAATATTCGATTTTTAAATATACCACAGATCCCATTGGCAATAAAATGTGAATGATTATTATTCATTGAAGGGCGAAATTCGATTAAAATTTTTCTTCTGAAAGAGTTTTTTGAATACCTAACTGATTTTATACTGAAATTATGTATGCCGGGGGTAGAGAAACCTTTTTCACAAAGGACCGCAATTGATTGTGACTGTTTGGTATAAATGTGACGTACTTAGGCGTTGTGGTAGGCGAGTATCATTATGTGTTCTGTGATGCTGATCTCCTGTAAATATTTTTACAGTACACATGGTGTTACTTTCCCGCACTAGTGCGAAAATGAGCACTTTCCGTGCATATGTTGAAACTTTAAAGAGCCATATGTACTGTAAAACGTTGTACGATACACGTGCGAATAGGTAATTCGCATCTCGTGTTGATTTAAAACACTCCCTTCGGTCGTGGTTTAATTTATCGCCACTCGTTGCGAATTTCCTATTTTCTGCACTTGTATCGTAAATAACTATTGCTTAGATACAATCATCAAGGAAACGCTTGAAATAATATCGAAAGTACGACAATACATATCTAGTCGAAAAATAATTCTAATTGATCTAGTAATAAATGCTATATATGTAAAAACATAACCTTTGAACAGGAAAGTTATTTTATAAAACGTGCTAAGCGTGCCCTAAACACGCAATAACAGTTTCATTATAGATTGTTTACGATGTTAGTTAACTCAAACTTGTAGATATCTACCGTTTGTATTATTTTTGGGACATCGTGCACTTCAATATAATATTCTAGCAAATTGAGACGATGGCACAACAGAACACCTGCTGCCAAAGTTCGTGTTCCCGGATTTGAATGAGAATGGTGCGAATTGCCGGATCCGCCGAACTTCTGCGTGCGGCGAGTTACCTGACTGTATATAAAAACATGTTTGGCCGGTGTTCGCTTTTGATTAGCGAGCTTCTCGTAGTTTATTGACAACTGCAATGCAATCTACTATTTTATTGCAAACAAAAGACAACTTGGATATGAGATCCGCGCGTAGATAGAGCAATCGCAACTTTACAAATGTTAGCACTCTTATTCGGTTTCAAAAGCAAATGTGCTGTTCGGGCTATTAAAACGTTCGTATATATATATATATTTACTACTTATGTATTTCAATTTTCAGTAAAAAATTTCTAGTTTGATTGGGCTGTAGTTTTTGACATAGCATAGCATAGAATTTCATACGTTAGAATTTTAAGAAACCTCAACATCATTAGACTAAAATTAAGTAACTAACAACGTTTCTGGATGAATTTCACAATAGTTATAGTTATTCCGCAACAGCCTAGGAAGAAAATAGATTATGAGTTCAACGCGAGATTTTTCACGGGCATTTAACAAAACCGGTTTTAATAATATGTTTAAACCAACTGTTTCTTGGTATTAATTAAATATTTAATTAGTCATGGTTCCCTAACAAAACATAATTAAGTATTTAAACAATGAAAGCAAAATAAAAGACATAAAGTTTTAACTTATGTTATGATACTAGATATAATAAAACAGCGTGGATTTAAGGGTGGTCCAGTACTACGAATACTATCGAAGCCAAGCAATGTTTTTTCCACCTCGTGCTTTTATTGAATAGTTAGTGCTTGCTCATAGATTAGCTCAAGGGCAAGTAGGAATTGTATGGACTAGTATACACTAATCACTAATTACTGCATGCAAATTACCATTTCCCTGTACCCACGAGATTTACTTGCTACGAGCTACGGCGTAGCAGACAGCGGTACTCTAGCGCCTTCAAATAAGTAAATACATCGACAATTTCTTTAACCGTAAACTAATTAACTAATATAATATTGCTTTAGTAACATTGCTATCGACTTTTAGGTCACCGGGCACAAAAAGGGCAACGCATACGAGTATATGTACACAAAAACCTATATACATTCACTTGAAAAACATTACCTTCCCTCGTGTTGCAGGGTATGCAACATGATCACAGTAAAAGGCTACGCCAGTCCGTTTATGGCTTTATCTCACACCCGACGCGTGCCTTGCTGCCGGATAATATCCTCATAGAGCAAATCTATAAGGATAATATTACAGGTACTTTATCGAACGAGGAAATAAAACCCTAAAGGCTAACCCCAGGAAGCATCCTTTATCTTTTTACGGTTCATGAGCGCCATTCAATACGAAGGACTATCCATGATTTTGCAATATGACTCTTCCAATAGCCTCATCTATATCGAATTGTATTCTATGTTCCACGCGATAAAGCCTATCTTCTATTGTCTGGAGATGCAAGAAAGGAACGCTTGCCCCCACATTTGGAATTATTGGCAACATTTTGCACGCTGAACTTGCGTTTGAATACAAATGTTTCTAGTTCTAGAGAGTTCGATACCACCTGCTTTATTCTAATGCGCTTAGGGTAAGTACATATGCATATACCTACATCTACTTATGTAGTTGAATTGAGAAGCTTTTGATCAGATATCATTCAGAAACGCCACAACGCTCGCACAAGGCACTCGTATATGTATTTTTTAAGTATTTGTATCTATTAAATATATCGTCGTCTGGTACCCATAACACAAGCCTTATTGAGCTTACTATGAGACTAGGTTGATTTGTGTAAGATTGTCCTTTAATATTTATTAATATTTATTTATTTATTTAAACTTTATTGCACAAAATCCAAAAATATATGTACAAATGGCGAGCTTAATGCCAGATGGCATTCTCTAGCAGCTAACCATTGGGCTAAACAGAGACTTATAACAGGTGCAAAGAAAAAAGTATGATAATTTCTGTTACGAATATACTTGAGGAGAGAGGAAAAAAATACAAATGTATTATACACTACATATAGACATACATAAATAAAAATATATAAGATACATACAAAAAGATATACTACTACATATTCAATATATACTACCATTATGTGGATGGATTTTAGTCGAATTCTTGTTTAAGCAGATGCTTACGCAGCATCCGCTTGAAAGCAAACTTGCTTGGGGCTTGTCTGATGTTGAGAGGGAGTGAATTCCAGAGACGGCTTGCCTGTACGGCGAAGGAGTGAGTCATAAAACTAGTGCGATGCGAAGGTATGGATAGTTTGAGGACACGGGAGGTACGCAGCTCACAGCCTGGGCGAGGGGTATCGAAAATAAATTTACTTTTGAGGTATCCTGGAGCAGAAGGCTCAGACAAGATTGAAAAAAGGGTGCAAAGTAATCTGAGGGATCTACGACGGCGAATGGAGAGCCAGTTAAGTTGACGACGGTAGAAGGAAACGTGGTCATATTTACGGTCATATTTACGGAGGCCGAAAATGAATCTATTATTTTCGGCCTCCGTAAATATTTATGTATTATTAATTTATTTAAGAGTTTAGTCCATATCCTAATGAAACGAGGATAATTAGGTACTTCATGGTGGCTGGTGGTGAGGTACGCAACTAAATCGATATCTCATCAACATGATAGAAAACTGGAAAATTTTCATGTTTAATAACATTCTTATTTTTTTGGTACCTTTCTACCACGAACGCCGCACGCTTAAAGAAACTTGGCGTCGAATGATTACATATTTCACACCGAAATATTAGCATATTACCTTAATGAAGTCAATAACTCATAAAACACCGTGCCGCACCCTTCATGATTGTTGGCCGGTGTTCGCCCAACCAATTCTGGTGGGTTTCAACGCAATGAAAGAACAAGCTTTCTTGCAATCGATAGAAAACTTGACAGGTCAGCAGGTCACGCTAGAATATATTCGTTCCCTTGAAGGGTTTAGACCCAACATTCACACCTAAGATTAAAGGAATGGATTTTATGAGGTGAACCTAAAATGGGTTGTAAGACTAAACTGTGTAAGCTTGCTAGAGAGCCTTGTGAGATTGTATGTAGACCCGTATCTCTGGAACTTCTCTTACCAGTTTTTAGAATAAAGTTTTGGAGTGGTCTGCGTTCTCATAAGCAGTTAATTTAAATCCTAGCAAACTTGAGTACCTACATAAAACCGGTGCCACAGCAAACGCTGAGTCCATCCCTATTGCCACATTGTGTTGTTTTTTTTCCTTTCGACGTGTGTATTTAAAAAAATGTGATATACTATGTGTTAATTAATGTGTATGTGTATATGTGTTTTATGTGTGGTAATAAATCTCTTTTCTTTATTTCTTTCTTTCTTTCTATCTACGTGTTATGCGATATAGAGAACGGAGTCATTGGGTATATTTTGGTGCGTAAGTATGCCGTCTTTGAGAAAGTGATTCTTCTGTATTTTAGTAAAGTAACAGGTTATTCATGCAACAACTTCAGGTAAATACTTTACGGAATCTTAACAATAGCTTGAGCCATCCATAACTTAAAAAAATCAAATCAAAGGAAAAATTTAATGGTCCTAGTCCTAGAAAAATTTAATGGCAGTAGTTTGTTTCGGTCCAAAATGAGATGAAACTTCGGGCAGCCACAACGTGCAGACATTTAATGTTAGAAGATATATTTGTGAATATTGGCAATTTGCCTTAATTTTGTATTTTACTATTTTCTTGTTCGGCTCAAAATTGTATTATAAATTTAGTTTATTGTGTTTTTAGAAGCTCTAGGTATAGTGGCTCTTAACTGCAAATTGTGGCAACATTAAGATGGATTTATGAAAAATAAATCAACTGCGCGTATCTTTTTACCTACCTATACTCGAATTGCGAAGATATTTAAATGTTTTTTAAAGGAACTGCTCCCAGAATTTTATGAGCTTACCTGACGCCATTATAGGGTTTAGTTTCAAAAGAATATTAAGAGCTAAGCTGATATTTCTAATAAAAATAAAATAGTTTCAAGACCTAATTTAACCCAGACGTGTATCCTGTAAAATATAGGCGTAGTTTCAAATTCATTCAGTGTTCTCCAGCCAGTAGGTAACTAAGTTAAGTATATCCCTGACTGGTGCAGGTTCAACGACCCCCAACACGTACAATCCACTGTTCAGCGATTGTAATGTTTCGGTACGTTTATATTGTATCATATTTTATTGCTCTCGTAAAACACGGAGGGCCACGACGTGACGCAGCGGGTACGTAGAATTCAACATTATTTCCAAATTACATCTAGAATCTCCTAACATCTGCAGGAATTGAACATAAAAGCGATCTTGATTCGTCTAGTGTAAAGTTCAGTTTTGAAAACATGGTCATAGAGAAATACGATTTTAGGAAAGTAATTTACTGGTTTTTAGTAAGGGGGTTTTGCGATCCAGTTTAGTTAGATTAGTGCGAGCTTCGAGTGTTTGGGCAGTTTTGATTTACTTTACATGAAAGGGAGATACGGATGGTAAAGTTGACTTGGGGATATGTAGATGTCAGGGCCCAATTAATAATTTACTTGGCAAGGTAAACTGATTGATCACCTCCATTATCTTAATGGATCTCGACTTTTGATCTTGGTTACTATTTGCTCGAAGCTCATAAACGTTCGTGAAGTGTAATCAGAACATGATAATCGCATGCAATGACAATAGTAATATTAATTTTCGTTAGGACATTATAGATATTTTTAAAAACACAGTTAAAAATTATTGCAGACCCAAACCTTATTTTATTCGGCACTATTCGTCTACCATCGCTTCTGAATGCCACCAATTTATATGGCCATCGCATTTTTACGTTCAAACACTTCAGTATACCAGCCACTGAGCTGAATGAAAACAGTGTACATTACATTTTCTAACCCTGTAGGGGCGCCACAAAACAGAGCTAACTCGGGCCACGTCTCGCCCCGGAAGCTGTTGCCTCCGTCACGCGCGTGGCGCCACCTACTTCCGGTCGGTTGACACGTCCACAATCCGCAGGATTACCTTTCAACATAGCCTTTTTGATAAAATGGATGCGAGGTTTAGAATTAAGTCATATTGTTTATTCAATTATTGTGTGGTCGCAAAATTGTTTTATTTATATTAATGAATGGGTGTAATTACCCATTTGCCAACATACTGCCTCGCAGTTTCGCGAAGTAGCTTAAAGTAGTTTTTTTTTATGTGAGCAATAAATAAAATAATAATTTACTCAGGTGAGTTGATTTATTCGGTTGAAACATGCCAAGTACTCTGCCTTGGAGCCAATGTACGACTTTGTGCCAGTGGCGGTGGAGACTGCGGGACCTTGGGGTACGGAGGCCAAAGACTTTATACGGGATTTGGGACGGCGGCTTAGGGATAGGGGCTGCAATCCTCGTTCCGGATCGTTCCTGGCTCAACAGATTTCCTTGGCCATCCAACGCGGCAACGCCGCCAGTGTCATGGGAACTTTCGGGCCACCAACGATCCGGGACGGTCCTTTTTGTTAGTTTAGTACGTATTGCTGACGAAGCCTGTTGCGGATTCTATTCTTTGACTTTGACTTATTATCGTACTTACGTAAACAAATCTCGCAGCATAATTTACTTTAAAAACAAAGTTTTAACCGACTTAAATTTAGTACTCCGCCAAGCCTAATTAACATTTCCACATTTCTTTTCCACTTTACCATATGAACTGCTTTCCGAGGGTAAATATGTTGATTATTACAGACGAAAACCATATCACTGTATATGTGGGCCGATAATATTTGAGGAGTTCCGTCGATTTGGCACACTTGACATTTATAGGACTTCATTAGTTGCTATTTTAATGAAATCATATCAGAATCAGTAGGTAACGTACTTTTTAAGTAAAAACCACCCACTAGTAGTACTGAGTTCCATAAAGTCACCTGTGGTCTTCATCATCAGATCCACTTCACCAAATTTGTGATTTCCGGGTGTAAATACACTAGTTATAATAGAAAAGTACCGAAATTACTACATGCGTGCCTTCTATATTTGAGGAGTTCCCTCAATTCCTCATGATTCCCATCATCCAACTGAAGTTTTGATAACAATGGGACTAACTGCAACCTGGAAGCATAATATACTTTCAAATAAAAAAAGAATTGTACAATGTAGATAAAAAATAAAATATATTTATTTCAGAACATTATTCCATTCCATAAAAATGACGGAGTTCTGGGGTAACAAACAGTTTAAAAAATACAACCGAATTGAGAACTCCCTTCTTTTTTAAAGTCGGTTATGATCTGCACACGAACTCTAATTTCAAGGGAATAAAGATCTGTATAGGACTGATGACCTGGTAAGGGTCGCGGGAGTCCGCTGGATGCGGGTGGCGCAGGACCGGTCAATTTGGAACTCTCTGGGGGAGGCCTATGTCCAGCAGTGGACGTCTTTCGGCTGATATGAAGATGATGATGATAGGTCATTTTGAGTGTGTTATTTTGCTTAGCTACTTCTGATGCTAACTGTACTAAGCATACACCGAAACATATGGACGCTTGCATTGCAACTCAGGAGTAGTCAGCGCGTTGGTTTGAAGATCCGTTGTGTTGACTTGACACCTAGAAATTAATGTAGGTCCGACATTTTTAACCCAGCGCATCCTCTGAAGGTCTGGAACTTAACCCACCACTAAGAACACAAAACCATATACCTAATAACAGAGCAAGTGAGGTTTTACTTTGCTAGTTGTGCTGCTCCACGATGACATTCCACTGTGCCCTACCTCTCTAGAATGTCAATGTGTTTCATAATCATTATCAACTTGTCTGGGGAATCTTAATTACAGACCATTATTATTTTACCAATATTTTTTAATTTATATCAAACGTCGCGAGACTTTTAAAACGTCATATCATAATGAACCTTGTAAGCAGTATTTATTGGTACACATTTGTTACCTATAATGCGTAAAAAGTGTAAACCTCAACTCAAGCTGCCGAACCTCTTAGCTACCCGTATCAATCCTGATTAGCGGAGAGTTTATTGTTACGCCTGTTTATCTAAGTTTTATACTGCGAATAAGCAGTCAAGTGCAAAAACCCGAGCCTCTGTGAAAGCAAGGTAAGTAAGCAATACAAATAAATAGCTTCATGAATAATTCTAGCTTGTTTACTCTATAGGTGTTTTGCCTTTGCTGACGACGCTCGTTTCGGTACATTCGGCGCAGACTTAAACTCTCATTCGAATAATAGCAGATAGTTTATTTACTGAGGTAGTGCGGACACCCTAATGGCCTATAATATTTCTCACGATGGGACCCTTTACTTTGTTTTTGCCTAATTATGCAGCGCGTGGTATCCAGGCGTGATTATCAACGCCTTTTATCTTAATATATATATTTCTTCTGTACGTGTGTTTGTCACCTAACTCCTCCTAAGCGGCTGGACCGATTTGGATGAAATTTGTTGTGTATACTTCAGTGGGTTCCTGGATGGTTTGAAAATATAATTGGTGCCGTTAGATGGCGATCCAGCCGGTATGTTAGCGATCTGCTCCTAAAGGCACGATTTTACTGTTTTTTTTTGTGTACGTTAGAGTGGGTCCCTTCAAGGTTTGAATTCATAATTGGACCCGATAGATGGCGCTGCAGTAGTCGGTAGTTATTGATCCCCTCCTAAACGGCAGGGATGATTTTAATGATTTTTAGGGTTTCGTACCTCAAAAGGAAAAAAACGGAACCCTTATATCACTCGTGCGTCTGTCTGTCTGTCTGTCACGGCCAATTTGCTCCAAAATTACTAGACCGATTGATTTAAAATTTGGTAAACATCTGTAAATTGGTGACCCAAAAATGGACGCGTAAAGTAAATTAATGAATTCTGAACAAAGGGTAACAACAACAAAACCGGTGGCACTGCAGTCGGTTTTCAGAACCTCCCAGACTTTGTGATATCTCTTGCGTCTATTATAAATTATAAATTGATTCCACCCGCGACTTTGTCTGCGTGGACTAGGTATAAAAACTATTCTATATTTTAATCCGGGCTATAAACATCTTAGTGCAATATTTCATCCAAATCGCTTGAGCCGTTTAAGCGTGATTGAGTAACAAACATCCAAACATCTAAACATTCAAACTTTCGCATTTATAATATTATATTAGGAAGTAGGATGCGAAAGTTTGGATGTTTAGATGTTTGTTACTCACTCACGCTTAAACTACTCAACCGATTTGGATGAAATTTTGCACAAAGACAGTTTATAGTCTGGATTAAAATATAGAATAGTTTTTATCCCGGGTCCACGCAGACGAAGTCGCGGGCGGAAGCTAGTACTTATATATAGTACCTACACTCGTCCACTTACATAAGTAGACATAAATTTCTAATAATAGCATTACGTCGTGTCACAAACTATTTGCTACCCTACCATTTATCTTACATTAACTTTACGCACGTACACATTTTAACTACATATATGTTGAATGTATCAATAGAGCCACATAAAAATATTACAATGTACATTTTTCTTTAACTTAATATTTGGTGAAGATACCGAAAATATAAAGGTTGTATTTTTAGGTCTGAGATTACTGTATCTATCAAGCTGACATCCAATTTTGCGAGGTATTTTAACAATAAGCCTCTCCAATTTTGACTCGTAAGATTAAATTTCTTTTGCAGCTGTAAAAGGAAATACACCATTTTCTCTAAAAAGCATGAACGCTCAATCGCATTAGGCGCTCAAACAAAATTGATCAGCTAATTTCATCACCATAAAGACGGAAGAAAGAGTCGCGGAGGAGTTTACGATCAAATGAACGGCTAATGTTATTCAGTCAATACCATAAATTTGATTTTACGACAGGTGAGTCCCTCACCATATTAAAATGTAAATCACACGGGCAATTTAATTTCAGGCTTCGAGAGGCTTAATGCGCGGGTCGCCGGCAAGGGGCGCCGGCGGCCGCGTTGTTAGCCACTATTCTGTGCCACTGACCTAGGGAACACTATCCGACTGATTCTAACAAGATTCGGATTTTAAATAAAAACATGCCGGCGCTTTTTATAATGTTTATCTAACACATACTATAAACCCGCTAAAATACGTTCAGAAACTGGTAGTAATGATCAGTATTATATCAATAAGATCTATGTCTAACTTGTCTCTAGCCGTAGGTTACTTTGTACGTATTTTCGTTAAGATTTTCGAATCGTGTCCCAGGAGCCGTAGCATGGTTGGCCTTATCACGCGACAAGTGACAAGATAAGAGCGTCGTCTCGTTCTATCGAACGGTGTCAGCCAGTGGCGCACGCTCTATCCTATCACCGACCTATCCCGTGACAAGGCCAACCATGCTACGGCTCCAGAGGTCAGTCTTCGATACTGTTCGATGGAAATTTAGTTGGTCATGATTTCAAATCAGGTCGGCCATGGCGGTGCAATGGCGGTTATTTTAACGGTTCCCGAACACATCATTGAAGATTTATGATATGTGTATAGATAAAGTAGTGTATGCAACTAACTGTACATAATTAGGTCTTAAAATAGTCGTGTACCTATATTATGAAACTCGCTCACCCTCGTTTCATAAAACCACACGCGTGATTTAGGGCCTCTCATTATTTACAGTCACATAAACTACTAAGTATTACTGCGACATGAAGTTTACAGGGTTTTTTATCTGTTAGCGCAGTGCGAAGACTTTAATTCACATTTTTAAATAGACGATTTATTTTACATTCTCGATGTTCATGTTGTTCGATTTTTTACATAATTATATTATTGAATAGTACCTACTAACTACTCATGACGCGTTGTACAATTGAAATTGAGTATGACTCGAAGAAAAAGGACGGATTAAGAGAAAGACAAATTAATAGGTAGTTTCTTTGCCATAGAGATTAGGTAAAAGGCCACTGCCGACAAGGCGCCTTTATAATTTCAATAAATTAGAGGGGGGAGGGGGGTACCTATAAACATGCTTAACAGAATCCGCAGCATCTTTATGTCCTAAATTAATATGTAAGATTCTAATAATTGGGTTGACAGTTTTTTTTAATATACCATGTTGCTAACTGCCCGCGCACGTACCAACTGCAAAGAACGCAGGCAAACTCGCGGGATAAATTAATGAAATCATTTTTGAAATCGGATTTCAGTTCCGGAGATTATTTCCTACATACAAACATACAATCTCACAGACTTTTCTTCTTCACTATATTAGTATAGATTTGTGTGTGTGAATAAAACCGCTAGCGCTTACATTTTGGTTTTGGACGGTAAAATACAATCCATGGCTATTGACCAGCTCATCTTTTCCCGCTTGGCTGTGGATCGGACGAACAAATTGCTGTAGCCGTCGACCTTCCATAACACTCGGTTATCTTTGGCCACCATCCGGTGTATTACTGTAAGAGTCACTTTGTTTTATGACTTTAGAGATATTTTCTATCAGTTTTAGGCGGTCTTATGATGTCGTAATTAGATAGGTATGTAAGATGAAGTTAATCCCTTAACTACGCAGCGCAGGCAGTATAGCTTAATATGACCATAATATGATTTTGAACTTTAGGTTTTATGATAAACTCTAATGTTAATTGCCTAGCTAGGATTAAAGTTGAAAATAGTTTGCTATTACCGTAGATAAGTTGAATGCGGGTGGTGTCATCTCTAACGATGCAAGGTGTCACTTAACCTAGAGGGTCGAAGACCTGTGCTGTGTTGACTGACATGATGTTACGTTTGGTAACTATTGAGGGAACTGAAATGTTTATTTGAAATGAGAGTGTATCTTGAGTACAATGGCAATTAATGCCTTATGTTTTGATTCTTTTTCGCTTAAATTGACAGTCTCTTTAAGAGAAGATTCATCGCCAATTTCCTTTAGAATGTCTGCATTATTAGATTGCGGTATTGTCAATCGAATGTGACCCTGACAGCGGGTTTAAACCAACAAGCATTTTTGCCATGATTAAGTTAATCAAGCAAGAATTGTTTATTGGGTCACTACATTGACGTCGTTGCTTCAAATAATTACATGCCATTTGGTTTTTTTTATTAAATTGTAAGTGTAACTAAACCAACATCTGAACCTATACTAACCCCCGACGCAAAAAGAGGGGTGTTATAAGTTTGACGTGTCTGTGTGTCTGAGTGTATGTGTGTCTGTCCGTGGCATTGTTTTTTTTGTCCGAAAGCTAACGTGATCGAAATGGTTCTTAGCTACGTTTTATCCAAATCGGTTCAGCCATTATTGAGATATTGAACTTTGAAATGAAAAAAATCGGGGGTTTTTCAACTTTTCCAAGTTGTAGTTATTAAATGGTTAATTTAACTGATTTAAATGGTTGGTAAAGTGTTATCTAGACGGGATTTAAGTTTAGAAACGAACCGATCTTTGAGGCATACATATTTAAAACTACATACCATAAAATGGGGGGAGAAGGGATTGCGGAGGCAGTAGGGATACTAGGGATGCGAATCCAGTTCCTCCGATACTTCAATTTTTTTTTCTCTTTCTTTAACTAGTATCATTTAATTTCAAGTAACGCTTGCACACGTAAAATAAAAGACAGCCTTCATATGTAGACACTTTTGACTACTCGTGTAAATTGACAACCCTGCGGGTCGATCAGGTAGATCTAAATGTCACTTTTTGTATGGAAAAATTACAGTTGGATCTACCTAACGCGCGTTCAAAATGTTACGTGATTACCAACCTGAACAGCTATCAATTGCAGGCCTAATACCTGTTTTAAAATTACTACAAGTCTAAACCATTTGTGCCTTTAAAAAGAAACCATATGTTCCTCTAGTTTAGTTCCCTACACTCGTTGCAATGACAAAATGAATTAGTTCTCATCCTCATCATCACGTCCAGTAGCATCCTAAAGGAAGCCTGCTTGCTACCTAATCCCAAGTTTTGAAACCAGACTTCATTAGGCTTCGCTGAATTTTTTATTTGCAAGAACATAAGTAATAAATTGATCTTAACATTTAATTTACATTAAATTTAGGTCCCTAAATGTTCTGCCGTGTAAAAAATTATAAAAACAATATGATTCCTAAGTGAGTGGGGAAACTTGATTGTTAGAACACGACTTAACTTATTCACTGCTAAGCGACGCTCGTAGCGCTACGCCGTAGTCCGTAGCAGCCTAACACTTTAATCGTAAATGCCAGGAATCTGCTACGCTCGTAGGCGTTTTCTTTATATGTAGCAAAATACGCTCGTAGTACTCTGACGAATTTGTGTCGCGATTAGCACCCAGTGGGTAAACGACTGTTATATGAACAACAATACGAATAAATTTCCGAGTTATTTTGTACACTAACGAAGCGATATTATAGCTCAACTCTGCTAGAAAAGCCCTAGACTCTCCAAATCATAAAAACAAATGTGTAGTTGCCTTAATACTAACTTGTATAAAATATTAAAGTGTAAACCCCGGGGATCGGCGTTTCATTAAAGACGTGTCTTTTATCGCCAGCTCGGAAAACGTCTGAGTGCTCCGCTGGTTAATTTGATTCTATTGAACGTTCGGAATTTGCCTCGCAAACTAAATTCGTTTTAAACGTCTAGTTTACGGTTTCCTTGTTTGCGTATAATTTTCAGGAGCGCTACGGGATGGGTGGAATGTTTTTCAATAACTTTACAGCAGGTGGCAGCACTTAAGGCGTGAGGTCCAAAAATAATACCAAGAAGTTTATATTATATCGATGTTACGACTTTTGGGTATTGTTGTACTTCCATATGCCTATCAAATTTAAGTAATTCCCTCGATTTCTCCTAGATCTTATCATTAAACTCTCACTAAAATATGGGATACGGTTGAGAGTACCTGCTTTGAAACAAAAAATAAAATAAAAAGGGCCACCGTGGTGAAGAATTATTGCTGAAAATATATAAAAAAAAGCAAACATAAAGACAAAATGAGAGTCTCCTTCCTTCTATTAAAGGCGGTAAAAACTGTCGTACTAAAATAAACACATGAACATGAACTTTCCCTTCAAACCTACCGTTAATTCTCCTAATGTAGAATCAAAATATGTGAATTGAACTGTGTCGCAGGGTTATCAGGATGCAGTGGATGTCTTGTAGGGCTTCTCTATAAAAAACTGTAATATCCGGTGATGATTCTGTTACCAAAAGGTATACATTTTGCACGTTCATCGATCGTTTTTTGTCTAACATGGTATTTATGTATACTTTACTCGAGAGTTATACGTATTTGTGTCAACACACGACAAACAAACTAATTAGTATTAGTCATAACTATCCAAAACTGGGGAATATTCCACTAAGAATATATTTTCAAATAGAAACAAGTAAACGGTATAAATGGGTACCAAATATATGATCGTTCTTGTAATGTAAAATTAGAGTTTGGACATCACTCAAAATTCAAAAAATGACAAATTCCCGACATGTTATAGGGACATTCCCACTTTTTTACACTTTGAAGACAGATATGACTTTCAACATCACCATAACAGAGACGTCAAAAAAAAGCGATATCATAAGGATATCGCCTTCTGTCAATTGAGATGAATATAATCACGGTCCCTATCTCTTATGCTTTAGAAAAGTTAAATTAATTACAAAGCGGTAACAAAATCAGGCAGAGTGAGCAAAATAACCTAAAACTTCCTGACCAAGACTATAAACTTTTTCTTAAGCTCAGACTTAGGAAAGAAATAGTAAACTTTAATACAGACACCATATTACTTCAAGTTTTCTTCGCAGATATTTAAAAAAAGTAAGGAACTCCTAGTGCTCGGCCTAAGCAACGTAGGCCGTGTCGTTTTTGAATGGGCGATCGCTTTATCACCGCACGTAACTAGAACATGCGCAGTAGTCGATTTTTAGGTCTAATCAGAATTGAGGTAGGCCGGGGTACTTAGGTATACAATAGCAACGGGGCAGCCAGGCATGCGCACCAGAAAACCTGTGTAAAAAGCGCCATGCTAGTTCTACATAGGTGCCAGGGGATACATTAGCGTTTTACTTATTAATTACAAATTTAAAATATAACTTACTACTTATTATATACTTATTTGTAATGTAATTTTTTATCATGAAATAAATAATCTAATCTAATCATTGTTCCAGAAGTTAATAAAATATTGAAACGCTGTTCTGTTGTATAGTAAACAAACTAATTTAATTGAAGTAGAACTTTGATCATACTAACAAAGTAAAAGCAAAGTTGTCTTGACCGGGCGTCCCATTCAATTAAATCATTACTTCTTCGTCCCATTCAATTAAAACATTTGACGACCGGTTAGCCTAGTGGGTAGTGACGCTGCCTACGAAGCTGAACTTCCTGGGTTCGAATCCCGGTAAGGGCAAATATTTGTGTGATGAGCATAAACATTTGTTCCTGAGTCTTGGATGTTTTCTATGTATTTAAGTATTTGTATCTATTAAATATATCGTCATCTAGTACCCATAACACAAGCCTTATTGAGCTTACTATGGGACTAGGTTGATTTGTGTAAGATTGTCCTGTAATATTTAAATATTTTAATATTTATTACTTTCTGCAACTGCCAACGATTATTACACCACGGCATACCATTAATCTTTTGCCGTATCCACTCTCCTTCGATATTTCGTACCATGTGAACGCTGCGTGCCAATGTTATTTCCCTAGCTATACTAATGCCACCCGCCGTTTACACAGCAAACGCATTAACACCACAAATTCGTTACGGTGGTACAAAGATAACACGCCGGCAATGTTTGCCCGGCTCTGGAAGGTAATATTGGGACGAGCTAGAAAACCGGGCTAATAGAGATGTTACAGTATCTTTGGGAATTATTATATCTATATACTAATATTATGAAGAGGAAAAGTCTGTCAGGTTGTAATGTAGCTTTCTAAGTTTGTATTTAGGGTTACAACCCATTCGGTTTCTGCTTAGAATAACAACAAATCGTCTATGCAAAAAGTCACGTCGCTATGCTTACCATCAGACAGAAAAATTATAATTTATTTATATTCTCTGTAAGTTCGTATGTAGGGGCTATGACCGGAATCACTTATCCGATTTCAGAAATTCTTATACCTATGTACAGAAAAGTCTTTCTGGATGGACAGTTTATTTTATCTCCTGGGCTTGCAATCTGGTCTTTGCAATACGCGCACGGAGCCGCGCACTCCGCGCAGGCAGCTTGTTAGTAAATCTGAAGGCATCATAATAATAATCTCTGCACCCCCTACTGCATAATCTAGTTTTATCTCTTTCTCCGATACCCAAAGGTTGTCTGGAAGAGATCGCTCTTCAGCGATAAGACCGCCTGTTATCTACCTCTACCTACATGTTATTGTATTGTTTCTCTCTGTAACTGCTTTGTTTGTATGAGGTGTGCAATAAAGAGTATTTGTATTGTATTGTATTGTATTTTTTCTCTGTTTAAAATCCATAATTTACGGTTTTTCTAAATTTACTTGGAGGTTGTTTCTGTTCAAACATTCAACTAATCGTTCTAGGGAAGAATTAACTTTTTCCACATAGGTCCGTAAGTCGTAACCATATCGTGGTAGAATTGGTTATTGAATAAATCTCTGCGGATGGATATGCAGATATGTAGTCAGCGCGGCAGTTAAAAATGCCTGCCCATCCGTCGAACGTCAGGCTAGCTTATCACTAAACGTACTTTGAGTGATGAGGTGAGCATCACTTACACCCCCATTAAGCACGCGACAAAGCCGGGATTCGTCACCCGCCGTGACGGATGCCCGTACGGCATCCGTGGGGTAATTACGCGAAACATTACTCCGCGAAATTGCAGTGTAATGTTGCAAATTTTTCGTACGAACGCCGTAAATTATTCGAACGATGTCGGTTCAGCAAAATTACTTGGGCGTAAGAAATGTCAGTTAGGACGCCGTTCCATGGTACTGTGACAAACGAGGAAAATTATGCGTAGTATGTACTGTAAAGTATCATCTCAAAAATAAAATAAAGTTAATCTGGGGGCACGGAAGTATCTCTACAGTCTTGCAATGAAAAGTTTCGTCAGTTTTGAACCAGATCACAGACGTCAGATGCATGTGAAGTACCCAATCCGCACTGGGTCAGCGTGGGGACAACTGCCCCCTCCCCCTTGTTCATGGGAGGAAGCCTATGCCCAGCAGTGGGACATATACATGTAGGCTGATGATGATGAGTGCTAGAGCTTACTTACCCATTACCATTACATACGAAGTGTAGATAAATACTTCGATAAACAGAAAATATCCAAGACTCAGGAAAACGAACATTTCATGCTCATCAATCAAATAAATGATCTTCGCGGGATTCGAACTCAAGATCACTACCAACTAGGCTATCACAGACATCACTTTGATCGTCATTAATAAAAATCCAATATTAAATAAAAACAAGTTATACATCATTTTACAAGATTTATTTATTTCATATGGAAAGAATTAACACAGACACGACGAATTTGATGTTGTAGAATTCGCATAAAATACGAGTCTATTATATGAATTCGCACAACACAAATTCATGAAAAGCACGGAATGCACGTCCCATTTGAATTTCGAAGGCATTTGTAATAATTCCCCCGTTGCCATGACTGCTCCTAAATATGATTTAGATATAACGTTCTTTAAGTATTTCAAATTCCAGAGATAAAACTTCATCAAAACAAATGAAAATATAAACGTCAGCCAGTTCCGTGTACCAATTAGAAGTCGGTAAAAAGGCCAAGGCTTGAGGACTCTTAATAAATTACTACGGAGACAAAGTTCTGGCAGACGGAACGTTTTTATGTCGGAAACGAAGGATGCCTTATTGTCTAACTCGTGTCACGATCGCTATCATTTTAGGTTGGTATTGGCGCTGATGACTCTACGTTTGTAATGGAATATCAATACCAATTATTGAACTTACTGCATAAAAAAATCTGTGAAACGTGTGGACATATATTAAAGATTTGTTATTTTATTAATAACTCTATTTTAAAGTGTTCGATAGGAGTCACTTAGAAAGTCTAGGTATTACATCGCTAAAACAATTGTATTTGTTCGTTAGTTAATATTTTATAGTTTTATTTTCATGTCAATTGATAACCTCACATGCTAATATCAAACCGTCAAAATTAAATTCATTGCCACATCGAATAACAAAACTTAGTCGCATTTAAAGCAATTATTACGTACAACGTTACGTAATGAATACCCCAGGATCTCGCAACTCATCCTATGGCAGACGTATTAAATGGATAACGCGGTTTTTATGGTCCAAGTTCTGTAATGCAGCCGATTTAAAATAATCTCAAGCCATTATTCTGAGTCTTTTGATGTTTGTGCGGTAAATCAAAATTATTACATTAGTTGTTTAAGTTGAAGAATGGTTTTATTGCCCGAATTACATTTAAAGTAAATTAATTTTGTATTAAGCTGTAGATAAAGCTGCTAACGAAATGTATAAATTTCAAATTAAAGGAAAAATTGAAAAATTTATTGCTCCTAGCTGGACCACAGGCATACATGGCCCGTGCCATCGTTACTGACGATTTCTCAATATAATTTGAGACGTTGGTGCCGTTAAAAAGCCTAAGTCTTCTAGGTTAATGTCGCTACACACGCCTCCATAAGGCGTTGTAAGAAGGAACTGATTGAAAGATTTAGTGGCCGAGACAGATTGTTCCGATAGCTCAGTTGGTTAGTAGTGACGGGCCTGAGGTTTAAATTTTTCCTTCAATTTGAAATTTACATTTAAAATGTTAGAGAGTGACACTTACGTAGGTCCTTGGAGCTGTAGGTATGTACAAACTTCGTTCGCGTGAACTCCCGCATCAACTTTCGTCCCTTAGGGGTTGATGCTCAGGATAGGAGAGTACTATGTTTAATCCAGGTCATAAACTATGTCTGTGCTAAATTTAATTTATATCTGTTTCTGTCTATTTGCTGTATGGTGCACATAAATAAGCATGCGGAATATTTATTTTAAGTTATTATCATTAATGTAATCACCAACCCTATTTTTACCCGACTGCCGAAGGAAAGGAGGGTTATGTTTTTCGATCGTATGTATGAATGTATGTATGTATCTATGTATGTATGTCTTATTCTTTGGCACGCTCTGCAGCCTAAACCGTTTGACGGATTTCGACATATGAGGTGTCGTTGGATTCCTCTTAATTGTGGGAGTGATATAGGCTATAATATTTGCAAAAAAGCAGTTGGGTTTTATGAAAAATCTTCTAATTCCACTTGTTAAGTATCTACTTACAAACATGATCCCAGTTGATTTATGAATAAAATGAATTATGAATTCGACCCATGACCGTACAGTACAACGCTACTGATGAGATTGGATTGGATTCGGAGTTGGATTTGGATTTGGCGGACTTTTTCTTTCACATACAACTTCTACCTAACGATAAAGTAAACCAACAATGAAACTGAATAAAACTGACATTTATAGAGCTTGGTCTGCTTTTGCACCAAAGCAGTCTCTAAGCTCTATAAATATCAGTTTTTACAACGTGACTGTTGACACTAAGCAATGTAGTGATGCGAGTGCGACGTGCCATGTCTAACTATGCGAATGACGCATCAGCAGGATCTTTGGTTCGTGCCCCTAGAGATACATAATAGGCTTGTCACCTAAGATTTTTTTTACGATATCATTCGAACTAGTTTTTAGAGAGGAAGAAATGTTTGTATGAAAGCAACTACATTTTAAAGAACATAAATACCTAATAGTCTGAGTCCAAGACAGACCACGACACGCTTCATACTGATTGACTTAAAAATATGACGTCACACTTTGCTATTTGAACTAATCGTTGGATGGAAAATCAAGTAAATTGTTGTTTTGGTCGCGAAATACTGCGTTTAGTTAGGTCCATAGTTGTCATACAATTTTGTTTCTATAAAAGCGTAAGGATTCTATTGTTAGCTTTAAATTTACTCTTGGACAATAATAAAAAAAAAACTAAATTTTTATGGTCCATATTATTATTTTATGATTTTAATTATATTTTGTAATTTATTCTTTATTACAATAATTTGATGGTTTACTATCCATTTAGCTACACTACTTTATCAATTTATCCATGAGGTCACAAGCCTATTACATACTCAAGACACACTTAGCTAGCCAAGCTATCCAGTGGCTCTGTGAGCTGTAGAACTCGTGAGCCTGTCTCTCTTTCAAAAACCGGACAAGTACGAGTTCAACTCGCGTGGTGAGGGTTCCGTATATAATACACAAAAATATTGAAAATTTTCTCGTTACTTTGAATACTCAAACTTCTTATAGGTTTTCCTGTAATCTATAGGCAAGGAACTGTTTTCCATATTTTTTGCAGAATTTTAAGCCTAGTAGTTTTGGAGATAAGGGGGGGGGGGGGGGAATGGTCAATTTTCCTAAAAAGAAGAGAATCGGTTGAGACGACCGACCTGAAAGAGGAGAAGGAGAACAGCCGGACTACTGGATATCCGGACATAATTAAGGATTTACACCCGAGCTGAAATGGAGGACTTGCTCGCTTGTTCAAAAATAAAAGATCCTAATTCACAACCTGAACAACGCAAGTTACTACTTAATAAAAAAAAGCTTATGCTTGCCTAACAAGAAAAGGGCCTTAAACTTAAAAAAAACCGGCCAAATGCGAGTCTGACTTGCGCACCGAGGATTCCGTACAAACGTCCTTACACCATACCCGTCTTCAAGACACCATTCTTCCTTGAACAATCTTAACAGCTCATAGTAGAAGTTATTACCGTTGTATAGCGCCATCTGTATTTTGGTACTAATAACTTGCAACCTATGCCTATGTTAGTTTTTCAGCGATAATTTTTTATCACGTGTACCGATTTCGATAATATTTTATTTTTATTTGAAAAAGGCTTTGATAGTAATCTCATATATTAAAGACATAAAATTACATACAAAAGTAATTAAATTACAGACTTAGAACAGAAATGATTTTTGACAAATAAATAAAAAGTATGCTACATAGATTTTAAACTTTTCGCTTGGTAAACTTCGGCGATAATTTGTTTCAATATTTTCCTTCCTAAATCAAAAGTTAACCACAGTAGAAAAAAAATAAAACAGTTTTTAGAAAGTGCAACTCAAGCCCTTTCATACGATACCCCTCATGATCTATTAACTAGACTTTGAATTTATAACCCCCTCAAAGGTATTTATAATTTTCACAGAAAATAAATATGTAAATTAAAAGAAATCTTTTTCCATACACTTGTGTTAGTCTTCTATACAATTATTCCAAATTTCAAATTGATAGCATACGTAGTTCCTGAGATAATTATTTAACTTTGTGACAGACAGACAGAGTCGGCATAAGGTTTCCTTTTTTACCTTTTTGGTACGGAACTCTAAAAATAACACTAAATACTACGGCTCCTAGATGGGCCGATAGGCGCACGGAGATTCATCAGAATGGCATTCGCTGTCGACTTGATCGGTCCTATGTGCATCTGACGGTAATCATATTACTATTGGGCAACTGTCCCGGGTCGTTCGAACAGTGCAGTTGGATTGACAGTGCGGTCTCGTTGACTGTCGCTTGCCTTGTACGCAATTGCACCTGTTCTTGGCAACAATACGTCCACTACCAATGTAAAAGAAATGAAAACACCAAGGATTGAAAACTTGAGCCCAATTTGGAATGGCAAAATGTGTAGTACCCGGAACGCACTAGATATATCTATAGGTACCTACTCGTAATGTTAATTATTAGGAAGTCCCAACCTTATTGTCATTAGTGATGAATTAAATAATAAGGAAATAAACTTTTTCATTTAGGTTTCATGTTATTAGAGACTTCGATATCTTCTCTTTAATAATTGTAATGTCGGAGATATGAAAAAAGAGAGCCATATCGCCTTCGGTCAATGAAGGAAAATGGAATCGCGGCCCTGAATTCGTGTCAGTATTCACAACTTATGATATTCTTTAAATAATTAATAATAACAGTCGAGACCTATACTTAAGAGCGATGTTATCTGGTTTTCTAGCTAGAAAATTTTAGGCCTAGTGTACTCAACAATGCGTAATATTCTAGTAGTATTTATATCGTTTTTTATGCTACCGGAAAATAGACACTGCAGTTAAGAAATCGTTTCAAAGTATCAAACAAAGTTTCCCTTTCAACTCTACTAAGCAAAGCCCAGTGGCGTTAGCGTTGTTATTGGCTTTACAAGTTCAAAGCCTTTGTCAATTTCGACGCTGTCCCTAATTATGTTCCAAGTTTTACTTTCATCTGCATGAGGTTACTTTTCATGGGAATACTCGTGGCGTTGCCGCAGGCAGTCATGTTAACGTTAACGCGTATATTAACTATAAAATGGAATGCCTTTTACTGATCTCACTGTCTGTCAGTCTGCCACGCTTGTCATGAAAGGGTTGAAGGGGTATCCCTGAATAGGTAAGATGTAGCTGCTTGACATGTTGATCGTGAGGTCGAGTTCATATGTATACACCTACTAGTAATCATCAATCACCTACTAGTATCATATACATCATCATATCAGTCGAAAGACGTCCGCTGCTGGAAACAGGTCGCTCCCAAACCTAGTAACTGCTATTAATATTATTATTGTACGCTTATGATACAATACTCTTCGTATTAGCATTAGACGCATTTTTTCACACACGTTCTTGGTCGGAAATTGTGGATTATGTCTCAAGGGAGCAAAATGGTATGGGGCATGAAAGTCTGTAAGGAGCTCGATATAAACGAGTTCCACGCGGACGGAGTCGCGGGCGGAAGCTAGTTAAACATTATAAAGGAATACGTATGGGATCAAAACAACCTTCCGTAAGAAGTCCAAATCCCAACTGCTCATATTTCTAAAAATAAAAATCTCACATGAATTAATATGCATATTCAAAAGATGTAATCCCTTTTCCATTTATATTAACACTAGCTTCCGCCCGCGACTTCGTGTGCGTGGACCCGGGATAAAAACCCAGGCTATAAACTTCCTTCGTGCAAAATTTCATTCAAATCTGTTGAGTCGTTTAAGCGTGATTGACATCTAAACATCCAAACTTTCGCATTTACCTATAATATTAGTAGGATACGTCATTTCGGTTTAAGATCATTAATAATTTCACTATATATTAGAGTAGAGAGTGTTATAGTATTCCAAACGATATAAATTCTTTTGATTCTCAACCCTGGACTTTCGAAAGTCCACTTAAACAATTCGATGCTTATTGCATTTTGAGAAGTCACCACTTGAACACATACGAAGTGTTAATAACTTAGTTGAAATACGAGACTAGCTCTTCAGATACCTAAATAAGAAAACGATAAATCTCGTAGTTTATTACCCTAATATTTACTCAAGTAGGATTTCGAAGAGTGCTATTTCGTGGGAACAGTTTTTTCACATTAATCTAGGTACCTATTTTAAAGATAATCATCGAGTAATTTAACCTTGCAGTTACAGTGTACACACCGAGTAACAACAAACAAGCATCAAACATACGCGTTGACATTAGAAAATTGAGTTTTTCCTGTATTGTAAAACGGGAATGTGGCCGTAACTAAATAATGCCTCAATGGGCACTGTCACTGCAGCTGGGAACATAATTGAATTTTAAATCGGGTGGCGAATTTTCAGTGGGTCATAGTAAAATGTTAGGTATGGGTCAATGTAATCAAATATGTATTCGCGTACTTTAATCCCGATATTAAATAGCAGAGTGATCTGCGGTTAGTTGATACCTTATTTTTAGTCATGTACACAATCCATCCACACCCACCAATTCTGACATTGAATTTACACTTAGGTACATTAATATTCAGTATTTAAAATTGGTGATGAAAAATCAATGCTTAAACCAGTCAGGATGTCCAGTACTTTTTTGCAGCCATCATCTTTCGGATTGAAGCAACTCTAACGAGTGCTAATACGACGATAATAATAAGATAAGATAAGACCAGCTTGACTGTTCTATAATGTTATATTGCTATCTGATTTAAATAAGCTTGACTCAATTGGACTTCGGAAAGTAGGTTTAAAATTATTTAGATTCGAATTAAACAAACATTACAACATACATACTAATAATAATATACGCGTGAAGATAACTGCAAGTTAGCGAAGCGTACTTACTAATCGTAATTGCGTCACTTTTCGAACGCGCTTTAGAACATAATATTATCTGTCACTTTGTGAACGCTAAAATTACAGTTAATGTGCTCTAACGCCGCTAGTTCGAAAAGTTACACAATTTCCCTGCTGAATTACCAGCACTTACCTACCTATAGTACCTATCGTAAACGAAAAATATATTAATCACTATAGGTATCTAAATTCTGTATCATAACGGTGACCTTTCCTTTTCGGTGTCTATTCATTCATTTATTCCATTTTACATAGTAGCTTACAGTGTATAGACATTAATAAAATAAAAACAATCCAAGTACGCTTTACTGCACACTTTAAAAGTGCAAAACAGAACATAACACAACCAGAAGTCATCTTTAGGAATAAGTTGAAACACTCCTTCCATTGTATCTAAGTCAAATGTTAAAAACAATGAACAATTTGCCAGAGGCGGTAATTGGAACACTCGCATATACATTACTGCAACGCTAAGCAGCGTCGCAAACACTGTTAATTGGTATTGTTATCATGTTAAGCGTATTTAATTAATCCTGTCTTCTTAGGGTAATACACATCACATGACACCTCTCCTCCATTAGCGAGGCATTGTTCTCGAAAGAGCGCATGAACGATCGTGTATGGAAAGCTGAACGTCTTTTAGGAAACACGTCTGCAAACGACGTCGAATGATGCCAGTGGCTGCCGCTGATCAAACGACAAAAAACATGGTGACTAAACGTTCCTTTGAACATGTTTTTAGAAGACACTTCGTTTCAAAATTTCAGTTTCGTTTATAGAAGTAATTAATTTCTTCTATGAACTCAACTGAAATTAGGTTAACGCAACACATTATTACATTATGTGGTGCTTAATAGATTTAGTTCAAGGGGACAATTGAAGACGTATGTATTTACGACATTTATAGATTAGGCCTTTTTTAGATTTAACTTAGTTTTAATTTATCTTAGTTAATGTTAATTATAATCTTGTATTCACTTAATAAATATTAATTTACGACATTTGTATGGTTTTTTTGGAATATTAGTTTCGTACCGACACAACTGAAGGTAGAATTTTTAAAAAGAAAAAAATATGGTGCATGGGGCAGCCCCACTCTGCTTGTAATGGTTAGCTAGACAAATGTCGACAGTGCCATACAAAAGTCGATTTAGTGCCATAAAAATGTCGATACAAATGTCGGCAAGTGGCATCAAAATGTTGATTGCGCTGTAAAAATATTGAAGAAACTTATAAATATTTGTATATATACTCAAAAAACTCAATATGTAGATATATTTAGTATCTCCGGTTTACGGTTGGCCCCTAGATGTAGGGGTCAGCCGTAAACCAATCGTAAACTTTACTGCATTTATTAATTTTTCATACCTAAAACTAGTATTGTGTGATTGCCAAGTCACAAAATTTTATTTAGCAAGCAAATAAAGATCAATAAGAATGCCTGACTTGGCTCTACGAAATAGATTCTAAATGTAATTTGGAATCTAGGGGTTTACGGGGGCGAAAAATCAATCAAGCTGGGTCTTATCTCCAGGAAAATTAGTTTTCTCCGTATTTTCTCTATTTTCACCCGAGCAGAGCTCGGTTGCCCAGGGACTGAAACTTTTTTTGAGCAAAACCGCAAGTAAGACACACGAAAAACCGGTAGATTTCGCTGTTATAGGATTTCAAATACAATTTTAGGGTTTCGATAACTCAAAAGGAAAAAACGGAACCCTTATCGGATCACTCGGTTGTCTGTCTGTCCGTCTGTCACAGCCGATTTGCTACGAAACTACTGGACCGATTGAGTTGAAATTTGGTGCACATATGTAAATTGGTGACCCAAAGTAAAGTAAATTAATGAATTCTGAACAAGGGGGCCACTTTTGGGGGGTAAACTGGAAAATTAAAAAAAATAGTTTCGTAAACTGTATTGTGTGACATATCAAATGAAAAGGGTTGTTGTAAGCATGTTAGATATATTTTTTTATAATTTTAATAAGAACAGGTTTGAGGTAATTTAGGAAAAAAGACGAAAATTGACCATCTTCCCCCCCTTATCTCCGAAACTACTAGGATTCAAATCCTAAAAAAATATGGAAAATAGTTCCTTGCCTAAAGATTACAGGAAAACCTATAAGAAGTTTGAGTATTCAAAAACACTTATGAAATTTACATTATATACGGAACCCTCACCACGCGAGTTGAACTCGCACTTGTCCGGTTTTTTCAGAATCAATTAATATTTAAGGTATTGTAATATATATTTTAAGTACATTATAATACACATAATGCAAATATACATATGTATTAATACTCCATGTTAAACTGACTATAGAAATTATAGCCGTGGGACAGCAAAAACAGCTCGTTTGAAAATTGACCCGAGTGCTTTTTTCGGGATTTTATTATTGGCTAATAAGCGTTTTGAAATCCCCAATTACCTCTTTCGAACTATAAAAATTTAAATAACCTCATAATTATATAAACACATTCACTGCCAACTTTATTTGGTTGAAACAACTTTACTTAATGTAGTTACTGTTGGTTTTCTATTTGTACCGCGTTCAGATACTTCATACTTAAAATCCCAACAACTTTTCTTATCCCTTTCAACTTCTCCGTTGAACTGCTCCGTAATCTCTGCAAACTGTAATCAATTTCGCACCTCCCTGTCGCCGGTGAGACACAGTTTTAAACTTAGTTGGTCGTTGTCCAAGCTTATGAGTTGACGTCGCGAAGTCACCAAGTTGCAGCGTGTTGCAACACGGAGTCAGTGAGCCCGACGGCTCGCTCCGGTTGTTCCCGTCTAATGGGGTACGCAACCGGAATAACTAAATCGCTGTTTTAGGGAGGGTTGATCCAACTTACGACTGACTCAGTGAGCAGTACCAGTTTTATAAAAAAAAAATTAAAAACCGACTCGAAGAAAAAACTATATATCAACGAACCTACTCACAAAATCTCACGAGAATTGGTTGAGAAATGCGACCTGTAGAGGACATCAGAACAGCGTAACAGCGGGACAGACACCGGACAAACAATTTTCAGTCCAAGCAGAAGTATAGAACTTCGTTCGCTTCGCTCGCTCGTTCGATTACAGACCGATCAACTTTAAATATTCGGGCGCTGGCAGCTGTCATTCCATAGATTCTTGTAAAATTTTCCATATATTCCGATTATAAAACGAACACCGCTTATGATTACAGACGGTTGGGTTTACTCGTAACCTACCCTAGTATTTTAACTCATCAAGATTGCAACTGAAACAGTTTTTGCCCTTGCTTTCGGATCGTGCGGCATCTACCCGTGAGCTGATATATTATTTGTTTCAGCGCTCTAGATTTGTTATTTATTAACATTTTGGCGGCTTTTTTTAAGAAATAACGTATAGATTCGCGACAGTTTCAGCCCAGCAAAAAGGGATAAAAGGAGCGTACTTATTCAGAGTTTAATTTCTGTTGAAATTAATAATAAAGCCAGCCATAATAATGAATACAATGCCTTGATTATCCTACATGATTCTGAATGGTGGCCTCTTGTTTCGAAAGTCAAAAACTGTGTCATAATCTCTGCCCTTCCCATTTCGATTGGTAGCGTTTTGTGCTTCCTTTGCTGTAAACTTGCTATAACTCATATTATAATATGTAAGCAAAGGGCGCTTTTAAATGAAGCTGGTGGCCCCGGATTTAAGGAATCCCAATTCGGGTATTTATGTGTGATCAGCAATTGAGTATAGATACATTTTCAAGTCTTGTATAGATCTATGAATCAACATATACCCTTTGGTTGGTTTGTCAACATGAAAGACGGAAATTTAAAAAACAAAAAAATGTTTTGACCTAGACATAGTTTATACAAAATTTGTTTGGCTTAGTATTTTATTTATTTATTTAAACTTTATTGTACAAAGCACAAATGCCATGAGGCATTTTCTAAAGGGGCTAAACAGGAACATTTGGTGCAGGCATTTAAATTTGAAACTCAATACCAGATAAACGCTTATTAAATTACTTACTGAAATAAACATACACGGGTCGTTCTTCTTTTTTACCGACAATGAACCGAGGTTTTTCTGTTTTTTTGGTTTTTGAACTATCGAAAATTGTGGTTTTGAAGTGCGATAAAAAAAAATATGCATAGGTTTCTTCATTAGAACTAATTAAAGTTTCCTTTCTGGCCAATATAAATATTTATTTACGGTTGGTTTCTAAAAAAAAACATGTGACAAAGTGGACTCTTTCAGTGGGGACCACATTTTGGTTTACCACTCTGTCACGGCATTCTACGAAAAAAAAAACATTAAAAAAAATGCTAGTTAGAGAAAGTGAAATATTAAATATCACTAATTAATAAAATAATATGGACGTTCATTCGAACATTATAAAACCGTAAACATCATTACTCAAATGAGATGCCGTAATAAGACGAAGGACAGGCTATTGTAATGAAATTGTGACTTGTAAAATGCTTATTTTACCAATAAATTCTGTATTCTGTATTCTGTATTGTCGGTCGAAAAGAAGAACGACCCACACATAGTATTATTTTTACTTCCGTAAAATTGTCCTCAAATATATAACATAACATATTTAAATATAACTAGGTGACTTTAGCCCGTGAACCGGGTTGTACTCAGTAAACTTTATTATATCTTAACTGTATACTAGTGCCTTTATTACTTAGCTGCGCTCGTGCCCAAAACTTCTGCCTCAGCAGTCTCTGCGAAACCTTGTCACGTCATACGACTAAACATGTTAACGTTTTTTTGCTGGGTTATGAATACTGATCAAGTTCTGACATCCAGTTTCCGATAAGGTCAAATTATCAACTCAGCCGTGATTCCATTACATTTTGACAGAAGGCGACATCCCTAAGTTATCACTTTTCTTTCAGTTGGTCGTTCACGTAACGCATTGTACGCGCGTCGGGTAGATCTAAATGTCAATTTTTATATGGAAAAATGACAGTTGGATTTACCCGACGCGCATTTGGAACGTTACGTGATTACCCCCCAGGCACAGATTATATAATAGTTCTAACGAACAGATACTCGACTCTGAATAAAAACGCGCATACCTACCGCTTTCCATGCCTACTAATTTTAACAATGGAGCAACCTTGAACGCACCGGTCGTTGCCCGCACTCCCCGGCCAATAGACGCTAGGGTCGACACCGCTTAGAAATGAAGTTATAATTAATAGTTGAGTGAAATAAAAAACGGTTTATTCTTTGAAATATTTTTTATAATGATGTGTAACCAACTACAATTGCTTCACCTTGATGTAATGTTGCACGAATTTTTATCCTTCTCTAACCGTGCGTGCCTCAACCAGAGGCTGCTCTAATTCGTACGCACCTTAACGATAGTATAAATTTATTGTAGTTTTATTAGAACATCACACGTTCGTTACTCAGATACTTACATGTCAATTTTAATGTCAAAGTTGAGATTTATGGCATGACAATTATATTTTGGCAGTCTGGTAGGTGATATGTACGGGCACGCGTATGAAGAGTTACGCAATTGCCCTGCTGTATGTATCTACGTAACAGACGTCGTAACGTTTTAATAAAAATACAAGTTTTTTTTAAGAACCTACTTTATATTTTAAATTCTAAGGTTTTTGTATAAGTTATAACGCATGTGGTGTTTACCTATAAGTGATTGTGACATCTATCTTTACAATGCAAAATGAATGAAATCATGAATGTACTGATGTTAACAATTAGTTGGTGAACCTAAATAAAAAAAATAAAAAACTCCGTTCAGCTGTCACAACAAATTCTCAAATCAATAAAGGGTCGGCAACGCGCTTGTGATTCTTCTGGAATCGCAATCGTCCAAAGGCTACGGTGTCTGTTTGCCACCGTCGTAGTATTAAAAAAAAAAATTGTGTCGGCTAGGACGTTTTATTATTCGTGCAGAACCACACATTCCATGCACTTCACTGATTAGATTAATTTAATTGTTATCGTTTTTCAATATTCATTTTTCAAAAGACTTGTATTTCCGGAGATTCTGCCTGTATCTGAACTCCATAGCTACATACCTACATACAGGCATATCAACGCAGCATGTTAAATAAAATGTAATGTCAAGTATCTCTCACCCTGTCTATGGTTACGACAGTCTGAATGTAGGTACCTATTAATTTACCAGCTACCTACCACATAGGTTTAACAAAACGAAACTTGTTGTGTAGGTAACTTAATTTTTTTAAGTTAGTAGGTTTATCCCGACGACAGTACGAAATAAAGTTTGGTAGGTAGGTAGGTACCTTCCTATCTTCGTTATTTATAACGTAAGTAGGTATATAAATAACGACATATTGTATAATAGTTTAAAAGTAGCATTGCAAACTTGGAATTAGGCATTAGGCATAAGTTGTTTTAAAATATTCTGATTAGATACGTGTTTCATCCTCGCGAGTGCATTCCAAGCACTTCCAAAAGGTTATAAGTCCCCATAGCAACGACGATGTTTACGCCCTTTCTTAGGCCGTGCAATGCATGCACCCCGCAAATGTTACTAAGTAAACTATTATACTAATTGCTGCTAGACAGGGATAAATATAAACATGAAATCAATACAAACAACGGAGTGGCAGAGTACCTAAACTTGTAGGCTCGGGGTAGGTACCTATACAAAATTACCGAAACTCAAGAAGGCCTTAAAAATGTATTACGTAAGTATTTGAAATAGGTATTAGGTGTTCCGTAAAAAACATTACGAACTCATTTTTCAAGAATTGGTGAATAACTTTTCTTTACGCGTAAGCAGCGTCCGGCCGTGAGCGCGTGCGTCAACCCACTGGCGGATGTACCGAATGCGGCGCGCAAAGTTTAGGTATAATTCTGAGTTCCCACGGCGCAGTTAGGTAGCACTGCCCCAGGTCTCCGTTATTCTCCGGCCATATAAATAAATAAATAAATAAATATTAGAAGACAATCTTACACAAATCGACCTAGTCCCATAGTAAGCTCAATAAAATAAGGCTTGTGTTATGGGTACTAGACGACGATATATTTAAAAGTAAATACATAGAAAACATCCAAGTTACACCTTATAGTTTTCGAGTAAAATGCCTGTGACATACGGACAGACGGACAGACGGACATGACGAAACTGTAAGCGTTCCTTTTTTGCCATTTTGGCTACGGAACCCTAAAAATAAAAAGAATATTAATCATTGGTATTTTAATCACTAGTTTTATTGCTTAGGTACTGTATACTCTATGCAAGTAACGTTGTTTATGTTTTTAATCCTTCCACCGTGCATTCATAAAAAAATACTTTTTTATTTTTATTGATTATACCTAGTTTTAATGAACTTATTACTTTTTAAATGTGTAAACATATGGATGCAACATCTGACTTAAATTACTATTTAATAACTACTTACATGATGTTCATTGTGCCAGGTCTTAACTTTGACGTAGGTAACTAAAATATGAATGCCATATTATGCGTCGAGTTGAAATTGGTTACGATTTTTGATATCAAAGCCTATTTCTATGCTCAAGATTACATTTGATGGTTATCGTGCTTAACAACGATATACACAAACATTTACAAGCCGTCTGACGCCGTTGAAATTAACTCGAACACTGTTCCCCAGTTTTAAATCAGATTTGTGAAGCATGACGTGAACTATATAATATTTTTATCATACGTTCCCCTTTTCGTCGACACTCGTTTCCTTCTCCCGACCGCGATGCCGATGCTAGGGGTCTATTTGACCAAATTATATTGTTCTGGAATTGTTATGACATTTGTCGTAAGCATGTTCTGTAAGTTAAGCTTGAAGGACATGGAAGCGAGAACACAAAATAGTAAACCCATTTGAATTCGACAATGTTAGTTAAATAGGCCCGCTGGCTACGTACCCACACACTTTAGATTTTATGTACGATAATAAATTGAACTCGAAGCTAAAGTTAATTAAATTTCCTTAAAGCCTGCTCTAGATTAGACGAAATTTTAAGTTTGTTGCGGTTTATGGGCGTCTTTAAATCGTACATTATGAATTTATATGTACAGTCAATAGTGTCTGCTTGATATTCATAAAATTGTACGACATTTTGAATTTTATTGACGTTATTAGGCAAAAATTAGTTTCATAGTTAATGTGTTCGTCCATGACTTAACTATCTTGAATCAGATATTGATAATCGATTAAATAATGACGTTCAGTTTACATTAGGTATGAAGGTAAACTAACACAGACACACAAATGTAAAAAAAATCGCGTAAACTCGCCTGTAGATAATTTCCATGATAAATTTAATGCATGTCTACCTAAAAACATGTCTGGACACATTTTTTGAAAATGAGATTTTAATGTCACGCAATAGTTTATTACGAGTCGCATAGTTTGATATTAAAATCTAATTTTAAAAATAATGTGACGACATGTTTTCAGGTAGGTAGGTTATTTTCTTTCCGAGGATTTCTCATATTGTAATGTCTTATATCTTTGAGAAGCCGTGAAAGCTAGTTATTTTCTTGAAAGCAACATTTTCTAATGTCCAGTCTAGACAATATAAAGTAACCAGTCTCACCAAAGGACATAAACCGGACAGCGCGGACCCTACGTCCGAAATTTAATGAAACAAAGCCTTTCGTACCCTCCGGTAAATTATAGACGAATAAAATATTGGTGACAAGAAAGAAAAAGTTACAGCCCCTAAAGGGGCCGAGGGACGTCGCACCAGATTTTATTACGCGAAACACAAAGGACGGGCCTGTCGCGTCCCTCTTAAAGGACAAAAATACAAAAAAATGCAGCGACATGAAAAATGCTCTTCGTGATAGGCACTGTGTGAAAAGGTAAAGAATGTGCTTTTCAGTGGAGATTCGACGTTTGATAGGCACAATTATTGATATTTTATTATTTGTATTTGCGTAACAAGTTTACATTTCATAGCTGGATTTCAATCATTGGAGTTCCATCTGCGTAGTACAACCTATTTATCCTTAACGTGAAAACATGAATCACTTGCTCTCGCCACGGTTTACGTAAAATTAGCACGATTTTTTTAATCGCTGATTGCACTGGTAGGAATGCGTTTAACTTTTAATTGTGTAAAAATATTTCTTCCAGTATTTTAAGAATTAGACTGCAGTACGCAATGATATATTTTTTTTTATATTTAGGACTGTTTCGAGTTTGTATTATGATAATTTGCACATACTTGTTACTTGACAAAAAATACTAATCTCACACCGACAAGCGTACTCAAAATGTATTTATGTCCTTTACATTATAACATCTTAGGCCGTATTTGATCAAAAATTAAATGTTTGGTTGAATCCAGCCTCAAAGAAAACACATGCATTGATATAATATTTTGTACGGATACATATTTTAATCGTCCGACCTACTGGCGTCCGTCTTGCCGTTTTCCAGCCATCATCATTTATTTCTCTGCTCTGTCACAGGGCTCTTTTGTCTCATCACACCATCTAGTCTTAATCGTCGTCTTTTACTCAATAGCCTCCTACTTTTCACTTCGACTAAGCCCGCGCTTATTCCTAAAATAAAATTATATTCCATATATTTTCGTCGGTAATAATTTAAGACTAGGTACTTTCATTTATTTCATCCTGTATTTAAGACCCTCCTCTGAGGGAAACGTCCTATTCTTCTCATTTCGTAACGACTTAGTTTAGAGCTTATTCGTAGACCAGATTATTCGTAGACCAGAGAGACTTACCAGATTATACAATACATAAACGTGAGTAGAGGGAATAGGATGAAGAACATAATCCTATTTACTAGAAACTAATTCGGGTTTACTTGCAAGATTAATTGCATATTAGACGATCGCCAAGGGAATTGTCATAAAATTAAGACTGCGGTCTAGGTAAGTCGTAGCTACCTACGTACTTGTTGTATAGGGTAAACCTCAGAGTTCAAGCAACCTCCAAGACGTCTAACGTCTTACACAAATTTAATATCAGACTGTGTTCATCACGGTCCATTCGTATTCAAATTAATTCTGAAGCTGAGGTGGAGACGTGGGTAAGATTGTACATGCTAAGTGTTAGTATGAGGTGATGTGAAAAATATTAAATGCGTCTATTTTGGTATCTAGGTTTTGAAAGGCAAATTGATGACATATTTGGTATGATTGTCTTTTACCACTATTGTTTACAGGAAAACTATTTATGTACAGGCAGGGGTACTAATGTACATATTATGACGTACGTTTATGACGTTGACAATAGAGTCCTGAACATTTATTTATGTCCTTCTTTATGTACGTATATTAATATTCCTGACTTTACAGTCACGAACTTTAATTTGGGACCCATTTGCTTGAAATGTTGTCAGTACATTCACAATGTCGAAAATATCAGTTCAATAATAGTGGTGAAGTGTCAATACAAAACAATTAAATGTCTTATCGAATGGGCCCTTGAATTGATTACCTCTTTGCCAAAAGCTATCATTGACTACGGTTTTCTAATTACGAACATGTGTCAGTGTCAGACAAGAAAATTGATTGAAAACGAAATATAATATAATTTCCAAATAAAAAATATGGCCGGAGAGAAGACAGTGCCACAAAGACGAGTGACAATTAGTCGGAAAAATCGGAAATAATCGTTTGACTCGTTTCGCCCGGTTGACGTCACTGAGCGGTTGCCCCTGACACGTATAAACGTTAGTTGTCTATGGCAAACTTTATGACACTCCATTAAAATATTAGCTCTAAATGTCTTCAGTTTGCTATACGATATTCCACCTCAGGTAGGTCCCAAATTAAGTTGTAAAAACCTAGTTGTAGTCACGAACAAAACAGGTTTCAAATTTAACCATGCACATAAATTCTTTTTAATGTGTTATGTTACTTGTAAATCCTCCGCTATTATTATTTTCAAACATATTTTCAATAGCTTATCAGCAAAAAATATACAGGCATACAAATACTAAAATAAAAAAAAAAACTTTTTCAATTAGGTATATTTTAATATTAACATTTCTTCAAAAAAGTGTTCGAAGAATATACTTCTTTCCAAAATAAAATCATACTAAAATACAAGAAGGCTTATTAAATATCGACTTCGTTCTATTGATGAATTAATTATCGAACTATATATTATTCTTTTTCGAGATTGCAAAAAGTTTTAAGCCCCTTGGGGGAAATCCCAACGGCGTCGCGATCACGCATTCAAAGGGCAATGAATTGAGAATAAAAAGCATTCAACCGATATTGCTTTTTAGAGTATAATATTTTCCCGTTATCCTTGTCTGAGGTATATAAATTCTAATTTGCTGCATAACGTGATATATTTATTACGGTTGCCTTTGCATTCAAGTTGACTATTTGACTCCTGTTTGTTTTGTTGACGAAGTTGGGGTTTTATTTTTATTGCAAATTCTGTAATTGCAGTTCTAAAAAAATTATATAATTATTTAGAACGTTATTAGTTTTAAATAATACTAAAATAAGTACATTGCACGTTCGGGAGACACTCTTACAGAAATTGACCTAGTCCCAAACTAATGCAAAGCTTGTAGGCACTGACTATGTATGGTAATAGACGACTAAAGATACTTTTATTGATAATTAAATGAATACATAGAACTTAATACACTTTAATAGTTCATGTTTGCTATACCAATAAAAAAAGAATTCGAAAACCTATAAATCATTATTTTTACAATAAACTTAAGGGCGGCTTTATACGAGTAAACATTACGTTGGAACATTCCATACAACCTGTACGTTATACATGTTCTCATTAACTCAAGCTTAAATTATATACAAAAATGCGGTGATAAAGAAACAATACTAAACCTACGCCGAAACTAATATTCATTTTAAAAATTTCGCTTTAGCGTTGTGTAACCTTTTAACACATTCACAGACGAATAACCGTCAGACGTCAAAAGTAACCCGCAGGTCAAAAGTCCCATCTCGTTTATTTCCACAAGTGCACCCGCGAGCAAAAACCAGTTAATAATAAAAATATATGAACGACAAATCTACTTATCTAGAATTGAAATCATTCGCTGCGCCCGGGCCGCAAGATCCTCCCGATCCAATGGGAGGCAGGGGCAGGATCCGATTTTAAATAAATTGAGTTTTATAAGATTTCGCCTCAGCTATATTCTGAGTGAGACCTTGCCATATTAAGTCCGAGTTAGTGGCAATTGCGGGTTTATCGCGCTTTTGAGGTTTCGCGGTTTTTTTCTCACACACTGGCTTGCGTTTCGATACTTTCGTAAAAATGATTTATCTACGTGACATTACGTTTCGTTTTCGAAGGGTGGGAGTGCCTAATGTTAAATTCACGATGGATATTTGAAACGTAAAGCGTCCCGCTTGCTAGGTTAGATTGATTAGTTCCAGCATTCCATTTATCACGACATGACAGCCCTTCATTGGCTTATTTGAAAACGTATTTCGATATTGCGGTTTATGTATTTGTTTGTTCTGTTTGTATAAAGCACAAATTGTTTTAGGGCCTTTATATGAGAGACAACCCGGAATTTGGAGAGGCGGCTTTTGCCGTATATCTTTTCTACTAACTACGCCAAACATGTACTAACAAAAATACAACCAGATACAATATTATTTATTCATAAAAGTCAATGTTTTACAAGTCAGTCAATAGGTACTTAATAAGTAGTATTACTAATTAATTAAATCGGATGTCAATAAGGTTGCGTATAGCTTTACATGTCGGAGTCTTACATGAGATTTCAAATAAAAAATATTAGTTACAAATTTGTGATATAAAGTTAAGGTTATGTAGGTGCCTCCTAAGGTTCCCCTCCGTTAGCCCTAAGAATTTTATACCTAATTTCACTAGCCCTAATGTTGTAAACCCTAAAATCACAAACCCGAATTTTTATTTTTCCTAATTATTCATTAGCCCTAATTTCGTTATCCCGAATTTTCATAATGTCTAATTTCTCATGTCCGAATTCTCACTAAAACTAATTTTATTTAACCGATTTTTTACTAGGCTTAATATTCCTTTGCCTAATACACCTTATTATCAATGTCTCTAAAATCAAAAACTCGAATCTTCATTTTACCTAACAATTTCAGCCCTAATGTCAGCACGGCTATCACAAGACGGCGAGCTCGCTCTCTCGATTTTTCTCGCACTATCCGTCTCTCTCTTATTAGAAAACTTAGAAAGAGAGGTAAAGTGCGAGAAAAATCGAGAGTGCTCGCGCGCCGTCTTGTGATAGCCGTGCAGTATTCCGAATTATATTAATATAGATTATATGATTCTTCACTCAGAATATAATTACACAGTTATTCAGGTATGGAAAGACTTCAGTGTATAAAAAATAATGACTAATTTTACCGCGCTATGTTTTAACTAATAATAATAAAGTAAATATCGGACCGAATATCGAGTACCGGACTCGCCAAGTTTGAGTCTAGCAATCAATTAGCTTGGCTGAAACTAAGACGAATGTAAATGTGCTAAAAATCAGGATGACAAGTTCTTGCATGAGAAACACAACTTTCCGTAATAAACACGCAATTACCGCACTCAAAAGCATTCACGTTCGGAACGTCAGCAATCACAAATCGGACAAGGCCGTAAAACACACGTTTAAAGTTGACAGTTTTGAAATTCAGCGCCATTCCGCTTGTGATGCATATTGCGTGTAAATCAATGCTCTTGTTTCCGAGCTCTTATGTAAATTAATTCACGCTTCAACTGTGTAAATGGAGCGAGAAATACTTCATTACGACCTTATTGCCTCCGACTGAAAGGCGATTTTTCCAGTCACGGGTAGTGTATCTAACTTTGTACGATTTAAGCATACCTATACATATAGCGTCATAAATCTTCATGCTAGAGTAAACAAAATTCAAACAAAGCCTTCATGTTAAAAACAACACAGTTGTAAATAATGGAATGACAGCTTTAAGCCTTAGTCTGTACTCTAGTGGAGAAAACAAACCGTTTTGTTTTTTACATATTTATAGATTGTCCATAAATCGCCATTGTGTGGCCCAAATTTGACATCCGCTTTAATTACTTGATAATAGATGTATTAATAGTAGTTTATGCAACTGTTACGTAATGAGCGTCCTTAAAATACGAGTGTAGTTTTATGAGACGAGCCGCATCAGAGTCTCACAATAAAATCACAAGTATTTTGAATCCTAATAATGAACAGTTGCATACATAACTTTATCTACACACATACTATAAACATATTATAACATCATTCATCATTTAGAGGACACAGTGAAAGGTATGGATACCGTAATCCGCATAGGTGATACCTGTAAGTTCTACCAAGAAGTAAAAACCGTACGTAGAGGATATCAACCTACCACTCAGTTACTCAAGGATGACGATGGAAACCTGGTTTCGGACCCTGTTGAGATCAAGTGCTGGTAGAGGAATTAGTTTCAGGGTCTCTTGAACTGCCCGGAAAATGTGAATCGCGTACCAAAATGTGACCCATCCAACGGTTGAAGAAGTACGAAAAGATATAAGTACGAAAAATAATAAACCGATTTAACTCAAATTTTCGGACGTGTTACCAACCTTAGCTGTTTTCGAATTACCCATTCAATTACTTACAATGACACCACGAGAAATAATTTATTTAAGCTGAATTGCTCGTAGATTTAATCATATAAAGTAGTGGTACCAAAATCTAAATACATTTTACATTAGTACGTAATCCAGGTGGCTAATAAGCCAGCAAATACGGACACAAAGTGGCGAGGCAATTACATTAATTGATTTCGGTACATTGCACCTGCCGCTGGACAATACATTAGGTACCCGGTAATACAAGATTAGGTGTACCGCACCGGGGAGCTGTTTAGTAATGTAGTGAGTGGAAATGCATGCATTATTAGGGGCTCGAATAGGCTATTTGACACTTGACTTGGCAAGGCGTAGGTCACGTTGGGGTCGCGCGGAATGTCAGATTTTGAGAACCTAAGGCTTCATAAACCAAAAATATAAAGATATTCGTAGAATTGTAATCAATTGTTTATATTTTAATGGTTGTATACATACTATGTCAAAAAAAAATGCTGTTTTCAACATAACAATTCGTAATTGCTTCTAAATTTTTTGCTATAATGCTTAGTATAGTTCTTTCTGGAAGGTTGTCAAAATACAAACATGCTTGAATTCACTTCTTTGAGGCAATTATCCGTTTGGACAAAAACAATTTTTAAGTATACGGCCTGCCTTATGGTCGGCTGTACGACCCTTTAAGACTGGCGCGGCCTGGCCGCGGCGGTCGGTTAGTAAACTTGTCATTAGCTGTCAAATTTACTATGGACCGCCACCGCAGGCTGCGCTAGGTGATGCAGGCCTTATTGATTTGAGGTTTCGTTGTGTTGACAACTAGAACAATAGGTTAGTTTTCTCATGTTAAAATTGATAACGTAGTGTTGCTGAATGGATAGAAACCATCAAATTGTTGTAAATAAAGTATAAATTAAAAAAATATAATATCAATCATAAAAAGATATTGAAAGTTTACAAAATATATGCCTTTTTTATGTCAAAGAGTTAATTTAAAGCTACCAATATCCTTACGCTTTTATAGAACAAAATTGTACGACAAATATGGACCTAAACGCAGTATTTCGCGACCGAAACAGCAATTTACTTGATTCTCCATACAACGATTAGTACAAATAGCAAACTGTGACGTCATACTTCAATGTCAATTAGTATGAAACGTTTCCTCCAGCGAGGTCCGTTTTTAACTCAATTGTTCTTTAATTGTAGTTGCTCCCATACAAACATTTGTTCCTCTCCAAAAACTGGTTAGAATGGCATCGTAAAAAATCATAGGACACACGCCTATCCCTCCGTTACTCTCAACACAGCGCATTCTGGGGATCTCTGGTGACCTTTACATTAACACCAGAGGGCATACCGCGAAAGGCATTCGAAGTTTTCCCTCTCTTTCAGACTTGCGAGTTCGTACGTAAGTGCAACAGAGAGGGAAAACTTCGAATGCCGTTGGCGGTAGGCCCCCAGAGCTACAGATTAAGCAATTACATTTGTAAAATGTAAAACCGTTTAAGAATACCGGTATCTAGGAATTTTAAACATCAATATACCAGTAAGTCGTCAAAAAAGCAGCGTCCAATTTCTACCACCTGGATAATTGACCTCAGAATCCATAAACCCAATGTTTTGCTGAAATGTAAATGTGAAAATATTCTTACTCAAATAACGAATATTGTTTTTATTCAGGTCACAACGGTTAATTTGCTGCATTTCTTATTCCTAAAGTCATGACAAAAGCGATTACAATCGCCGTGCCATTTGCGTGTCGTCTTTACAACCATTACTAGCGTTAATTTGTTTTATTTATTTACATACAGCTTTTTAATATGCCGTTCTAGCGAACTCTTTTGTTTTCTGGTATGATTTTGATGCAATTGAGGTATGACTTACAATTTTGACGTATACATACATAGGTATGTTTTAACGTTTTTAACGTCAATAAAATATGAATGAATATAGGTGTACGCGGGCTGGGTTTCCGCAACTCGACGTCATGAATGCGCCTATTTTGCGTGTGCACTACTATTATTCATGCCAACCCAGTTCCACCAGGAAGCCTAGCAGACCCTTTATGTTGCCGACGGCCTCCGGCAGTGACCCCGGTGTTCCGAGGTGCTTTGCCCGGTAATCTGCCACCCCAGGGCACGTCAGGATGACGTGGGCGGCTGTCTCGTCCTCTTCCATGCAGGCTCTGCAGAGAGGACTGTCTGTAACACCTAGGGTGAAAATATGTTTGTTTAATAGTGCATGACCAGTTATGGCTCCCGTCAGAAGGCGGAGTGCCGGCCTCTTTAGCTTCTTTAGCTTCCTCGACAATCCGGGGTTGATTGTCGGGAGGGCCTCCCTGGTTTGCCTGCAGGTTCCTAGGGTGTGCCAATATTTTTGGTGTTCTACCTTGGTGTTTAGTCGCAGCGTGTTCCGCAGCCAGGCGGTGGGTAGAGGAATTGTGGGTTCCGGTCCTACGGCTTTAGACTCTGAACCTTCTCTAGCCAGTGCATCCGCAGCGTCGTTACCGCGTGAGTTGCTGTGTCCTTTGATCCATTGCAGGGTTATGTCGCCGTTATTACATACCTCTGATAGGATGTTGTGGCAAATATGAATGAATTACAATTATCAACGAAAACTGAATACGGCAGACTGATAAGAGGTGACATCCACCAAAGCAGAACGTTACTTTTAACAAAAATTTAGATTTAAATGTAACTACATAACGGTTTTAAGTATACGTATTCACGTATCTCTGTGCATATCAAAACGGTTCTATGTTGTATTTACATAGGGGTAATTTTTGAAATAGCGTTGTAGGATAACTCAACTGACATATTCCCATACAACAAAATAAATTTGATGTAAGTATACCTAACGTACGTACGAAATTATACGCAACCCATCAGCGTGTCGGTATGATGACAGGACGGCACGGCACTCACACAATGATGAATGTCTTTCGTTTAGTTCAATCCATTTTCGCTGGCCATCCACTATCCGTCAATTTGCCTATACGAGTACCGCACAGCTAAAATTTCTAGTCTGGTTTTATGCAAATGTTTTAACGCAGATATAATAGTTAATTCAATTGTTACAGGCGTTATTAATGTGCTGTCAGTGCACAGCGGGTAGTTAACTTGGCTTAATTAAACAATCCCTGGCCCTCAAGCCTCATTGTTGTGGCTCCCGTAGTATCCCCGAATAAGTACTTTACGAGATATACGCATAAGCCTTTAATTAACACACATGGTCGTCATGGATAGTGAGCGTGGAAGGTAACATTCTTAAATAATTTTACCTACTTAACCCTTTTTCATGTAGAAGCGTTTTATCGATAATCGATGACATTTTTTTTTTACTTTTACCTATTTATTCAAAACAAAAACTTACGCTACTACTTACTATATTTTATTTTTCTTACTGAAGCCTCAGTAGGCTTATTTGCAAGAATCAGTTGCGACTTCAGTTTGATATCTAGTACATTTCGTATTTACTAAGATTATTTCTCAGTGCAGAAATAATCTTAGTACCTATGTTAATAGAATATCAGCCTTAGGTACTCGTACAAATTGAGATAATTACATCAATACAATTTGAACAAGTTTAAGTGTTTTTACATTTCTATTGTATTTTTTGTTTCTATTGTATTTTTTGAATCTGTAACGGAATGGGCGTACTCGATAGCAGATTTCCGATTATAATTATTGACATAAGGAGAAAAAGTAGATGAACTTTTATTTCATACCCAATTCTGGAGAACTTATTTATAAATTAAAAACGAGAAGGAAATCTATTGAACTAGCGTTAATAAGGGTAAACAGTCAATATCTAAAACCAGGTTCAAAGAGAATAATGTTACTCAAGACATAGTTGTTCTTATTGTACCAATGACGCTTTTTGTACTTTTTGTTCCTTTTGTCCTCTTTGACCTGAAAGGCCGCGAGACCCGCAAATATTTGACTAATACTAGATTCAAATCTAAACCTTATTGTACCAATGACGCTTTTTGTACTTTTTGTTCCTTTTGTCCTCTTTGCCCTTTTGTCCTCGTTGCACTGAAAGACCGTTTTGGTCTCATTGCTATTTTGGTCCCGAGTTTAGGTTATAAAAGGAAATGGCGCAGTAGGAAGAGGATTTCATTCAAATCTCATCGCTCAGACTGTCAGTGTCTCTGGTTTTCGGGTTCTAAAATTATTGGTGGGTGTTATAATTACTTATTGTATTGAAGTGGCCCGTCGTTATGGGGAATTCTTCCGCATAATGAGGGGTTACTTTTGTATAATTATAATTCAAGTTTTTGGGGTTAAATTACTTACAAAAAATATTAATTTTACTTTCATATACTTATATAAAAGTCAGAACACTGTCCAGGTTCAGTATACCTGAGGAGTTACGCCCGCCTTACGGTGTCAAATGGGCCTAATTCAGAATCTTTTTGCTATCAGACTTGAGGGTGGTCTGGCGTCTACCTTTTTACCAACATAGGAGACGAAGCCTCTTCAGAGGCCCCTCACGTACCTACCTCAGAATCGGCTGGCGGTGTAGACAAGGCGTAGTCATTCATGTGATCCGCACTGAGGGTTATCCTCGCTTGTTGAACCGTGCAGCTCTCTGAGGAGCGGTCTTCATTAAATATATTTATATATTCCTATCTATATACACAATAGGGCGCCTTACTCTTCGTTTCCCTTATGTCTTCGGACCACGAAGAGGGGAGGCAAATACACAGGCTGCTAGGTTGTTTTCTCGGCTTTGCCGGCTGAACTATTTACAGATAGAATAGGGCATACATTCTTATTTCTTGAACTAAGGTATGGTTCGAGGAATAAGCAGAGTAGGAATTTCCGGGGTAGTCGTAGGGTTAAAATCATACACTATAATAGGACATTGGGATTACTTGTCTAAATTATAGGTCTACTATTCTAATAATGGTTAACAAAGGTTTAAATTTCTAATGTGGGTAACTGAATAGTGGGTGGGCAAAGTAGTGTTGAGTTCCGCATTTTATTGCATGAGAAACATTAATATAGTATAACAATTATTTTGTTCAAGGGTTTATGGTTCTATTTATGATTGGGATAGCAGAATTATTTCAGAAAGATGAAGTGATTCTCGGCTTTATGGCAGGCTGAGCAGTCCATATAGTCCGACTAGGTATCTTATCATCATGAGTGGAATAATACTCTATATTTGGGGTACAATTTGGGTTAAATGTTTCACATGTAATGAACGGTTCTCCAGCATTACCTTACTACGTTCGTCGCTATAGAATGGTTGTAGGAGTTTGACCATATAAGCAAAGTTTATCATAACAAAAAGAAGTCTGTAAGAGTTTGTTGGGTGTTTCTTCTCTATACAGAACGCTAGGTTGGAAACACTGGTAGCTTCTTTCTCTGAGTCTTGAACTCTTAGGATAGCCAGGCAGGTAACTTGGATAAGATGCTCTGACCCCATCCTAAACAAGACGTAGCCTGTGTGAGTAAATAATTACTACACAAACCGTCGATAGAACCTTTGTTCCAAAATTCATGTATTTAGGGTAGATTTCTAGTTCACGACAGGGTTAAATAAATAATCTTGATTATATGAATTCTAAAAGCTACGTTCTTGTTCAATTGAGCATATAATAGGAGGTTGGGGAACTTCATCAATAAATAAAAAATATTTAAAACAATAAAATAACATACAATATAAGAATTCACTTGACAAAATCCTTTTATGCGGTAATAGGAAAAATAGTAGTCGGAAGTAGCATTCAGATAGACTCATTTATATGATTAGACTAGCTTTATTTATTAAGGTAATGAGGAGTCCATAACTGTCAAGCTTTCATAAAAGAACCTAGGGTTAATACGGTGCACAACAATACAGGGTTCCTACCACTAGCGATCACCATTGGCCATATTCTTCACGTATTTCTAAATAAAAGCACACCACGAAAGTAGGTTTATTAAATAGAGAAACAAGAACAATTTACAGTACAGTCTTACGTTAGGGCTAAAATTACATTTCAATTGGTTTCATTAGAATTGGTTCATTTCGGGCTGTTCTGCAATCTTCAGTGTTCAGCAGGGGCTTCTTCTTCTTCGAGGGGGGGATGTTACAATTTGGTGCCGTGACCAGGATACGGATGTGTGTATGTATGTGTGTGTGTAGTTTGTCGTTTTAGTATATCTTCAGTAGCCTCTCGTAGGCTACAATTTGTTGCCGGAAAATGGAAGTTAGCTTGACGGGATTGGACTCTTTATTATCTTCGCTAAACCATCCGCTAGGTATTTCGACAGGTCAGCTGCTAGTTCAGGATCTCATCTATAATAAAAAAAAACCTTTATTATTTCCATAATTTATCACGTTCAGGTATAATTTTTAAGACATATATTAAAAGTATAGAATCAGCGGGGCGAGAATATATAAATAAATAAAATCTTTATACGCTGGGCATCCATACATAAATAATTGAAATCATAAAATGAGCCGGGGCGTAAGTGGTTATAAAATCAAAATTCATAATTGCAGTGTATTGTGTACGCCTATGAAACCTAATAGTCTTGTATAGGGATTATTTCTTAATATGATGGGGAGAAAGGAGTGAAAAAAAATACAGAGGGCCTAGAACAAGAGAAAGAGGAACTGCACTTTGATATAATTTAGCCACCATAGTAGAAAAAACAAATATCCGGCAATGCTTATGAATTTTAATGAAGTGGGGGCGAGCCCTCGTCGCAATTAGAAACAAAATAAAATTTATTTCAAAATTATGAACACTCAAATCCAGAGGTTTCTGTCAAAAATTTCATTTTTGATGTTGACTGTACAATTTTTGTTGCCGACTGTACTTTTCAGTGTTCCGTCATCGACTGCTCATTGTGACGATTCTAACGGGCCCAAACTCGATGGGGTTACATCAGATAAGTGCTGGGTTCCCATGGCTACCTTTTGTCTCCGTCATCAGATCAGCATGATGGTGCCATAGTATTGACTTGTCATCTGAACTGTACCTTTGCCCAAAATTTCAGCTCAATCGGTTGAGGATGTCTGTTTCAGAGTTGGGTAGTGGCATTCCACCCGAACAAACATACATACAAACATAGTTACATACATACAGAGTTAGGTACATGCATTGCAAAGGTAATATAAAGTTTGTTGTTAAAGTGGCTAGTATATTAAAATTAATTTTGAAACCTACCTTGAAATGTCGGTGAAATAGGTGAAGGCTCGGGGTGATCTCATCTCCGTAGTGGTGGACGGGCACAAAAAAATGAATTTCCTTTTAATACTTGAGCATTCTTAATGACAGCATGGTGCATCCATTGTTTTCCGGAATGTTAGTCATAGATGGGTTCTATTTCTTAGTGCTCCTTGCATTTATTAAGTAGTTAATTGTCCATAGCCTGAAATTAAAATTATTAAAAGAATAATTTTGCACTTGTTCATAAGCTTCTCAAGAAGGGTATAAAACTCCAGAAGTGAATATACAGTATAATGACTCTATTTTAATCAATAGTTCTCAAGTAATGCATAAAAGTTGCTAAATGGGTAGATAAGAAAGTTTGTAATTCATTGCAAAAACTTCCAACTTTCGTGTTTAGGAATAACAATTTATTTACGTACAAAGATACCACGACAAAGACAGTTGAATACTTGATTACATGGGCAGTATAAGTAGAAAGTATTAAGATAGCTACAAAGTAAATTTCAAACATAAAAAATAGGTATTACTAATATCTTAACTTACCGTAGTCATCTTCGTAGGTTACCGGAGTCATTGGCAATGCCAAGACGATGCTAAGTACAATATTTGTCGAAGTGCGTTCATGTAAACGATAGTACAACGTCCATTCACCGTGTTTTTATCAGATAAAAAGCAAATATAACTTATAAAAGTAAGAAGAAGAGTTATTAAATCTAACGACGGGACAATACTTTGCAAACGAACTGTCAAGTGTCAATGGCATTGTGTTTTGAAACTTCCATTGATCAGTTTTGCGATAATTGTATCTTATAATATTAATTTCATTTAGGCGATGCGAAATTTTTCCTCTAATATAATTTTATGGTCTAAATATTTAAAAAAAATTAGATCATATCAGTAGACCACAGACAATTTGTCGCGCCAATTTGGTGCAATATCAAAAACAAAAACCATAGATATAGAGCGGGCATTACACACTTGACAACTTATCGCTGCTGATAAGTTGTGGGTGGGAAAAAGCGACTAAGAATAAATAAATATATACATTAAAATATACTTTTCCTTCTAGCGTGGTGAGTTTGCGGGATTGGTTGTAGTACAGTTTAGCACCATTTAGGAAAATTAGAAACAAAAAGCTGACCGCGGAGCGGGGGCGAGTTTCGTCCGTGTGTCACCGACTCTGTCGCACTTCCTAGAATGAGTAACAGAGAGGGAGATGCATAGAAGAGGTTCGGTTTGGGTTCGCGGCAGGCCGTCAGACGATACAGGACTTATGGTTATAGCAAGTAAGCTGAGAATTAAGTTGTTTTATTGCAAGCAAAGATAAAAAAAAAATGAAATTATATGGAGTAGAATTAATTATTTCAATATTAGTGAATTGAAAATGTAGTTCGTGTGAATACAGTTTAATGGAATTGCTGTGGATGCAAAAAGTTTATGGATTTCCGAACGTAGCAAACTTTACGTCAAAGATACGTCAGTGACATAACAAGTTTGACAGGTACAGACATGGACCTGAGATACTCAGAACAAGCTATGTTAATGATAGTGCCGCGTCCGAGCGAGATTGTGATATACGAATCTCTATAAGTGTGACAGAAAGGGAAATATCATTCGTTGTAAAGAATCTAACTATTAAAGTACATTCGAAGTCGCTGCATCAGAAATGTCACAATTAGGTTGACCTCTTGTTACGTATTGAGATTCAGTACTTAGGGATCAGGTTGTATTGGCGTATGGTAGTGAGACAGAAAGACGCAGATTGGTGATTTACGTAATTAAATTCAATGGGATAAAGATTGAATAGTAAGTAGAAGTTTCAGTTTTTGGATTAATAATGAGATCCAAGATGGTGGACACCACTTTTTCATGAAAAATCGTCATGGGTATCGATTTCGACTAATTTGCGGTCGGAAATTTTGAATTTTGGGGTAATATTGAGATCCAGGATGGTGGACATGACTTTTTCTTGAAAAATCGTCATGGCTATCGATTTCGACTAATTTTGTGTCGGAAATTTCAAATTTTGGGGTAATATTGAGATCCAAGATGGTGGACACCACTTTTTCATGAAAAATCGTCATGGGTATCGATTTCGACTAATTTGCGGCCGGAAATTTCAAATTTTGGGGTATTATTGAGATCCAAGATGGAGGACGTGACTTTTTCTTGAAAAAAATCGTCATGGGTATCGATTTTGACTAATTTGCGGTCGGAAATTTCGAATTTTGGGGTAATATTGAGATCCAAGATGGTGGACACGAATTTTTCTTGAAAAATCGTCATGGGTATCGATTTCGACTAATTTGGGGTCGGAAATTTTGAATTTTGGGGTAATATTGAGATTCAAGATGGTGGACACGACTTTTTCTTGAAAAATCGTCATGGGTATCGATTCCGACTAATTTGATGTCGGAAATTTCAAATTTTGGGGTAATATAGAGATCCAAGATGGTGGACACGACTTTTTTTTGAAAAATCGTCATGGGTATCGATTTCGACTAATTTGCGGCCGGAAATTTCGAATTTTGGGGTATTATTGAGATCCAAGATGGTGGACACGACTTTTTCATGAAAACTCGTCATGGGTATCGATTTCAACTAATTTGCTGTCGAAAATTTCGAATTTTGAATGAACTTTTTTGGGAAAAAGAATCGTTATGGATATGAATTATACTATGTTTATTTGTGGGTATGAATTTAAAGGTGTAGCTACATATGTTATTTTTATACTTACTATTTTAGATATATCGTTGGCGAGTACGATCATTTTTTAAAATGGGAATAATAAAATTATGTGCAAAATTAAGGTCCAATAAGTTTTTAATCTATTTTCATACGATTACATATCATAAGCTTTGGCTACCTGTAGCAATCGAACGGACGAGCGAATGAGGAAGGGTGCTTGTAAACTGAATCATAGTTCGAGAAAAGATGATTGATACATGAAGGATGAAATTTGTGTGAAGATTTGAAGGAAGTCTTTGTAAAAATGGATTGGTACAGTGTGACAATAGCTGGAGTGTAATCAACTTGACCTAGATTTGTTGGTTTTGCCGGGGAACATTAAAAAAAAAAATAACACATTAAGTCCCTAAATACTTATCAGTAGGTTAAAATCGTGGAAACGATTCGACTCTTTGTATGGAGTAGTATTTAAGGACTTATACTACACACGCATTTTGACGAAAGGGTATACACATCTCATGTTGGTTAAAATAAGTCCAAATAAGGGTAAATAATAATTGAGTCAGTGGGAATGTGTAAGAGTTTGATATAAACTAAAATCAAACATACAATTTTTGAATGAAATTACCTTGTAAGGTAAACAAAGATGACAGTTGGGATGCCAAGTAACCCCGTTGTCGATACATATATATATTTTCTTTATTCGACTTTTTGTGAGTTATTTAGTCAAGTCTTAATTGAGAGTTGGCTTATTTTATACGACATGATACAAGCGCCAAGAAAACTGATTATTAATGACTGAGTCTGGGAGTACGGTTCGAGCTTATGCAATGGAGGATGAACTTCTTAGTACTTACACCAAACCGTTTTCTGCTTCATGGGGGGAGATTTTGCGGGATTTACTTATAGGAAGGACAATGTTTCCTAGGGTCAAAGATTGGACAAAGTAATCGCCGATCCGGGGTAAATCTCCTAAATCGGACCGCTAGGGTCTATCAGATTCACAACCTGGTACCTCTGAGTGAGACAGAAATCCTTGAGGAAAGGCGGTTCGTTACTCATTGTTGCGGCTCAAGGGGACTGTGTTAACTGACGAAGTCATTGGTGGTCATCTAGTACTGGTATAAAGACACATCACGAGTTTAAACAAGGGAGGGATTGTCACTGACAAATCTAGGATCTAGAAATGAAGATTCTACATGCATGACCTAGGTCATACATTGCGAAATATTCATTGGGGCGAGCTGTAACGGAATGGGCGTACTCGATAGCAGATTTCCGATTATAATTATTGACATAAGGAGAAAAAGTAGATGAACTTTTATTTCATACCCAATTCTGGAGAACTTATTTATAAATTAAAAACGAGAAGGAAATCTATTGAACTAGCGTTAATAAGGGTAAACAGTCAATATCTAAAACCAGGTTCAAAGAGAATAATGTTACTCAAGACATAGTTGTTCTTATTGTACCAATGACGCTTTTTGTACTTTTTGTTCCTTTTGTCCTCTTTGACCTGAAAGGCCGCGAGACCCGCAAATATTTGACTAATACTAGATTCAAATCTAAACCTTATTGTACCAATGACGCTTTTTGTACTTTTTGTTCCTTTTGTCCTCTTTGCCCTTTTGTCCTCGTTGCACTGAAAGACCGTTTTGGTCTCATTGCTATTTTGGTCCCGAGTTTAGGTTATAAAAGGAAATGGCGCAGTAGGAAGAGGATTTCATTCAAATCTCATCGCTCAGACTGTCAGTGTCTCTGGTTTTCGGGTTCTAAAATTATTGGTGGGTGTTATAATTACTTATTGTATTGAAGTGGCCCGTCGTTATGGGGAATTCTTCCGCATAATGAGGGGTTACTTTTGTATAATTATAATTCAAGTTTTTGGGGTTAAATTACTTACAAAAAATATTAATTTTACTTTCATATACTTATATAAAAGCCAGAACACTGTCCAGGTTCAGTATACCTGAGGAGTTACGCCCGCCTTACGGTGTCAAATGGGCCTAATTCAGAGTCTTTTTGCTATCAGACTTGAGGGTGGTCTGGCGTCTACCTTTTTACCAACATAGGAGACGAAGCCTCTTCAGAGGCCCCTCACGTACCTCAGAATCGGCTGGCAGTGTAGACAAGGCGTAGTCATTCATGTGATCCGCACTGAGGGTTATCCTCGCTTGTTGAACCGTGCAGCTCTCTGAGGAGCGGTCTTCATTAAATATATTTATATATTCCTATCTATATACACAATAGGGCGCCTTACTCTTCGTTTCCCTTATGTCTTCGGACCACGAAGAGGGGAGGCAAATACACAGGCTGCTAGGTTGCTTTCTCGGCTTTGCCGGCTGAACTATTTACAGATAGAATAGGGCATACATTCTTATTTCTTGAACTAAGGTATGGTTCGGGGAATAAGCAGAGTAGGAATTTCCGGGGTAGTCGTAGGGTTAAAATCATACACTATAATAGGACATTGGGATTACTTGTCTAAATTATAGGTCTACTATTCTAATAATGGTTAACAAAGGTTTAAATTTCTAATGTGGGTAACTGAATAGTGGGTGGGCAAAGTAGTGTTGAGTTCCGCATTTTATTGCATGAGAAACATTAATATAGTATAACAATTATTTTGTTCAAGGGTTTATGGTTCTATTTATGATTGGGATAGCAGAATTATTTCAGAAAGATGAAGTGATTCTCGGCTTTATGGCAGGCTGAGCAGTCCATATAGTCCGACTAGGTATCTTATCATCATGAGTGGAATAATACTCTATATTTGGGGTACAATTTGGGTTAAATGTTTCACATGTAATGAACGGTTCTCCAGCATTACCTTACTACGTTCGTCGCTATAGAATGGTTGTAGGAGTTTGACCATATAAGCAAAGTTTATCATAACAAAAAGAAGTCTGTAAGAGTTTGTTGGGTGTTTCTTCTCTATACAGAACGCTAGGTTGGAAACACTGGTAGCTTCTTTCTCTGAGTCTTGAACTCTTAGGATAGCCAGGCAGGTAACTTGGATAAGATGCTCTGACCCCATCCTAAACAAGACGTAGCCTGTGTGAGTAAATAATTACTACACAAACCGTCGATAGAACCTTTGTTCCAAAATTCATGTATTTAGGGTAGATTTCTAGTTCACGACAGGGTTAAATAAATAATCTTGATTATATGAATTCTAAAAGCTACGTTCTTGTTCAATTGAGCATATAATAGGAGGTTGGGGAACTTCATCAATAAATAAAAAATATTTAAAACAATAAAATAACATACAATATAAGAATTCACTTGACAAAATCCTTTTATGCGGTAATAGGAAAAATAGTAGTCGGAAGTAGCATTCAGATAGACTCATTTATATGATTAGACTAGCTTTATTTATTAAGGTAATGAGGAGTCCATAACTGTCAAGCTTTCATAAAAGAACCTAGGGTTAATACGGTGCACAACAATACAGGGTTCCTACCACTAGCGATCACCATTGGCCATATTCTTCACGTATTTCTAAATAAAAGCACACCACGAAAGTAGGTTTATTAAATAGAGAAACAAGAACAATTTACAGTACAGTCTTACGTTAGGGCTAAAATTACATTTCAATTGGTTTCATTAGAATTGGTTCATTTCGGGCTGTTCTGCAATCTTCAGTGTTCAGCAGGGGCTTCTTCTCCTTCGAGGGGGGGATGTTACAAATCCTCTGAATTTCAAACTAATTGAATTTTATAGAACTGTCCAAGTTTTGCTTTAACTTATACCTTGCAAGTATAAAATCGTTAAATTTAAATACGTTCTACGAAATCGACTTTGTGGTAAAAAATATTGCACTCTCTTAGCACTCGGCCACAACTTCGAGCGGTGATGGCAGCGGCAGCGGTTCGTCACATGTGAGAGCAAGAGATCAGACCGCAGCATCTCGGTCCCACCACTTAGCGATGTTACGAGTTGATTTTTTTTTTCAACTCGGAGAACCCGAGTTAAGTTTTGCGAGTCGAACCGGCATTAGAGACGGCAAGTTGACTGGAGTTATTCGCATCAGACAACTCGACTCGCCCATCGCTAGCACCGCTGCCGCCACCGCTCTAAGTCGTGGCTCGTGGCCACTCGGCACGTGGCCTTAGCATAATTATGTATTACGTCACATATCAGTGCGTGAATTAGAGGAGCTACGCGAAGGGTGTGCCCGTGAGTCGACAGGCTTATGTACTTGTTTGACTGTTATTAAATTTCCGCGATAACGATCCCGGTCGTAGCTGGCCCATTAAAGAAGAATTGTAGGTAGTTGAGTGAATTTATTTCAGGTATCAGGTGTTTACTGCGGGAACTCTAACCATTGTTTTTAATTAAATTCTTAGTAGGCACGTTTTAATGACGCCATAATAAGTTAATTTGTTTCCTCGCCTATAATTATTATAAACATAACTGTTTTCACGGTGGTAATAAATGGTGCTATGAAAGTGATTCGAAATTACTAGTTGTCGTGTGTCCTTCAGAGTATGTTAAATTAAAAATACAGTTGACGTGTTTACCAAAAGTGCTTATGACTCCCACATCACGTAATAGGGACGTATTTGATAGGTTGTGAAGCTTTGATCTTGTGTAAAAAATACTTTAATAGTATTCATGAATATGTCGACGTGTTTGTCAGGCAAAAAAAATCAATTTACCAGTAGTCAATAAAGCGATATTGGCCTAAGGACGTAAATAAAAGTCGTTCTTATTGAAGTAGTAAACATTTGAACAACAGCAAAAAAAAAGTTTGGTATATCTCGTAACACAATATAAAGTCAACGTTTGCATTTAAAATCTCTGTATCGAATAAAATAAAATAAATATTGTAACTTATTGGCTCTCTTTCCGCGCTATTAATTAAGTTACGCTCGAGCTGGACATATTTACGTGCTCCCTGATGATCTCGCTAAGGCAGTAATGTTCATTTTGTGTTACGTTTAGGTTAAGTGTGTCCCTATTATTAATTTTAATTTATAGAGTCTTGCTAACCAAATTTTACCCAAATTTTTGGCGGGAAATTCAAAAAATCTTGGGATGGTCACACTTTGTGTTGTAGGAATTATAGTTTTCATACTAGAAAATATTTTAGATTTTCTGTGCACACGTAAGGTACCTAAAAAACTAAGTTAAATATACGATGACGTGCACTCAAAGTCAGCTCACATAATTTCTATCACTGTAATATACAGTACAGTCAACAACAAACACATATATTTACACTTTCTCGCCGTAAGTATCAAATCAAATCAAATCAAATCATTTATTGCACTCATGTTAAATAGTATACAGTTCTTCAATTAGAGATTACAGTTCAACATGAACCCTGTAAGGGCACAGCAATGAAATAAAATAAATTATAATTTAAATCATAATAATTGTAACTTTCTAATTCTATATTTCTTCGCAAGTAGTAATGTTAAAAATGTAGGTAGTTGATAAAGGTATAAAATTTCACATAATTTATATATTAAAATTAGAATTAAAAATGACACAATAATTAATTAATAATAATTCATAATATAAATTTGTTACAATTGCGTCCACTCTTCATTCTCATCATTAAAAAATTCATCTAATGTATATCATTGTAGCAAGGCGAAAAATGAAATGTAGTGTAAATAAGACTTAGCTCGATGATAAGTACTATGCCAAATATCAACTCAATCGGAAACCGCGGAGTGGGCCAAGTTCAACTTACTACATTTGCATATTTCTTTCTTGCTTACTTGCAAGGCAACACCGGAATAGGTAAAACCACGTGAAACTACTATTCACGTACCTAATCAAAGTTATAGGCAAATATTTGAACTAGTACATAAAGTATCAAAATATTTATGCAGCACCAACCTACTAAGTTGTTTATAACTTGTAAACATTGCAGTTTTTCGTTATACCTACTACGCTTCACGTCGGGTTCTCACACTGTCGTGATTATTTACGACCTTAAACAATAGTTTGCGGACCTCACTCGGTATAATTATAGTCATTGTTAATATTATTTAAAATTAAACATAAACCGTGAACCATTTGAATGAATGACATAAATTGATAACTGACTTTTAGCCTTTTTTAATCATAGACAAGGAAATATCTGTCAACAAAATTTGGTTAACCAGACTCTATTATTGTCAATGTATTTTTATCACTTATTTTCTTTGTGTTCAATGTTGCTTATCTATCGCATTAGGTACCACCTGTAATGATAGATTTAAGTTGTTTTAAATAAATAAATAATATTTTCTTTAATGCTCGGATTAATAACGAATAACGTCGAGGCAGAATTCGGCGGCTGAATTTGGTCACGTAATACAGCCTGTATGTGACGGTCCTAAGTGTGTTTTCGTTACTACGTATTAGTTTCAGTAATGTAGCAGCTCTTTTGTAAAATATTTTTTTATGTTTATTTTGATTTGACTACTAGCAGTGATCAGATTTGACAACATACCACCTACAATAAATTCTAGTGATGCAGAATGAATGGACTTGATTTTAATTTAAGTTAAAGTGCATCAAAACCGAAGTAGAGCATTGGCTTTACAGAGAGAACGACTCCCAAATAGCAGATTACCAAGTAATGCCAAAGTGATTGTAAACGCATAACAGCGTGCTCACGAAGGTTTGCCTGGAGGTAGCTGTTTTTAATTATGAGCTTACTGTATTATTAGAAAATAATCCTTTGGCTTCATCTGACCTAAATGTTAGGAAGCACTTCCAGTTAACTGTGCTTCCAGCAGCTTAGCATCTCCAACTCCTTTGTATCCGTGTTTGTTGCTATGGTTTTTGTTGTTGTTATACATTTGACTTGACTAAATACAGCCTTGGCCAAAAGTATTGAGCACCCATGCGTTTTTCATACAAAAGTCACACTTTAAAATACTTACGTACGTATATTTGAATAAGAAACATTTCGATCTTCTTTAATACTAAATAGTACCTAGTAAGTGAATACGGACGAAACATTAAACAGCTGATAAGAAACTGTCAACTACGTCCACATTTGCAGTTAAGTATTTTGCGTTACATTGCGGGCTGAATTATTGTGTATGGTTATTATTTAAACTTAATTTTCAGCATAATTTATGTATCTGAATATACTCTTTAGGTATACTTGAGATTATTTGAGTTTGCTGAATTGCATCAAAGTAGTCCATTCAAAGAACAACTCGACCGTCCAATTCCAATTACAGTTTTATAAAAAGTAATAAGCAAAGTAAAGTAGTAAGTAGTTTTATAATCTCAACCATACTCTACTAATCGCTATTTAAATATTTGTTCGTATTGGATTTCCACGGTGTATTTAGTAGACTTAGGACGTCTTACAGCCGACATGGCCCTTCATTATTTATACTGTAAAACAAATCAATGTTCATCATCATCAATTCATCATTACGTCAAACAGAAACCCTCTATCACACTGAACGCCATGTCGACTATTTGATTAACTAGTAGAATAACAAATGGTATTCAATCAATTTAATAGTTTCCGTTTCCATCGAGTTGACTTGGTCATTCATTTTAATTGCGGTACGGATAGCCGAAAGCATCTGGGTCATTGTCAGATTTAGGTTCGCGACTCTTCTGTGGATATTGCCAAAGTTAAGAGCTGTACAGCCTAATTTTTGGTTGAACTCTAAATTCGCATACACGGCGTCGGCACTTCTATAATTATATGCGATAAAAACATATATTATGGATTTTTGTTTTTGTGACTGACAATGTCACAAAAACAAAAACGACCTATCTGCTTGTTACAACTTATTTCAATACGATAATTCAGTTTGTAAGGGCAAAGCAATATAACAACGAACGTCATCCATAAAACTTAATGAAATATTTCTTGCGTCTTCTTTAATCTCAGAATAAGATAGTGTCTAACGCTAACAATTTGCGTCTCTATGATAACATTGATAACTATTACATTACCGATAAATCGTGCAGTGAAACTACCTAATCACAGAAGTTATATGTCCGGACACTAGATGACACTAGCGGTAGTCTAATTAAATACGAAGTGATAAATAAAATTAAATAAAAATGTTGTGTCTAGCATGTGATAGACAAACACAAAGACTAGAACGGCTATTCTGTAGCCGATGCAAAGGCTGCTACCATTACCAATGCGTAAATTTCACATCTGCATACTTTAGGGAGCGTCAAAATGAACTTGAAAATTGGATATGTCCCTCATGTGAGCTAATCACTCGTCGACCGCGTAACGATGACACCCCGGCATCGCCCGCTGTGACGAAACTGGTACAGCCGTCCATAGATACTACTAACATATTAAGTCAGGAAATTAATATAATGAGGGATCCGGACACAACACGACGAGATTATACCCTGGCCCAGAGACAGTTGGAAGTTAATAACACGGATATGTCAATAGACAACATTACCCCCGAGGACACGAACTTGAGCGAGTTAAATGATACAAAAAGTCCAGAAAAACCCTCACATATCCAACAGCTAACTTTAGAACAAATCAGCAGTCTTTTTGATATGAAGTTGCAGAAAATTGAAATGATAATAAAAAAAGAAATAAGCCTAGCTGTCGACAAGCTGAAACAGGATACCGTAAAGAGCAATAATGTAATTATGAATGAACAAAAGAATCAGGCACAGCAGTTAGGAAAAATAAACATGAAAATAGAGTCCCTCGAAAAAGAAAATAATGCACTCAAATCAGAACTAGACAAATTGAACTCTCGCTTTGATCAAAAGGAAAGTCCGAAGGTAGAGGTGGGGCCCCAAGAGAAAGATAACGAAAACCTTAAAAAATTCATACTCTATGGCTTGGACGAATATTACGGCGAAAGTGAAACGGACATATGCCATCGCATTAATAATATGTTTAGCGAAATACTGAATATACAAATAAATGGCTTCATCGAATCAGCAAGACGCATCGGAAAAAGAGGAAATCGCCGGCCAATATTGATAGAACTCATTAGCAAACGAATGAAGAAATACGTGATACAAAATTCTCAATATTTTAGACACACTGGATACGCCCTTGCCGAAGTATTAGATACAGAGACTTTAAGAACTAGACAACACTTGAGAGAAACTCTCAGGAATGCACGGAAAAGCGGGAATCACGCAATAATGCGGAACAACACATTGTATATTAATGGAAAAGAATACATACCAACGAGTCAAATACAAATGCAACCACCGGATCAAGAACAAATCCGCTGCGAACCATCTACAAGCTTTCAACAAGAAAAAACAGAAATACTATTAGAGTCAAAAACGACCCCTGACCAAAGAGTAAACGAGCCTCAAGAATCCAGTAAGAAGCATACCTTTCGCAAATAAAAAAATTGATTTTAATATATTATTTCAGAATTTTCAAAGTTTATATAATAAACAGCACGTATTGGACGTTTTTATTGAACAGAACAAAACCTATCAAGTAATATGTATTTCAGAATCTTGGCTCAACGATATTAAAGCCAACATGTTACAGTTTCACGGATATAAGTTAAGTGCATCGTTTTGTCGTAAAAAACGAACAGGTGGAGGTACATGTATCTTACTACAAAACAACATAAAACATATCGAGAGGAATGACATTACAAATATGTCAATTGAGTATGTGATAGAGATATGTGCAACACAGTTACTTGAGCTTAACATTTTATTAATCGTTATTTATTGGAATAAGCGAGAAGAAAGTATATTTTATAAGCAATTAGAACTATTATTAACCTACGTCAACAAAAAATACTGCAAATGCAAAATAATAATAGGAGGGGATTTTAATGTCGACATTCTAAAAATAAACTCAAAATCTGAATCTCTGTTAAATATAATGGCTGAACACAACTTTACGCAACATATAAAAAAACCAACACATATAACCAAAACTACGTCAACATGTCTAGACTTAATATTCACCAACTTTAATGACAAGTCCTTACACACCACAGTAGAAGAATTCGGCTTTTCGGACCACTCGGGTACTACCTTGCAAATAGAGCTACCACAAACCCAATCTAAACCAATCGTCTGGAAGAAGGAAAAACGTATATACACTCGCCATAATGTAGAACAATTTAAACTCCAACTTAATAGAATAAATTGGGACAACATTATACTTTCACATAGAGCAGTTAATGAAAACTATTCAGAATTTGAGAACACCCTTAGAAATATACAAAATAGAACCATACCAAAGCGAAAAATCACACTAAAAACCAACCAAAAGAAAACATGGTTAACGGTCGGCATAAAACAATCATGCACAAATAAAAGATTATTAAAAATTCTAGCACAAAAATCGGGCAATAGAGTGCTAATCGACTACTACAGGAAATATGATAAAATACTAAAAAAGACGGTAACAATATCAAAAAAATTACAGTACACAAAAAAATTAAAAAAATCACAGAATAAAGTTAGAACTATGTGGAACATAATAAACGAGCGTAAAAATAAAAATAAGACACAAAACATTAACAACCAAAATATTGAACTGAAGATTAATAACAACTTAATAAGCGACCCAGAACTCCTGAGTAACGAGTTTAATAACCACTTTGCTCAAATAGGCGAGTCGACAAAAAACACTACCATTGTACCACGCGGCCGCCCAGTTCTGAACTTTACGGAGAATACAATGTATCTAAAACCCGTAACATACCGAGAGATCTACAAAAGCATAAAAAACTTGAAAAATAAAAATAGCACAGGCGTTGATGAACTTCCACCATTTCTAATAAGACAATGCGCGGACACTCTGACGACCCCCTTCTGTTACCTCATCAACCAATCTTTTAACGAGGGAACTTTTCCAGACTTACTAAAGAAAGCTCTGATAAAACCAATCCATAAAAAGAACGCAAAAACAGACCCCAACAACTACCGGCCCATCGCTTTGTTACCAACGGCGTCCAAAATATTTGAAAAAGCAATGTGTGATCGAGTTTACGCGTTCTGTGAAAAATACAAAATCTTCGACGAAAGCCAAAACGGATTTCGTAAAAAGCGATCAACAACAACCGCTGCGTACAAATATATTCATGAAGTTGTGAATGCTTTAAACGAAAAAAAGCACGCAATCGGCATTCTACTTGATATGACCAAAGCGTACGACAAAGTCAAATATAAAATACTATTAGACAAATTATACGGAGTAGGGATCCGCGGCCTCGCTCATAAGTGGTTCACATCCTACCTTACAGACAGAGAACATCTTACAGAGATAGAATACTACGACACACAATACGGCGAAGTAAAAGCAGTTCGGTCAGAACCTAGAGTTATCAACTCCTCAATTCCCCAAGGAAGTGTAGCCGGATGTCTCTTATTTCTCCTGTATATAAACGATTTTCCCAAAATACTGGATGAACCTTGCGTTCTATTTGCTGATGACATCTCTTTACTTGTAACATGCAACAATACAACTTACCTGAATGACCAACTCATCTTGATACTGGATAAAATTACACACTGGTTGGACGATCACAACCTTGAAATTAATTTTTTAAAAACAAAGCTCATGACATTTCAACCCTACCAAAAAACCCCCCTTGACATTAATTTAACCTATAAAAATACGCAATTAGAAGTAGTAAATGAATTCACTCTGCTAGGTTTGGTTATAGACAAACATGTAAACTGGAAGGCACATATAAAAACCATACGATCGAAAATATCCAGCTTTGCCTACGCGCTCCACGAAATCAAAAAAACTACAGACATACAAACTGCACTAACCTTATACCATGCATACGCCAGCGCATGGCTCTCCTATGGTATAATTTTATGGGGCCATAGTACCGACGTTGATACTTTGTTTATACAACAAAAGAAACTAATTCGTATCCTTGCCAATATAGGTAACAGGGAAACCTGCAAACCACATTTCCAAAAGTATAAAATCCTAACGCTATCTTGTACTTATATCTTGGAAATATGCAAATTCACACGAAAAAACCCCGACTTATTTAACCAAAGGAAAGACATACCCACGAAACATATGCTGCGATATAGAAATAAACTTCTTCTACCAGCCTCAAGACTAAAAATCTATTCTAACAGCACTTACGTTATGGCCATAAAAGTATATAACAAACTACCTAGTGTAATAAAAAATGAAGAATCGTATGAAAAATTTATAAAAAAAGTTAAATGCCTCCTAGTTTCCAAATGCTACTATAATGTTAATGAATACATGAATGAAAAATTTGAATAATTTTAAGTGACATAATTATGTAGTTACCTAGCAATAATTCCCGACATTACAGTAAAAAGCGGATAGACATAAATTTTCTATTTCTATTTTTATACTAAAATTGTGTTGTATAATTAAGGTTTTGACATTACTTTCATATTTTTAGTTATTAATTCCTGACATCGCATTGAATAAGCTGTTAACAGAAATCTTAAAACTTGACTTAAGATATACTTATGAGGAAATTTTTAGTTTATAGTTCTTGTCATAGAATTAATCATTGTACCTACATAAATTCCACTATTGCATGTAAGTTGATTGGTCAGATGATAATAATATAATATAATGTAATTAATAATTTTGTTTAGGTTGGCGATTTAATTCCAAGAAGGTTGTAAGATTTCTTCCCTTCTTGAAATCAATATGCTACACCCTTGCCTAGCTAGTAAGAAAATTGCAATGCCCTAACGGGGTATCATGTACCTACTAACCACAAGATTACTAACATACCAATGTAATGAACATGATCGCAATAAATATATGAATATGAATATGAATATGAATATATATTCGTTTGGAAAGCTGAGAGCTTTAAATAAATGAAATAAATAAATATAGTGGGACAATTCACACCAATTGATCTAGTCCCAAACTAGGCAAAGCTATGGGTACTAGACAACGGATAAACATACTTATTTAGATAAATAGATACTTAAATAGATATTAAACATCCAAGACTCGAGAACAAACATTCGTATTCATCATAAAAATATCTGCCCCTGCTGCTTTGTTTGTTTATTATAATTTTTGTCGTTCAACGTTTGAATAATATAAATATGAAACACTATTCTCGTAGAACTTACAAACTTACCTACCAAGCTACACCCCCACAATTTTTTTCTTCGTGACGATGTCACGATATGTGTGTCACGCTGTCCTGCTGTTATCCTCTAAAGGTCGAATTTCTCAAACGATTCTCGTGAAATTTTGTGAGGAGGTTCGTTAATTAAGTATATAGATTTTAGCTATTTTCTAAAATTCATTTTTTTTTTTAAATTCAGTCTCACGAGTTCTAAAGCTCACAGAGCCACTACTTAGTAATATTAGTCTCTCCCCGTACTCCCGAAGCGCCATCTACTTTAAAATAGTTTAATACCATAAGTACCTACTCGTATGTAGCCATACTACCCAGCTATAATGACATTACTTAACTGTAAATCCAAACAATACCCAGCAACCTATCGAACGTCTATTTAGAATACCTACACGTGTCTTGCCATAAGTTAAAATGTACGTTAAACTTGCAGCCCAAGTATGGTAATAAAACAGTCTTGTCTCGAATATTGCCCCATTACGTTCGCCTGCTTAATTTATGCCGTTGCTAAGTCATAAGGTAGGACAAGGCAGGGTGAAAGAGATAAATGTTCTGGAAATGGTCAGGTTACGAGAGACGAATTTGCGGGGATTTGGGTAATGTTAGTTAGAAATGGATGTTTAAATCTCGCGAACTATCCACGGTTTAGACCAGTGTTGTGTTGCGAATAGTTTGTAGCAGCATACAGTGAATTAATTACAAATGAATCTTTACATATTAACATGGTTTTACATTTAATATAGTTCACGAAATAGCTTAGGAGGGTGTTTGTTTTGGATTCTACTTTACCTTCTCATCAAAACAAAAACTTGTCTCCGAGTGATAAAAAGATAAGCTGAAAACTATTTTTATTTTCATAAACTACATTTTGATATAAGCAAGTACATATTTTTTAACACATTGATTATGATTATAATTATTTTTTATTAAGATAAAAATATTATACAATAAATTATACAATAAATTACTAAAACTAACTTAACTTATAGATAAAACACATAAAGCTAATTACAGGTTCCCACCGATAACACTAAAGTAATCTATAATTATTTTATGATAAATAGTACATTTTAAATGAGCAATGGCAGTATTTTTGTGTTTTTCGTGAAGGACAGAAGGGTCGTGATAACCTGTGTGAAATGAAAGCAAGAACTACTTATGTTTCGGAAGTAGTCATTAGGTAACATTACGTTAATTCAGTGTTTTTTTGTCATATCTAGGCTCTATAACCCGCTGTAAAAAGACTTGCCAACTAGGAAGAGAAACTTGACGATTTATTATCATACTGCTTTCTTAGAGTTTTATCTTAAACTAGGTGGTGTTAGCTGACGTTCAGTGTGGGTTTCTTTAGCTTATAAATCTGTTACACCTTATTTACTAAAATTGTAACTTCTAATCAACTGCTGATTATTTGTATTTTTTTTATTATACACATCCACATGTGTTCGACCTAAATAATATCTAGAACCAAACTTAATCGAACTAAGAAAGAAAACAATGCCGCAACTATAGTTCGCAATTACGTGAAAATCTCCAGATTATGCGAAAACTTACACTATTGCGGGAAATGGGGAAAATACTTCTAACAATATACGACAAAACTTTTATAATACCATTATCGTCATGGCAGTGTAAAGACAAAGGCAGTATCCTCGTTATATGTAGGCGCAAGAAATTTCTAACTACGCACACGAACTCATTTCGCGAATTTACTTACAATTGTTTGAAGTCAATTTATGTCTGACTTGTCACGTACGTAGTAATCAGAGATGACTTGAGAGCTGCCTTGTCAAAGTTCACATCTCCCTCGGGGTTTAGGCATGTAATACGAATTTGTAATGTCTATGTGACAAACTGTGAGCGGCACGATACAGCATCAGCTGTCACGTTCTGAAAAGTATGCATGAGATGTTCTGAGAAGTATATCGATAAGTAGAACCGCAACCATCACAAGCCCCAGGCATAAGTGATACTCGCAACAGAAAGATTGTCTACCTAATATACCTATGTTTAACTCCGTCGCGTGGCTCTCTCTGTAGCGCTGTAGATGGATTATCGTGGAAGGTACGAGTAGGTGTGTTTCTCTCTGTAACTGTTTTGTTTGTGTGAGGTGTGCAATAAAGAGTATTTGTATTGTATTGTATTGTATTGTAGGTATTTTTCCTCTTGTAAAGAAGAGTCGGCGTAGCCCTTTGTTAGTTGCTGCGATCATTATTTCCAATTTAATTTATGATTATCAAATTAGAACTTCATTCTGTTAACAGAATAGATAAACGAAGTGAAGATCTATTCGAATAGATGTGCTGACTATAACTTCACTCATGGGTCCAGGAGTAACCAAGTCGAACAAAACAAAGAGGCACGGCCGGTACATCCTTTTCTCGAAGCCATTCAGGCCATTTTCAACATCCTGTAATTTTGTGCTGGCTGAAGCTAGAATCCTGAATTTTCAGTAACATATAGGGCATAATATCAATAACATTCCTTGAACTTTTAGTTTAAGAACTATTGCCCGACAAAGTTCCTTAGTTTTATAATTGTCATTGACACACTGACTGACTGATCAACATAATTCTAATAAGGTACTTCTCGCAGACCCGCGAGCTCCAAATTTTAAACATAATTCGTTTTTAGCCTATCAATTCCTAAAATACCTAAAATTACAGCAATTACAGTCACGTTTCAGAGATATACAAACTGCATAAGTAAGTTTGTAATCCCATACAAATACATGCAATTACAAAGTTACTTGGGTCGTTCTTCTTTTCGACCGACAATAGCCTGTCCCTCGTCTTATTACGGCATCTCATTTGAGTAATGATGTTTACGGTTTTATAATGTTCGAATGAACGTCCATATCATTTTATTCATTAGTGATGTTTAATATTTCACTTTCTCTTACTAGCATTTTTTTAAATGTTTTTTTTTTTTCGTAGAATGCCGTGACAGAGTGGTAAACCAAAATGTTGTCCCCACTGAAAGAGTCCACTTTGTCACATGTTTTTTTTTAGAAACCAACCGTAAATAAATATTTATATTGGCCAGAAAGGAAACTTTAATTAGTTCTAATGAAGAAACCTATGCAATTTTTTTTAAATCGCACTTCAAAACCACAATTTTCGATAATTCAAAAACCAAAAAAACAGAAAAACCTCGGATCATTGTCGGTAAAAAAGAAGAACGACCCACTTTTGTTGTTCCTGCAAATAGTAACAAGGTGTACAGTGCACTATACGATGTATTTGCATGCGGTTAGTGTTAGTGTAGGTACAACAATGCACTAAAAACTATACAAATGTTATTTGCGGTTAGTAAAATAACATTTCCATACAAAGTCTATGCAAACGTATTATTCCCAGCTGCATTCATAAATTTCTATGTATTGAGAATTTGATTTCAATCACACACTACATAGTTTTAGGAATGCAAAAAAATACAAATGCAGTAAAGGTGTGTGATTCCCAATTAGCAGAATTTTATTTAGCAAGGAAATAAAGATTAATAAGAATGCCTGACTTGGGTCTACGAAATATCTTACAACTTTTTACGCTAGAAGAGTTTCGAGCCTTGGCCTATTTTATACATGGAATGTTTTTATGGGATTTTCTTTTATAATTTGTCGACAGCTCGTTAAATATAAAACTTGCTTTCTTCAAAATGTACAAAAGTTGGCTGGAAAAAAATCCATCGGGACCCCGATAAAATACGTTAAATGAATCAATCAATATTTAACCAGCCCGTAACCTAATGCCGATAACCAAGAGCCATTACATAATTTACATATCCACCGTCGGCACCGGCTGATCGACATGTCCCCAAGCGACATGTCAACAAATTGTATTTAATTAAATTTATGTCGACGTTTTGAGATTGGGGATTTGCTTGTTGGGATCGTAAATGCGATTTAGGTTGGAATTATTTTTAATTCTATCAGACTCAAAGAGGAAGCTGAAGTGTTTTGTACATTGACAACTGATATTTTTGATGATTTTTTGGTTTGTTTAATCAATGACATGGACAAAGCAATACGTTAGAGTAGTAGGAAAGTTGGGTAACTCACTAGAACATTTAGTTACATCCCTCACGCCTGTGGCTAAATTAAGAATGTGTAATTTAATCCTTAACTGTCAATTTAATCATAAATAGGTTATTTTTTAAAACCGCTAAAAGATGCAAGAGGTAATTCTTAGATCTATACCTACGTACATTGTACTTTCACTATGTGACATCACCATTAACAACGCGAGTAAAAGACATAAAACAAAAGTAAATAAAACTAACGACACACTCTCCTCTCCGGTTTCTATTCAGGTTTCTTTGTGAAAACCAAACCGCATCCAAGATCTGAACATAATCGCAAAACAGATCGTCGGATAAAGTTACCAGCGACGGTTATAAAAGAACTGAAAGATAACGACGTCTTCGACTTTTATCTAACGCGCTTTGATGTCTGCTTGTTACAACTTTCTTACTTGTTAACTTTGACTCGGGTTGATAGTGTCATAGGATACCCAGCCCCTGAATATTGTTTGTAAAAGGTTGTTATGGGTTGACAAGGCAAGGAAAGACAAAGACAACTTAAGGAACATACAATATTATTTAATAACTAAAATACTTAAACCTAGCTTAAAAGTTATGGGCGCCAGGAGAGATTTAGTCCGATGTTCGACTGGGTACTCTGCCTACCCTTGCCAATGGAATTGGTAGCTCAGTCTCTTGACATCACAATGATGTGCCTTATATAAAAAGGGCGTGTCGATAGGCTATAACAACACAAACATTAGATTAGCCTTCGACATTTTAGAAAAAGGTCGTCAACTATTAAGCACTTAGAATGCCTAATCTACCTTAAACAATTATAACTTACCCCTTAATAAAATATGTCCAGCACTTCACATAAGTTATAAAAACATGACACTACTGTGTAACATCTAATATAGATATTTAGGCAATTTCATTTTATTTCTTAAAATATTTCGCTCGGGAGGTAACTGCACATCTCGCCGTTGCGAAGTCGAGTGTCCTAATCTCTAATCATGTTGCCCACAAATAACATTTAAAAACATGAACTTAACAAAACTAAATAATAGAAAAAGATCTTTCGGACTGGGATTCGAACCTACGACCTCCCAATCTGCAGTCTAACCTCTGACCACTGCGCCACGAGTACACATGCTTGTGCGGTTGAAATAGGTGACCATTTGGCCTTAGTTTTACCTATCAAGCCAATTTCCACTTTACCCTTACGACAAAAGGTGCATTATCAAGTAGACTAATTAACATAACATGCTCCCTCCGTCGCAAAAATAAATAAATTTCATTTATTTATTTTTAAGGGAATAGGGCTTTAAATCCTTAATATGCCAGACGCCAATGTTCTTACCATATACATTATTTAGTCTAAACACAATATCTGATAACTTATCCACTACAATTGCCTTTTCGAACTTAGGTGCCAGCTTGGCCATGAATTTATTGTTTGCATTCGACAAATACTTGGTTCTTTTCCAGACTGTATCCCCTACCTTAAAAGTACCTGGTCTAGTTCTCTGGTTATAACGCTTCCCACTCTTAAAATGCGCATTTCTCAACCGTTCCTGCACCTCCACGAAAATCCCCTTCCTTTCTTTAAGATTTGCCTCATAGTTGATCGTATTCAAGGTATGGTTGTCCATCGGAATCGGTATATGTAGTGGTAAAGATGTCGGTGTTAAATTTGAAACCGTGGTTTCCCTACCAAAGAATAAGTAAGATGGGGTATACCCTGTCGCCACGTGGACTGCAGTCCTTATTGCATGACCGATCCCATCTAAATTGCTATCCCACTCGTTATGTTTCTTGGTTTTTATATATGACGAAATCATGGTGCCAACAACGCGGTTCACCCGTTCGGTGGGGTTACTCTGTGCATGGTAGTGTGGAGTGTACATAATTTGCGAGCCAAATTTAGTAGCTAATTCCTTAAACATGTGTGATATAAACTGTTTCCCGTTGTCACATACAATAACCTTTGGAGGCCCAAATAAAAGAAACTGCTTTTCCACCACTTCACACAATTTATCAGCTTTGCCCGTACGGAGAGGAAATAACAAAGTGAATTTACTGAATAAGCAAGTGATAACCAACAACATAGTGTTGCACCTTTTACTTTTAGGAAAGGGACCCATAAAATCCATAGCTACCATCTGCCACGGTTCCGTAACGTCTCTGCATTGTCCCATCTGACCTAACGGTAATTGCTGTGAGACCTTTTGACTAGCACAACACTGGCATTCCTTAACATACTGCTTTACGTCCCTTAACATTCTAGGCCAATAGAATTTTTGTTTAATCCTAAAATAAGTTTTCCTGATACCTAAATGACCAGACGTAGGATTGTCATGACATTCCTTTAGAACCTTACTGCGTAATGCCTCAGGAACAAACAGTTTCCACAGGTCATCTCTATGAGGAAATTCTTTCATTGGTATTTTCTTGTACAGTAGTCCGTTAGACACAGTCCATTCTGAATTTAGTCCCGATGATACCTTTGCTACCCTATTTTTGTACCAGCTGTCCTTGTGACTGTCCAATATCTCGATAATGTCTATCTCACAATTCGGCGGCACTGCGCCTCTGGACAATGCATCAGGTACTGTATGGCATTTGCCTGGTCTGTGGATGATGTCAAATTCGAATTGTTGTAATTTCATTGCCCATCGTGCTAATCTGCCATGCGGATCTTTCATTTTGTGTAACCATAGTAGTGCGCTATGATCTGTAAGTACGGCAAAGCGCGTGCCATCGACATACGGCCTAAACTTCTCAACTGCGTATACCACACTAAGTAACTCTCTTTCAGATGTTGAGTACTTTGCTTCCCTTTCGTTCAGTTTCCTACTCAGGTAAGCTACCGGTTGATCACTTTCATCTGTCTTTTGGCAAAGCACCGCTCCAATTCCCGTACTTGAGGCATCGCATTGAATGACAAAAGGCTTTGTATAGTCTGGACACGTCATCACAGGAGTTGAGGTGAGCAATGTCTTCAACCTTAACCAGGCCGTTTCGGCTTCCTTTGTCCACAAAAACTTTTTAGACTTTTTCCCCTTGGTTAAGTCATGTAGCGGTGCTGCAATGTCGGAGAAGTTCTTAACAAATCGTCTATACCAGCTCGCGAGACCTATAAAGCGTTTCAATTCCGTAAATGTCGTTGGTCGCGGGAAATTGATTATCGCTTCCACTTTCTCTGGATCTGTTCGAAGCCCATCCTTATCTATTATATAACCCAGGTAACGCAAACTAGGTCTGGCAAACTTACATTTGTCAACGTTGATGGTAAGATTAGCGGACTTCAAAATCAACATTACTTTCCTCAACAGCATTGTGTGTTCCTCAAAGGTCGCCGAACATATGACAATATCATCAAGGTATGCCCAAACTTTGTCTTCTTCCGCATGAAATAGAATGTCCATCAATCTCTGCTGAGTTTGTGAGGCATTTACAAGACCAAACGGCATCACTTTAAAGTGGAAAAGACCACGCCCTGGGATCGCAAAGGCTGTCTTTTGCTTACTCTCTTCTTCAAGTGGAACTTGCCAAAATGCCGACTTTAGATCTATAGTACTTAAAAATCTAGCGTTCCGCAGATTGTCAATAATGTTAGAAACTCTTGGTAAAGGGTACGTATCACGTTTTGTAACCCGATTAAGCAGTCTGCTGTCTAAGCACAACCTATTGTCTCCATTTGGCTTTTTCACAATCAGGACTGGCGAACACCACGAACTATGTGATGGCTCCACTACATCCTTCACCAACATTTCGTCCAACTCCTTTTCTATGGCCTTCTTTATCACTGGTGAGAAATTGTACTGCCTTTGATGTATGGGTTTACTATCTGCTGTGTTAATGCTGTGCTTTAGTATGTCTGTCCTGCCAAGTCCACAGCCAATCGTCTCTTTCAACTCCTCAATCAAAGTTCCTAATTGCTCCTGCTGGACTAGAGTCAGATCCTCTCTGCCTATAATTACCGGGGGGCTACTCTCTAACGACCCAATTTCTGTGTTACTTAATGTCCCGACTCCTTTAAACTGCAGTTCAATGCCAAACTCATCGAAAAAGTCCTTCCCTAAGATAAGCTGTTGCGTTAGAGCCGGCATGACCATAATAGGAACTATTTTGTACTGTCCGTCAAATCTAATCGGGACGTCAATCACGTTCGTTATGCTATGCGTTACCCCATCTGCTGTAGAGATCCCTATAGGTTGCATACTAGTAGGCTTGAGACCCTGCGTGCTTAGGGTATCTGCAAACTGTGCATTGACCACGCTACGGTTTGCACCCGAATCTAACAGTCCCATATAACTATAACCCAAAATATCTAACTTTACATATGACCTATTGTCATTTTCTTTCCTAACTAGAAGTGAGCATAAGTCGCCGTCTTTATGTCCAAAAAAAGTCCGAACAACTTCCACCCACTCCTGCCATTCACTACTTTTGCGACCAAGGGAGAAATTCAGCTGGCAGGACTCGGACTTCCCCCTTGCGCGTTTCCCTTACACTCACAATCTTTTGACATAACGCCAAACCTTCCACATCTAAAGCAAAATAGTCGCTGTTTCGGAACACGACACTCTCGAAATACATGGCCACTTTCGCGGCAATTCCAGCACCGCCTTAATACTTGGCTTTGGCTGGCACCCTGAACCTGCATTGCCTTCACTTCTGCCACCTCCCCGACGCCTGGTGTAATTTCTGAAGTGGTCCTATACGCCAGATCCGGCTCCAATAGGGATTTAGAAGTATGTGGTTGTCTAAAGTTTTCACAGTTTAATTTTGTTCTTTCTACAAGCCTGAGGACATTTAACATTTCGGGAATGGAGCCAAAATTATCCCTACAAATCGCTTGCTGGTAATATGGCAACAAATTCTTTTGAACGATTAAAATCTTTTCACTCTCCGTTATTCTACTAGGTAAGCGGTTAAACATATTCTGCATGACAGAAACATAAATCAACACAGACTCGTCACACCCCTGCGTCCTAGCCCTTACCTCTGCTAGCAGTTCTTCCTGATAATAAGGCTTCTGGAAAGCCCGTTTTAAAAGAATAACCAGCTCATCCCAATTGAAAGCGTACTCCCTATTAGCCCTGTACCAGATTAATGCATCCCCTTCAAAAAAATCTATTGCATAACGCCATAAGTCATAGTCAGACGCATTACGAGCTTCTTTCAGTTCAGAAACCCTTTCCAAAAAAGCGTTCACACTCATGTTATTTCCCCCCGTAAACTTCAGACCCCACTGATAAATTGGTACCAATTTGCGTCGCGGAACATCCTCATCAATAGTAGACGAACGTAATAGTCTAGGCTTACCATCCCCTCCATGATCACCATGCCCAGACATGAAGGAAACACCTTTGTCTACTTTATTCACAACTGAATGATTTATGTCTGCACTGTAACCTTCCGGATAACTGCCTGACCCCTTGGAACTCCCAGCCGTCTGACTTTCAATTTTTTCAATAATCTGAAGCCCTACATCACCTAAAGTCTTTTGTAAAATTTCCTTGTCCTCAGCCGTCAAATCTTCATCTTCGACTATATTGTCCTGACCTTCCAGCTTATCTAATAATACTTGGCACTGCTGTAACAGACCCTCCTTTTGAATGCCCTCATCTTCATTGTGTTCGTGCTTCAACAAAGTCAACCTATTTTGAACGTGGTACAGTCTGGAAATTAACCGCCTGAACAAATTTTTATCTGGCTTGCCCGTAAGTTCGGAAATGTAATTAGAAAGCACGTTTAGTTTCGCCGAACATATTTCAAGTTCATACGAAACTGACTTGGATTGCGGTGCTTTGAGCTCAAGTGTGGAACCCTGAAATTGCTCTGATCGCATCAACTCAGTCAACAACTTTTTCATGACCGGAGCCGTAGCCTGCATCAGTACAGTTCCACGGCATGCGAGCTCATACTCCAATTCATCCTTCAATAAGAAATGCGGATCCATTTTACTCCTTAATCAATAACAATACCCGTACAAAACTCGATGATCTCCACAGAATATTAATTAAACAAAAACTTTAACGACAGCTTAATGGTGCACGGGCGCTTAGTTAAAAAATATGAACACTTAAAAACTCGGTTAGAACAAAAATAACATCAGGCACAAAAAAAAAGCAAAAAAAAAAAACGCAAAAAGTACTAATAACACCCTTAACAGTAAAAAAAATTTAAACTAGTGAACTAAGTGTATGAATACAGTCCAAAAATAAATGCAAAAAGAAACATTTCCCGATGAAAATAACATCAGGCACAAAAAAAAGCAAAAAAAAACGCAAAAAGTACTAATAACACCCTTAACAGTAAAAAAAATTTAAACTAGTGAACTAAGTGTATGAATACAGTCCAAAAATAAATGCAAAAAGAAACATTTCCCGATGGTGAGCTAGGAATCGAACCTGCGCCCTCAGCCTCCGTAAGCCAACGTTCACAGACTGCGCCACCGCTGATTAGTATAAATGAACGAAATTAGACTAGGCTATCGTCATGACATATGCACTTCTCATAATATCAAATTGCGAACTAATACTACATTTAAGAACAAAAACAATGAATATAAAAGAAGATTTGTTTTAACACCCAATTGTTCAACCACACAAAATAGTAGGTATGCGTGAAATTTTATGCCAACCGCTAAATTATCAACAAGTAGGTACTATGAGACAGTAAAAAGTAAACACACTTATCATCCAAAAATATACCTCTAACGCTAATTCTAACCCAAAACCATATCCCCAAATAAACAGCAACGGATATTGCAAATTAAATTACTGAATCACCGTTGTTAACCTTTGTTCCGAGACAATCACCTTGCAAACCAACCACAAAACGTTTTTACGTTGGGCGCTATTTGTTATGGGTTGACAAGGCAAGGAAAGACAAAGACAACTTAAGGAACATACAATATTATTTAATAACTAAAATACTTAAACCTAGCTTAAAAGTTATGGGCGCCAGGAGAGATTTAGTCCGATGTTCGACTGGGTACTCTGCCTACCCTTGCCAATGGAATTGGTAGCTCAGTCTCTTGACATCACAATGATGAAAATGGACGCTGTTTGCGAGTCCGTATTATCAGAGTCATCTCTGGTATAACCATGAGTTGGTAAGTGCAGCAAGTAGATGCTATATATAATACCTTTCATAAGATAAAGATATGATTATAAAGATAAGATTAGATCGAGTTTCTGTACACCATTGTATGTTTGTACACCACAACGATTATTATCTGTCTTTATACTTTTTCTATATCTGAGGGGTGATCACGTAACTTTTCGAATGTACGTTAGGACAATTCAACTGTCATTTTCCCAGACGAAAAGTGACATAAATTTAGATCTAAATACCTGACGCGCGTAAATACAATGCGATACGTGATCGACCTGCGGTCTATCCATTTCCAAATATCGACAGGCTAGTACGTTCAGTTAATGATAATGATTTTGATATTAAAATTTAATCTTAAGTTTGAATGTTTAAAAGAATGTGATTTAATTCGTCATTTTTAGCTACCGCAAATGAGTTGACACACTTTATGATGCTCCGTAGAGACCGAAATATTTGTCAACTGCGTGTGTTTAATTTTTGGTAACACCACTTGGTGTTTATTGGCCTATTTTTTGAGTAAGGGGTGGTGAAGTGAATTTAATATCTCTGTTGTGGATCATAAAGCCATCGCTATCAGTGAATCATCATAAACTGAATATAAAACGTCGATACCATGCTCAAAACAAAAAAAAATGAGGAGACAAAAAAAATGTGCATAGTATTTTCTAGAAACTTTGTATAAATATTTCATCGGGCCCGCCACGGCGGCATTATCACGATAATTATTTTATTATACTGGCATATTCCAAATTGCAGCCGGTTTATCACGACAAATTAAATTCCTTCGCAGCACGCTTTTATTTCTAACGTGACTCACTATTATGTACATACATACCTAGCTACATGTGACATTAGATTTTTTTACGATGCTATCGAACCAGTATTTGGAGAGGAACAAATGTTTGTATGGGTGTCAATTAGTAGGTATGAAGCGTTTCGGCTGTCACCAGCGAGGTCCGTCTTTGACTCAAATTTTTCCCTTGCTCTTCGTACATTACTGAATTACATTACTAGCAGTGTACAAATGAAAAATATTCTTCGTACAAAACCGGGTAATGTAGGAAGATACTTTCTTTCCTTGCACATTACTAGTTCCGTTGGCAGTTAGGTACTGCTCGATTTCTACAAGATAATACGAAAAACCAGCATAATGTCGGATGTCTGCGTTGGAAACAATTACTACGGAATAATGTGGACGCCAGAAGTCGAAAGCATTTGCGTATATTGGGTAATAATAAATTATTAACTTAGTCAAAAAGCTGCCCCGCGCCACCCCCGGCGCTAAGGTGCCCATCATAATCACGCTCGCCGCGTTGCCGCGCTAAATCGCGATGGTCAGACGTTGCATCAGGAATGACCCGGAGCGGGGGTTATGACCTCTCTCCGCCAGACGGCGCCCGATCTCCTTGACAAATTTTCTGGCCTCCGAACCCCAATAACCGGTCGTTTTTACCGCGACCGGGACAAATAAATAATTCTCCAGTGCAGAATATTTGTCTCGCTTCCTAAGAGCCGCCGTCTCAGCAGCTGCTCCAGCCGTGCACCTGGTGCAACCGAGGTGCGAAGCCGCGAAAGTGTTGACGCACGTAGCGTCCAAGAGAAGGCACTTCCCTCTATGCCAAGGCCAGGGTCAAGCCACCTAATGTAACCTTTGAAGACCAGACCTTAACAGAATCCTGTAACAAGAAATTTTTAGGCATATGGCTTGACGATGAATGTTCTTGGAGGGCTAATAAATTATGTAATAAAATAAATTCGTTTGCATATGCTTTATGGAAACTTGCAAAAGTTAGCTCAAAAGAAACTGCAATACAGGCATATCACGGGTATGTTGGTTCCCTTCTGATATATGCCATTATTCTTTGGGGTAATTCAAGATATGCAAAACGAGGCTAATATCGCAAATAAAACATGAATTATTCATCCTATACGCATAAATGAAACATGTTTGCTATATACAACAAATTTATACCATGCATAGACGCCATACAATTCTCGATTTTGACGCAGCTCAATTTACGCTGTAATACAGTAATCTTTATTTGTAGAAATAAATTTTATAAGTCACTTATACACATAATGTTACATCATTGTAATTCGTTAATACAATTAGACACAGTCCCATACAACAGTGCTGGATCTTTCTGAGTACAAGAGGACAGGTTACGGCGTTGTGCGCATTCCGTGCGCCTCAGGGAAGTATAACGCATGGTTTGTTCCTCAGTCGTCTCTCGGTCGTGCATATAACAATACATTTTATCAATTAACTACATCTGACCTTCTAATTTAACTCCCAGATTAGGAACACATTAACCCTAGTTGAGTGTATATTTGCGTTAAAATCAAGACGCAATAATTCGTCGATCCTTAACCACAAGATGGCAGCAGTAAGCATGGTATTACTGGTAGAGTAAAATAGTATTTTATGCAACAGTTATATAATATGGGTTCTTAAAATTCGAGAGTCGCTGTAACAAAACGAGCTTTAGCGAGTTTTGTTAATAAAGACTCGAGAATTTTAAGACCTAATTATATAACGTTGCATACAGTACTTTTTCTATGACAGCTAGAACCAACTTATACTTTTAGTTATAAATAAATAAAAATAGAGACATGTAAAAACAAACATTTTATTTATGGTAATGAATATGAAGGCTTTGAATGGTGTTTTTTGTTATGATTATTGGCGCGTTGTTTTGTTTTAAGATCTGGGACATATTTATTTCATTTTGTAGAAAGTCCGGAGCGGTTGGCATTGGAGATGGATCAAATTCAGTTACAACCTCAAAAGTTAAATAAATTGCGTTACCAATGAACCTAACTGACAATTGAAAATAATTCAATTCCCGCGCTTTATGTTTTTTTATTACCATAGACAACAATACTGTTTAAGTAGAAGAATTTTTCAAACATAAAAATCTTTTGGAAAAATAATATTCTTATTTCATATCTGTAATTTACGTAATAATAAACGAGTCTTTATTGTAAATATGTACAGTAATAATAAGTTCATTTACATAAACTTTTGTCATGGATGCGGTCATGGAAACATAAATTTAAATAAAACACTTTCGCGCTGGCACATGGTCTGTAGGCGCTGGCCACTTTAACGCAAATTAAAAAAAATACCAGTTGGCTTATAATTTATTATAATATCCGTCGGAGCATTATAATGTAATTCATAGATCATAGATTTAAGTGGAATCACGAAAAGTGTATATTTTTAATATTGATGTTAGCCTTTTAATTGTCAAATTACAGTGCTGGAGTAGAAAAAAATCTTTATTGGCAGGATGCAGGGGCTTTAAGGACAAAGAAAAAGATAGATAAAGTAGTAATCCTGTAGGTAGGTTGTAAATTGTCCCACGTTGGGAGTCAAGATAAATCAAGTTGTTTGTAATCTCAAAGATATAGAACCGATTCTTATAGCCACTGGTCCGGAAGGAGGGTTCGATATTTGTTTCAATCCATGCTGGCGAAGATACTGATTTTCAAATCAATATGTTTCTGTAGATTTCTTTTGGAGCAACAATTTGGGTCCGTATTTTAATATTTTTTTTGTTCATACATTATTCATATTCATAATTTATTGCATAACATGTGTTTACATTGGTGTCAGAATACAATTTGTTTCAACATGTACTCTTTCGGGCATAGCAATCTACTACAACTAACTATAATTACATTATAGAAATGATGTGAGCATGCTAAACATTTAAAATGAATTAAAATCATTATTATTCTTAAGCGCATTTTGAGTTCTATCCATTATTCTTATACATTTCAATAACAACTCAACTAACTCTTATGAAGAGTCTCAACGAGTCGTGTCAACGGTTTGGCCTAAAAATTAATGTTAAAAAACCGGCCAAGTGCGTGTCGGACCACGCAAAACGAAGGGTTCCGTGCCTATTAAAAAGGTCGTATCGTCACAGAAATCTTACGGCGCTTACGTCCTTTTCTTTAAGGAAGCCAGTTTTTCAGCAATATCTCGAAAACCTTTGAACCGATCTTGTTCAAAACAATTTTCGCTGAAAGAATTTAATAAGCCCTACTACGTCCATGATTTTTTTCATATTTTTACAATGCACGGTTCAAAAATTAGAGGGGGGGGACAGGATTTTAGTGACTTTCGGGACGATTATCTCCGACTCTATTCACTTAATCAAAAAAATTGCTGAGAAACCTTATATTTATTTTGAAAGGCCTATCGATTGATGTGCCACACATGGGCTTACAATGAAAAAAAAATTTTTGAATTTCAGTTTTATGTATGGAGTGCACCCCTAAAAAAAAATATTTTAGTAATTTTAATTACAAAACTATGTAGCGGCTAACAAAATACACCTATCCTCAAAATTTTATTAAAATACACCTTATAGTTTTCGAGTAAAATGCCTGTGACATACGGACAGAAGGACAGACGGACAGACGGACAGACGGACAGACGGACAGACGGACAGACGGACAGACGGACATGACGAAACTATAAGGGTTCCGTTTTTGCCATTTTGGCTACGGAACCCTAAAAACCGAAGTTATGGGGTTAGACACAGTAGCCCCCGTTGACATCAGGCTCGGTGATGACTCTCTTAAGCAAGTGGACAAGTTCAGGTATCTGGGAAGTACTGTAACATATAAGTGCCACCTTGATGATGAAGTAAACAGCAGAATCGGGGCGGCTGCTGCTGCTTTTGGGAAACTTCGCGTCAAGGTGTTCCGGTCACACGACATAAAGCTCCAAACCAAGGTCTCTGTTTACATGGCAATAGTTCTGCCCAATCTCCTGTATGCCTCCGAAACGTGGTGTCTCTACCGCAAACACATTCGCGTATTAGATAGGTTTCATCTCAAATGCCTGCGTGACATAATGAATATCTCCTGGGCGGACCGTGTCAGGAACACGAAAATTCTACGTCGTGCTAATGTCAGCGGCATTGAAGCCTATCTAATGCGTAGACAGCTGCGATGGAGTGGTCATATCTCCCGCATGGCCGAAGAACGAGTGGCTAAGCGCATCTTTTACTCAGAACTGCAGGAAGGCAAGCGAAAACAGGGCGGCCAGCTTCTGCGCTATAAAGATGTGCTGAAGCGCCACATGCGGAGGTGTGATATTGACCCATCGCGCTGGGAGATTTTGGCTCAAGATCGGTCAAAGGGGAGACATACAGTGAAGGTTAATGTGCAAGCCTTCGAAGAACGAAGACGTAACGAACTCGATGCTAAGCGCGAGGAGTTGAAGGCTCGACCACCTGCGGCCATACACTACAATTTTGTTGGAGGGGTGCTGACCTGTAGGGAATGTGGTCGCACATTCTCTGCAAAGATAGGCTACGTCAGTCACCTGAGAGCTCACGAACGACGCTCCAGTTAGCCAGAACTCTTCTCTTTTTCCAGTCGCCGTGGTCGAAATCGGCCAGGATGATGATGACATTTCAATTTATTTCTATTTAAAGGCTTAATCTGTAAATTTAAACATGTTTGTTATCTATAAATATTATATGTCTAAATTTAATGGGTTGTTCTGTGTATGATAAAATTGTATTAATTTTGTTTTTTAAAGATTTATTTGTAAATTTTGTATGTTTAGGCTGTTATTAATTTTACAGGGAGTACTTTTTTAATTTAATTTTGGTTTTCACCTTTACTCATTTCAAATAATAATGAAATATCAACTGCAAATAAAATGTTGTATATGTCGACCGTTGCACTATCTCGTTTGTGGTCGATTTGTAATAGGTGATTGAACATGTTGGGTACGATTTTGTAGGTAGGACTTAAACAGTCATGCACGATACCCGTAATCCCTGAGTAGTTTCAGTTTCTTTATTGGTAAATATCAATTTACAGGTCATAATAGATTTGCAACAGAATGTCTTATTAATAATATATCTATACAAAAGTATACAATTATAAATTGGACAGAACAATACATAACATAATGCGGAAGCAATACCTAGGTACAATATACCATCAAAATTAACATTTAAGATGATGGTCAATCAGTCAATTTTCTCCCTGTAAAAACTCATCCACACTGTAACATGCTACATCTATAAAAGTTGATTTAAGTTTTTTGTAAATATCATGTCACTTTCTGCGAGCAGCAAGGGCCGTCTACGGTTATTTCCTTCACGGCTAGAGTTCGTCTTTATACTGTGCGAGATTTGGACTAACATATCGGCACGCTGTCAATATATAAACCGAGGGGAGTGTCAATATTCCGTGCTTTTTAAATAGATCCCTGGCTTGGTGATCTAGAGGTTTCCTGTCGATTATTCGCAGCGCGCGTTTTTGCATTTTAAATGCTTTGTCACGATGAGCCCCCAATCCCTAGAGGTCTAAACCTTGGATCAGGATAGAATTCATCATCATCATCATCATATCAGCCGAATAGGATAGAATTAAAGTATCCGTAATAAGCCTTTTTTTTAATTTTCTGCGGATAGGCTCGGTGCAAGTCTAGACAGAGCAAAGCACGCCGATGACAGCGAGTCGCATAGGGAATTTATGTGTTGGACAATGTCAGCCCTGAGTCGATAGTAAATCCCAAATTTTTAATCTGTTCCACTTGTGGGACGGGTGTGTTGGTTACCTATCATTATGTTCAGCCGATTGTCATTGGTGTGCCTCAACCGGAAATGGATTATGCTAGTTTTATCAAGGTTTAAAAGCCTTCCGTTTGCGGAAAACCATTCGTCAATTTCCGACATCATCCGGCCTAGTTTTAATTTAAGTGTATTAAAGTTGTCGGTATCTATTATGACACAAGTATCATCGGCATAAATTACGTACTCCGTTTCGTAAGAGGCTGATGTAATATCGTTTACAAGCATAAGAAAAAGGTTATTTCCCATACTAGATCCCTGAGGTACTGCACAACCACCTATTTGCTCTAAATCCGACTTAGCATTAAGGACATAGGTGCTTTGCCTACGGTTTTTATGTACATCTTATTAAGTAGGATTTTGTGACATACCCTATGGTACGCTTTAGTTAAATGGTTAAGACTGTCTGAATATGATGTGTTACAGCAAGTGTCGTAGAGCGGTCTTTTCTAAAGCCATAGGTTTGTATGCCACTTTATTTTTTTAAGGAACCGATAGAGCCGGTCCCACATCGATTTTTCGTACATTTTTGATATGGTCGGTAGCAAAGAAATTGGTCGGTAATTACAAGGGTCCATATCATCACCTTTTTTGAACACCGGTTTAATTAATGATATCTTTAAATCACCTGGAAATAGTCCCTGAACAAACGATTGATTTATAATCCAAGTAATCGATGGGGTTAATTCCGTTACGCATGTTTTTAATAAAATAGACGGGATTTCGTCGATCTCCGAGCTGCGTTCACTTTTTTTTTCAAATTTTAAATTGCAAAATTGGAGTAAGAAATTCTGGAATGTGGATCTTCAGGGGTATATAAGCCGTACGGGGGACAGACCCGTCAATTCTACATCGACTTCTGAAATAATAAGTCCTCTAAATTGCTCCGTTGCGGACTCCCTACAACTCGAGCAGGATCCCTACAACTGTCTTTTCGGCGCACTTACTCCTCAATCGTGTGCTGCGCCCCTAGTACTTGGCTGTAATACGACGTGCCTCCTCGCCTCTGGACGCACGCTTTCTTACCTGCACGCGCCTGCCTGCCGCGCGCCTTAGCTGCGCGCTTGCCAACCACGCGCACTGAGCTGCGCGCCTGCCGACCACGCGCCAGAGCTGGCCACCTGCCGACCACGTGTCCGGAGATGCGTGCCTACCGACCATGCGCCTTGAGCTGCGCGCCCGTTATCCGCCGTCTTGAGCTACGCACCCGCTTCCTACCGCGCATCCTCACCTTTCTCCATACCCTCATTTATCTTAGCCAGTTCCTCTTTTTAGTTATATTCTTTGATTCATTTTGTTACTGCGAGCACTGGTAACAGAACTGTCTTAAAGTATCAAAAATAAAGATGAATAAATAACCCGGAACCATATCTTCTCTTTTTCTTTTATTTTTTTAGTTTATATATCTGTTACGTGGGCTTTCACCCTCTTTGGAAGTCCACGTAACGTGACAATTGAACTCGATCAAATGTATGAACTACCGCTCGTCGCCCCGCTGCGCAGTCCAGTGGCGTCCAGCACTCGCACCGTACAAATTAGAAAAAGGGGGTTGAGCTTTCTCGACTCGCGTCGCGGTGCGGCGTCAGTTGCGCTAGCCCCGCAGACCGAGGCTTGAGACCACGGTCTAGACGCCACGGCACATATGTTCTGTATCCAATATATTGCGCGCACTCGTACATTAACGAACTTAAACATACCTACTTGGCTAAACGCTAAAGTTGACGCAAAACGGAACGCGATTAACGGACAAAAGATTTTAATAAACATAAACATACTTTATATTTCTCACGGTTTAAATCCACTCTTAACTCGCTCTACTTGATGAATAGTCAGCACGTTTTAAATAAGCATTGTTGAAAAATAACTGTTCAACCCTTACTTATTTGTATTCATTACCCCGCAATCGTTTCCATGAACATCACGACCATTGTTTGGTACATACGATGAGCATACATTACGAGGATATGTTATAACATTCCCGTCTCTGCTAAGAATTTGAATAAAAGGCGACACGAACGAGGCATAAGTATTGTATATCGCGGAATATGATGTGTTTACCTAAGAATATGGTTTCGCAGATACGTAGGTACTTTGGTATGATTTATGGGCCGAGATGGCAGTCACCTCTCATGGTAACTGACGGTACAAGGTGCTCAAATATATCTGATACGGACTAACGCTGCTACCAACTGAATTGTGTCAGATATTTTTTCGGTAACACAGCTGGGCATCTGCATTTCATTTGCTTCGCGCTCGCGCCGTAATTCAGAGGGCCTACCGCGAAACGATATTCGTTTTCGTTCGTGTATCTCCCTCTTTGTCGCTCGAACTAGCAAGTGCGACAGAGACGGAGATACACGAACGAAAACGAATATCGTTTCGCGGTAGGCCCTCTGATGCGATAGCTCAGTGCGCGTAGAACGCGTGCGTGCACGCGAAACACTTTTAATAAAATGACGCACAAAAATAGCCCTACGATGGTTAAAAGGTTAAATGTATGGATCTGGAAGCGACAGGTATCGGTTTCATTCAATCACCGCTTTGTATCGTTAATTAGTGCATTCGAATTTTATCAGATTACCCGATGGTTTTATAGTGCTTACAGGTATATGTAGTGAAACAACTTTTTTCACAGGCCAGGTAAAATTCAATATGTCAATTTCATACATTTTTTTCAGGAAAAACTTTTCTCACATTATCTGTACGGTAGTCACGTTGTTATTTACTAGGTACACCATAGTGGGTCAAAGATAGTGAAATATTTGAACTAAGTAGAAATACCGTGGAGCCGTGTAACGTATGGTATGTAATTAAGCCAACTTACCAGTACCACTTACGGTCCAGGCAATGAACTGACAACTTGTATGGAAAAAATGTCAAATTTGGAAATAATTTATAATAGCAATTTTTTTTTAATGTAACGGATATATTATCAATTAAATAGTTACCTAGAGGCAAAATCCAACAAAAAATCAGACATAAAAAAAAAACATTATTTAATTAGCTCCTTAAAAGTCCGGATAAATATTATATTTTTTTATCTTTATTTAGGTTCATTTACATTTGCTTTAAAATATTCAATATAAATAAAATAAAAAAGACAATGAATGTTTAATTTAAATCTATATAATTACTTCCGGTTGGAAAGTTTGTTGGATTCTTGAATAAAGTATCTTAGAATAACGTTTTCAAAATTAAATAAACAAAAAAAACGCTATCATAAATTAATGTTTTTCGAAACCGTATTTTGCCTGGAGTATTAGTGCAAGGTGCCCGTCTGTTTTATATTCTTTGGCATTCTAATATTGATTTCATCGCTGCCAGTTCAGCCAATCTTGCTCGATATAAACCCTTTAGAGTATTATAGATTCATCTCTAAGGTCGCACTTTTCAAAGTAATAGTCTTGTATCAACCTGATCTTGATATTTAAGCAAGATTCTCATATTTAACAGATGAATATTAAGTAATAAACGTAACTTTAAATATAATATATTCTTTAGGGGAGGCCTACGTCCAGCAGTGGACGTCTTTCGGCTGATATGATGATGATGATGATGATGAAAATATAATATTGGCCTTTTTTATATTCGTCAGAATTTTCTTCATAAAATTGACGTGGAATTCGCGCTGGTCCCTTTTATCTATGAGACACAGCTGCACTTGACAAGAATCCGAAGGCCTATCAATTGGCTTATAGTAGACAACAACCGTGATCAACGGGTTAAAGTGCTCAGTTAGTGATGATACGCGGGCTTGGCTTTGCCATGAAAAGTGAGCTGAGTAGTTAGTTGCACACCCCTGTATAAATCAACGGGTCAAAGCGTTCAGTTAGTGATGATACGTGGGCTGGACTTTGCCATGAAAGGTGAGCTAAGTAGTTCGATGCACACCCGTGTATAAATACACGGGTTAAAGTGCTTAGTTAGTGATGATACGCGGGCTTGACTGCCTTGAAAAGTGAGCTAAGTAGTTAGTTGTACACTCCTGTATAAATCAACGGGTTAAAGAGTTCAGTTAGTGATGATACGTCGGCTGGACTTTGCCATGAAAAGTGAGCTAAGTAGTTAGTTGCGATCAACGATTGATGGCTAAAGCTTCTCAGATGGATCACATAGATTTCGTTTTTAATCCTCCTGGTAGCCCGCACTTTTCAGGTTTGATTGAAGCGGGCGTATAGTTGATTAAGAATCATCTGTTGCGAGTAATCGGTTTACAGCGCCTCAACTTAGAGGAATTTTACACACTTTTAACTCAGATTGAGGCACTGCTCAACTCACGCACTTTGACGCCGCTTAGCTCAGACCCCAATGATTTTGCCGTTTCATCTTCGGGCCATTTTTTGACATAGGAGCCATTGACTCTCCTTGAGCCACCTTTGATGACCAACAGATGTTAATGTTAGTCCTCTCCAGCGTTGGAAATCTTTGCAGAAGACGGACCAAGATTTTTGGCGTAAATGGCATCTTGAATATCTTCACTCCAACACAGCGCAACACGTCGTCCAGGAAAGAGCAAAACATAGATGTCGGTACAATGGTTCTAAGAGTCAACGAACAGTGTAGTACTTTAAAATGGAGTCTGGGCCGAGTGACTCAACTTCATCTAGGTGTCGACGGTAGGTACCTATCGTATCGTCACCGTTCGCAGTTAAGTTCGTAAGCGTCCGGTGGTAAAGCTTTACGCTCTACCACTTGTTAATTAGCTAAGTAATTTCATAGATTCTTTTTTCGTAGTATATTTAAGAAATGGGTTTTTTTTTTCGAAAATATTTTACATTTTGGTGGGTGGAATGTTAAGTTTTCATTGAGTATTTTTAGTCTGGCCAAATTATATACCCGCGTTTGACAGATGTCAAAATAACTGTCGATTCACTTTTGTCTTTGTCGTTTGACATACGGTTCAAGAAAATTTAACTCCGCGCTCAATAGTCGCGCTAGTTAGTGGGAGATATTCAGAGCTATTTAAATCAACAACGGCCTTGAGGAACCAGAAGGACATCTCATCAGCCACGTATACTCAGGTGCCAGGTAACCTTAGAATCGGGTAAGTCTGTACAGTACGAGCCAGGTTTCAGGGTCCTACACCTGTGACCTGACAAAGGAGCATCAAAGCAGCTTCTGTCAACGGTGAGCGTCCTTTTAGTAACTTCAAGGCTCTGTTTCGTTGTACTTATAAATTTTATTCCCGTTATCGAAATACCTACAGTCCACTGTTTAACATACATAATACACAATACTAGACTAGAAATCCTATTTTGATTCACTTCAGAAATAATGTTCAATACCTGAGCATGTAAGTTAACATATTTTAGATAATTATGTTTGTGATATTACTAAAAGGGGTGGCAAACGCTCCGAGCGATATGACATACGCAGCGGTTCATTCGTGCGGTCGCGCGGTATGCGAGGGGTTGATCGCTGAACCAGCTATTTGCATAATAGCCAATCAGACAGTTCGAAGATTTGCCAGCCTTGTTGATGGCGTTTTGTAAGGCGCGCGCTCACCAACGTTACAAAATAGGCAAATTAGTTACCTATCTAAAAAATAATACTAACTATACGTATGTTATGCGTCGTATTTTATTTATTTAGAATCCTTTTCCGGGTTTGCGGTCTGGCTCACGAAAGATTAAATAGAAACGAGCTAAACAGAATGAATCAGCATTCACATGTGACACTGTAGACAGATCTGCTTTAGTAAGAAGACCACGCCAATGGGCAAAGTCTGTTAAAATATAAAACAAAAGTAAACTTTGCGTGACTTTTCACAACTTTATCCAAGAATTCTAGACATGGTTTTCTCGTTACGTGTAGTAATAATCTGAGTGCACACTAAAGGCTCGGCCACCACTTGGACCAGCGGTGGCGGTGGTGGCAGCGGTGCACTATAGGTGGGAGTGAGACATCAGAGCGCGACCTTTCGCTAGTTAGCCGTATCATACCACTGACTAAACATATTGGAATGGAATCAGTTTGGAATTGGCTGTGCACGCTCGCTAATATTTCCCAAAACAAGTGAAAAAACAATAATTAAAGCGATGCATTCGAGTGACTGGCCAGATATTGCTCAAGGCCGCGATGAATGGAAAAAGAGGGGGTGGCCTTTGCTCAGCAGTGGGACATAACGGGCTCGATATAATAATAATAATTAGAGTGTTAATGTACAGGCATGAGTGTTTTCATACTTTCCTTACGTGTTGCCCGGGGTGAACTACATAATTCCGAAGAGTAATTTGTCCAAAAGCATATTTTTTCCGAATTTCTTAATTCCGAAAACCATGTTCCACTGAAGGAATTTTTGATTTTTCAGGATATAACAGTAACCTAACCTAACCTATTTACATAGGTATTCCAATAAATTATCTGTGTCCAATTTCATTTAGAGGAAAATGGCGTTCGGAATTTTGTAATTTCGGAATAATGTCTTTTTGGATTTTTTCTGGGTACCCTACATAATCCCGAAGAGTAGTTTTTCCGCAAGCATATTCTTTCCGAATTTCTTAATTCCAAAAACCATGTTCCACTGAAGCATTTATATTTTTTCAGGATATAATACATTTTTTTAAGGTGGTTATGCTTTTACGCATCCCGCCTGGTTGGAGAACCAGGACGGACTTCCGGGAACCACCCGGGCTAACATCTAAAACCCCACGGTGTTCTATGCGCTGCCCTTTGGTCGAGCCACGGGAACGCTTGGATATAAATACTAACCCAACCTCTTCATATATTCTACTACTAGTAAACTATCGGTGTCCAAATTATCGTTTAGCGGAAAAAGGCGTTCGTAATTTAGAAATTTCGCAATAATAATGCATTCGGACATTCGGACTAATGACTTTTTGTAATTTTTATGTGTTCCCATATGAAAGATTTTCACGGTTAAAGCCAAGATTGCTGTCCCGTCAGTGTGCGCTGCCGCTACGAGCCGCGTCGGCAAACCCCGTCGATAAATCCGGCTACTTTGCGCTAACTTTGTTACAAGGTGAGACAAGTTTGTGGGGCGCCGCTACCGCCATTTTTAACCCCAAAATGGATGGCTGTTATACGTTTTGACTCGCTGGTAACAAGTATGGAGCCGAAAGTTGAGCGCGCCTGTGAGTTTGGAATTTATTTGTGCATTTGTTGAATTTAAATAACAGGCCAACTTCAAATTCAGTTGCGACTCAATTCAGATGAAGTAAGTTTCTAATTTGGTGTCATTTTTATTTTATTTTATCCCAAATAGTACACAGTGTAACATACACAAGTATTTACCAAACTGCATGACACTTTGTTGGCGAATACATCACATAGGTACCCACCTGCTTCTGTCCATGTTAATTGACTGTCACGAATGAACTATTATTCTATTGTGTTTTATTCTAATTTCATTAAATGGAACGAAATTGGCATTTTGCATAACTACCTACACGAACACCGGTTACGCATGTAAAGGTACAAGTTGCAACCCGACCGCAGACAGCAGCAGCAGGCGACGTGTAGCAGTGACACTACTGGTTACTATGTATTTCTATTACGACAACGTGTCGCTAGCTACGAAATGTATTTCATAGAAATACATAGAAACTCGCTGCGACGTCCTCTGCTGCTGCTGTCTGCGGTCGGGTTCCAACTTCTTATTTATTTATTTATTTATTTATTTATTCAATAATTTACATAATAGGCTTACAGTAAGACCAAAGCGCCTATAATGTTAGGACTTAAACATATACAAACACATAAAAAATAGCACTAACAATACATATCACACAAAGCACTTATTTTGGTAAGTAGGCTCTGCCAATTATCTGCAAACACGTCGGCATCCTGCCTCAACACACTTATAACTACAAGTCCTAAAAAAATGTTCTTAGTTTCATCGGCTCAGGGCGTACCTTATTGCTTGTCGAAGTGGTTTTGTTACCCTCATCCCTTCATAAATCCGTTTGTAAAAAAAAGTAATTTTAGCCAAACTAGAAAGTAGTTTGAACGTTTAAGAATCACGTGATCGTTTAAGAACCATTACCCTTCTCCTCGTCACTCGCAATAGGAACATCCTTCCTATTCATACCGTCTCTCACGCACATTTTCCTTGGCCTACCTCTTCTTTTACATGCTAATACCCTTTTTGTAATACACTACAGGCAGCTTAGTTTTTCAACCATGGGTGCTACTTTAAGGCTTCCTCTTCTATACTCTTCCATAAGTTATTCTACAGCAAATTCCTCTAATGATAATAAAGTCTTCTGTATTTTCAAGTTAACACTACCTATATTAACGTTATCCGGGTGTGTTGGTTTTTGTACCACACTATAAAACGTAACAAGAGCAGCTAACTCTCTAAACCAAGTTTAAGCTAACTCCAAGTTAGACGCATTACGCTATTAAAAAGAATAATAGCCGTTGGGCAGACAGGTGCTGTGGTTCTGTTTATATTATAGTTCGCGTTGCCGGTTAAGTTAAGACACGGACTCTGAATTCTATGGAAAAAATACTAAAATAGTTAGGAGTATAAATGAGGCATAAAACATATTCAAAATTATGGTGAGGCTACCTTTTTTTTGGTTGTGGTTAAACTAATGTAAAGGATTATTATGTACTAGTTTTTGCCCGCGGCTTCGCACGCGTACTAAAAGTAAACCGTCTACAAAAAAGAAGGATCTCAGTTTGACCCGTATGTTCCAATTGCAAAAATACTTTCAAGAATTTTCATGTCCACAATATTAAATTTCGATATCGATGCCATTTTCGTAATTAACGTCCCAACAAACCATAAAAACGGTACAATATTTAGACATTTCAACCCCATCGCGCGGGGCGTTTAGCAGATACATCTTTAAAAATTAAAGGTTATTTGTTGACGCTCCAAAAATCGACATCTTAATCCAGCACTGTTACAGCAAAAAATATGCTAATTGTTCATTTGTTTTTATTTTTTATCTAGTTGTAGTTTTAGTTCCGTAAGTTGTATAAATTTTTGTGTCGGAGACAGGATGGTCATGAGTACGGACAATATCAAAGTGAAATATTTTACTAGTTTTATTTATTTCCATCATTAAGTGCTTTTCAATATACTTGAATATTGCGTTGAAAGAACGGAGAAGTTAAGTTATAGTTAAACTGATTTATTACTTTTAAGTTTACAAATTAGTGAGATTAATTGGGCGTTCCTTCAGTTCATGTTTATTCAAAGATTTTATTTGTCCAACATAGGTAGGTAAGTACAAGGTGTTTCATTAGCTTTCGTATCTCTATCTGGTGCCTGTCGGCATACAAATACTTTGGTCGGAACATGTTTAAAATGTTCATTAGAATTTACATTAATACATTATATAATTAATTAAACTAAAAAATAAATAAATAAAGATTCACAAAATAGGTCAAAGAGATATTAAATATACAAAGTTAAGTAAAGAGTGTAGGGTATGTCAATATTTATCAAATACATCAGTCAAAAATTCTGTTATCGTATAATATGCTTTTTCCGTAAGAAATATCTTCAAACTCTTGTTAAAATCTACATAATTTCCATTATTTGCAAGGATGTTCTGTGGAAGCTTATTGTATATTTTGTGGGACATCCCTAGTATGCTTTTTTGTAGTAGTGCTGTGTTGCTTGACTGTGACTGTAATTTGTTCTTTAGACGTATACTTTTAAATTTATTAAACTGATGACGATTAGCGTTTACAAAGTTAACCATTTCGTATAGGTATATACAAACAAGGTAATATTAGTATTTTTTATTTTATAAAATACGGTTTGCACGAGTCATATCGCTTAATGCCACATACCGACATTAAACACTTTTTTGAGCCTTAAGTACGTTTTCCTTATTTGTTGAATTTCCCCAGAAAAGTATCCCATACCTTAAAGTGGATGTTACAAATGCATGATAAGCAGTTAAAACCGATGATTGATTTGCGATTCTTTTCAGATTGTATAGCGCATAGGAAAATTTACTACATATAATGTCAGTTTGGTTTTTCCATGTCAACATATTATCTATACTAAGGCCTAAAAACTTCGTTACGTCTGTTTCCTTGATTTTATGTCCCTTGTAAGCAATAAATAAATTGTCAGGTTTGTTTCTTTGTTGAAATGTCATGATATTAGTTTTGTCAAGATTTATTATTGGTTAGCCATTCTATTATTTTAATTGTATTATTAATGTCAGATTCACATGTTTTACCAGTTTGTCCAGAAAATACAATAGTACTGTCATCAGCAAATTTATAGTATGCGAGTTATGTTTGCACTGATATAATTAACTTCATAATGTCATATTGTAGCGCGGCCTAAAGTAGGTCGCAACGTAAACGGAAAAATGTACAGTAGTGAGACTGTACACAAGTATAATACAAAAACATAAATATAAAAAATACAAATGTCACAACATCACAGCTTAAATTAATAAAAAATTATCAACTAAGTCAAAAAGCCCGCCACGCGCCACCCCCAGCGGAAAGGTCCCATCACGCTCGCCGCGTTGCCGCGCTGAATCGCGATGGACAGACGAACGCCAGGAATGACCCGGAGCGGGGGTCATGACCCCTGGCCGCCGGACGGCGCCCGATCTCCTTGACAAATTTTCTGGCCTCCGAACCCCAGCAACCGGTCGTTTCTACCGCGAGCGGGACAAATAAATAATTCTGCAGTGCAGAATATTTGTCTCGCTTCCTAAGAGCCGCTGTCTCAACAGCTGCTCCAGCCATGCAAGTGGTGCGACCGAGGTGCGAAGCCGCGAAAGTGCTGACGCACATAGCGTCCCAGAGGAGGCACTTCCCTCTATGTCAAGGCACCAGGGTCAAACCATCAGGTCTTTTACCGTCCGTGCGACTAAGGCCTGAAGGCTCCAGCACACACGGAACATTTGCCGAGACTAGCGCTCTCCGGACAATATCATTGAGAGCGTGGTCACGCGGGAAACGGCCGCCACACCGATCACAACTCAAACTTCTATCGCGCCTGTTCAACCGTTCCCATCTGGTTATGATGACACTGTATTAATTTACTAGCTTACCTACTAACTACTAAATTTTAACTTCTAACTTTTTACTAAATTGTTTGTTTACAACGTGCTTAGTTATTTAAAATGAAGTTAATATTTAGTTAAATACTTAAGAATTTTATATGTGTAAACCCAGCATTACTCCGGCTCGGAATTAAGTTGTGCGTCTATAGTTTTACATTGGTTTAGGTAGAACTAATCGCATGAAAACATTGAGACCACTAGACTGTTACGAATCCTATCTTGTCTGCTACTCGACTTTTACTCAAGAAAATTACTCTGTGAAATTATGAGAAAAACATGAAAATCAGCGAGAAACCAAGGACTTGAGTAGACAAGTGCTCAAACTTTTCATAAGTTGAGGACGGCTGAGTGATGGACAAATACATCTCAAATTTATGACAGACACACTTAGCATGATTAGACATTAAAAAATAGCCGAAAAAAGTAAAACTTACCCAGATGGGAACTTTTACGGTAAACTAATTATTTTTCGTAGAAGTTCAAATAAGGTACCTAAATATTTTTTTGCGGAGCTATTTGGGACGTTGGTTACTTTTTACAAGTTTTGTATCAACTTTGAAGCAAATGTAAGTTTGTAAGTCCGTTTCATAATTTCAAACTTATTTATCAACCACTTGATACTATAATTATAATAAGTTGTAATAGCAGACAATTTAATGACGTGTGTAGTGTTTTTTATACACAAAACTGAGTAGTTTTTTTATTATTTCAGGGCCATAGTATATTAAAAACCCCATAGACAAACATGCAAGTAAACACATTTAAAACACAAAAATTTTACCTATTCGAAGTGTTTTACTATTTCGACATACCGGGTTGAAATTGCGTGTTTGCGCATATTGAAAACTATTCCAATGTTATGTAAAAATTTGATTGAATAAAACATGCACAAATATTTTTACAAAATTGTATTCGTGAAAGAAATTATACGACACTTTCTGCTTTGTTTTGAAATGGGATGAGTTCACGATGTTTTTATTGACAGTTGAATATACTTGGTTGTGTTGTTTATTTAAAATGGTATATTGAAACAATTCAATTTAAATTTAGGTACATACTCAACTAATAGTAATTTGTAGGCCTGGCAAGCGGGGTTTTGTTAAAGTAAAATAACCACCCACACGGGTTCTTTAACCTAACCATCACCTATGTAAATTCAATAAATTAACTAAAATTCCAACTTCATAAATACCTGTCTATTCTAACAAAATTTAAATTGCCAGCAACGTACAGCAAAGTAAATTGACAAGTAAGTGTAAATGACATCTTTCATACTTTGTGTATTACGACGTCATTTACACCTAGAACATTGAAGCTTCGGATTTTAGGAATTTAATTGCGCAGTTAATTAACATAATTATGATTTGCTAATACATGGAAACAATTGCTAAATGGAAGATATTATTATAAGTTTTAATAAATGCCCGCGTGCCGGTAACACACGGTATAGGCAAATGATGATGAATGTGAACCTAAATAGTATAAACTGAAAACAATATTTGTAATCTTGGCTCCTGAGCTTAATTTATAATAATTTTACTGTCGTCGTTGATAAAAGTCAATCTGTATCCATCAAGCTCCATTTTTTTACACCGGATTGCATTATGTGTTTTAATGATTTATAAATTATCTACCAAAAATTTAAGTTATTGTACAAGCTTTTATTGCCGATTTTTGTTATCTTGTGTATTTTGGGAGTTTCTACGGCTTTTATCTGTATCATCAGATTAGTGGCAGTGCCATAATATTGCGTTGTTGCCAAACTTAAATAATTTTGTCCAACTCAATCGGGTACCGCAAAGTGTCTGAAAATGTGTTGCAAATTTTTAAAGACATCTTACATACTTAGTTGTGAACAGTGTAAATTAAATAAAAGTTTGAAAAACCCAGTAATTAAGTGTTTCCATAAGTTAACAACTCCCACAAAACCTGCAGGTACATCGATGTTGAATCTCGTTCCAAATTTAAATTGAGAACGAACGTGTTTTACAATTCAAATCGTCTGAACTGCGAAACTTGGACACAGCGAAAAGGTGAAAACTGTAATAAAATATACCGAAGTTGATCTCATCCAAGTGGACTTTTAATACCTCTTGAGCAAACCTACTTTACAATTCAGTCGGCCTTCTTTCTCCCAATGTTGCTTTAGTAACCCCCGGATTCGTCTTAATCGTTTGTTGATGGAGTTTTACATGGATATTGCGAAGATTTTGGGCTCCCCTTAATGAGGTGGGCTAACTTTCATTAAGCGTAGGTACTTTAACTTCTGCCAGTGGTCGAACGCATTAGGCCTGCGGACGAAATGTGGGCAGATTGAGTGTTCTGCCGCGTTGCAACTTGTCGAATCATTGAATTCGCCCATTTGCCATTGGCGGCGACACATTATCGCCACATCAGCGTCGTTTGCCACGTACTTGATCTACTAACTATGTGTGAGTGTTTCGTTTTCGTAGTTATAGCGTTTAGCTGGCTTGTTTTGAGCGACACGACCTTTTATACAGCATAAGGGAAGTGTTTTTTTAACAGACTATGATAAAAAATTGGTTACATGATAATTTACCACAATTTTAAGGATTTTATTCAAACTGCACTTTCATTACCTTATGAAGTCATAATACTTTTCTACCAGTTATACAGCTTAATAACATCGAATTTCACTTGGCTCGTAAAAAAATATATCTATAAATTGCTGTTTGTAGGTATACTACGCGTAAAAAGCTTGTGTAAACGTGATAGCAAACAAATAAAAAATTGTATAAAGGAAACTACTACCATGGCCCGATCTACCGGCCGATCGGCAAGCGTTTGTTTATGTCAATATTTCCGCTTATATCGATATTGAAATGTAAAATCGCCTATGCAAATGCTGAGGAATCGCTATGGAACAAATTGGTGACCTAAAGATGGACGCGTAAAGTAAATTAATGAATTCTGAACAAGGAGGCCACTTTGGGGGGTAAACTGGAAAATTAAAAAAAAAGTTTCGCAAACTGTATTGTGTGATATATCAATTGAAAGGGGTTGTTGTAAGCATTTCAGATTTTTTTTTTATAATTTTAGCAAATACATATTTGAAGTAATTTAGGAAAAAAAGACGAAAATTGACCACCCCCCTTATCTCCGAAACTACTAGGCTTATTACAATTCTGAAAAAAATATGGAAAATAGTTCATTGCCTAAAGATTACAGGAAAACCTATAAAAACTTTGAGAGTATTCAAAGTAACGGGAAAATTCTCAATATTTTACGGAACCCTCACCACGCGAGTTGAACTCGCACTTGTCCGGTTTTTTTTTATAATTTTAGTAAAAACAGATTTGATGTAATTTAAGGAAAAAGACGAAAATTGACCATCCCCCTCACCCCTTATCTCCGAAACTACTAGGCTTAAAATTCTGAAAAAAATATGGAAAATAGTTCCTTGCCTAAAGATTACAGGAAAACTTATAAGAAGCTTGAGTATTAAAAGTAAAGGGAAAATTCTCAAAATTTTTGTGTATTTTGTATGGAGCACCTGATGCTTAGAGCATAGCAATTTTTACTCTTGCACTTGCATCTGAAATTACGTAGGCGCCATAATAAAACGTTAGAGTTTACATTTATACGGAACCCTCACCACGTGAGTTGAACTCGCACTTGTCTGGTTTTTTTGTATCAAATTCGTGTTTGACCGTAGTATCTTGCAGCACTAGATCCGATTTCGCCTTGATTCAACCAAACTAGCAATGTACGAGTACAAGTTGTCAAACATTCTCAAAATCAAAATCAGAAAAGTTCTCAGATCGGAAACTTCCACAAGAATTTAAAAACCAGTTTCCTTTAGAAAGTTTCCGACGGGTTTGTTTCTAAAAAGGAAAAAAAAAGGAAGAAAAGGTAAGATATACAATTCTTGTACTCGTGTATATGTGCGTCTAAATTCTTTCTATGGGCATTTTCGATTTGCATCAAAGCGATGAAAACGCGATCCATGGACGTAACACAGTGCTCTCATTTTTAATATAATTTTAACTTCAAAGAAAGCAATAAATCGGTATTAATTTTTTCACTGTCGGATATCCCATTTGGCTCCCGCGTATGTAACAAAAAAGTCTTTCGTATTGGAAGGCTTGGTAAATAAAAAACACATTTCGCGTCTTCCCAGCGATCTCTATTTCGTGTTATAAGCTATATTGACATTTGCTCATGGGCCCCGTTCCGTTTGATTGGCTTTTACAAGAATTGGAAAATAACGAGTACGTCCGCTATGATACCGATTGATGGGGTTGCGAGTTTTTAGAGCTGTCGTAAATGAAAGTTAGTAAAGCCTTCCAATGTGAGAGGTTGATTAAACCAACGCCAATAAAGTAAAACATGAACCTGTATCATGTCGAAAAGAAACAGAAAGCTGCAAGGTTTAAATGAACTAAGAAAATACATGAAAAACCGACAAAATAATTGAATTTTAAATACTTTAATGTTTAATGGCTCTGTTGTCTTATGAGTCAAAAACGAGAATGCTGTGTGCTACCGCTAATTGTCCTGATATCAACATTCTCATTCCATTGTAATTTTAATGTGTTTCGCTTCCATGTGCGAGCCAATTTGTCAGGAAAAGCGTGAAATACAAATTGAAGGTTGAATATTCGGGGTTTTTAAGGCGTTTTTTTCGTCAATATTATTAAACGAGATGATTATTAGAGTAACCTTTTGTTAAAAACGTAAAAAAAATCAAAGTTAATTTGATCAAAATTCTCAAGGCTTGTTTAATCTTTGCCAAAATAGTGGTTAGCCGAGAATAATTTTCGAACCGAGCGTTTGAAACTCTCGGAGATTCGCTCTGAAATGCCATTGCGATTTTAAAGTGGAAAAGTGGGTGGAAAAGCAAAATGAGGTCCTGGCCATGCACCGTAGTTGCTATAATAAGTACTCTTTCTACGCCTAGGGCCCCAATGTAGCATACCTAACTAATGTGTAACAACGCCAGCTGGCAATTAAAAACTGCAGTCATTTTACCAATTCCATGGATTCAATTTGTTTAACTTTGACGTGTGCTTTGGTATCGTGGTTATCGTTGCATACCTAACTATTGCCCATTTTATATATTCCAATTCCGAGGATAAAATGAGGTCGCTGAAAATTCTTGTTCTAAAAATTTGTTTACCTTTAGCCAGCAGAAAATAAAAATAGAAAACGTAATAGAATTCGTATGGGGCTATGTGCGCCGGGCGTTGATTGGCCGATATTCAGATTACCAACTAACGAGATATAGCGCGTGATGTCGTTTCACGGTGCGGCTAATATTTTTGCGATGCCCTCAGGGCTAGGGAGAGGTAATGACCCGAGAAATAAGGGGAGTTGATTTTTGGGGCCTGAAATGGAATTAAAGCGGGGATTTGCGTGTGGTTGTAACGAAATATAACTATTAATTTATTGGTTCATGCAATCTTTGTTCACCAACATATTTACAGCGCAATTGTAGGTATATATTATTTATTTATTTATTTATTCAATAATTTACATTTTAGGCTTACAGTAAGACCAAAGCGCCTATAATGTTAGGACTTAAACATATACAAACAATATACAAACACATAAAAAATAGCACTAACAATACATATCACACAAAGCACTTATTTTGGTAAGTAGGCTCTGCCAATTGTCTGCAAACACATCGGCATCCTGCCTCAGCACAAGCTCATTGAGCAGCGCGGACGCACGAACGCCGGGTGCGTTACTCGCGCGACGCGTGCGCGGCCCCGCCGCCGCCGGCGCGCCGAACAGCGGGCGGCGGCGGCGCCCCGCGCGTACATACTGCTCTGGGACGAATAGACGGATGCCTTCCAATGCCACTGGATTGTCGATTTGCCCCCTAAGTAAAAGACTATAGTGGACTGCGAGGTGCAATTTACGTCTGAAATGGAGAGTCTCCAGTCCGACCATACCGGCCACAAAAAGAGATGGATATAAGAAAGGATAATATCCATACTGCTTTTTCTAGAGGTGCCGCGCAAATTTCCGCTGAACCCGCTCGAGTAAAAGTGTATAATCCAGTAGAGCTCTTTTAAGTAGTTCCTTTCTTATGTAATGTAAGCTAAGTACGATTGTTTTATAAGTTGCGGGTTGTGTTTGTATATTATTATTTAACCAGCAACAAAACAACTAGTCGGTTTACCTAGATATTGTTTGAATAAATACATGTAAGAGGTCTTATTACAAAACAATGCGTTGTAATTTTTCTTCGTTGAAATTGTATGTCTTTGCTACATTTTACAATTGATTGCAAAATATAGAGCGTTTTCTGATTTCAAGTAATATTTTTGGACATATATTGAATTTATGTTTGGACAAGAACTTAATGTACCTTGACTTGGAAACTGTAATTTGCATGTAGGTAGGTTGTGTTGTGATCAATAAAATTATACATTTTAAATTAGTAATGCCCCGTACTTCAATAATAATTTAACAGGTTTTCGTTATAGGCTTGTAGAATAAATAAAACAAGACTGAAACCAATTCCTTTTCTGTGGAAGAAGCTTCATAATAAGTGGGAATGTTCAAGGAACTTAACATTATTATGACGTCATCCTTATATCAGAACATAAATTATAAGTCTATTAATTGTTCCACCTAATAATTATATTGTAATGTGATTTATGCAATAAACAATTTTGAATTTTGTCTATACATTATGAATAATAATAGACCGCTACAATAAACTTTAATGAATTATTTATAACTACTTAAGGTCTTAAGGTGCAGCGTGGGTAGGCCCCCACAAGGTGGACTGATGACCTGGTAAAGGTCCCTGGAGTCCGCTGTATGCGGGTGGTGCAGGACCGGTGATTGTGGCACTCTTTGGGGGTGGCCTATGTCCAGCAGTGGACGTCTTTCGGCTGATATGATGATGATGATGATTATTTAAGGTCTATTTTTCCCTCTGATTTGGAAGTTCAGATTGCAGTCGCTTTCGTAAAACTAGTGCCTACGCAAAATCTTGGGATTAGGTGTCAAAGTGCACCCCGGACTCCTTTAGGGTAGAACCAGGAAAAAAGCGTGTTAAAAACGCTAGCAGCATGATGATTTACAACTACTAAGTACGCTGCGTCGCTGTAACGCCCGTTCAGGCGCATAGTATTGCGCAATGCAAAAGCATCTAAATCTAAGCGGACCTTTAATAGGTTATGTGTTTTATGCCATTGATTGTATGTGAAAGAAGATAGTGTAATCATATAATGATATTGAATTCAAATTATATTTCATAATTATGTTACGAGAAATCTTACGCGTAATTTACACTATTTACAGTTTATTACTGTTACACGGGATATCATATTATTAAACTTTCATTATTACCAAACACCGGATTGACGGGGGCAAATCTGTACTGACGTTTAATAGTGCGAGGACACATTAAACTTATTTTATTAGTTGATTTGATATCGATAAAAATGACGTAAGTACAACAGTTGCGTAATTTTAAGAATTTGAAATAAGAAGAAAACGACATACACAAAAATAAACTTTTTGAGGAATCAACTTCTTTACTATTTTGTATAATTTGGTTGTGAAATGTGATTCGACACAGTCAATGTCAGATATCGGTTGTATAGTTACGATAAGTATAAATGAAAAAGGTTTGCACGTAATTAAAAGTTAACCTAACTAAACCATTAAAACATAGCCATTAAAATAAATAAATAAATATTAGAGGACAATCTTATACCATCTAGTCCCATAGTAAGCTCAATAAGGCTTGTATTATGGGTAGTAGACGACCACCATTAGTTATGATAATGATGGTTAAAAATTATTTTTTATCGATGTCGATAAACTTAGTCGATTTTTAATTAATCACTAGCACTGGTACATTTCTGCCCCCATCAATCCGGTGTATGATTATTACCCGTTTTAAATTTCCCATAAAAAGTAATAAAAGCCAGAAGTTCACGTGAACAGAAACTGTAGAACCGCTCAAGGGTTTGGGTCTAAACAAGTAACAGTTGGACAAATAACGTATTAACCGCGTGTTTGGTATACATGGGACTCTCGACTCTATGATCTGAAACTTAAAGGTCATGTAATGTCAGCAAGTAAAAAATGGCCGAGTGTAAATGAGTGGATTCTATTCATTCTTTCTTAAACACAACTTGTCTTATGGTGGTGAGTTTGGTGTACTTACCAATTTGCATCGCATATGCATTTTAATGTACGCTTGCTCCCTTCCTCGTGCACAGAACTGATGTGTCAGAAAGAGTCCGTGCTACAAATTGAAATGCGATCATCCGGACCCGTGGGCACCGGATTCTATTATATATCATTAATGTTTTCGATATGTTAGTGTCTTAAAATATTGTACATGTTAATATCGGGTTTATGTTTCAATTTTATTTAGCCAATCTGAATAGCCAATTTATGACCTACATAGAAAGGAAGGTTAACACAAACAAATCTCAGTTCACGCCAAAAGGCTAATGGGATATGCCCGATATAATTCATTTGGCTAAATCATTAGCCATTTTGTAAAATGTTGTGAAAATGGCGTAACACCATTCCAACACATTTTGAGACACGTTGTATATGAGGTACGTATATATTGCAACCTTATATACAACGTGTCCCAAAAATCAATGTCAAGCCGTAAACGGCCAAGTCATACCAGGTATCAAACAATAGAAAAAAAAATATACTGGTGGTGCAGTTAGCGCAACCATAAAACCCTAAGCGCTGAAAGCGCAAACTTATTGGATTGCTGTCGGTGCGCCGCGCCCGCGCCCCGCCAGCACCTACCACGGACACTCACTCATCCACCGCGACATACGACGGATCGCGGCTCGCGTTCGCTTCGCTCGCGATATATTTTGTACGCGTTCGCGCATTCACAATTCCACCGTTGTAACGATCTAGAGCTAATACATATTTTTATTAACTATACAGTCCGCTATTATTTCTCTCCAGTTAGCTAGATCAACATATGGTCCTTAAACGCCGTAGTTTATGAACGCGGATCGTTACAAGCGCGAATAAAAAAGTACAACATATCACATCCGTTCAGCTGGGACTGTTCACCTCATCACTACGGGTCTACGAGTGAAAGTCGCAACGCATCATCGAACCCATCTTCACCGGCCTATCTTCAGTTTTCTTCGAGGTTGCTGTCATAACTGAGGTCTTCATCGAAAGCATCACAATTTCCTCGGATCCTACAGAACAGCGAATCTACGAGCAGAAACAAGAGCCAGTGGAAGGTGGACTTAACGATACCAAACATTAGGTATTAGTGCACGGAGTCCGGCTTATCAAGAATCCGACTTAAATTCATCGGGATTAGAGCTCGCCACCTACCGTTCATAATTTCACGGATAGCATAACGGTGAGATCTTTCCAATTATCCTCTTATTTTAACGTGCATTCCTTTTTTTTTTGGTAACATAATTTTGTTACGTAATTACAATCTTCAAACCAAAACATTTAAAGTTGCTTCAATCTTAGTGCATGCTATAAGCATTTTACTGTGACGCTTAAAAACCACATTCCAAACTTTCATTGTGATTAACTTTAATATTACAAGTCATTTCGTCGTTAGGTATAGTTAACATATTTTTTTTTAATAATATAAAGTGGGTGAGTCAAGAATTGCATTTTACCAATATAACTTTAACTTTTGAATAGCAAAATCTTCGGAATCAATTACACTTAACATAGTCGCCTACAAAAAAGGTCACAGCAAAGTTTCAGAATCTCATTGCTATTTTTATTCTGCAGTAACATATTGGTTACAACTCCTACGAAAAGACTTATAGCAAAATTTACATTGTCATCGCTATTTTATTTCTACAGTAACACGTGTCTTAAAAATTAGCTTATAGCAAAGTTAACAATCGCATTGCTATTTTTTTCGCTCAGTAAGATAAACTAAGCGCTTCTTTTCACAAAGCTTAATTTATTTGTATTTTCGTATAATGGCTACCGAAGCACGTGTCAAAAAATTAATTAAAAAACGTGGCAGTAGTAAAGCTAAGCTTACTCAATTCACAACTTACTTGTCTATGGCTAAGTCTTGTGGTCAGTTGAGCGACTTACAATTGGTCGAACTAGACTTACGAATTAGTAAGCTAGATGAGTTGTATGATACCTTCGACACGTTACAGAACGAATTGGAGCAGCTGGTGGAGGAACCGAGTGAGCAGTATTCAGATCGAGAGCTGTTCGAAGGAGCGTATTACAAGGAGCTCGCGACCGCTCGCGAATTGCTAGAACGCCATCGTAGTCAGCGCTCAAAGGAATTCGCCAGCGCCAAGTCCGAGGTAGGCTCCGATGATTGCCAGACGGTTGTGTCACACAGACAGAGTAACGTAAGGTTGCCAAAAATAAATTTACCACACTTTAGCGGCGGCTATCAAAACTGGTTAGAATTTAAAGATATTTACGTGTCATTAATCCACTCAGAAAAGAGCATAGACGACATCAACAAGTTTCACTACCTTCGTGCTTCTCTTCATGGAAGTGCGGCCTTAGTAATCCGAAGCTTAGATTTCAGAGCAGACAATTATAATTCTGCATGGAAGTTGCTCTGTGATAGGTTCGATAACAAACAGTTGCTTGTAAATAACCATGTTCAAGCTCTCTTCAACATAGAACCTATTCACAGGGAATCCAGCCATGGCCTTCGGCAAATTGTAGACAGTGCAAATAAGAATCTTAGAGCACTGGCTACTCTTGATCAGCCAGTTAATCACTGGGATACGTTGGTAATTCATATTATGTCCTCTAAATTAGATAACATTACCAGCAGACAGTGGGAAGAGCACAGGAACTCGTTGTCAGAACCGCCATCGCTCGATAAATATCTTACATTTTTGAGTAACAGATGTAATCTTCTTGAAACGATTGAAGAGTCGAAAAATAGTAAGTTTAAGGCAGAGTCGTCAGCCGCGAAGTCAAAAAGTTTCCTAGTTTCTTCAAGCGATCACAATACAGAAAAATCTTATATCAAACCTTGTCCAATGTGTAAGAAAGTACACTATGTCTTCAACTGTGAGGCCTTCAGAGCTTTGCCGATTGAGCAGCGGTGGAGTAGGGCCAAGGAGTTTAAAGTATGCCTTAATTGCTTGCGTCCTGGACATCATGAGTCAAAGTGCAGACTCAGTCACTGCAAGTATTGCAAGGTCAGGCACAATACATTATTGCACACACATAACGACACGAATACACACCCAGAGCATGTGGCATTGGCTGCAAATAATCTTATTGCAGATGAGTTATCGCCGCATGTGTTACTTTCCACAGCTCTGGTGAAAGTCAGTGACAGCAAGGGACATGTTCACACTGCTAGAATATTGCTCGACAATGGGAGCACAGCAAATTTTATAACGCAGGACTTGTGTGGGAAGTTATCACTACCAACACGTTCTGTGACTTCAAAGGTTACTGGCATAAACAATCAAGAGTCCAAAAGTACACAGTCTTGCTCTCTTCATATGGAGTCTTTCGATGGTAGCTATAAAACCGATATTGATTGTTTCATATTGCCTCAAATCACATCAACCATACCTAACACATTTTTAAACATTCATGACATACCTATACCTTCAGGCATTTGCTTAGCTGATCCGTCTTACTATGCTCCGTCTTCAATTGACATCCTCGTCGGTGCTCAAATCTTTTGGAGTGTCATAGGTTCAAAGCGGATAGACTTAGGAAAGCAAAATCCAACCCTTTATGAAACAAAGCTTGGCTGGCTGTTATCAGGCGTTATCTACCAGCCAAGTCTTAGCAAACCTATTTGTTTCTTCCTAAATGACCAGGAAACTGGCATAGACCTTACACCATTTTGGGAGCTAGACACGATACCCTCGAAACATAATTTAACTGTAGATGAGAACACATGTGAGCAAATATTCACGTCTACTACAAGGCGCAATGAAGATGGACGCTTTGTAGTGACGTTGCCCCTCAAAGAATCGCCGGACGTACTAGGAAACTCATTCGAAATGGCAAAACGTAGATTCCTTTCCTTAGAGCGAAAATTTGAGAGGGAACTTTTGTTCAGAGAACGTTATATTGAGTTTATGACTGAATATGAATCTTTAGGCCACATGAGTGAAAGTCTTCGTGATCCTGATCTGCAGTCATACCACATTCCACATCACGGAATAATGAGGGAGTCGAGCACCACCACCAAACTTCGCGCGGTGTTCGACGCGTCAGCTGTTTCAACATCAGGAATGTCCTTAAATGACATCCAGCTAGTCGGTCCCAGACTTCAGGACGACTTATTTTCAATCTTGCTTAGGTTCCGGCAACATAGGTACGTAGTGACCGCAGACATTGAAAAAATGTACCGTTTTATCCTAGTTGACGAGGATCAGCGGTTCCTTCAACAAATTGTCTGGAGATCAGACCCATCACAACCCTTAAAAACTTACACATTAAATACTGTGACTTATGGTACAGCGTCTGCGCCTTACTTAAGCACGCGCTGTCTTATCCAACTGTCTCAAGAATCTCCAGACAAGCAAACACAAGATGCGATCGCTAAAGATTTTTACGTAGATGACTTTTTGTCGGGGTCTCATTCGATTGCTGATACCGTGGAACTGTGTCAAAAGGTCACAGACACTCTTAATTCGGCTAAGTTCCACCTTAGGAAGTGGCAATCAACTAGTACAGAAATTCTAAAAGAAATCGGCAATGAATCGTCTTTTAATGACTTTTAACGACTGTCAATTTAAGCGAAAAGGAACTATCAAAAACATTAGGCATTAACTGGCATTGTACTCAAGATACACTTTCATTTCAAATAAACATTTCAGTTCCCTCAATAGTTACCAAACGTAGCATCTTGTCAGTCATAGCACAGGTCTTCGACCCTCTAGGTTTAGTGACACCTTGCATCGTAGAGGCGAAGATACTGATGCAAAAACTTTGGGTTAATAAGTGTTCCTGGGATGAACCACTGTCGGGTAACATACTCGCTTCGTGGAACAACTTTTCAAAAACGCTTCCTAAACTTAACGATATAGATATACCGAGATGGATATCAAGTGAATCACCTGTTTCCACAGACTTTCATGTCTTCACAGATGCGTCCGAAAAAGCATATGGAGCTTGCCTATACGTCCGCTCCGTGGCCGGGGATGGCTCTGTGTGTACTCGTCTGCTTGCTTCCAAGAGTAAAATTGCACCTATTAAGGCCACGACCATTCCTCGACTCGAGCTTTGTGGTGCATTGGTAGGCGCAAGATTGTGTACAAAAATTCGTGAGTCACTCACCTTGAAACCAGAAAGTTGTGTGTTTTGGTGCGACTCCATGATTGTTATTGGGTGGCTCAAATCTTCACCGGCTCTTCTACGGCCTTTCGTCAAAAACCGCGTCTCCGAGATTCAGGAAAGCTTCCCACAGGAATCTTGGCGTTACGTTCCTTCCAAGGAAAATCCAGCTGATCTGGTATCTCGTGGATTAGACGCGGATCTTATAAAAACTTCCTCCTTGTGGTGGTCAGGGCCATCGTTCTTAGCGTCAGACTCCTTATATTGGCCGACTGCACCTAATTCTGAAAGGGAGACTTCCTTACCAGATACGGTGACAAATAAAGCTTTAGTTACTTGCTCTAACTCCCCATACTCAGACGACGTCAATGCTATCCAAACCTTGATTGATAATTGTTCAGATTATTCCAAAATACAACGGTTAATAGCATACGTCAAAAGGTTTAGTTACAACTGTAAAAATGCCAATAATAAAATAGATGGTTTCCTTACCTCTTCTGAATTGTCTTTGGCGTCAACTCTGCTCTTTCTTACGTCTCAACAAAACGCCTTTCCTGAAGAGTACGAACTGCTAAAGGCAGGCAAAGAATTGCCAAAACAAAGTCGTCTCACCTCTTTGTGTCCGTTTTACGATTCTGGTCTTATCAGGGTTGGCGGGCGACTTTCTAATTCATTTTACGACTATGGTGTTAAGCACCCTATAATTATCTGTTGTAAGCAACCGATAATAAGGCTTTTCGTTAGAATGCTACATTTACGTGCCCTCCATGCCGGTCCCCAGTTACTTATGTCCATCATACGTCAAAATTACTGGCCTCTTGGGGGCCGAAATTTAGTGAAACATACAGTTCGAAAATGCATTCGTTGTACTAGGCTTAAGGCAGAAACGGTGCAACCTGTAATGGGTAACTTACCGAAAGAGCGGCTACATCTTGAATACCCATTCCTAGAGACAGGCACAGATTATGCAGGACCAATTTTGATAGCCGACCGCAAGGGCAGGGGCTGTAGGCTCCTAAAATCTTACATTTGTATTTTTGTTTGTTTGGCAACGCGGGCACTTCATCTGGAGCTTGTCTCGGATCTTACTAAAGAAGCTTTTATTGCAGCACTTGATCGGTTTATAGCTCGCCGGGGGAAACCGAGAACCATTTTTTCGGACAATGGTACCACCTTTGTTGGTGCCGCCAACGAGCTCGCTAACGTTCTAAAACAAGATGCTGCTAAAGACAAGGCAGCTGAAGGTATTAACTTCTCCTTTATTCCCGCGTATACACCTCACTTTGGCGGCTTATGGGAGTCTTCTGTTAAATCTGTTAAGCACCACCTACGTCGAGTGTTAGGTCTTACACACCTTACTTTTGAAGAGATGACTACATGCCTAACTCAGATTGAAGCGATTTTAAATTCACGGCCTCTTACCCCTCTATCCGACGATCCATCAGACCTTACTCCCCTTACTCCTGCACACTTCCTAATTGGGAGATCACTAACGTCGGTGCAGCATCCTCAAGTCTCAGACCAAAGAATCTCCAGTCTTCAAAGGTTCCACCGCATAGAAGTCCTGAAAATGCACTTTTGGAGTCGCTTCTCTAAAGAATACATCTTCGGACTCCAAAAAAGAACAAAGTGGTGCAGTTCAAGAGGAAAACTGGAAGTGGGAACGATGGTTATCATCAAGGAGAATAACCTTCCTCCACTCATGTGGTCGATGGGCCGCATCGTAAACATAGTACCCGGCAGAGATGGAATCGCCAGAGTGGCTGACATAAAAACTAAGAAGGGGATTATACGTCGAGCCTTCAACACAATATGCCCTCTTCCTGTACACAGTTTTGAAGACACAAAGTCTTCAACGCCGGCAGTATATGGTGGTGCAGTTAGCGCAACCATAAAACCCTAAGCGCTGAAAGCGCAAACTTATTGGATTGCTGTCGGTGCGCCGCGCCCGCGCCCCGCCAGCACCTACCACGGACACTCACTCATCCACCGCGACATACGACGGATCGCGGCTCGCGTTCGCTTCGCTCGCGATATATTTTGTACGCGTTCGCGCATTCACAATTCCACCGTTGTAACGATCTAGAGCTAATACATATTTTTATTAACTATACAGTCCGCTATTATTTCTCTCCAGTTAGCTAGATCAACATATACAAATGGACATTTTGTAATTATGTTTTATGTACTAGGGCTAAATCTTAACTTTTCTTAAATATGTTTATTGGCTAATAACTTTTCTGTAAATTAAATAGGTACTAAAGTTAAAATATTGGTACGGAAAGAGATGTCACAATGTGTAAAAAATGGTAGGTGTCGCTGACTCACAAGTGGCAAAAAAAGGTTTGAAATATTTGACATTAAAAATCACCAAGTTAATGTTGACCTAGAGACGTTTGGTTTTGCATAATTATTCCTCTTTAAGTCATTAACAACATACGTTAATTACAGTAGAAACGGACCAGTAGTTTGTAAAATATTTTGAAAAGTAAAAAAACACTTTGAAGTGACATTTCAAGAAAACAGTCAATAATTATGGGATAGAACTTGGTAGATTAATAACTAGCATTATGACCTATACATTATGATATATTCATTGGCTAATAACCTCGGGGACATTTTTTGTTCCCTTACACGGTTATATCCTTTAAAATATTGATTTCGGTCCTCGCCATTCTTAATTTGTATCCAAGATTTTACCCAACATTGTATTTGCTTCCGAATTTTTAAAAGCCCGGCGCAAAAAGAGGTGTGTTATAAATTTTATTACGTGTCTGTGTATCTGTGTGTCTGTGTGTATGTATGTGGCATCGTAGTTCCTAAAGGAATGTGCGATTTTAATGCAGTTTGTTTTTGTCCGAAAGCTGACGTGATCGAGGTGGTTCTTAGCTACGTTTTAACAAAATCGGTTCAGCCGGTTTTGGTATATTGAATTATGAAATGAAAATGTCGGGGGTTTTTCCACTTTTCTAAGTTGTTATTAATAAAAATACGGAACCCTAAAAAGTATATATGTAGCTGCTGCTTTGACTTGTCAATGACACGGCATTTTGGATTATGGCTTTAGTAAGTGTGGTGTACGAGTAAATGGGCTTCTAATAATTTAAGTAAGCTAATTTTACAAAACATACGTAAGTATTTACTTGCTGTAATTTTATTTTTAGGTGTAAACGCAGCCATAAGTTATTGTATAAATTTTACGAAAATTACTTACAACTCTTAAGTCCGGCCTTAATCTTGCTACATTGTTAGTTTATAAGAAATTGACAAGAATCGTTTCTTTTCTGGTTAATTTAAAGTGAGCCCGTTTAATGGCCGGATTTATATGGACGTTTTATGTGCCAATAAAGTTGCTTTAGAACGCGGCAAGGTCGTTAATCTAGAACTAATAAAATGAAAAAGACTTCAATAATGCGAGTTCACACAAACAGGGAAGTTTGGTCAGACGTTAAACCGAAAAGAGCGTTACAGATTCACTTTACTACAAAGTATTTCGGCAATTATTTCATTTCTAGAACAGCTTCTTCATTACGGTGTTGTAGGTAGAAAATTCTAGTATAATTACAGTTACCCAGAAATCGCTTATCCCTTTGTCAATATAGTACGAAGATGCATCGAACTGGTTGATCAGTTTGTATATTATGGTTGTTTCTTTTCAATAAACTTTTTCTTGTTGTTGTCGATGAAAAGTGTTATACCTTCATTGTAATCTACGTAGATTTTTTTTATGAATGATGAGACAGTGGCAAAAATAATCTTACCTATTTAATGGAAGTGCCATATTGTTTGGCTTGTACTGGAATTTATCTAGCACAACTTGCTGCCAAGTCTGTCTCACTCGCACTGTGAAAATTAGGAAGAGGAAGGTAGATTTTCTAGTTGAGACAAGTGTCAGATGTGCTAGCCCCGCTGCAGCGCTCAATAATAACACAAGATATCGCAAATCATGTCAGTAATTTATGACATAGGTACTTAATGCCAAATTTTTAAGTATTTACAGTGTATATGTTCAACATTCATTTAATACGAATATAAATTCATACGAGGATTATTTAAATATAGCATTAAACGATGTCGTCACTTGGCTTAGTAAAAACAACCTATCGATAAATCTCAATAAAACGAAATTTATATGCAGTTTAGGACATATAGGGCACCAGCGCAGCAAATCAAAATTTTACACGACAATGTTGAAATAGAAGAAGTAGAAACTTCTGTTTTCTTAGGAATGACGCTAGACACGCACTGTAACTGGAAAAAACATGTAGATAGTGTATGTAAAAGAATTAACAAATTTATTTATGTACTATGGCGACTTAAAGAAACAGTTTCACAAAAAACGGCTATCATAATGTACTCGTACCATGCTTATATCGAATCGATATTGAGATACGGCCTCCTCGTATGGGGGAACTCGGTAGAAGTAGATCGTGCATTTGTAGCTCAGAAAAAATGTATACGAACTATTTGTGGGAAAATACGAAGAGAATCGTGCCGACCTATTTTTGCTGAGCTTAAACTACTAACACTCCGAAACCTGTACATTTATGAAGCAGCTGAACTTAGAACTCTTTCCGCAATTCAGTAATATATTAAATATACCACTTAGACAAAACAATATGGCACTTCCTCCATGCAAGCTCAACATAAAACGGAAAAGGGTCGTTCTTCTTTTCGACCGACAATAGCCTGTCCCTCGTCTTATTACGGCATCTCATTTGAGTAATGATGTTTACGGTTTTATAATGTTCGAATGAACGTCCATAGTATTTTATTCATTAGTGATGTTTAATATTTCACTTTCTCTAACTAACATTTTTTTAAATGTTTTTTTTTTTCGTAGAATGCCGTGACAGAGTGGTAAACCAAAATGTTGTCCCCACTGAAAGAGTCCACTTTGTCACATGTTTTTTTTTAGAAACCAACCGTAAATAAATATTTATATTGGCCAGAAAGGAAACTTTAATTAGTTCTAATGAAGAAACCTATGCAATTTTTTTTAAATCGCACTTCTAAACCACAATTTTCAATAGTTAAAAACACAAAAAAACAGAAAAACCTCGGATCATTGTCGGTAAAAAAGAAGAACGACCCAAAAGTGCATACTACATGTGTATACGAATATTTAATAAAATTCCATCAACTATTAAGACACTGCCAAATGCCGAGTTCAAATCTAAATTCAAAAATATTTTATGTAACGCATGTTTCTACGCTATAGACGAATATTTTAATTATAGGTTTTAGTTATTACATCACTTTTGACGTTCATGTATTGTACTCTAAATTATCTAATAATAAAGACATTACAAAGCCAAATTTCTATTAGTATTTTGACATTTATAATTAAGAATACATGCACGTAATTTAATTTTAATATTGACATGTATGCATTAGTCATGTCATTATTAATATTTTCACAATATATTAAGGGTCAATAATAAAGCTATACTTATAACATCTGCTGTACCATATGTTCTCGTGAATAAACTTTCATTTCATTTCATAATAAATAATTTAACGTTTATAGAAATTACTATCAACGTGTCAAAATGCTATTCATAAACAAAAACTTGACTTTTTTCCCGTGTTCAGTGGCTTTTTGCTGCTTAGGCACTTGACTTTGACCATAGGTCATAGAAAAGTCCACGTTGTTATTACCGCTCACATTACATATAAATAAAAATAATTAGGTAAATATTCAAGGCAATACATAGGAACACAGAGGGATTCAAAACAAACAATACACTATTTTGAGGTTTTATTTTTAAAATAATGCAATTTCCACGACGTATAAACTTTCAAAATCAACATCAATAATAATGAAAAAGCTATCCTTAAACCCTTCCATAAACATTTCACGAAAGTAAACGCACGAGCGCGACAAAAAGAATTTAGATTTACGATCCCAAGCGCACATTAACAATTTGAATCTATCCGATTGCATAATAACAGAAAGTGCACAAAAACAACGCATCAGAGAGCCACGCAAAAAATAGTAAAAACTGGCTATTTTGCTTTCGCCGGTTTTTCCCCGGCGTATTATATATCGTTGTTTAAGCTTTAAGCAAAACAACTGTGTCCGCGCCGGGATACTGGGCGCGATACCGCGAGAGTTATTCCACCCCTGGGCTATATTCAATTAGAGGATGGATGTTCCGTTCCAACTTTGTTATTTGGGATCATAACCTCAATTATAAGGTGACTGTTTGCGTAATATTTTCGGCATTAATTTGTGTCCTGTTTATTAGGCCTTTTGTAGCTGTCTATAGGCGACAAGGCCGCGCCACTCTGTTACGGAGACATCGCGCGGTTCTCCAATGGGGAATGGATGAAAATTTTAGAAATGCCTGATTATTTTTTTGGTGATAGGAATAACCTTCCTTAGCACCAGAAAAAAGTTTCAGATTTTTCAACTGCGTCAATTATTTTTGAAAAATATAAACAGTTTCCTCATTTACGTTTTGGGTCAGTTACGGCACCTTCCTCGATTCCAACTAATTATCGTTCAAATTTGCTTTAAAAATATTTTTCAAATAATATCAGTTATTCAGTGTCAGTCATGAGAAAGAAACAATGAGACTTTCAAAAACTACAGGATACAAAAGTTAGTGCAATTAATATTATTTATTCACAACAGGTTAATGTGCGTGTACTATTCGATCTACTCACCCAGTTACTACTTATAAAAGTCTAAAAACAAAGTCAACTGCTATCTACAACGGTATTGCACTAAAACGAAATTATTATATCCTATTAGCTGAATATTATTTGAAATATTCATATAACTCCGAAGATCCCAGTACCGTGTTAGGTCAAAATGTTGTATCCTAATAAGATTGTCAATGAGACATACATCCTTTTTCTGCTACGCTGTACGCTTGTTGTGTCCCTCATCAGAGTTCATATGATGGTTACATTTGGCATACCACTTTGGCATCAACCATGTGGTAACAAAGCGCGTGTGGAAGCGAGGATGCGAAACGCATTGGTATCAAAGTGGAATGCGAAATGTAAGTGCCAGTTTGCCCCCGAGGACGTGTCCACGCGCAGTGAACTTGAGATCGTAACATAAATCAGAAGCTGACGAATGGACCCTTGCTTTATTGCTCCCATTATGTGATGAAGAGAATTCGGCAATACGAGTGAGGGTTCTCCGCTTTTATGTGAATTGTCGGCGTGCTCAAGTTAGCAGTTAGGCAGTATTTTTCTCGTACATAAGTATTTTCGAAGCCATAAAGACCATAATTACTTACTACGGCAACCATTTTTGAGAAAAAAGTACCAACGATAAGCGAAAGCCAATCCTCTAATTTCTTTAAAAACAATTAGGACAGCAAATCTTCGCTGTCATTAGCACCACGTCGTTATAATCTTAATTAAGTATCCCTATCCTAACAATGATCGGTCTGAATACGAATGTTCGAATATAACTTTGCAGAAGATCCCAGTAATGACTGCTATTCAACTTAAGAATACAATCTCTCCGGATCTGTAAAGTCCCTCCATTCAAGAACGTAGGTGCCTTCTTCAGTAGGATTTTCTCAGAGTGAAATGGGCACGGCTCTATCACAATTCATTAAAATGCCATTCAGACGGTTCCATTGTATGAGGCCCATTATATGTCTCTCATTTACCTTAGATCAGAGACTATGTGGATTAACAAAAGCGCTTTGTTGTAGTCTGATTTGATTTTAAATAGTTCATATTTCCCTTGTGTCGTGATCGGGAAACCGTACAGGTGATAACTACAACTTAAAGTAGAAAATCCGCCGATTGTTTTATTTCAAAGTTCAATATCTCAAAAACGGCTGAACCAATTTTGTTGAAACGTAGCTAGAAACCATCTCGATCACGTCATATTTCGGACAAAAAAACCGCATTAAAATCGGTCCAGTCGACACACAGACACACACACACAGACAGACAGACACACAGACACGTCAAACTTATACACGCCTCTTTTTGCGCCGCGGGTTAAAAAAGAGGGAGTGTATTCCTTACAAGTTTACAATTTGCTCGGCGGTTTACATTCTTGAATGTGATTGAAACGAAATGTAATGGGCCATTTGAACTCAAAAAAGTTATATTTTTTTACCGAGTAGGAGGTTTTAAATTTGACTGCCTTTTTTATATTGTTGTTTCAGAGCTCTGGCATTTGTGGACTGAGAAAATAACCCTCCTTTCCTTCGGCAATCGGGTAAAAAAAGGTTAAAATATCCATAATTATGTGGGCAGAAGTGAGATCATAGTGTGGCATGACTGGAGCCGTAGCATGGTTGGCCTTATCACGCGACAAGTGACAAGATAAGAGCGTCGTCTCGTTCTATCGAACGGTGTCAGCCAGTGACGCACGCTCTATCCTATCACCTATCGCGTGACAAGGCCAACCATGCTACGGCTCACTGCAAATATTGATTATTGGTAAATATAACGTTCATCGGACCAAAAGAGACGTTAGTTGTCACATTCGTAAAGGTTACAACGATAAGCATGAACCTATAAATAAAATGAAGTAGGTGTATAATGTGCACTGTGATTTTAAGAGTAAGATGTTAATTTGCAATTGCTACCAAATAACGAATACGAAATCAGTATTTATATATTATTTGCTTTTGCCCGCGACTTCGTTCGCTTTGACTTCCTTTAGTTGGAAGTTTTACTGGGATAAAAAGTAATATTTATGTTAATCTATTATTTATCTAATACTCTATTAGTATTCTAAAATCCACCCAGCCGTTTTGGCGTGAGTTAGTACCTAACACACATCAAAACATCCAAACTTTCGCATTTATAATATTAGTATTTATAGTAGGTATTTATAACATTAATATTAAGTAGGATCTATGCTTCTTAAGTGTTCGTGTTCGTGTATGCAAGTTCTAGTTAACTTAATTCAAATTGAAGCTTAAATATATGTAGAATTTTAAGGGTACGGACCTAAACGACAAATGTTGTACTAATTGCTTTTTCAGTGAATGCGTAGTTCTATAAACTGAAGCCTCAATCACTGGTATTCTGCATTGAAAACCGTCCTAACTTCGGACTAAATACTCAGTTCAATATTAATTAGTCCTTCGACAGGCTGTTGCTTTGCTCCGACAACACGAAACTCGATAAACTTCCCTTATATCAATTAACCTCTCTAAAATTGAATGGTAGGCTCCGCTTATCATTGAAATCTGCTGCGACACATCAAACAACGATTAGCATATTCTTGAGTAATCACCAGCGTTGGAGCGTGCACGTAACTAACAGGATTTGCAGGATGTCCTGCAAGTTTCGGGCGTAAGTACATATCTATAGTATAATTTGAACCAGATATGCGAAACAAATATGAATAATCAGGGTTTAACTTATACTGGTTGACGTCAAGCAAAGTTTGTTAGCTTTTTAATCCATATTATCTATACTAATATTATAAATGCGAAAGTTTGTCTGTCTGTCCGTCTATTACCTCTTCACGCTTAAACCGCTGAACCGATTTAGATGCAATTTGAATAATTTTTAACCCGGAAATCATCCCCTAACCCTTTACAACCGACTCGATACGATCATGCAAGTTATTACGTTGAATTGTCAATTGCTAATAAGGTACATGTAGGAAACACGGCAATAGAGAGATCTCTCAGGGACCGAAGTCCAATGAGAGTTGACGGGAAGTTGTATTTATGCAACTGACTTACGAAACTTCGATAGCGCGATGCAGAACATGTCAAGACATGACACTGACAGAAGAGACGCCACATCAGCCCCCCTTTGAGACGGAGGGGTCAGTGAACGAGAACGACGTAAGAAGAACTATGTACAGAACAGCAGTGCTAAGAACCAGCGTGGCGAGGCAGTGCTCAGAGCCAGCGTGGTGAGGCAGTGCTCAGAACCAGCGTGGCGAGGCAGTGCTCAGAGCCAGTGTGGTGAGCGTAGAGGACAAGCGACAGAGAGAGAGAGAGTTTTTTTGTGGCGTGCTGTCATGTCTGCGTCAGGTATTTTTCAGAGGTTGCGATTTATGTCCATTGTCGGAGGTCACCAATGTAGGAGACACGGCAATAGAGAGATCTCTCAGGGACCGAAGTCCAATGAGAGTTGACGGGAAGTTGTATTTATGCAACTGACTTACGAAACTTCGATAGCGCGATGCAGAACATGTCAAGACATGACACTGACAGAAGAGACGCCACATACATTTTTGACTTGGCAAATCACGATTTCTCGGTTGTAAAGGGTTAAGGGGGTTAAATGGGGGGTAAAACTTTGTATGGAGCTACGAGATAAATGAGTTCCACGAGGACAGAGTCGTGGGCAGAAGCTAAATAAAAGGATGACAGCGCTTCTGTGCAATACATCTTTCCTGAATTAATATTTGTCTGGGTACGATTATCATTTGTATTTTATTTACATTTTTTGCTCCAGTTTGATAATGCAACACAAACTTGGATGACCATATGGTATATCTGGTTTAAATACTAAATAAAATGTATATCAGCAACTGCCAAGGTTTAAAAAATATACTAAATTACGATATAACATTACATAATAAAAAATAACATAATGTAATTTATCATCTACGATTTTATAATTTAGTTTATTTTATCTCATGGTTTAATGTTTGTTAATTAATAATAAAATGTATTATTATAGTATTATTATATCGAGCCCTTATGTCCCACTGCTGAGCAAAGGCCTCCCCCCTCTGTTTCCATTCATCGCGGTCTTGAGCAATATCTGGCCAGTCTTTTAAAAAGGAGTCCAAGTGATCCTGCCAGCGTGCTATGGAGCGCAGCATACCTATTAGGTGTAAAGCTAATGGATCTCATCCGGATCACCACGCTACGCTCCAAGACCCAAATAGAGGATGTAGCTCGGAAGGCGGCCAAGTTAAAGTGGGACTGGGCTGGTCACGTCTACCGCATGCCGAATGAGCTGTGGGCCAAAGGGACCACGGAGTGGAAGCCCCAAAACTCAAAACGGAGACGCGGTAGACCTCGTCGGCGATGGCGGGAATAAAATGTATACGGAAAAAAAAAGTATGGTAATAGTATTTAAAGGCAATTGCAGTTTAAAATCACGCTGCTCGTATTTAATAAAATGTGTAAGACGCATCACTACTTATATAAATGTGTAAGACGCATCTCTATATAAATGTGTGATCAGAGTTTTGTAAGCTTCACTTTGATCGATACGCAGAATATCGTAAGTGTTTTTCAAGAACATTACTTATATTGAGGATTATTAATTAGGTAGTTGCCCGTATAATTATTTACCCTTGCTAAATAATTTTAATAGCGAAACTGCCTGACAGTTTTAACAAAGAACAGAGCGCCTAGCATTATTAAATTTATTAGTTTAGTATGTCACTTGAGGTATAATTAACGACAGTTTGTCTCGACATTGTGTTTCATACACACCGAGCTACGAATTGAGGTATGCTGGAGGATCCATAATTGTCCGCGTAGAGCTTGTTCACGTCTGAGAGAAATGATGGCTACAAAATTATTCTAGGCGCAAGCTTAATTATCGCTGTAAAAATGCAATGTCTATCCTCTTAAGGGATGAGTTCCGAGATAAAAACTATTCTATGTCCTTCCAAGGGTCTCAAATTATCTCCATGCCAAATTTCATCTAAATCCGTTCAGGGTTTAAGCATGGTTACTTTAAATAGCTACCTAACCCTATCTATTCCTACCTATAGTTATTTAAATTGAAGTGCTCGTTTTTACAAATATAAGTTTCTGCTTAATTGCCTAAATCCGTTCAACTGTTGTACTCACGTCACTACGGGCTACTCGTATCTGTATAGTTTTGACAGCAAAATTATCTTATGCTAAAATAAAAGACGCAAATCTTTGCATTCCCATTTGAAGGTGTTAGAGAATAAATTATTTTGTTTAGCCAAAATAATTAAAATGGTATGGTTAGTCAAAAATAATTTAACATCAACCTGTTAACCATTTTTTAATACACAATAACAATACTGTTGCTGTTCGGTTCTGTGAGCGTCGCAGTTCTAACCTAACCTATATTTCTGGAAGCTGTTCGGCTCTGTAAAGGTCGCAGTTTTAACATAGGTATCCTAACCTACTTTTCTGTTAGCAGTTGGATTATGTATTTTGACTAATTAATGGCTTAACAAATAGTATATGACCGAAGGAAAAAATACTTTTTGCCTATACATACCTACTTTCTACTTCTATTAACCTCCTTAAAGGATGAATTTATAAAAAAACGCTGTAATTTGTTTTCTAGTCTTTGACCGAAGTTACAATTACCTTACTTTAAAATTGTCTTGTTCCCCGTACAAACTTCCAACTCCTTTTTACCCCTTTAAGGGATGAATGTCAAAAAAAGCTGAAATTGGATGGTGAATAGTGTATAGTGGTCTAAATAGTGAATAGTGAAAAAAATACAAAAATACGGTCTACGAGTCTGTCTGTAAAACCGGCCAAGTGCGTGTCGGACCACGCAAAACGAAGGGTTCCGTGCCTATTAAAAAGGTCGTATCGTCACAGAAATTTTACGGCACTTACGTCCTTTTCTTTGAGGAAGCCAGTTTTTCAGCAATATCTCGAAAACCTCTGAACCGATCTTGTTCAAAACAATTTTCTGTGAAAGAATTTAATAAGCCCTACGTCCATGATTTTTTTCATATTTTTACAATGCACGGTTCAAAAATTAGAGGGGGGGGGACAGAATTTTAGTGACTTTCGGGACGATTATCTCCGACTCTATTCACTTAATCAAAAAAATTGCTGAGAAACCTTATATTTATTTTGAAAGGCCTATCGATTGATGTGCCACACATGGGCTTACGATGAAATTTATTTTTTTGAATTTCAGTTTTATGTATGGAGTGCACCCCTTAAAAAAAATATTTTAGTAATTTTAATTACAAAACTATGTAGCGGCTAACAAAATACACCTATCCTCAAAATTTTATTCAAATACACCTTATAGTTTTCGAGAAAAATGCCTGTGACATACGGACAGACGGACAGACGGACAGACGGACAGACGGACAGACGGACAGACGGACAGACGGACAGACGGACAGACGGACGGTCGGCCGGGCCGGGCCGGGTGGTCGTTGCGAATTAAAGTGTTCATAAAAATTAGTTGGTCTTTATCGGCCTTGTTTTTTAATATAAAATACTGGCCAGTAATAAAGATGTATATGCTTGTGAAAATGGGACAAAACACATTTTAGCTAGCAGAAGTATGTTAAGTTTCAGCAGCAGTAGCAGAAGTGTGTTGAATCCTGGGGATAAATGTTTAAATTATCAATATTAATCACTCCACGCTTTCGTAGTTCGGTGCGTGTTTACGCATTCGAGAATAACGCCGGAATAAATGAGTGAATTATGTGTACATAATTAACATAGTTACAATTTCTAGCGACTCAATCAAGCCACTCACACGTAATGTTTACATGTACACATTGCATATCTAATAGTGTTTGTCATAGAAATCTGGGAGATCTCCGGTTGATTTCACGGAACTGTGTTATGATATTGGATTTTGCACTCAGCGTTACTAATACTTTACTATTGGCATTGCGCCCATTTTAAAGCATAGCATTTTCACTTTTTATCAATTACGAAGTTTTGGGTTGTTCTTATTCATAAATTAAAAAAGTGTCCGCAAAAAAGAGTTAGTTTTGTGACTGAGTTTTCTATGCAGTTTACCTGGCTCGTCACAAAATGACACATAAAAAAATAAAGAAAATTTAGGTAACATTTTTTCCGATCAGAATCTAATAGAGTAAGAAAAAACCAAAATTACCCAATGCCGAAAAAAATACATAATATAAAAGGTACAAATGACAATGAAATGTCCCTTGGCGGCGTAAGGCGTACCTATAGCAGAGGTATCATTGAGATTATCGCGGTCGATTTTTATACAACTGTCATTGGAAATGGAATCTTCTACCTTGGAGGGTCGAGTTCCTTGTTGAACGGACTATTTTCATGAAATTCGGCCAGCTCAAATAATCTAAAGTATACGTTTAAAATATCGTAGCAAGTAGCTAAAGCAGAAGGGTAAGTTTTTAAAGAGGATGTCCGTGTGCTTCAACCATTATTATATTACGTTTAAAACGAATGTCTTGTGGTCATACAATTTTTCATTACACTAAAATAGAGTACCGTAGGTAGATCGACAAGGTAGACTGATGACCTGGTAAAGATTGCAGAAGTTCGGTGGACACGGGAGGCGCAGAACCGGTTATTGTGGTTAAGGGAGGCCAATGTCCAGAAGTCGATGTTTTCGGTTGACATGATGATGATGATGAAATAGAGTTTTACGGCATAACAACCACAGGATTTCTGTACGTTTAGCCTCACTGAGACCATTAGCCAAAATGATGCCTAAGAACGACAAACTTACGAACAGTATTACCTGCATTAAAATTTGTAGTGGCTCACCTGCAATAGTTTTCACTGTATAAGTAGTAAAAGAAATAACTTTTTCACAATGTTATATATATTAATAATAAATAAATAAAGTTTCTGAGGTTGTAGCTTTGTAAGTTTGTCTGTTTGTATATAGGGGGTAATCTTCGTAACTACCCATCCGATAATGAAACACCTTTTAGAATGGACTCTCAGGATGGACACACGTTGTATAACTGTAGGCACAGTTATTTTCAGAGGAATGTGACTTCCTGCATAGAAGTTTGTATGCAGGGGGTTACGTTTCTCAGCTGCCGACTGTACATTACATAACAGTCAAATTAGCGCGCTCATTTTTCCAAAGTCAGATAAAGTAAGTTTGTTTACTCACCCTTACCAAACATGGCAGTTCATCTATGAAACTTTACCTCAATCCGTTGCCGCGAGATAAAGTACAAGTCAAAGGCGACTGGACACCTACTAATGCAAATTCGTTTATTTACTGTCACTTGTGTGTAAAATCGACTTAAGTCTGAGGTAAAAACGAGTATAAGTTTACATCTTCATCCTGCAGGGTAATTAAGTAACTTCTCGAACAAGCGTCGACATAATATCCATTTTCACCATCAATAAATACCACTTGAAATGTTCTACCGCGCATTCGAAAAGTTAAGCGATTGCCCTGCTGGATAAACTGCTCAGGACTTAGAATTTAATTTACTCTTCGCAGACTTATACGATACTTATCAACGTGTAGTGCAAAGTCATTCTGTATGTGGTGTTTTTCAATACGTTATACCATTCTGGAATTATTATTGGCTCGAAGTGCATTAAAAGGTGCAAAATTTCAAAAGCGTTTTGTGTTGTATAGCATTGTACCTAATATTTATTTACTAAGGGGGCAAATTGAAAGAAAATCCTGATTGCTTATTGAATCGGTTACTATGAAATAGCTATACATGTTTAAATAAACGATTGAATAAATCGCTTTCAATTATTTTTTTCTTATTACCATAGTAAATAACAAATACGGGTGTAACGAAAATGGGGTGTGAACCCGTTAACCAGATTCGGTAGCATATTGCTATTACAAAAATGCATTTCCAGCCCACAGTCTTAAAAATATCCTCCAGTGCAGCAGCGATGAACAGTAAAGATTTGGAGAATTAACACCTCCTTGCCTGACTCCCCGCTGCAGCGGAATAGGTTTCGAGTTCCAGTCCTGGAGTCGGACTGACAACAATAAAATACTGAAACGCAAAATTAAAACCGCTACCGCTTATGAACGACACCAAGCCAGGAAGTTGAGAAGTTCCCCCTAGAACAAATAAGGCATTTGAATTTCCCAGCCCACTCTGAATTGAATACCCGACTTTGCTAGTTCCGAACTCGCGGGATTTTAAAAGTTATGCCTATTAGAACGTGTCTTACAGCCGCACTGAAACGGTTCACATGTAATTTACACTTGCCTTAAGTAAACATCCATTAAACATCCCAATTTTTGACACTACTCATTCACTGCTAAGAATCGCTACGCGCTACGCTCGTAGCCGATCCCGCGGTTTTCGTCGTTTGTAGCTACGGCGTAGGCGCCCGCTAGGCCGGTTACTGGCAATGAAAGTGTTAATGCTTAGTTGATATCACCTATCAATTACTATAAAGAGGAAAAGTGAGATTATAGCTATGTATTTGTAAGTTTGTATGTAGCGGGTAATCTCTGTAACCGCTTATCCGATATAAAAAAAATCACCAGTGACAGTGACAGTGATCGGATTGGACTTTCTGGATGGCCATACGATCTAGGATAGATGGCAGTCCCTTCTATAACAACTAGTGCCTTTAGATAGGTAGCAAAGCAGACCGTGATTTTCTTTAGAATTCAATGCTGAGAAGGAGGGGGAGGGGCAGATATAAATATAAACATTCCAAGGTATTTCTATAATTTCAATACTACTATTTATTTTTATTTCAACGGAAACTAAAATTACATGTATTTTCTAATAATAATTTGATTATAAAAACGATTGAAATAGCCATGTAAAATAAAAAAATGCTACAATGTAGCGAACGGGCCGTAACATGGCGTAGCATGCTACGAGATTTACACGATAGTATTATTAATATTTTATCATACGACACTACTACCCAATAAAAAACATATACGCAACAAACTTAATTGTATGTAAGTAATACATTATGTAATGTAAACGTCCCAGTGCCCGACACTGGCCCAATACTTGAGAAAGAAAGAAAATAAATTTATTTAACGTCATAATTTACACAATCAAAAAAAAACAAAAGAACCATTTCTTTCCTAATACGAGGATGTTAAACGGCATAAAGCCACGGCGGGGCAAAGCAAGCTGAGGCGCTGATTTTCGGTGGGGACTTTACATAAAGCTACCACAAGTGGCGACACAAACGCAACTGGTATTAAGTATGTAAATAAACAATTTCAATATTAATTCATAACAATAGAGGTAAACAATAGATCTGTACCATTATAACGACCTCAAAGAATTTTTCGAAAATAAATTGTGATAATAAATAAATAATAATAATGTAGTTTGAATACTTAAAAGTCAAAGTCAAAGTCAAAGTGATTTATTCTTCAATTTAGGCATATTACATGCACCTATGAATGTCGATAAACTACCACCGGTTCGGAAAGTAAACCTCTGCCTCGAGAAGAACCGGCGTAAACTTACTCCAATTAATATTAAATGTTGTGATGAATTTTATGCTATTGTTATTTCTTATTTATTATAATTTGGATTATTACCATGATGAAAGAATACCTAGACCTATTCTAATAATTAATGTTTTGATAAATTTTATACTACTGTTGTCTCTAATTTAATATCGCGTGCTATTTAAAATTATACATGTACGAACTTTTATTTTTTAAGGACATTGCACGCCTTTTAGGCAGGTTATAATGCTAGTGGTTATAAATCCTATAACATTTGTATTACTTACATATAATCAACAATAAAGAGTTTGAGTATAAATTAATGTGTCAAACATTGGGACATTTACCTTTTTACTAAATAACAATTGTGTTTGCTCTGAATCATCGACTACATGGCTAAGCTAGCGTATGATATCCTTAGCATGTAGTAATAGGCAGCGAATCAACATTTGATCGTATGACGCGGTCCGTAACAGTAGCAGCTTAACACATTCACTGCCAAGAATCACTACGCACTATGCTCATAGCCGATCCCGTGGTTTTCCTTGTATGTAACGGAAAGCGACTACGGTGGAGGCGCCCGCTAGGAGGGTTGCTGGCAGTGAGTGTTAATGTCCATATATTATGTAGCACAAGTGCCCGTAGCGATCTGATCCAATGTATCATGCTTAAATAAACTCTGTCTTTTGTGAATGTACAGCCTCAAAGTGTATTTAATGGGAGCAAGGAAATCTAATACCACTATTGAAAATATTGTGCCTTTGTTATTTGAGAACTGTAGACATCCAGTATGACGACTTTATGAACCAGTATCATACATAAAAAAATCCTTGTACAAAGTCGGCTGCTCCCAACATATAAATTGCAAACACATAAAGCTCCGAGAAAAACAGATTAACTTTAAACATAAGCTCATGTATGTACGGAACAGCACGGTGCCTCGATCCAATTAAGTATGCGAGTCAATTGATGCCATGCACACAATACGTCAGGATACCAAGTAGGCTAAAGAAAGGGCGCCAACTTCCACGCATGCGCCGTGCCACAAATGACGGACAAGCCTCCACTCACGCTGCTCAGTACACGCGGAGACGAGGTCCCAAGCGCACGTCTCTTTTGATCACGACCCGCGAGTGCACGAACGTATTTAGAAGTATGGATGGTATGGACGTGGTGGGTTAGTGCGTGCGATGCGCTCAGCGCGCTATGGGCGCGCTTGGCGTGTTAATGGCGTTCGCGCTGGTGGAGTCTTGCGCGCCGTTGTACCATCACCAGTTCGCTGTGCACGTGCCCGGTGGGGCACAGGAGGCGCACGGGCTAGCGCACCGGCATGGCTTCCTCAACCACGGACAGGTAGGTCATTTCCTGAGTCTCACCCCTGTTGTGATGCTTCGCGATCATCAACGCTCTTCTTAGTTGGTTCCAACTGTCAATCCTCTCTCTAAGTCTCATCCATCAGCCATCCTTATCATCACTCTTCTAATTAGATCCCTTCATTCGTCTAAGTCCAGTTTTCACTGTTTGAGGTCGTGTTTTGTAGGTGATAACTCCTGTATGATTATCACTTTTCTAAGTCGGGTTCTTTGTATGACTATCACTCTTCTAAGTTAGTCCTTATTGTCGGTGATGGTACACCTTTTTCTAAATACGAGATAATAGACTGCTGAATTGTAACTTCTGCCTCTAGATATGATGATGTATCATTATAACTCTTCTAAGTCTGGCCCTTACTACTGAGGACGAGATTTCTGAGGGCTAATCACGTAACTCTTGTAACACGCGCGTTAGAACAATTCAACTGTCATTTTTCCATGTAAAAATTGTCATTTAGTCTACTTAAAGTACGTGCAATGCATTATTTGATCGATCTGCTAGATATTCCCTCATTATTCGTTATTCTAATTATAGAAGTTGTTTGCCAAGGGTCTGGACTTCGCCGGCTAACTCTTTTAGTAGGGTTCTCCTTGTCGATTGCTTTGTAAAAAGCTTTGCTAGTTGAGAGATCCTTTGGTCAAATGACTAGTCTAACCATCGGGATATCGTTCAGGATATACACATATAAATATAACATTGATACAACGATCAAAAAATTGACATATTACAAGTTGTACAAATTGTGATTTCGTATAATATAACGAAATGTTATAAAAATACAAAACAATTTATATTTTGCAACACAAGACAGTCGAAAAATTGGAAATTAATAAAAGAGATCACATCAACTAACATGAAATAGTTATTGAAGCTTGTACCTAGTTACCTACTCGTATATTAGTTACCATACGCAGAAGAACTTGAGAGAGACATTAAATTAAATAATATCTATTATCAATATAAACAATCTTATATCAGCAGGGTAAAAGTGTGACTTTTCGAACACGCGTTAGGATATAATATATCAACTATCATGTAAGTATGATAGTTGATATATGTCCTAATGCTCGTTTGAAAAGTTACGCAATTATGTTTGTAAACAGACGGAAACTGAACCAAACAAATATTTTCATCTTTGGTCAAATGACTAGTCTAACCATCGGGATATCGTTCAGGATATACACATATAACATTGATACAACGATCAAAAAATTGACATATTACAAGTTGTACAAATTGTGATTTCGTATAATATAACGAAATGTTATAAAAATACAAAACAATTTATATTTTGCAACACAAGACAGTCGAAAAATAAAAGAGATCACATCAACTAACATGAAATATTGAAGCTTGTACCTAGTTACCTACTCGTATATTAGTTACCATACGCAGAAGAACTTGAGAGAGACATTAAAATAAATAATATCTATTATCAATATAAACAATCTTATATCAGCAGGGTAAAAGTGTGACTTTTCGAACACGCGTTAGGATATATAATATATCAACTATCATGTAAGTATGATAGTTGATTTATGTCCTAATACTCGTTTGAAAAGTTACGCAATTATGTTTGTAAACAGACTGAAACTGAACCAAACAAATATTTTCATCTCATTTTTTCAAGTGCTTCATAACAGGCCTCTTTTCGCTCAGCTAATTGCGCAATTTTCCTGATGGTTATCAATTTTAAATGTCATTTTACTTTATAATGGTTCCTCATTTATTTTAGCAGAACTCCATAAACATCGTTGAATAAAAAATTTTTCTTGTGTTTTTTATAATACAAATGTTGTCTTCATTTTTAAAGGTTTTAAGTAATATGTCATAAAAAAACAGATATATACAGTCAAAACCACAGCCATGAAATTCGCGACGAGCACGAACGGTTTTAAGTATTAAAACTATTAACTGTGTTTCGTTACGAGGCCGTTTTCAGAGGAATTATGGAAGGTATTTAAGTTGAAATTGTTGGCCTAGTTTGTTTCTGGTAATCACTGCCGGCACATAGAACTACGTGGAAACAACATTTCAATTTCATTTGTACGCTTAGTTCACTAGAGATTACAAATTTGGCACGTAGGTTCCTTATAAGGTCTAGGGGTGCAGTAAGAAAGGATGTCTCAAAATTCACCCCCTAAGTGGGTGAAATGGGGGTCCAAAGTTTGTATGGGGAAACAAAATAAGTAAGACTATTTCATTCGAAACTTCACAGGAGTATTCCTAGCGATAAATGAGTAAACATATGTTTCAGGTTTTTTAAGAATTCAACCCCTGAAAGGGAGAAATGTGGTGACAATGTCTGAAAATCAACATGGGTATTGTTTCTATGGTTTATCGGGTCGCTGCAATGTCGCTGATTACAAAACACCGATTTTAAAATCCAACGTGGCGGACGTGAAATACCATCTCCCCTGTTGGGGCGCGATGAGGTTGAAATGTCTAAATATCAATACGGCTTTATGGTTTTTTGGGACGTTCATTACGAAAATTGCATCGATTTTGAAATTTAACATTGTGGACATGACAATTATTGAAAGTATTTGTGCCAAATTGCAATTCAATTGGAACGTACGGGTCAAATTGAGATGCACCTTTTTTGTAGACGGTTAAAATTACTTTTAGTTCGCGGGCGAAGCCGCGGGCAAAAGCTGGTATTATATATAGGAAAAGTCTGTGAGATTGTAGATTTTTAAAATGTAAGTTTGTATGTAATTTCCGGAACCGCTTATCCGATTCCAAAATTACTTTCACCTGCGTGTAGAATGGACTTTCTGGATGGTTATAGGCTATATTTTATCCCGCGGGTTTGCCTGCAATACGCTTTCTTTGCAATACGCGGGTGAAATCGTTTTATTTTTTAAGAGTTTGTTCTGTAGACGACTCTGAAAGTAATATATTGACTATCTCTGATTCTTTGTTGACCAGTTTGCTTACCGGATTCATGTGGCTATATTTTAAGGTGACAGTTGAATTATTTAACTACTTATATCATCGATGCTGTTTTTATTACCTTTTGCGAAATAGTGACATAGACATAAACAAATCAAACTAGCCCCATAGTTAGCTCAATAGGGCTTGTGTTGTGGGTACTAGACGACGATATATTTAAACACATGTGTTTTTTAAGACATGTGAGGCTTCATAAAGCTTCGTAACTAACAACAGTAGTTCATAAATATAAGTATACATTTTCATTTAAATTCATGTATCTAATTGTCTGACTTAGAGTTTATCCTTTATAATAGACCTAAACAAGTAATATTCGAACTAATTTGGACCACAGGTACTTGAGTTATTTTGTACGGTATAGTTGAGAGTCTTGGCGGTACTAATGTAAGAATCATTTAAAGTTAAAACTGCGTCTTTGGGATTACCTCTCTCCTTGCTACACCGCATACACTGGCCCTGAGCCTTTTTATTGTGAATGTATTTTATACAGCCTCAATTACAGATATTGATTGGATCTCAATTTTCCCCAAAAAGTTCAGTTCTTCAAAACCTCGTCAGGCTCTTACTAATTTGAGATATCATTCTAAACCTGTTTTTCTTGTAGGAAATTGCCATGGGAAGGTTTTATGCTCGACGGAAATTGATTTAGAACGACACCGAGGAGAAAGTTCGACGAACGAGAGAATTCTTTTGTTCGATAAATAAGAGCAGAGGAATTTTGTACGTAAAATATGCATAGAGTATAAATGTTACTCAATGGAATGTGGACATTTACCCCTTATTCATAAAACTTAAAATGCCTCTGCTAAATACGCAAATGTCAATGTGACAGATAAAGACAAACTATTATTAACGCCATTTTAGTTAAAATAGGCTTGTAAAACGTTAAGTGTTGATGAAGATTATGAAAAGATAATTATTAACACAAATCTACGTTCGTTTGGTTTGATAGCAGATCAATAACGTATTATAGATTTGTGGCAATACAGTAGATGACAGTAAAAATAAATTATTCTCACTGTTCCAACAAACAACGCGTACGAAAAAACTCCTTACACAACTTTTTTCACTATCTCAAAGATCAAATATAGAAGCTGTTTGATTTAAAATGCATAAAAAATCGTGATGTCACCTGTTCGTAATTTCCTTACAAACTACACATACGAAACTTGTTTGTGTAGGTAAATTCTTTGCCTAATTTAAAATCTATTGTATGAATCAAAACAAGTAAGGCAAGTTAAGGAAATCCATTCACATACTGCACATACAAATACTAAAATAACTGCGTATAATAGGGATATAAATATCAGTGGTTATATTTTCACACTAACATTCAATAGATTGATTATGAATTGGACGTATTAACCAATCTAACAATCTTATTTAAAGTTTCATTTTTGCGGTGCGATAAAAAAGATCCCAGGGTACCTTTGAGACAAGTGATTTGAGATAATGAACATAATAGAACAACTCAAAGGTACAACTTAAGTCCGCTTTTTGTACTTTTTACTGTGTTATGGTTAAAATGAATAAAGCAACAATATTGTACAAATACGTAGCTATTCACTATGGTGGTATGTATATAAGTTATTTGTTTGTTCCGCTATCGTTCCGTATTTTGATAGAAAATCATGAAACGTCAGGAAATACAAACACAAATGTTGGAATGACTGTATTCGAATTAATTTTGCTAAAAATAAACAAGCTAAGTATTATATTATATTGTAAGCAATTCGCCGAGTATTCCTAAATATCTAAAGGATGATGTCTCAGTTTATCTAGCGCCCCTGCTATCTGCTTGGCGACAAGTACTTGCGATACGGGAAATTCTTTGTTTTACCACCCCAGCAGTGTAAAGTCCTAATATAATTACAAAGTAAACCTACGTCACTACGTCTTATAAACATATTTTTGCACTAGTTTTTACAACTTGTTAAGAGGGTTCTAATGAGCCTGAACACGAAGAGTTTATCTTACTCAAATATTTGCCCTTACCGGGATTTGAATCCAGGACCTTCAGCTTCGTAGGCAGCGTTACTACCCACTAGGCTAACTGGTCGTCTTCGGTTCACACCGGGAACAATACTCCGTAATTTATATATTCGAGTATGTTATTTGGTCAAAATAAAGTGTTCAAGTACCTACCGTGCAACTTGCTTAAATTACAACAGTACCTACTTATCCTATTTCGTACTCAATGCTTGATGTAAGTAAACTTACTTGCATTTCACACGATCTATTACGCTTCAGGAAAAACAAGTGAATAATATAAATCTCTAACCCTAATGAAAAAGGCTTTAACTCGGTCATATCCTTCCATTTTTCGATGTATGTTCTTACATAATATACGCATAGTTAAACAAACAAAATACGCCAATATTATATTACAGAACGAGAACGACTGAGCGCAAATATGATCTCATTTGTGCTCTTTTGATATGGCTTTAGGATATCCGTATATTTTACATACATATTCACATATGTAATAAGATACGATGAAGGCTTAACCCTCGTAAGATTTTTGCAATCTTAAATTTGGACCATTCGTTAATTAATTACAATTATACATATGTAGTTAAAAACATGATTTGAATTGGTTTTTATACGAGTACTAAAAGACTTACGAGGTAACGCGTTTTTTTTTGTTTTTGAACAATCATGTAACAATTGGTATTCAAGAAAATAAGTTTAGGTACTTATTCTAATGGTTATGAACACACACACGAACACGTTTGTACACGTATGTCGAAATACGAACAATAGAGTTGTAGGTATCAAACATTATAGAGAAAATAAGTTTTTATTAAAACCAAATAGGTAAAGTTACTAAAACATGAGAGTTGAAGTCCAACATGTGCAACGGAGGGATTCTTACAACCCAGAGTTGTGTCTTACCCTAACTTGTTCAACTGGGTACAATAATTTCATCATCGTCATCCGCCTATATGCGTCCCACTGCCGGGCACAGGCTTCCTCTCATAAATGAGAGGGAACGGGCAGTAGTCCCGACACTGGCCCAGTGCGGATTGGGGACTTCACATACCTCTTTGAATTTCTTCTCAGATGTATGTAGGTGTCCTCACGATGTTTTCCTTCACCGAAAAGCTAACGATAAATATCAAATGATATTCCGAAAAACTCATTTGTACGAGCTAGAGCTACAATAATTTTCTCAAAATTAAATAAATAGATGGGTGGTAAGGTACCCAGAATGTCGCCGGTTTTCTTGCCATCGTAGGGTATTCACAGCCATTTTTTTTTGCAACATCCGAACTTGAGGCAGCACGTGAAATCTTAATACGTTCGTGAGAACGCAAACGCTTTTTGATAGAAACCAAACATATGCTACGTGCCAGGAGCCCTGACAATAGCAATCACTGTCGTGTCGTGACTTTCATCCCGACATCGTAATTCGCTCTCATCTCGAAATGGTATTGTAATCGGTTGTCGTAATTTGTTAACTATGCTTTAGATAACGAGCTATAACATGAATGTCGCTACGGGTATCACTATTGCCAAGACACGTGGAAAATAGTAAAGAACTTAAGATCTCGAACTTTTAAACACCATTCCAATTTTAGGATAGAGGGATTATGCGTCTTCCGTTATTTTCTCATTTATTTTATTAATAATATATAATATCAAAGTTTATTGTGTTTGTTATACAAAGAACATGATTATATATCATGTTTTTAGGGTTCCGATACCTCGAAAGGAATTTTTTTTTATAATTTTAGCAAAAAAAGATATGAAGTAATTTAGGAAAAAAGACGAAAATTGATCATTTCCCGCCCCCCTTATCTCCGAAACTACTAGGCTTAAAATTCTGAAAAAATATGGAAAATAGTTCTTTGCCTAAAGATTACAGGAAAACTTATAAGAATTTTGAGTATTCAAAAACACTTATGGAATTTAGATTATATACGGAACCCTCACCACGCGAGTTGAACTCGCACTTGTCCGGTTTTATTTTTTCTTTGTCTCGACTAGTTAGATACTAGTTGTTCTGCTGTGTCAATTTACGTTTCTATACTATTTGCGCCCTTAGGGCTGGTTGCACCAGCAGGTCGATCACGTAATGCATTATACACGCGTCAGGTAGACATGTCACTTTTTATATGAAAAAATGACAGTTAAATTACGTGATTACGCCTCGCCATACGAGTAGCGATTACAGACCGATCAATTTAAATATGGCGCCGGCAGCTGTCATTTATAGAAACTTGTCAAACTTTCCATACATTCATTCTCATCACACAAATATTAGTTCATACGGGGATTCGCACCCAGGACCGTCAGCTCTGTAGGCATTTTCCAGTAAGCAATACACCGATGTTTTGTAACTTGTATGTACATTACATTACATTGCTTATTCCAATAAATCCGAGTCTTATGGGAGTTTTCAAATTAAAATATACGAACAAGCAATCAAAGCCCATAAAGATTACATTTGAAAGACACTTTTTGTTCTCGTTTATAAATTAAAGCCTGTACGTGAACACGTGATTTCGATCCTCTTAAGCCGCGTCTCCATCCATCATACTTAGCCGTGAGCTCGAGTTTTATTCTGATTAACAATACACTTTGTTCACCGGAATACGAAGCTGCGGCGGAATACGAAATTGTCTACATTCTTTATTGTCTTAGCTTATATTGGTAAGGGCGAATATATATTAGAAGGATAAGTTATTAATTGTTGATTAAAACACTGCTCGAAAAACTATTACCCGACTACGGAAAAAAATCAAACCTGCAATCAACCATTTATTTCAGGCATCTAAGGCCCATAGTTACAAATACCTTAAAGACTACCAGAATACAGAATTTATTGGTAAAATAAGCATTTTACAAGTAACAATTTAAATACAATATACACCCAATATTTTAAGGTTTTTACCATGCAACATATTAATATCGTTACAATTATTAATTAATTTGATTTCCGCTTAATACGGCGCTGGGTCAATGATCCATCCGTTTCTTTGTCAATTATTTATAAACTCATCTATACATATAATAAAGCTGAAGAAGGTCGAAAGTCTGTACATGGAAGAAAAACGAAAAAAAGTTGGCTGAGGATACTTAGAATTGAGAACAGAACACGTTCCAACAGTTTTTAGAATTTTTGTCTGTTTATCTGTTTGTCTGTTTATTTGACAGAGCATCACGTGAAAACGGCTAAACGGATTTTGATCCAAACTTTATTAATCTGTCGAGAGAATCTCCGGCCAGGTTTAAAGCTATAAAAATCTTAAAGATTAGGGTTCAAAGGGGGTAGAAAATGGGGTTGAACTTTGTATGAGGACTCCTTGAATGCACGAGCTACAGACTTGAAAATTGGTAACCATAAACTTGACTGGAAAGTAAAAACGACCCCATTCAAACTTTTAGCAATGTATAGATAAAACGTGACAAATATGGGATGAAAATAGGTTCTGAGGCGACTAGAAACTATATAATGTTGCAAGAGCGGGGTTATAACAGTATCATTACCATGGTAACATGTCGTCAAGATATTCGAAAATTCATCGTGTTCTTAGAACTGATAGTTAGTCCAGTGGTTTGACCCCTAGCTTACGGAGTCGGTGTCCCCGAGTTCAAAACCAGCGATTGGAATGCACTTTTTGTAGTTTTAATTTTTTTGTGATACATTTTCAAAAACGCAGAGAAGCTTAGTGAATAGAGGATTTTGATGCAACTTTTACTTAATCGGTCGAGAAAATCCCCGGCCAGGTCATAGGCTGTAAAAATGATAAATATTAGTTCAAAGGGGGTAAAAAATGGGGCTATGCTTTGTATGGGAGCTCCTCAAATCCATGAGCTAAAGACTTGAAAATTGATGAGCATACACTTGACTGGAAAGTAAAAAGAACTCCATTAAAACATTATAAAAAATATAGATAAAACGTGAAAAACCACGGGATGAAAAAGAGTGCTAGATGGCTAAAGACTATATATAATAACCAAAAATGGTTGATATCTCAACCTATAGTAGCTGTCAGACATAAGAGACCTAATTATTTTGGAAACTCAGTCGCTGACAACGTCGCTGTTGGTTTTGATATTGAAATCCAGCAACCTTGATCTCCGTCTTCCTATATAATTGCTATGAATTCAGAAGTCATCTTAAGATGTATGATAGGTTGAGTTTAATACTTACGTCGAATTAGGATAGTTCACCAACGTCAAGAGATGTGGGTTTAAAATTTGGACACAACGGTATTCCGCGGAGAATTAAGTAGGTACCAATTTTTTATGTATAAAACTTCAGCGTGCGTGACATTCAGAAATATTGTTATGTATACTCGGGTATAGTGAGCGTCCGCATGAGAGCGTTCTCTGAAGCGATGTATTGGGCCTTTCATTCATACGAAAAGCTTGGCCTTCGGGCTCGCTTGCCTCGCCACTCACCTTCGGGACTTTGGAACTCAGATTTCGCTTTCAAGACACTTGTAGATAGTGTGCGTCAGTCCTCGGGCTCGCATAGGAAGCGCTCTCTAAAACGGTTCTTTGGGCCTATCATTCCAACAAAAAGCCCGGCCTTTGGTCTCGCTTGCCTTGCCGCTCTACTTCTGACTTCTCTCGCTCGGGACTTTTGGTCTCCGGTTTCGCTTGCAAGACACCTGGGGTTAGTTAGTGTCCGTGAAGGTTCGCCCTCGGGCCTTCGGCCCTCGGGCTCTCTGAAGGGTTGGTTTGGGCTTTTCATTCATACGAAAAGCTCGGCCTTCGGGCCTTCGGCCCTCGGGCTCGCATAGAGAGCGCTCTCTGAAGGGTTGGTTTGGGCCTTTCATTCATACGTCATCTAAAGATGTATGATAGATTGAGTTTAATAATTACGTCGAATTAGCATAGTTCACCAACGTCAAGAGATGTGGGTATTAAAATTTGGACACAACGGCATTCCGCGGAGAATTAAGTAGGTACCAATTTTTTATGTATAAAACTTCAGCGTGCGTGACATTCAGAAATATTGTTATGAATACTCGGGTATAGTGAGCGTCCGCATGAGAGCGCTCTCTGAAGCGATGTATTGGGCCTTTCATTCATACGAAAAGCTTGGCCTTCGGGCTCGCTTGCCTCGCCACTCACCTTCGGGACTTTGGAACTCAGATTTCGCTTTCAAGACACTTGTAGATAGTGTGCGTCAGTCCTCGGGCTCGCATAGGAAGCGCTCTCTAAAACGGTTCTTTGGGCCTATCATTCCAACAAAAAGCCCGGCCTTTGGTCTCGCTTGCCTTGCCGCTCTACTTCTGACTTCTCTCGCTCGGGACTTTTGGTCTCCGGTTTCGCTTGCAAGACACCTGGGGTTAGTTAGTGTCCGTGAAGGCTCGCCCTCGGGCCTTCGGCCCTCGGGCTCGCATTCAGAGCGCTCTCTGAAGGGTTGGTTTGGGCCTTTCATTTCTACGAAAAGCTTGCTCTCGGGCCTTTGGCCCTCGGGCTCGCATAGAGAGCGCTCTCTGAAGGGTTGGTTTGGGCCTTTCATTCATACGAAAAGCTCGGCCTTCGGGCTCGCTTGCCTCACCCCTCACCTTTGGGACTTAAGGCTCATGTTTCGCTTGCAAGACACCTGTGGATAGTAAGTATCCATGGAGTCTCGCCCTCGGGCCTTCGATGCTCTGGCTCGCATATGGAGCGCTATCTATAAGGGTACGTTGGGCTTTTTATTCCTACGAAAAGCTCAGCCTTTGGCCTCGCTTGCCTCCCCGTTTACCTTCGGGACTTTGGCTCTCAGGGGTAGTTTGACAAGACACCCGGAGAAGAGTATCTTTGGGGTCTCGCCCTCGGGCCATTTGTTTCAAATATGAAATCTTATACCTATTTAAATTCCGGTTTTGGTAATTTTTCTACTACTATAAGTACTTAGGTACTTCGTTTGCACTAAAGATTAAGTAAATCAATATAATTAAATATTATTGACGACAAAGTTTATGAGGATTTGAACTGTTACACGCATAATTTATAGAAATGAAATCGTAATAATCTAAATTATCAGTGTAGTAGGTATCGTAAGGTGAAACATAAGAATATCATGTCATCCATAATTTATACGCGTACGAAGTCGCGGGCAGAAGCTAGTCTATAATATAGCGTGAGTTTGTTTTTGAACATTGTGTCACTTTTTGAGTCCTTTATATCAGCTGGTACTGAGTTGTAAATGGTTGGTGCCATGATGCTGAGCGAACGTCGAGACTTGGCAAGCCGGCGCCTCGGTGCGCACAGCAGAGGACGTCTTCGGGTCAGTCGATCTGAAGTTGGCGCGGTAGTTTTGTATACATCCATATTTTTTCCTACATACATGCAAGCAGTTAGTACATATTGTACAACTACCATTAACATAGATGGCGTTGCATGTTCCTAAATCAACTACATCCTGTGGTGCAAGGGTCAATCTCCGACACGGCTAATCCTGCATTGCACACGTCGTCATGTGCTAATCTGTAAAAACAGAAATTCAAATCACAGTATCACATCGCTCGGCCAATGCTGACCAAAAGTTTAAAAATATACATATAATTCAAATGACCACCATAAAAAAGAGATGGCTGACGGATGAGTTAGTTCCTATTAAAAATATGTTCCTAAGTACCTCGAATAAAACTGGTGCTTTTACAGAGGTGTGTTGTTCCAGCAATCTGCCCCACTAGATGCGTGACGCTAGTGCTTGTCCCTATAGGCTGCCACTTGGTGCATCGACCTTGAAGGGCAGGCATCCGGACAGGATAATCGTTTCGGTCAACCTTTTGAGTTTGCAGCTTCGAACACCGCAAATGCATGATATAAAAAACATGTACAGGATATTGAAATTTAAGCCTGAGTTATAAGATTTGAAATCAAAAAACGTTCGTTGTAATTTTATCGTCATTTTGAATTATAGGTAAATCCCCTTCTTGACTTCGTGCGTAGTTGTGGCAAGATCGCTGCTTAGCCCATCGTTGCCGCCTCGCTTGTCGCGCCGCTCGCCGCTTATACCGAAAGTCGTGACCTAAAATAGTAGTCCAGGCAATGAACTGACAACTTGTATGGAAAAAATGACATATTTGGAAATAATTTATAATAGCTAATTTTTTTAATGTAACGGATATATTATCCACCAAAAAATCAGACATCAAAAAAATCAATATTCAATTAGCTCCTAAAAAGTCCGGTATGAATATTTTTTTTTATCTTTATTTAGGTTCATTTACATTTGCTTTACAATATTCAATATAAATAAAATAAAAAAGACAATGAATGTTTAATTTATATCTATATAATTACTTCCGGGTGGAAAGTTTGGTGGATTCTTGAATAAAGCATCTCAGAATAATGTTTTAAAATGAAATAAACAAAAAAAACGCTATTATAAATTAATGTTTTTCGAAACCGTATTTTGCCTCGGCTATAGGTATTTGTCAGTACACTACCGCCTTGCTTAGCTGCTTTGCTAAATTGAAAAATGTTTGTCGATGAATTTAAAGGTAAAATAGGCAGATCACTGGCTGTTTAGGCATTACCTAGCCTAAATGTTTATTAATTTAAGTGTCATAGAAAAGTAGTTACGCATGGCTAACAGATGGTGCTGGCATTTGGAAGGTCTATCGAGACTTCGGTACTTGACCCGAAATTGCTCCGTTCTGCCCATTCGACACAATTTACCCATTGATAGAAGTTTCGTGCACTTTATGTTATAGAGCGATCAATTATGGGGGCAACCGGGTGTTGCTTGTAACAGGAGCAAAAAATTAAAAGGACGGCTCTTAAGATATCCGCACTTATACTTAACGGTTTAAAAATATCGGAAAAGTTATTATTTAAGTAGGTACAAGATCATACCAATTTGTTTTTAGTGTTCCGTACCTCAAAAGGAAAAAAATTAACCCCTATAGGATCACTTTGTTGTCAGTCTGTCTGTCTGTCAAGACCCTTTATTTCAGGAACACGTGAAGGTATCAACTTGAAATTAAAACCATATACTAAAATCTAAAGTCCCTTGAAGCTGTGAAAAAATCAAATTACGGTTCGGCAAAAGCTGTACTGAAAAATCGTATTAGGTATAACACGTATTCGGCGCATCAGATTATATGATTTTAATTAAATTTATCCTATAATTTCAAGCACGCCTGATAAAACGGTGTAATAATAAAGTAAGTACTGGCAAGAAGAAATAATAAACCCGTTATCACACAACGAGGGAATCAAGCCAGTTTATTACAGACCGTAACGTTAATATCTGCCATTAAATCAAAGGAAAATATTTACAAGCGGTAAAAATGACAAGCATAAAATTAGCGCGAATTAACGATGATCATAACTGTGCGGCAAACAACACTTTCCTGACTCAAAACGCTTTGAGTTAAGGTGAATGTACCCTCAAATTTTTCACTTGTTTGCTCGCTAATGTTATCTCGATATACTGTGCTTGTTTTTTCAATGACGTAGTACCTATTTTATTTTTATTATGACATGTAAAGCCATAGAATTTTCAAATAATGAAATTAATAGGAAATATTAATGGATAAAATCATAGACGTAGACAATGGGAACCTGGGGAAAATTTATGAATGTATGAAGTAAAATAAAATAAATACTTTTATAGGCTTAGTTATTTATTTTTTAAGTAGCTATAGTTTATAATTTAGGTTCAGTTTAGTTATATTTCGTTATATTACTATGTTACTTACCTATATAGTTGTGTTTGTTTAAATACATATCTCATTAATCCGGTATTGGACCTCAATACCGTAATTACAGGGATTTCGATATAAAATCATCATCATCATCATCATTATCAGCCATCTATGGATAACATACTCCTCCTGATATATTTTATAGATTATTTTGTTGGTTGCTTTAAGAGCATTTGGCGCTCAAAATCGGACTTCTCGCCCAAACGTGACATTAGTCGCCTTAAGGAGATCTAATTCGTTTGTCATTTCTGACTCTGACAATTCTTAATTTTCTGTTGCGCGCATCTGACATTGCGAATATAATGCGAAGTGACAAATAAATTTGACCTTCTGTTTTCTTTACATAGCAAGAGCCAACTTTTATTGAACGAGGGAGCGAAGTGAACGAAGTTCTCCGTTTCATCATCATATGAGCCGAAGACGTCTACTGCTGGACATAGGCCTCCCTCAAAGAGTGCCACAATGACCGGTACTGCGCCACCCTAATCCAGCGGACTCCAGCGATCCGTTTCATATTTGGCAATAATTATTTCGCATGTCCGGCTGCCCTCTGTAGGTCGCACAACGTCCGTCAACCGATTCTCGTGAAATTTTGTGAGCAGGTTCGTAAATTACCTATATAATATAATTTTTTGTCGACTAATTTTTGGATTTTTTCGCGAGTCCAACAGCTCACAGAGATACCAGAGACACTAGTATATTATTTAAAAACCGGCCAAGTGCGTGTCGGACCACGCAAAACGAAGGGTTCCGTGCCTATTAAAAAGGTCGTATCGTCACAGAAATTTTACGGCACTTACGTCCTTTTCTTTGAGGAAGGCAGTTTTTCAGCAATATCTCGAAAACCTCTGAACCGATCTTGTTCAAAACAATTTTCGGTGAATGAAATTAATAAGCCCTATGTCCATGAATTTTTTTATATTTTTAAAATACACCGTTCAAAAATTAGAGGGGGGGGGACAGAATTTTAGTGACTTTCGGGGCGATTATCTCCGGCTTAATTCACTTAATCAAAAAAAATGCTAAGAAACCTTATATTTATTTTGAAAGGCCTATCGATTGATGTGCCACACGGGGGGTCACAATGAAAAAAAAATTTTTTGACTTTCAGTTTTATGTATGGAGTGCACCCCTAAAAAATTTTTTTTTTGTAACTTTAATTACAAAACTATGTAGCGGCTAACAAAATACACCTATCCTCAAAATTTTATTCAAATACACCTTATAGTTTTCGAGTAAAATGCCTGTGACATACGGACAGACGGACAGACGGACAGACGGACAGACGGACAGACGGACAGACGGACATGACGAAACTATAAGGGTTCCGTTTTTGCCATTTTGGCTACGGAACCCTAAAAAGGGTTCGTTAAAGGGATAGTTTAATGTTATGTAGGAATCTTTCTATTCCAGAAATCATCTGTCAAACTATGTAGGCAGAGCCGCGGGCATTGTACTAATCAAGTATCAAAATTTCACGTTCGAATCAATTAATGATCTAACGTTTACAAAGACAGAAATTCTTAGGGAAATTAATTAAATCTCGTGCGGACGAATGAAATTCGGTGGAACGAGTATGATGACAATGGTAACTAAAGAGGGGAAACAAAAGCTAGGTGTAATTGAAATTGAAATGCTGCTTGAGCGCGCACCGACGACTCTTAATTACTACCTGCTCAGAATAAAAGGGCTTAAGTGGCAGAGTCTCTCTTACTGACATACTCTCTTTTATCAAAATTGCGTAATATTCTGGTGCAAGTCGAGATGAGCGAACTAATTAATACGACAGTGGGACCTATCTCGACCTCCGACGTATTCTTAACGAAGTTCAACTTTCGACTTTATTTAAATCAGCGCAAGGTTGTTTTTGTATGTGGTAGCTGACGCGTGTAAAACACGATGTTTGGAAAGCTGGGTTTTACGGAAGCAACATTGCGGCGTTTAGGAATGTCTTGTACCTACATTACTTAGCGTTTTGACAATTGGTACATTTGGTGACTTACTGATACATTGTGATAGTTTTAAAATGTTTGAATACTTTGTAATCGCGGATATACCGCATTGACGGTAATGTATTTCGTTAAAAAGAAACCATTGATATAGGTTAAAGCACAAAGAAAAAATCTCAACCACTCGAGCCGGTGACGACGTTCGTTTGGTAAGCCCTAATACCGTATTCGTTTCTTAGCGTTTTTTTCAGAAGAAGCATTTAATTTTTTCATTGTGCTTTGATATTTGTATCAATAGCTCAATAAAAAATGTGATGTTTCCATAATATGTCTATTACAACTGTTTAAGTTGTAGAACTACACTAGCACAACTACATGTACATGTTTAAGTACCTTTTTTTTTTTTTTTTTTTTACGTTGGGGGAATGCTTTGACGCACGTCCGCCTGGTCGGGGGGGACCGGGCGGGTGTGTGGGACTCCCGATTCCGGAACAGAAGGCCCGGACTACCCACTAAACCCCCAACGATTGTCCAACCTTGTCGCTTCCGAGGAGGGCCAAAGGTTCGCTTGACGCATTCTACTTTGGCCCTCGCGACTGGCCCGTTTGTGCGGGCACGACCAGGGAGAGCGCCCCGGGACAATATCGGGGCGCTGCAATCCCGAGGGTTTATTGGACGGCTAGGGTCCCCCGAACCTGCCAGCCACCCACTACGGCGGCGGGAGCAAATGCGCATAGCGACGGCGTGCGCGCCCCGCTCTCCGTCTGCGGATATTAGGGGCGGAAGGGTCATTCTCCCGCTCTCTCTCCGCAGCCTCCTTCTGTGCCATTACGGACTTGCAAAAGGAGGCCATAGCTTCCCATGACCTCTCACTGTCGAGCATTGTCGATCGGCAGAGAAAGGTCATTTCCCACTATAGCGACCAAATTGTGCCGCTGTGGCCCCCACGCCAAGCATACCTCCAGTGTGTGGCGCACATCGTCTACTGCTGCGCCACACCCATGGCAGCGGGGGCTTTCCTCTCGACCGGCGACTCGGTGCAGATACTCCCCGAAGCAACCATGCCCTGTGAGTACCTGCACCAGGTGGAAGTTTAGTTCGCCGCGTTTGCGGTCGACCCACCTCTCAAAGTGGGGCAAGATTGCCCCTATTGTTTGTTTGCCGGCCGTGCTACCTATTTTGAGGTCAGGGTCATTCGAATTGAAGGTACCCTAGTTACTTCAAGGTATCGATTCCTTCCATCATAGTCAAATGAATAATTTGTAAACAACAACCTAACTTTTATTACTTATAACGTAAGTATTAGATTCGATTTATCGGCAACATGTTATCGGATATATCACACCAAGTTGCTCAAAGTCGTTCAATTGGCCTCGTAAATTGATTTTACTAACTTTGATAAAGTTTTCGGTATTTCAGTTGTACGCCCGTATTTGGGTGAGGCGGGCCCACAAGCGGATGAATGACTGATAGCGTATAAATACAGGGTATTTAAGAGGTATGTAAATAAATAAAAATACTTACTTACGTAAATTTTACTTTTATTACCGTGGACAGTGAGCATCATAAACGTGCATACACTTTTCGATCTTACGTCTAAGTAATGAGGTCATAGAATGTATACACGTTTATGATGCTGACAGTACAATAAATAATTTTACTATTACTCAATAAGTAAATGTAACTAAACGTGATTAGGGCCTTTTTAGTAAAAAATATATACAATGGAATAACAAAAATTGATTATAAAAAAATAATCCACAAATATTTTCGTTAAATCATAATAAATGGTTTAATTCTATAATTTTATAAATTAATTTTCATAATCGTAAATCTCGCGCCGGAAAAGATGTACAATGTTGCTTTACATAAAAATATTTAGTTTATAGAGACCACCGCTATTAAGACAAATGTCATGCAGAGCAGGCCAAAGAAATATGCACACGGACATGCAAATACATACTTAATACTTACATTCATTCTAAACACATTAGTCCCCTTCTTCTGAAGTCGGGTAGAAATCGTTCATTTCATTACTTACTTTCTAAATCACAGCAAGGTCGCAATTCGAGATTAAAAATGTGACACGTCTACGGCATACCACATGACACAGTCTTTCAAAATCAGAATGATAGAGACATGAATTAAAATGAAGCTTCTGTCAATTAAGATATGGAATCGGGGCCTAGATCTGACAGTTTTCTTTCCTAAGGTATGAAAATACTCACCATTTTCCGGTCTATATAAATATCAGATTCTTAACAACTCTCTGAATAAACATTATAATCGCAACTGCTACTTGTTTGTACCAAATATCGTTGGACTTCTCTATTCCTTGCTTTCACGGGGATAATAAAGCTTGAGAAAATAAGATTATATGTTACTTGGTACTAGCTTTGAAGTCAATCACATAATAAACTAATGGATATCCTTACTTAAACTAGCAGCCACGCTCCTAGGATTTTATGTTATTACCTACTCTTGAAATGTTTGAATGTTAGTTCAGGTAAGGCCATGGTGAACCTGTGGTGGAATGTGTTGGAATGTTAAAGGTACAAGTATTACATCCTACTTATCCTATTCCTACTATTACTATTCCTACTAATCCTACTAATATTATAAATGCGAAAGTTTAGATGTTTATTACTCAATCACGCTCAAACTGTTGAACTCATTTGGATGAAATTTTGCACGAAGATAGATTATAGCCTGGATAAAAATAAAGCATAGTTTTTATCCCGGGTCTAAGCATACGAAGTCGCCGGCAGAAGCTAGTTTATATTCATAGAGTAAGTTGTCCCAAAAGGCATACAAGAAAACACAGTTTTTACCCGAATACTCCAGAAGAAGGGTTATGTTTTTCGAGTGTATGTATGTATGCATGTAATGTATGTGGACAAGAAAGTTCTATTATCTGTATCTATGTCAAGTAAAATCAGAGAAATTAAAACTTCTGGCTCCATTTAGTAAATATTCAATTATTTATTGCCTATCCCATCTCGATATCAATGCATCTTGCTCACACAGACTGGATTTAGTGAGGTTGACCATAGTGTATTGAAGGAGGACATTCAACGCTGTTGACATTCAAAGAAATACAGAAACAAAATAGTCATAAAAATTTCGACAAAAGAAGTGCGTAATACGTCGCAGAGAAGCCTGTAGGCTACAGTCCAAACGGCTTATTGGATTTTGGCAAATAAGGTCTTGTTGTATATGAAAAAAGCAGTTTGGTTTTTTGAAAAATCTTTTGATTTCACTAGTTTCCCATTTAGTTTATTTTATAACTGAATCATTAAACACACAGTATAAAGTTATGTGTTGCACAATGGGGCAAGTAGCCTCTAGGCTTTCTGCAACTTATTACGCACTTTTTTTGTAGAAAATTTTATGACTGTTTTGTATGAAAGGTTCTGAATTTGGTTGAAACTGCGTTGAATGTCCTCCTTCAATATGGCATTCAACCTCGCTAAATCCAAGTCTGTGTGAGCAAGATACACTGACATTGAGATGTGACAATACATAAATTATTGAATAGTTAATAGTTACTAAATGTAGTGAGAAGTGTAAATTTTTCCTTATAATATTCGATAGAAATTATCTTTGTAGAGTATTTAAACGAACACCATACGTTAATTTTTAAATGAGTGCTTTAACGAGGTACTGAAATAATGAATAGTATGAAAAAGGCATCAATGATAAATACGGGGTTGTTTAAATTAGTGATGAATGAATCCTTGCATATAATTTATTCTTTGAGATTTGCATTGGAAATAAACGCGTTTTTGTAGGATAAATTAATTTCCTTTCGTAGCGTTCTCTCTCTAATGCTTTAGATAAAAGTTGGGATAATTGAACAAAAGGTTTTTTCGTCTTATTTTTCATTTATAATGAGTTTTCTTTACAGAATTTTCCTATTTTAAGGCTCTCATTCATATTGAACACCTCTAATGAAATCTTATTTTTATACAATGCGGTTTGATTATATTTTTAATGTAATTACAGACAAATAAGACATAAGTACTGTGAATGTTTACATCGACAGGAACAAAAAAATTAAATTAAATGGTTATGTCGCTTATTTTTATAATTATATTTAAATGATTAAAATATCGTCCACATATTTAAAATTATTGTTTTACACGGGTCTCACTCTATATTTATTTACCTTTATTTATGACGTTGTTTGACCAATGTGAACAAATATCACATTAATATTATTCAATACTATGTTGTTGCTACCATCGAGTGGCATAATTTGAAGTTGTTAAAAAAAAAAAGTCTCAAGTAACAATTAAGATTTAAAATGAATTGCTTACCCACTACGGACATTAACGTTTCCAGCAGTCTGCCACACAATGGGTTTGATTTCATAGCGTTTATTTTCAATTTTCAGTTCCACCTCCAACCATTAATCTCAAGATACAAAATGTTAAGTTATATTTCTCTTTCAGATCGGAAGCCTGAAACACTTCTTCTTGCTGTCGCACCCACACTTGAGCAAACGCTCTCCTAATGCCAGTATAGACTACGAGAATAGACTGAAAAATGATCCCCAGGTACGTCTTGTATAGCTTCATATGTGAGTAAAATTTTCAGCTTTCATGAAATATATATTCGGAGATTCTGAACTTGTATCAGAGCAAAGATACATTTATAGTTTAGGAAGATCTTTGAAGATTTATATATACGCTCGCAAATCTTATTACAGAAGGAATGTTAATGTAAAAATATGTATGATTCTAGAGGTGGCTTTTCGGTGAAGCAAAACATCGTGAGGAAACCGGTCTAATAATAAAGTCTTGTTTTCCCTCTGGGTTGGAAGGTCAGATGACAGTCGCTTTCATGAAACTAGTGCCTATGACAAATCTTGAGCTTAGGTGCTAAATTGGACCCCGGGCTCCTTTAGATCACAACTGTGAATAATGCTAGGAGGATGATGTGGCATATGCCATATGTCTATATATTATTAACATTCTACTACGAATATGTGCATTCACGAAAATGTACGCAAAACAATTTTAGATCGATCAATATCGTCACAATTGAATGCCTAAATCAATAAGGGATTCCACCCGTTATTATAATTTGAAATGCATATTTCCGAGAACTACGAATATGTGGTATCGTTCCAAACATTATATTTGCAGTACTAACCGACCTGACTAACAAAGCACTAACAAATAGCTCAACATTACTCAAAAACTTTCATAATGAAAACGAATATTCCCCAAACTTGTTAATTTCTTGATAGGTCTGAATATTTAGAACGCCTAATTGCTGACATTAATTACTACTGTGAACTCTGTTCGAGCGAGGATTGATTGAATTTTATTAAATGCGACGAAGACTCTCACTTTACCTCATTCCATATAACATTAGAACTTCAACGGACAAATTCGTCTACGAGTCGTCGTTTATCTAGAATAATCAAATATTGTAGGTACTAGGTTTTAATTATTTCGATTATTAGGTCAGTGCTTTTCGAAAATAACAATAATATTTTTTTTGCGTTTATATGTGGTTTTCCTTGAAATTGATTCACGATTAACGCACGCAATTTTTCTAATCTTATATGGAATAGACTATAGGTTGTTTCAATATTTGATAAATTAAATATCAGTATTTCTACACATTTAGAATTACTATTTATATATCCAAGTTCGACAAACTTAATACGAGTTTGTCGAACTTGGATATATAAATAGTAATTCTAAGTTAAGTAGGTACTTATGGCGTCTTTAAAATTACGTATGAGACTTTGAAGCTTTGAGATGCCAAATAATTTTACTGCCAAACATAACACATACTTTATTCACCTCACAATAGCCAGGCACATTCTACATGTAGGTAATCGCAATGTAGTCGCATGTATATGGAACTTATACTTTTAAAACAAAAATAAAGACAGAGGTTATTAAAATGTAATCCAATTAGAGCATTTTAGTTCTTGCTTTGAGTATTAATATTTTCACATCCTCTAGAGAACCTTAATAAATAAAAGTATTATCAGGGTAGTCATGGGTAATTTTTGTTAGGTTAACTGATTTAGCAGGGTTCAAAATAATATGATAAAGGTAAGTTTGTGCAATAAAGTAAGTACGCCGTGGTTCATCATTTTTTGGAAGCTTATTGTTGTTCAAAACGAGGGCACTCAAAAAAATCAAGAATGGTTATTACACTTTTTTATACTATGTCGGTGGCAAACAAGTGTATTGTATAACCCACCTGATGATAAGTGGTTACCGTAGCCTATAAACTCTTGCAACTCCAGGGGACTCGCTTGCGCGTTGTCGATTCTTTAAAAACTTGTAGGTACCTACTTTCTTGAAGAACCCCATACTGTAGTGCCTCGGGAAAACCACTCGATATTTAACTATATTATTTGAATATAAGTCTGCTATACATATAAGAGTAGTATAATCATTTGTATAAGTCAGTAGGGTGGAATTAAAAATGTAAGCGCCATTTAGAAATGTCATAACTTCTATGAACTACTAATTTAATGGAAGAAGTTATAAAAATCCATTTTACCTTCATTTACATAGTTGAACTTCTAGTAATTTGTGAGAAAAGTTATCCGACGAGCAGTTTGGTCTACTAAAAAAGTTCGCTAGAAGAAATGGGACTTCTAAATTGAACCTTCTTGATCGTGTGTCAACCATAACTACTGTGAGTGAATGTGGAGTGGATACTTTTTCTATTCTCATTCAGTAAGTAATAAGACAGTCCATTTAATTATATTCCTACATCCTATTTCTGGGTAACATGCTTCTTTTCATTAATGATATTGACGAGGAAAGAGTAGTGATTTTTATTCCGTAGCTAGCATGATTATTTATATTAATATATCATTCCCTTTATATTACTGTTAGTTAGGTACCTATATATGAAAACGCAGTCTGTCTGTAGAACAAACAATATTTTACCTCTGCTAATCTAATAACTGCGTTCTGTGTCACGAATTGGGTCTCTGAGTATTTTTTTTCTTTATAAAAGTTTCAGGAATTCCCTAGGCGGTCCCCAAGGAAATCTATGTCTCGGAATCCGCAATGTATTTATTCGAAATGAAATTAGTATGTATAGGCATTTATGTACCTGGGTGGAATTATTCCAGAGGGGTTCATATATATACATCAGTTCAGAATCGAGAAACAATAAAACGAACGAATGGAATATTTTTTAAAGCATTTGGTTTCTGAGTTTTTTAAGGAAGATAGTTTCTAGTATTTCTGGTAGTTGACTATTGCTGACTTGTTAAACTAACTCAGAATGAGATTTTTTTTGCGCATCGCATACAGGTTCGATACGTTGATATGAAATTGGAATGCAAATGAATTTTTCATCGATGCTTAACTGGAGAACTTCGATTTGCGAAATAATCATTATAAAATCACCATCACCAGTCGATCCCTCAATGCTGAAGATCGTGACATTATGTCCTATTCTTGTTGACCAGACTTCTCCAAAGACTCCTTTCACCCGCTTTATGTATGGCCTCGTGCAGATGTAGCTTCAAGGGTGCAGTGATTTGTGTGCTCCATCTAGCTGGTGGTCTGCCTCGAGACCTCTGACCCTCAACTTTGCCCGTCATAATAATTCTCTTCAGACTATCCGAAGAACGTCGTGAGAGGTGCCCAAAGAATGTGAGAATTATACGGTCTTGACATATTGTGGATAGTCAACGATGTATGCGCAGCTCTTCCAGAATGGATTGGTTTGTTCGAATTGCAGTCCAAAGTATCCGTAGAAGTCGACGCCAACACAATATCTCATAAGCATCGACGCAGCATTATAAAATAGCAACTTTTTTATATTAACTTTTAGTTCTTATGATTATTAAAAAAAACTTGTTGTATCTACTGGAAAAGTTAATCACACTAGGTACATTTTTAACAGTGTATATAGTCAGCTGCAGAGAAACATACATACAAACTCTTATGCATCACGTCATTATATACACCATCACATGTATGAGTTACGTTTCTCTGCGCCGAGGTGAACATTCACACCTGTTGATTAAAACAATTCCCCAGAAAATATCCTCGCTATAGACTGTAGTCAGAAGATATTTCAATTGTTTGCGTTATTTCAAACACTTATGTAGGTAGGTATTTAAGATTGCCCAGCAATCTATGATACGTCAACAATGTAGTTACAAATACACAAATATACACTTTATTCCAAACCTAAAAAAAAATAACACAATACAGAACATAAATCTTAGAGGTAAACAAGAGGCGTACTTATTGCTAAGAAGCGATCTACCTAGTGGAAATAGTGCAATATATTCATCAATTTGAGCAGATGACAAACCGAAATATAGGTAAAAGTTAATTAATGCATTAAAATATAAATAAGAACCCCCCGTCCTCTTTTGTAAATTAGCATAAGTGCTTGTTCTGACTGTGTGTGTGTTCGCAGGTGAGATGGGTGATGCAGCAGCACGACCTGAGGCGGTCGAAGCGGGATCTTCAACCCCGGCAGGTCATGCGGCAGTCTACACCGTCCTTTCCCGACCCTTTGTTCAAAGAGCAGTGGTATTTGGTGAGTACGAGTATTCTTACATTTAACAGATACGGGTCCATGCAAAATTCACCTTAAGGACCAATTCCTCGAAACGTATTCAATCAAAACTTTTGTAGGTCAAAGGAGGGCTGAACCTTATTTTAAATCTCTTGTTTTTCCTCGTACGTTCAGGGTCAGAATTACATCCACGATATTCCACAGAAGGGTAATAATGAATATACCCCCTTCGATATTTTTCGTACAATTTTAATTTTGAAAGGCAGAATCATGAAAGTATCACTTTCCGTCCAATATTGAGGACGGAATGGAATAGCCGCCCAGACGGTCATATCTTTTTTACGCCATTCACGGTCATATTTTCTGCGAAACGTAATGCTATAAAACACATGCTATTTTACTCGATGTTGGTAAGTATTGAATAACCCCCTCGTCCAGAGCCATATTACTTAGTCAAAGATTGTAACTGAAACACTTCTAAACACTCGTTTTAGACGTAATAATCCTTGGCTGGCTTGTTGTGCGTAGATACTTTTTATCGTAGCGTAGGTGCGTTTATTGAAGCAAACCTAGCTTCTTAATTTTTCCCTTCAGTCCCACCTCGTAGCCAGATTTGGTAGCTAGCTTCGAATTGGGAGAAATAATCCCAATACGGAGCTGGCTACGAAGCGGCAATCCTCTAGTCCCACCTAATAGCCAGATTTGGTGGCTAGCTTCGAAATGAGAAATGTGGTTTTCCGTCTCACAGCCAGCTTCGAATTGGGAACGATTTTCCCATCTCGTAGCAAAATTTGGTAGCTAGCTGGCTACGAGATGGGCCTTAAAGATTCCCGTTTCGCAGCCAGCTTCGAAGTGGAAATTATTTCTCCCATTTCGAAGCTTGCTACCAAATCTGACTACGAGATGGGACTAAAGGAATTTTTCCTCTTAGCGAGTAACGCATACAGCGCTTAAACAGTGTCGCCATTTCACCCGTCGACGGAGATAAGCTTAGATCACTATCTAAGCATATTATTATCTCCGTCAGTTGTTGTGCTTGTACCACTATTCAATCGACGTTTTATGGGTATTAAAGCGATACATTTTATGTAGACATCGTCGTTGGCGCCTGCACAATGCGTTATTTTATACAGAAGCTAATAGAGTGTAATATACTCACCACAAATTCCACAATTGCGGGAGATAAACGTTATTATGTTCGTGATCTAAAATATTGTAGCTGATTTTACACTTAAACTGTCGCGCTTTGTACACATATTTTAAAGATTAGGTACACGGTTGGATGCGATATTTGTAGCTGTAAATAAGAATCGCGATAGACCCGAGGTAAAGGAAACTATCTTATGAATACCAACCGATCTGCAGAACCTTATTTAAGTTATAATAGTTAGTATTATTATTCCTTATTAGTGCGCGACCTCAATACACAGTCAGAGTCAGCCGCTCTCGACCCAACCCTATAACACCGCCGGATAAATCTACATGATTTATATTCACAACTTGTTTTCGAAGATAAATTGCCCTCCAGATGATTCATTACAATTTGGAAGTATTGATACTTAGTCCCAAATGTACGTCATGGGGAGTATGAACTTAATAAACGCTGTTTATTTGTATAAAACAGTTGTTAAATATTTTGTTTTGTTTGTCACGTGTCAATGCTTCTGCAGTTTTTACCCGACTGGCGAAGGAAAGGAGGGTTATGTTTTTCGAGCATGTATGTATGTATGTATATATGTATGTGTGTATGTCTGAATCTTTGGCACGCCCTACAGCCTAAACCGTCTTGACGGATTTCGAATAGGCTATATATCATATTTGCAAAAAAGCAGTTGGGTTTTGAAAAAAATCTATGTTTCACCCGCTTTATGTATGGCCTCGTGCAGATGTAGCTTCAAGGGTGCAGTGATTTGTGTGCTCCATCTAGCTGGTGGTCTGCCTCGAGACCTCTGACCCTCAACTTTGCCCGTCATAATAATTCTCTTCAGACTATCCGAAGAACGTCGTGAGAGGTGCCCAAAGAATGTGAGAATTATACGGTCTTGACATATTGTGGATAGTCAACGATGTATGCGCAGCTCTTCCAGAATGGATTGGTTTGTTCGAATTGCAGTCCAAAGTATCCGTAGAAGTCGACGCCAACACAATATCTCATAAGCATCGACGCAGCATTATAAAATAGCAACTTTTTTATATTAACTTTTAGTTCTTATGATTATTAAAAAAAACTTGTTGTATCTACTGGAAAAGTTAATCACACTAGGTACATTTTTAACAGTGTATATAGTCAGCTGCAGAGAAACATACATACAAACTCTTATGCATCACGTCATTATATACACCATCACATGTATGAGTTACGTTTCTCTGCGCCGAGGTGAACATTCACACCTGTTGATTAAAACAATTCCCCAGAAAATATTCAATCGACCAATGAATGTACCACTATTCAATCGACGTTTTATGGGTATTAAAGCGATACATTTTATGTAGACATCGTCGTTGGCGCCTGCACAATGCGTTATTTTATACAGAAGCTAATAGAGTGTAATATACTCACCACAAATTCCACAATTGCGGGAGATAAACGTTATTATGTTCGTGATCTAAAATATTGTAGCTGATTTTACACTTAAACTGTCGCGCTTTGTACACATATTTTAAAGATTAGGTACACGGTTGGATGCGATATTTGTAGCTGTAAATAAGAATCGCGATAGACCCGAGGTAAAGGAAACTATCTTATGAATACCAACCGATCTGCAGAACCTTATTTAAGTTATAATAGTTAGTATTATTATTCCTTATTAGTGCGCGACCTCAATACACAGTCAGAGTCAGCCGCTCTCGACCCAACCCTATAACACCGCCGGATAAATCTACATGATTTATATTCACAACTTGTTTTCGAAGATAAATTGCCCTCCAGATGATTCATTACAATTTGGAAGTATTGATACTTAGTCCCAAATGTACGTCATGGGGAGTATGAACTTAATAAACGCTGTTTATTTGTATAAAACAGTTGTTAAATATTTTGTTTTGTTTGTCACGTGTCAATGCTTCTGCAGTTTTTACCCGACTGGCGAAGGAAAGGAGGGTTATGTTTTTCGAGCATGTATGTATGTATGTATATATGTATGTGTGTATGTCTGAATCTTTGGCACGCCCTACAGCCTAAACCGTCTTGACGGATTTCGAATAGGCTATATATCATATTTGCAAAAAAGCAGTTGGGTTTTGAAAAAAATCTATGTTTCCACGTGTTTTAATGTGAGTTCTTTCGCCTGATTCGAGGCAACCAGGATCGTTAATATATAAATCGTTTTTCTAAATCACTGACAAAGTAAACTCAAGTTTACGTGAGCAAGATTAATTAATTCTGAAGCGCGCAACCATATTGTACTGCAAAGTTTAAATTTAATCGAATTGAAGGGAATTTTAGATTAGTTATCCAAAATTTTACATTCAAATATACTTAGAAAGATACCTACATATCCCTACACGTAAGGCCGCATCTATGGCCAAGGTGGGCGGTCGGCGGCGCGCCGCTCGCGTTGGAAGTCGCCCAAGCACAAACATTATGTATAAAGTTGCTTAGAAGTTTTTTTGTACGGTACAGTGAGTGTGTATAGGCATGCGTTTTCATACTCATCTGACCGTCTGCGTCTCGCGCCGCAACGCACGTCGCCTATCCAGACCTTTCGCATTTGTAGGTGCGGTAATCGGTAAACTGTCCGTGTACATGTCAACTGTCAGTCCAGACATTACAGATTTTTTACTGCGTGCGTAAATTTTAATGAATGCTTTCTGATTGTGCGGAAGAGGGGTGGTGCGGTACTGCATGCGTACCGCATCCATCATCATCATCATCATATCAGCCGAAAGACGTCCACACCGCGCCGCGTCCGTGCAACAGAAATATTGATGTGCAAATGTAATTTTTGACAGCATACTGACAAGCAAAAGAAATCTGGGTGACATTAGTCAGCCCTCGGTAAAGTACAAAATGCCGAGTACCAAACTCGTCCCACAGAGAAAAATTAATAGCCTTCGACAAACTTTATTTTTCGCGCAAAATGAAGCGTATTTTCGCCTGCATAGTGTTCAGGAAACTGTAACAGAAATCAGCGTTGCTAATTACTAATTTAAGTAAAGACTCTCGCTAGAAACAGTCGACGGCGAATGCCAAGAAAATGTCTATTTTCCCAACTAAAACTCTTAAGTGCGATAGTATCAAAATAAATACGTAAGAAGCCGTCTCGACTTTCTAATAATATATTTTAAAACGAACAATACTTCTCAAAGCCCTCTTCTGTAAAAGGCCATTATTGTGGATGGAATTCCTTTAACGACACTTTATTATAATCTATACTTTTACTATGTGTATTGGCAATTACCCATATAAAAAGTATGATACCCATATTTAAGCGTAGATTAGATTAAGGATACGTACACAATTTTTGCAATCAACCCTTACCGACAAGCATTTGTGAGTGAGCTAATGACATTGTATCCCATACCATTTGTAGCAAGTAGGGTCACTGCGCCGGTTAGTGATCATCTAATTTATTATTTATTTAAACTTTATTGTACAAAACAAAATAATGCACAAATGGTGGACTACCTACCAAATGGCATTCTCTACCGGTCAAACATAGGTCCAAACAGAGACTTATTTGTTGGTGCAGAGTAAATGCTCAACTTTTAGTTAGAGCGTCTTATGGAGATATATTTGCTGTGTTTGATCGTGTGAAAAAAAGTATTAAACTTCACGTCAGTTAAATCCACAGGATGGTTAAGTTTCGATAGAATTTTTATTTTATTTTTTGTTAAAGAAATCAAAACAAGAATATCATATAAAAAGTTATTTGTATTGATGTATGGTAACTACTTTAAAACAAGATCTGAAATGCAATCATATCCGTACAACAGCAGAGCTGTGTTATGTTTTTTTACGAATCTATACGTAATCTAATAACGAATAACATCATGTTATTATGTTTTCGTTATTTTTTTATATTCATAGATTATTGTTTTTCCAGTTGTGTTTAACTTGTTTCATGTTTGTGTTTCGATCTGCGATATTACGTAAACACCGGACTTCCAAAAGAATTAGGCTCGATTAGACCCAAATTGGTAGTTTCAGACCCCGAGTGCATTGTACGTAGTTCATCGTTAGCTCCAATTCGGGGTAACGACCTAATGTAATTGCGCTATTACCATGACCATTACTTTGTGTAGACTCTTTTGTTTTAATCTTTTTGGCTTACAGTTTAAAGAGCACAAACTATACGTTAAAATGTTCCAAATTGCTAGGAATGCTTCCAACGATTTTAGGCCAATAAAGAGTTTTATTTCAGAACGGAGGGGCTGCGGGCGGCTTGGACATGAACGTAGGCTACGCATGGAGGAAAGGATACACGGGAAAAGGGGTAGTCATAACCATTTTAGATGATGGCATTCAGCCCAACCACCCAGACTTGTCGCAAAATTACGTAAGTATACTTTTATTATCAGCCGAATTCTTACTTGGTCAAAATTTAACCGTCTCTTTTACGTGTCGACTTTATTGTCAATTAAAACTGTGGCACGTGCAAATAGACGGGATTAGACACGAGTACCTACTCGTATTACATAACCATACCGTTTACGCACTCGCAGTGCTGAAAGTGTGCTGTAACATATTTTTCATCACACTTGCTCGTAAAGGGCTTCATAACGCAGGCATACAGAGCTGCAATAGCCTTTATTACGCCCAGGGGCGTAATGGTTTTTTCTTAAATTGTATTTGTCACTCTTACGTCAGTTATAAAGCAAGAGGGTTTTAACTTAAACACGATATATGATTAACTGAATCATTTAAAGATTTAAAAACTTAAATGTAGCAATTTAGTGTCCGTGTAAAATATTTTTAACTGTGATTCTAAATCGTGGCTGTATGTAGAAGTTCTTTGCTCTAAGCGCCTCACGTCAAATTCAACAAAATGGACGACTGACATTTTGTATTTTTTATTACGATTAGTAACAATTTATTTAAAAATGTATTGATTTCCTCGCAAATGTGATGAAAAACATTGTATCCGACACGTACGGTAAGATTGTAACAAACTCGAGTCATCAAAGCTTCTAATAGACTCTCGTTCGTAATTCATATCTTACCGTACTTGTAACACAATGTACTATTACTATTATTATTATTGTGATGTTTTAGGACTTAACCGCATCGACCGATATAAACGGGAACGACACGGACCCCACGCCGCAGGACAATGGCGACAATAAACATGGCACCCGGTGCGCGGGAGAGGTCGCTGCGGTTGCGTACAATAGGTACTGCGGCGTCGGCATCGCGTATAATGCCAGCATCGGAGGCGTCAGGATGTTAGACGGCCTCGTTAACGACGCAGTGGAGGCGCAAGCACTCGGCTTCAACCCCCACCACATCGACATATACAGCGCCTCCTGGGGACCCGAGGACGACGGAAAAACCGTCGACGGACCTGGCCCTTTAGCTAGAAGGTATAGTCTAATTGCGTGCGATTAAAAATGATAGCTAGCGGCGAGCTCATTAAAATGTTTTTGTTGCAGGGCCTTTATAAATGGAGTGACAAATGGCAGGGGAGGAAAGGGGTCGGTCTTTATATGGGCGTCGGGCAACGGAGGAAGGCACACGGACTCTTGTAATTGCGACGGATACGCAAATAGTATATTCACGATATCAGTATCTAGCGCGACCCAAGGCGGATATAAGCCTTGGTATTTAGAGGAATGTTCTTCAACATTGGCTTCGACGTACAGCTCCGGTACACCAGGGAGGGATAAAAGTGTTGCTACTGTAGATATGGATGTGCAATTAAGACCGGATCATCTGTGCACCGTTGATCATACGGGTACCTCAGCTTCAGCTCCCTTAGCGGCGGGAATAGTCGCATTAGCATTAGAAGCAAATTCTTTACTATCATGGCGAGATGTCCAACATCTCGTAGTTTTGACTTCAAGGTCACAGCCATTAGACAAAGAAGAGGGATGGATCGTAAATGGAGTGAAAAGAAAAGTGAGTCACAAATTTGGCTACGGTTTAATGGACGCCGCCCAAATGGTCACATTAGCCGAACAATGGGTCGGCGTACCACCTCAACACATTTGCAAGTCGCAAGAAATAAATGAGGACAAGTCGATCGAAACATCTTCCGGCTACACGATATCAATGCATATGGATGTCAATGGGTGCAGCGGTACGGTTAACGAGGTCAGGTTTTTGGAACACGTTCAATGTAAAATTTCACTCAGCTTTTTCCCGAGAGGTAATTTGCGCATACTGCTTACGTCACCAATGGGGACGACGTCTACCCTTTTATTTGAGAGGACGCACGACGCCACTAGCTCTAATTTTGACGATTGGCCGTTTTTAAGTGTCCATTTCTGGGGCGAGAGCGCCGAAGGACGATGGACCCTTCAGATAATAAACGCCGGAAATAATCACGTGACCCAACCGGGACTATTAAAAAAATGGCAGTTGATTTTTTACGGTACCGCTACTAACCCCATTAGGCTACGGAATAAAAGTTATTTTTCATCTAATAATAACGGGTACCAGGATGAGAAGGCTTATCACGTAAACGACGTTTACGATGCCTCCGAATACTCGCAATTCCTTAACGAAATCGAGCTCGGTATTTCGGACAGACATGCCAATCCAAAAAATATTCCATCCGCGCAAAGAAAAAATGTTTTAGCGGATGCCAATGATAAACAAGTGCAAAGGCTGTGCGACCCGGAATGTGATTCGCAAGGCTGTTACGGTAAGGGGCCGACGCAGTGCGTAGCGTGTAAACATTACAGGCTGGACAACTCCTGTGTGTCGCGCTGTCCGCCGAGGAGTTTCGTTAACCAAGGTGGCGTTTGCTGGCCCTGTCACGAGTCTTGTGAGACGTGCGCTGGTGCTGGTCAAGATTCTTGCCTCACGTGCGCACCAGCTCATCTCCTGGTCATCGACCTAGCTGTCTGCTTACAACAATGCCCAGATGGCTATTACGAGGACCCTGACGCTAACGCATGTTTCCCATGTGCGGAGCATTGTGACACTTGCTCCGAAAAAGCTGACATGTGTGCATCTTGCGCTCACAATTACGTGCTGTATAACGGTTCCTGTTTAGCGACATGTCCACCAGGGACTTATCAAAAGGATGACTTCGGTTGCTTGCCTTGTCACGGAACCTGTGAATCTTGTAACGGCCCGAGTGAGACAGTGTGCGTATCATGCAGGATCGGCAATTATGTATTCAAGGGCCAGTGCTTTGAAAAATGTCCTTCCGAACATTACGCTGATGTTCAAAGACGAGAATGTATAGCGTAAGTATCTAAAATAAATGAAAATACGCTGAGTATTTTTATGTATAATTTTGCTCCATTATAAATTTATCATACAAATGTGTTTATCTTTTCAGATGTCCCATCGGGTGTTCAAAGTGCTCAAACACAATTTGTGCAGCATGTAAAGATAAATGGATTTTTACGAAAGGCGGAAAATGTCTTCCCAGTGGAAACGAGAAATGTGATACAAGTAAGTTTTATAACAAATAGTACTTTATTTACCAATAAACATGTATATTACAAGTAAAGTTTATTTGCAGACGAGTACTACGAGGAAGGTCGTTGTAAAAATTGCCATTCGACATGTGAGAGATGTAGCGGGTCAAATGAGTGGGACTGTTTATTCTGCTCGAGCCCGTTGTTATTACAGGGATCGAGGTAAGGACACTTTATTAAGTCAAGCTTTTCTCTTTACGAAGAACAGAGTCACTAAGGGTTCGTTTATTTTAGGTGCGTGGCCGAATGCGGACAAGGATACTTTCAGACGGCCGGACGATGTTCACGATGCCCGCACACGTGTACGGCGTGCGTGTCCCGTCTGAACTGCACTTCATGTGCCGGGGCCTTGCGACTGCAGTCCGGCACCTGTCGAGCGACCTGTGCTCCCGGCTACTACCCCGACGAAGGAACCTGTTCCAAGTGCTACCTGTCGTGTGAGACATGCACAGGACCGCGACGGGACCAGTGCGCATCGTGCCCTCCAGAATGGAGGCTAGCTGCTGGAGAGTGCAGACCAGAATGTCCTCAAAACTTCTTCCCCTGGCAAGACAGTTGCCGCCGATGCCACCATTACTGCCAAGACTGCCACGGCGCAGGGCCGCAGCGTTGTACGTCTTGCCCGACACACTTCTCCCTAGAGAATGGTCTGTGTGTGGAGTGCCTTAGTTCTCAATACTACGAGCCTAGGACGAGGGCATGCCGTCCCTGTCACGACTCTTGTAGGTCTTGTTCTGGACCTGGACCTACGAGTTGTGTCACCTGTGCTCATCCATTGCGTTTAGATAGGTAAATACTGGCCCAAGTCTGCTGATGTCATGTCCAAGTATACTTTAATCAAATACATATAATGAACTTTTTGTTTTAGAGTAAATCACAAATGCCTGCCGTGTTGTACTGAGAGCATGGTTTCAAATTTTTTGAGCACCAATATGTCGAGTGATTGTTGCCACTGCGATAAAGATATAGGTAAGACACGATCATCATAATTCGCTTTCCCTTGCCCTATTTATTTGGGGTCAGCGCAGTATGTATTTTTATTTCATACTTCTCTGTCACACGGCATCTCGTCATTCACATTCATCCTTGGGTAAGATACGATGAAATAATCAAAACCTTTCCAAACAAGGGAAATTCATTGTTATCTTCGGCTTAATGGTTGGGGGAACATTTTAACACAAAATTTAATGAAGAATGTTTCGTAATTATGTTTCGAAGACGGTATTAAAGTCACTCAAAAGGATAATTAAAGATTGGTGGTTCAAAACAAAAGTTTAAAGTGAGCGTAGAGCGCGGCAGCGGTGTCTAGCCTGTGGCTTCAATACAATTTATTTTATACTGATTTATATTCCCAGTAGAGATTCTCCGAGCATTTTGAATACAAAAGGTAAACTGCAATTTTTTTCTAGGAGGCTGTTTAAACGGCTCATCTGCGGGCAAGCGGCGCATTGCGGAGAACATTCGCACTCGTATAACCGCCTCGTTTTTTGTTGACGATTCGAAGGATCGCGCGAATATCTGGGACCATGATTTATTGGCAGTGTGGAGTGTCGGCTCGGCGCTTCTTGTAGTCGTCATAGTATTGATAGTTATAACGGTAATTTGACCTTTTTTCTTCCTTGTTGTAAGGCTTTTTCGAACTAATTAATAATGATTTTAAACTTTAACTTGTTGCTTTCCTAGTTTCAAAATAAATCATTCCGTACCAAATAATTTATTGCGTAAATTTAGAAATAAGCCTTGAATGGAAATAGTTGATGGTTTATTAACTAGGTAATTTTGATGCAAATATCGCAGAGTGGAGTTTTAATTCGCTTGCAGTTTCCCGGTTAACTTGAAGTTTGGCGTTGATGTGAAAATTCAAATATAAGTTATTTAATGGAAATCAGTTTTATAATGTGGCTTTTTAGTTTTCTACCCTTTTTGAGATATTTTTAGGGTTCCGTACCCAATGGGTAAAAACGGGACCCTATTAGTAAGACTCCGCTGTCCGTCCGTCTGTCACCAGGCTGTATCTCATGAACCGTGATAGTTAAACAGTTGAAATTTTTACAGATGATGTATTTCTGTTGCAGCTATAAGAACAAATACTAAACAACAGAATTTAACTATTTAAGGGGGCTCCCATACAACAAACGTGATTTTTCATTCGTTCAGAGAGGTCTCAGTACAGATCTATTTAAAATAATGACGACGTTTTTTTTCTTTTCACAGTTTAAGATGAAGAAGCGGAAACGACGCACTTTGTTCCCGCAAGCAGAATACTCCCAGCTGACGACCTTAGACGAGGATCTAGTTCCTCTCCAGTCGACGGCGCTGACCGTTTCTCCAGACACCGACGCGAAACAAACGGGCCTACTGGAAGAACCAACATAGTGAATACTGAGTCAATATAAATAGGATAAGCCCTGTTGTGTACTTGCCGGATGAAGCCTGGGCACTGATACGCTTAACAATACAATCCAACAAGTCTGAAAGCATGTTCTAAAATCATTCTCAAACTAAAAGATAAATGGTTGAAGTTACGTATGAAACCATTTTATCATCAAATTGATGCTAAAGTGTACCCCATCCGTTTTTTTTTGTTGACCTTGAGGACTTTCAAAAAAATTCTTTAAGACGAATATGCACGTTCAAATAGAAAATTTACATTTCTACGTAACAAAATATTTTTTTTTTGTGAATTACTAAAAGGACCATCCGGCACGTCTGTAACAGTAATTATACTACAGACTGATGTGTAAAGGTTTGAATATTACGATTACGAAGTGTGTACATAACTTAGGGATTATAAAACAAATTATCAAATTACAGACCACTTTAACATGACTGTCGAGTTGTCAATTTTTAATTACCTAGTCATTAGTCTAAAGATTTACAGTTATAATATTTTATTGCTGAATTAAATTTAAATATATTTTGCTTGTACTCGTAATTACATTACTCATCCAGGGAGATAATACGAAAAATGTTTTAGATCGCAGATATTTGATGACAAATGTGCAATCTGGGGCTTTATTTATTAACGCCCGTGAGGAGTACAAAATTTGACATCTCCTGGCCAGGCGTAGTACATTGTGCCACAAGTACGGTAAGATATGATTTCCGAACGAGAGTCTATTAGAAGCCCGATGCCAAAGGCTTTGATGATTCGAGTTTGTAACATTCGTACCGTACGTGTCGCATACAATGTTTTTCATAAAACAACATATACATTTTAAACGAAATTGTTACTAATCGCAATAAAAACTACAAAATGACAGTCGTCCATTTTGTTGAATTTGACGTGAGGCGCGTAAAGCAAAGACCTTTCGGCATGCAGCCACGATTTAAAAACACAGTTCAACATTTTTTTTAATTTTCAGTTCCTAAATAATTCTATTATTCATATTTGACGTTTATATTTATTTATAAATACATTTTCAAATATCGTGTTTGAGTTAAAACTTGCTTTATACCTGACGCAAGAATGACAGATACAATTTGCTATAACTTTCAGGTCATGTGAAGTGGTTGTATATACGGTCTAAAATTTGAGGGCAATTATCTATATTATCATCATTGTAAATCCACTTTTGAGATTTGTTACTCGTACATACGATACTATTGTTCTGTATTAGCTCATGTTATTTTAAACATAATGTATGTACATTATGTTTAAAATAACATGAGCTAATATCATTTTAAGTAACAAAGCGTATGAGACAGATCGAGTTATGTACCTTAAATTATCTACAAGAATTTACAACTGTATCATTGGGAGTTTACACTGATACAATTCTTTACATAATACATTTTATTCAAACAAATTGCGAAATGATTATTAATCAAATCTGTTTACTTATTGATGTGTAGATTTTCATTATATGACTGAGCTGCTAGGAGCTATTATATGAATTATTTAGACGCTTTGAGTATTCAATTACATAATTTAGTATTCAGAGTTAATTGCTGTAGACATTTGTATGTAAATGAGTGCATATGTTTATCTCTGCCAGTTCACAATATGTTATATTACTATTGCTTGATTATTTTAAGCCTGGTCATGAAACGCATTAATATTACGCTGGCTTAAATTGTCATGAATATTTGATTTCACAAATATATTAATAATAATTCTACTTACGTCATCAATAATGCATTGCTAACTTAATTTTTCTAAAGTGTTGTTTTTTATCATATTTTATTTGTAGTAAAAATTTACAATTAGGAAAATTACGGAATTGACTATTTATTTTGTTACTATATTACTAAAAATGCAACATAATACCTTCTGAATTGTCGGTTGTAGTAACAATATTATAAACGGACATTGTTGACAGTGTTCTAAATATTTTCAAAGTTATTTATCACTGTCTAAATATATTCTTAATCGGACCACTTCTTCAAAATATGTTTTCATGGGACCTAAAGTTGTCCTTTGCTCGTTTGTCGTTAAGAGTTTCAGAAGTTTATTCAAATATACGTATATGTAATATTAATATATGTTGGAGGCAGCTTGATATTATTTTATCGATTGAAACACATAGATTCAGTTATGTATTAGCCTGTTACAAACTTGTTTGTTTGGTACCTAAAACTTTATTTGATGAACAAAAAACTAAAACAATATTTTTAGGACGAGCAAGGCACTTGAACAAAAAACTTAACCAATATTTTTATGTCTATTAATGTTGTCCTCTGTACTATTATTGTATTTGTCATATTTCATTCTAGACTTTAATGTTAACATATCTTAAAATAACTTTTGTTCATTGAAATTGTTAATCTTTTGTGGATTTAAAGGACGTTGTACATACATTTAAATTGCAAAGTGGAACGATTTCATGTAAATATATGTATATAATGTAAATACATTGATCGTTTTTATGATGGCATTATTTGTTTTATTTGGTGCCCATTTAAATCCTTTTTAAAGACCCCATCGTCAGGTCATTTTCCTATCTGTTACCACCAATTTAAACACTGGTAATAGCCGAGCTGGATTTTGTTCCCATTCGTTACCATTGGTAACAGTTTTGATTTTTTTGGCAATATTTAAAAATAACTAGGATGTGGTGGTAACTGGTAACTATTAACAGTGAATATTTTTAACCATCTGATACCAGTGGTAACTACCGAAAAAAAAACACAGTAGTTACCAACTCATTGCAGTAAAAAAAACCAGCTGTTACTTATGGTAACAGGCGTGAATACAACCAAAACACACTAACTATCCAATATCTACTCAAAACGAAACTCATATCTTGAGTATACTATACGAAGTTTCTAAGAGTACTTAGTGATAAATATGCTAGTGAGTTTTTGTTATTAAGCGATACCACAAAAAGGGAAAGTATTGAGCAATTGGACACGACTCACTAAGCAAGAGAATCCCAGTTACCTACTCGACTAGGTCAGATTTAAATATGAAATTTGTTTAAGCATGTGTATATTAGATTATAACCACAGAAAAAATATGACAGGTAGGACAACCTAGGACACCCCTGAGGTGGTGTATAGCCTATACACCACCTCAGGGGTGTCCTAGGTTACCAACAACAAGGCAACCTGTCATATTATTTCTGTATAGGGCCTTCATTAGCCCGCGTCACACCTTCCTCCTCCTCGGCGACGTCCTTGGCCTCGCTACAGGGCTGTTATTCTGAACGCGCTCATTCGCCTAACCTCGCCCGTCACTCCTAACGAAACTAGACCTATGATTCCGCTTAGTTAATACGAATCGTGGCGACAAGATATATTAGGGGTGATGGGTGAGGTGACGTTAAAACAAGCAACAGTATAGCTATATGTAGCTCAGTCCTGTGTCCGACCTGTCGCCGACATGTGTTAGTTTCCCTTTTCGAATCGTTTGGGGTATATCCATCTCCATGCGCGCAACGAGATCTACATAATGGGTTGTTGCCTGCATATACTTCAATTATGTTCTCATTTTGTATGGTCTTCTAGAAAATGCGAAGGATTGACCGCAGAGGAACTTATTGACGGAACCTTACAACTTATTCGTCAAGTCCTTTATCACTCTCCACGTTTCTCAGCCAAAGAGCTGATTTGACAATTTATTCGAAGAGAAAACCCTTAATGCGTCGTGTGAACACATTTGACTCCCACAGGCTTGAGTTAGGCGAACGCAGCCTTAGCTTGTTTGATTCTGCTGTCGATGTCTTCATCCATACCGCCTTAGACCGTACCTAAGAGACACAAACTTGGAAACTGAGTCTAGGCATACCTACGCCTCATAAAGAAAATCTGGGCATACCTGATATAATATATTTTTCATCACACTTGCTCGTCAATGGCGTTATTACTTGCGAGCGTACAGAGCAGTTATAGCCGTTTTACCTCCCACGGGCAGTTAAGTTTAGTTTTAAAATAATAGAACCCTCTGATTGGCTTAAGCAAATCTGGTTGCTCTGTGATTGGTTGAAAAAAAAATCTAGTTGGTCACGCCGGCCCCGCCCCGCAAGAATACTGCTCTGTGATTGGTTGAAATATTGAACTCCACTAGCACTGATCTGGAAGTGAAGTTGTCAATTTTTGATTGGTGCGGCTGTATGAAACTTAAATTTTTCTGTCTTTTGTAGTTATTTATTTCCTCGCAAATGTGATGAAAAACATTGTGTATAACACGGGCGTAAGAATATTGCAAACTCGAGTCATCAAAAGCCCTCCGCCTTCGGCGTCGGGCTTCTGATAGACTCTCGTTAGCAATATTCCACTTACGCCCCTCGTTAAACAATGTACTATTTCACTTCTCATGCTCGAAAAGTGTGTCATATTAGGCTTAACACGCGGGGCTAAAGTAGTACATGTAGCCCCTAGGGAAAATATGTATAAATATTTATGATTTGTAAAACATTTAATTTGACCAATCAAAACACTTCGCTGTATTAAATCCACCAATCATCACTCTTTGAAAAACATTTGTATTTGCTATCAACTAACCAGATTACAGCTAATATTAAAAACAACCAATCAGAAACCAGCATTAATTTCAAATATCAGGTGTTTTTTTGTCCCTAACTCACAATAATTATTAAAACAAAAAACGCCTCTGGCCGTCAACGACGCGCCTGTAGACGGTCAGGCGGGCCAATACACGGTGATTAAATACTGATGATCCACCATAGTTGTCTCTTTCTATAAATGCAATGAGAAAGAGACAGCGCGTGGATCGACTGATAACCGTGTATTTCCAGCCTCAGAGGCGTTTATTTGTGGTATCAATATTTTGTATCTGTGTCAAAGCAGTTTATTAAAAAAGTATGCCGCCAAATCGAATAATCTTTGCGCCGTGGAATTTATTATTGATTGTGGATGGATAATCTTTATTTTACTATTTTCTCGCAGTCGAAGTGAAAAGTAGAGTGTATAACTCGGGTCTAAAAGGCATATTACCCCTCGAAATATTTTCCCTCGCTTCACTCGGGAAAATATCCATCTCGTGGTAATATGGCTTATTTTAGCCCCTTGTCATACAATCTACTATTTCCCCCAACTACTTATTAAGAAGCAGCACGTTTTTTAAATAATCCATACATAAAATACTATAAAATAAAAATACAATCATATCAAAATGTATGTTTTTGCGATATTCATTCCAACATACTTATTATTTTTTGTATACCAAATTCTGACAGTCTTTGGGAGATTTCTGGCCACATATTATATACACAGGTATATTAGGTTTTTGTAAGTGTTGGACTTTTATCTAGAGACAAAATCCAAGATATTAACAGTCATCAAAAAAAATATAGCTTAATTAGCTCCTGAAAAGTCAGTAAAATATTTATAAATGTTTTGATCTTTATTTTGATTAATTTATATTTGCTCTATAATATTCATGATAAATCTTACGAATGTTTCATTTAAATTAGTACAATATTTTTCACTAATCAAACTCGACAAGTGTGTCATATTAGGCTTAGCAAGCGGGGCTAAATTAGTACATTTAGCCCCTAAGGTAAATATGTATACTTATTTATGATTTTTTAAACATTTAATTTGACCAATCAAAACACTTCACCGTCCCAACTAACATTTGGGTAATAGCTAAGGGTATTATTATAACTTTAACCTTTATAAGTGAGTTATAATGTTCTCAGTTGTAACTAATAGTCTTATAAAGGAGTTAAGAAAAATAATTAAGTCCTAAAGCATTATAAGAGTGTTACTCAAAGCAATTACACTTAAGATGTTAAAGCTTTAACCTGTTTTTAACACTTAAACACTTACAAGAGTGCTAGCTACAGGCAGAGACTTTATAACAGAATTAACTCTCTTGTAAGTATTGAAACTTTTTCTAACGCTTAAGGTGTTAGGCAGATACACTTTAAAGACACTGTAAGAGTGTTGTAAGTCAATAAGCGTTATAGTTGAGTTAACTGACGCCTAAAGCTTTAAGGTAATTCGCCATTGTTTTGGTGGACTCTAACCTACAAATTGATTAGGTTATTCAATATTTGACATCAAGATTCTTCATTATTTATGTTACTCTTGCCATTATATGGATGCCACTTAATTTATCATGCCACTGGCCAAGAAACAAGAATAGAAAATGATAAAAACTTTAGATGTATATTTTAGTGTTCATAAGTTTTATTAGAAATCTTTAATAAATCCTGGGCGCGTTAAAATTGAGATGGGAAACATGGTATACACTTACCGTAAAATCACAAGGGCAGATTGTTTTCACTTCATGTCACACACACTTCCAATTTAATTCACTTTCAATTAATACGACTCCATAGCTGTCAAATATTAATACCTATACTAACTATCTGCGCCATTTTGTCGGAAGACTATATTTGTCTCATAATTTTATGGGTAAAGAAAAGAGTAAGATGCTTACTTTATAATGCGTAATATGTAAGCTAGACTCTTATAAGACTCTCAGCTAACACCTTAACCTGTAATTCGTGGGCCTCTTTCGTAGTTATAAGGGTGTTAGAGCACGCTATAAGACCTTTTTTACAGGCATTCTTAACACCTTAACACTTGGCTGGAACCGATATAAGAATGATATAAGGGTTATTTTAACGCTAGTGTCCTAGTTGGGATATTAAATCCACCAATCACAACTCTTTCAAAAAACAACTGTATTTTGCTTTCAACTAACCAGATTACAGACATTAAAATCAACCAATCAGAAAACAGAATTCATTTCAATTTTTCATTTCAAGGTGTTTTATTAGACCTTAATTCACAATCATTAAAAAAATAAACGTCTCTGAACTCTGAACGTCAATAGTCGCAGAGGCGTTTATTTGTAGTGTCAATATTTTGTGTCTGTGTTAAAGTAGTTTATTAAAAAAAAAACAACATACTATTTTCTCGCAGTCAAAGTGAAAAGTAGAGTATAACTCTGGTCTAAAAACCATATTACCCCTCGAACAATTTTATAAAATGGGAAAATATTCATCTCGTGGTAATATGGCTTATTTTAGCCCCTTGTCATACAATCTACTCATACTTCCGGGTGAAAAGTTTGTAGGATTCTTGAATAAAGAATATCGTTTTACAATAAAATTAACAAAAAAAGGCTATTGTAAATTGACGTTTTTCAAAACTGTATTGTTCCTGGAGTATCGGGTTGCCTTAGTACAACAAATAAAAAGTATACTGATGCAAAATAACTGGGGGAAGGTTTGAGAATTTATAAAAAAAAAGCTTTCAATCTCGAGTTAAATTGAATTTTTGGTGTCAATTTACTTTATCTGATTTTTTTCTCAGTTAAGGTACGTTTTCATGGGTCAATTTTCAAACGGGCTGTTTTTGCTGTCACACGGCTATAATTTCAAATCAGTATAATATGGAGTATTGATACATATATATTTCCATTCTGTGTATTATAAAGTACTTAAAATATATATTACAATACCTTAAATATTAATTGATTAAGAGAAAAAAATTGTTTGAAATCATAAAACAGCGAAATTTACCGCTTTTTCGCGTGTCACACTTGCGGTTTTGCTCAAACAAAAATTCATAACTATGTACTAAAGCATCGTACAAATAAATAACTTGTACTGTAATAAAGAACATTTATTAGCGTATTAACTAAAGTATTTTAAATAATTAATGCATGAATAATTAACACTAGTGAAGCAATTTAGTAGTTGTCCCACGGCCGACCCATTTATTAGGACTCAAGCTCAAGACCCTTAAAATCTGGTTTTTTCTATTAGCCCACCATTACATTTACTTAACTATACGATAACGAGTTAGTTGGGCTTCAATCGCCAACGGAATGGATGCAGTGCCGGTATTTCTTACGGAGGAAACAGGTCAATCTTTATAACGATGTAGTTTGGTACGGCTATCACGACATTTGTATGGGCGTTTATTTATTCATATACGATTGAAATAAAAATGTGTCTTTCATAACAATAGTTAGCAATATGGGGTAAGAGTTTCGTGTTTGGCTAATTAGTGAATTCAATTAATAGTGTACGAAAGACCGGCAAAAAACGTTAATGTCGACATTTGTATGGCGACATTTGTACGGCTATTTTGTGCATACAAATGTCGAATGTGACATACAAATGTCGATTCAAAACAAAATCAAAATAAAACACGAAATATCGTTTCCATGCCCATTCATATAAATTTTTTTGATTACTTTTATTATTGTACTTATTTTGGGAGTATTGTACGATATCTAGATTACTGCGTTTGATGCATGGGTTCATGCAATATTTTGTGGAAATGATTATGTACCAAAGGCCCTTATTGGTAGAAATAAAACCTTGCTGCTTTACCAAATTGAGTTTCAAAAGTTTAAATTTTAAGAAAATCTAACTAACTACATGTTAGTGAAAAACAAGTACAAAAATAAAGAATAAAATAATAAAAAAATTACATGTTTAAGTACTTTTGTCAGGCAAAAGAAGAAACGCTCCCACACCGCCTGCCTTACGTCCTCACCCTCAATTTCCAATGACTGTGTTGTCCAAGGTACGTATTTCTGCTTCGGAGATAGATCTGAGGGACATTGCCTTAAATTTGTTAAATTTATAACTTTTCCTCGCTGTACATGCATAACCGCACACTTATCGACACCAAATTCCATTTTGATGGGGCTACTGAAGACTTCTGTTGTTTTCAGTAGCTCAACAGGGCATGCCTATTTGGTGCAAAGTTGCAAACAGCTTAAGGTAATCCATATAGAGCAGATGAGAAATGACCTCACCCCCTCTCCGAAGCTGGTAACCTAGCCCTGAATCCTTCAGCAGGATGATGCTGAGCGGATTCAGCGCTAGGCAGAACCACAGAGGACTCAGGCTGTCACCCTGGATGGTCCCTTGCTTAATTCTGATAGAATCCTGCGGGCCAGAAGGCCGTCTCCTCCTCACGGTTGACTGTGGTCCACTGTCCCATTCCCATACAAGCGCCTAAGAATGATCTCAGAACTGCTACAATTTTATACAGCTTTAAGATCCTCCCCAGCCATGAATGAGGAGGCACTGAATCATAGGCCTTCTTGTAGTCAATCCAGGCGGCCGAGAAGGCCCCTTTGTTCCGCCGGACTCGTTGGCAAATGGTCATGTCTATGAGGAGGAGCTCTTGAGTACCACGAGACCCAACCTTACATCCATTTTGAGCAGAGGCAAACCGTTAACCGCAGATACTATATTATTCGCCGATAAACGTAAAGTTTTGCGAAAATAAAACAAATGTAAATCGTACCATACCTTTTTTCTGAATAAATAATTTTAAAAAATATAATGAAGACGGGTCACTCACGTACTATATCTAAATAGTGAGTTTTTTTAGTATTTATACAAATCTTAATAAGCTTTTTCAATATTTTTTTGGCAAAATCGACATTTTGATGGCAATTGCCGACATTTGTATGCCGCTATCGACATTTGTATGGCAGAATCGACATTTTTATGGCACTAAATCGACTTTTGTATGGCGCTGTCGACATTTGTATGGCACGGTTTTTTTAAAGCATCTATATCTAGCTAACCATTAGAAGCAGAGTGGTGCCTCATGCACCATATTTTTTCTTTTTAGAAACCCTACCTGACGTTGTCGGTAAGAATCAAATATTCCAAAAAAAATAAAAAGCCATACAAATGTCGAAAAAACGTACTCTTCAAAAATTGACCCTCATCATTATAATAGAATACTGCTTCAATGAAATTTCTCCAGAAGTTAATTTCGAAGTTGGATATTAAAGCAATAAATTTATGAAGGTTGTATTTACTTGAGTTCAGCAGATAAATTAGAAGTTCAACAATTCTTAATTATAAGAATGCCTTCCTCTTCTAAACTGAGTAATGTAACAGTTTGGGTTTTAACAAAAAGTAGCATATTTAGCAACACTGGTAATAATTAAGAAGGTAGAACCCTAATCAGTTGTATTGTAGAACACCTGAGCAAAAAGTTAAGGATGGAGCCTAACATTCCCAGGATTTTGTTCGTCCATTTACTTATATTATAATTATGACGATGATAACAATAAATTATTACATTTATTTCATAAAGTATATACCTTCAAGATGATAATTAACATTATCATAATACCAGGTGTAAAGCAGTCGCAATAAAAACACAACAAACGAAATTACGCAAATCAAGATCCACTCGGTATAAAATAAATATCTATAAGGGGAATTTAAACAAAAACATCGACTAAGTTATTTCTACTCTAGGTCGTATTTCCTAATTGTGTCTTCTTTATGTAGTGCTCACGTCTCGCTGATGGCTGCTATTTGTTAAGAAAACAAAATCTTCCACAAACGAAAATGGAGCGGAGTGATTTTTTAGGCAGATGTGATTTTGGAAATAAATCGGGGCCCATTTTATTTAACCACTTGACAGCTCGCACGATCATTTTTCGTTCGACCGAAAAATACGGTTACTGAGGGTTACGTCCCTAATAAGCAATTGATCAAGGGTCGATTCTTGCACTGTTGAATATAAATTGAAATTAAATGAGAAAGGTATTGGTAACGCCGCTTTTCCTTCAATGTATAAAAAGTGGTTACAAATCAGCCATTGATCACTTGTATCGATACTGTACCGCGATTATAGCGCTGCAAAATGTCGTAGTGTGTAAAAGGTCTAGGACCGGAACACTCTTGAAAATAAACTATTAGCTTTTGTTCCTACGGGTATAACCTTTCGATGTGTAAACTCCTAGCAGCGGGACGTATACATACAGGCTAAGTGGAGGTCGTGATATCCAACCTAATAGAAGTGATACAATTTTAAAAGACGTTACAATATTATTAGCCCATATATTAGAAAATGGGCAAGTAACAAACCACTAATAAAAACTCGAAATGGCATTACATACATTATATAACATTTTCACAATTGTATCAATGAAATGGAATATTGTATAACGTCATTAACTTGAAGGACGATGAAGACATGGAAAGAGAGCGCAGGGCGTTGTGTGTGAAGGCCTTGATGTTTGCAGAGGCACACACCGATGGATTTATCTCCGAAACAACTAGGTTTAAAATTCTGAAAAAAAATGGAAAATAGATCCTTGCCTAAAGATTACAGGAAAACCTATAAGAAGTTTGAATATTCAAAGTAACGGGAAAATTCTCAATATTTTACGGAGCCCTCACCACGCGAGTTGAACTCGCACTCCGAGTTCCGTTTTTTTTAATTTATTGATTACCCAATTTAAACATCTATGTTTCAGATAGCAACACATGAACAGATATAAATGTGAGTTTCGATAATCGACAAGGAGGCCATTAACACCTCATGAACAAAGTCCCTTAAATATATTAAGCCCAGTGGTAATGAATAACAATTCGTTTCTAAGAAAATATTGCGGGGTATTCAATTCAGCAATTTTGGTATAAGTAGGTAATATATTATTATTATATCATTTGATTATGTTTCAAATTTGAATTACCTTTTTATTAAAGTATCAAAGGCTGACAAATGAAATAAGTATACATACATGTATTGAAAAGGATTTGGCAATTTTAAATGAAACTAAGTAAGGAAAGAAAAAATATTCCATTAGGTACCTAATGGAATATTTTTGAGCTTCATAAACAGAATTTTCATCACTGCGATCGAGGTCACAAGTGATTAATTTTTTTTAAATATATGTATTCCTGTTAAAGGGATATAGGGTAAGTTCATTGCAACTACGGCATGCAATCCCAGTATTGTAATAAATCCCGGGATTGCATGCCCTAATTGCAACGTTTTCAACGTTCGAATCCAGGTAAATGCAAATATTTGTGTGACGAGCATGAATATTGGTTCTAGAGTCTTGTTACTTGTATGCCTTCTTTGTATTAATGCAATTATACCTATTTAATTATATGATATGATATTCATAATATAAGCATTATAGAGCTCACTGTACTATTATAATTACCATTTCGATTTGTGTAACATTATCTTTTACTATTTTAAATATTTTAATTATGATACTACACTTGAAACAAAATTGAACGTCGTAAACCAAAACTAATAAAACAGATAATACCTACAAATGTTTTTGACCGAGGAGTGAACCGCTGTTCAATCCTCTGCGGCATTTACTGTTCCAGTGGTCATCTGTCAACATTATTCGAGTAGTTCTCACTGGGGCGAACGACCCGAGTTTTGTCCCATTTATCATTCGTCAGGACTCATTTGTTCTAATACTCGAGGCTTAGCTTTAACGGCGATTGGCATATTGAAGTATGTTCGGAGAATTGAATTTAGAGATTCTTTTTGTGAATGACGTAGTCTGCGATTCGAGGTGTGACTCAGCAAGCTTCAGCTATTTATTAAAAAGATTTCTTGAATATTTTTTTACGGCAACGTTTTGTTTATCAACGCAAACATTTCGTAAAATTAATGGAATTACGTCAATCTTGTAATAAGTAGGTACCTAATATTTACTACCCTAGTACCGAAGTATCATATAAAAACAATGAGAACACCGCTGATTTTTTGCCTCATAATGCTAAAACAAATTCGAGGAGAGTTTGATGATCGAGGAATTTCGGTATTTACAAATATAAGCAAATACCGAAATTCCTCTAACACCACCCTTGTAGAAACATGTAACATAAATTCACGTCTGTTTTTCCAGCAGGGGTAGTCAGAGCATAAGACATTTAACACTTAATAACAATTCTAGAAATTGTAGGTTTCAAGAAGGAGATAGGGAATGCCATGTGATGTAGCAGTGCTGCACAACACACTTCAACCATATCCCGTAATCGCCTTCTACGAAACGATAGTAGAACTTTGACTTGTCACAGTGCCATTGCGGCCTACTTTTATTTATTTTATTTCACTGGTAAGTAGATTTTTTTTAAAGCGGAGTCCTCCTTTCCTTAGGCGTAAAGCCACATTTGGGTCGAAAAGGTGTCGATTACTACGTTTATTTTACAGTATCAATTAGGGGTTACACTTAACAATAAAAGACAATCGCTTTTGTTTACTAGGCACAAAGAGGAGTGAATTCGGTATTAAAAAAATGTACCATAATTGCGTAACTTTTCGATCGAGCGTTCGGAAAACTCAACTGCTTTTTTCCATAGACATTTAGATCCAAGTAACGTACGTAAGAAATGTTACGCAATCGACCAGCAGGGGTCATTTCACGAAGCTACAGGTTACAATTTTACAAGGTTTAACCGGGAACACTGGTCAAAAGGCCAGCACGGTTATGTTATCACAAGACGGCGCGCGAATTGAGTAGTTCCCATATGTTATAATTGATAAAGCAGTGTTGCTAAATGGATAGTAAACCATCAAATAAATGTAATGAAGTATAAATTACGAAATATAATTCAAATCATAAAAAGATATGGATCTTAGATGGACCTTGAAAATTTAGAAAAAATATGCATTTTTTTTATTGTCCAAAAGTAAATTTAAAGCTACCAATAGAATCGTTACAATTTTATAGAAACAAAATTGTAGCACAACTATGCTCCTAAACGCAGTAATTCACGACCGAAACAGCAATTTACTTGATTTTCAATACGACAATTAGTACAAATATTACAATGTGACGTCACGATTCAATGTTAATCAGTATGATGTTAGGTCCGTCTTTAACTCAATTGTTTTGGGTATATATGTGTTTTAATTGTAGTTGCTCCCATACAAACATTTGTTCCTCTCCAAAAACTGGATTGAATGGCATCGTAATAAAATTTAGGACACAAGCCTATTGTGTTGCGGCGAGATAGACTATCAGCAGTCATCGTTTGAGATCAAGCGCTAAGGGTGAGGCCTTGCAATATCGTCTAATGAAACAACACGTGCACATTTTCTAAGTCATACACGGTGTGTGCTGTGAAGTTGTGGAATGGCTTGCCATTGTCCTTTAGACAGTCCCAGTCTGTGGCATCACTCAAGGAAATGCTGTGGCTCTCGAATGACTCGTGATTTAAATGGACACTGTTTGTATATTGTGTAGAAATAGTCGGAGAGTCCATTTCACCGGGATACAGCTCGCGCGCCGTCTTGTGACAACCGTACAGTCTTTATTGATCTTTAATGTAAAATTGTAACATGCGGCTGCTTAAAACGGACAACCGTTATTTTTAGGGTTCCGTAGCCAAAATGGCAAAAACGGAACCCTTATAGTTTCGTCATGTCCGTCTGTCCGTCTGTCCGTCTGTCCGTCTGTCCGTCTGTCCGTCTGTCCGTATATCACAGGCATTTTACTCGAAAACTATAAGGTGTATTTGAATAAAATTTTGAGCATAGGTGTATTTTGTTAGCCGCTACAAAGTTTTGTAATTAAAATGACTAAAAAAATTTTTTTAGGGGTGTACTCCATACATAAAACAAAAAGTCAAAAAAATTTTTTTCATCGTGAGCCCACGTGTGGCACATGAATCGATAGGCCTTTCAAAATAAATATAAGGTTTTTCAGGATTTTTTTTGATTAAGTGAATACAGTCGGAGATAATCGCCCCGAAAGTCACTAAAATTCTGCCCCCCCCCTCTAATTTTTGAACGGTGTATTTTAAAAATATGAAAAAATTCATTGACACACTGTGCTTATTAAGTTCATTCACAGAAAATTATTTTCAACAAGATCGAATGAAAGGCTTCCGAGATATTGCTGAAAAACTGCCTTCCTCAAAGAAAAGGACGTAAGTGCCGTAAGATTTCTATGAAGATACGACCTTTTTAATAGGCACGGAACCCTTCGTTTTGCGTGGTCCGACACGCACTTGGCCGGTTTTTCTTATTACACATGACATTCTTAATAAATATGTCCTAAACATGCGTATACGCGTTACAATAGTCACACGGCAACAATAAATCTCGTTATTGTTGTGATTGTTATTTAAGTTTAGGCTGGGTTGATTTAAACTAGGAATCATCAATAACGTAATATCTGTAAGCGAAAGTATCGAAAGTTTCGCGAAGTGTTTCCACTTCAGTAATAACCCCTTCAATGATAGGCATATTATTTGTGTAAATATGAGATACGTCACACCGGCCGAATTTTTCCGAAAATTGATATTTTAAGACCGCACTTAGAAAATATTATTAGATACTTTCAGAATTTCCTGAGCGATCATAAATTAAGTCGTTCGCACTAAATGCGTGCGGTTACCGACCGACTGACACCTGACGTCGTTTATCATAGCTACAGTTCGTTACTTACATATAAATCATTCTGGAATGGAAATATTCCTGACTTACACAAGCGCCTAGTTCATATTATTATGAAGCATGTTTAAGACTTTAAAAGGGTACATTTTTGCAAGTTTACTTTATTGTTTTTTTTCGTTTCCCGCGTTTTCCCGAGGAACTAAAGTATGAGGTTGACAGGAGTGTATACCTACATTTTTAAAGAGTCGACAACGGACAACGTTCAAGTGACACGGGCTACGGTGACAGCTTATCATCAGGCAGGCGGTATGCTTGTTTATCACCGACGTGGTATAAAAAATATGTATAAAAATATTTTTGAAAATTTTTGAGAAATGCACTGACTTGGACTGGTCCAATACTTTGAATTCGTGAAATAGCGATTACAACAATGTGTATTGAATTATCTAATGGTTAATAGACTTTTTCAATACTCATTTAATCTATCTTTATAATTGATATTGATGGCAGAAAAATAACAATCTATCTTATGACAGACTGCCAAAGCAAAGTCATTGGAAAGTACTTAACGCTCACAGACCACTACGATTTCAAAAGCAACTTTGTTACACAACGTTATGTGGAACTAAAGACAGTTTGCTCGAACTTTTCCCATATCTATACGTATACGAAAACAATTTGATAAAAATTCAGCAATTATGTGCCAACAATATCTAATTCCTTTCGGATTTTAAAAAAAGTAGGTATTTTTTTTTTAATCCAGGCTGCCCATACTTTGCTTGGCAACCACAGTTACCAAAAGTAATTTAGGGGTGCACGAAATTGGCAACTGTGGTGCAACCACAAGCAAGTGAGTATATATACTAAATGCAGAATGTGGGTTACAGTGAACAGTTTTTGGACTCCTACTGCCGGGAGGGGTTAGTAAAATAATCAATTAAACATAAGCAGGGTTAGGTTATCTATGCTCTGGACATTTTGGGAAAATCCTGTAACGTTTTGGGTAACTGTAAGAGTATAAATAATAAATAAATAAATAACAGTCAAATTCCTATTCCAACTAAAATTATACATCGTATCGTATGTATGTAATATCAGTACCAAGAACTTATAGACTAGTTATAATAGTTTGTAAACATAGACAATAATAAGTACTTTCGTACTTACAAAAGAACCACATCATCTTTATAAATTTGGATATATGTATGAATATTTAACTACAAAGCATCACTGCATGTAAAAATTTCTTAGTTTTGAACTTAAATCATTTTTTAAATTTGTAAATTTTGTCGCTTTAAACGCGTTTATAATAACGTAAACATTGCTCTGAGTGTGCCAAGCTTTTAATATTTCAATGTTATCCACGTTATAATTCTGATATGTATATGGTATAACTCGACATGGAATGACGCCATTAGTGGAGCCACAATAAAAACAGATTACCGCCCGCTCCACCGACAATACCGAACTTTGGGGCCTCAGTGTCGCAGAGTGTGTCGAATAATTAGCGTTTTGTGGCTTGAAGTACCTATAGTCGTTACCCCACTTATAGTTTATTCAGCGTTACGACGTAAACTGTTTTTGACTAAAGTAAAGCGTATTTATATAAAAGTAAGATAAACTAGACCAGAAACTACTCGAGATAGAACTTCGCAACTATTAGCTTTGCCCGTGACAAGTAGGTCCTTACCTTTTAAGTAAACAGAAGGACTAATCTGAGGAGGTCCCACGCTACCTGAGAACTGAGTCCCATCCAAAGGACTTACTTATTAAAACAGAATAGAATATGTTTGTTTTGAAATATCTACAAGAATATGCATTGATTGATGTTGTGATTAATTTAAGGAAGATAATTTTGTCGCAATGTACTATATTAAATTAAAAAATTAAATCACCCTCAGATCAAATATGAACAATGACTGACTTTCGATTAAAAACACGCACTCCTATCTGTTCAACCGTTTGGGCGCTACGATACCACAGACAGACACATTTATACACATATATACATGTTATTAGTTTAACATGTATATATGTGTATAAATGTGTCCAAGGATTAGATTAGGTTACTCGAATTATTTACACGAAGCAGATAACTCAGATTAATTGATGCTTAAGACTTGACTTGGCTAGTTTTTACATACAAGATATCTGATATTTGGCTAATCAACTTATCATCTTTATGTTATATGTAAGTAACTGTTGATATATTGTAAGGTAATATCTTACTCTTCGAAAAATTTGGCTTCTTAGTAAAAAACTAGCCAAGTCAAGTCTTGAGCATCAATTAATCCTGAGTTATCTGCTTTTAGTTAATAATTCGAGTGTTAAAATTTAATAAGTTATACTTTTATATAGCAACTTTTTATACACATTATGTAGTATAAAAAATAAGAAATTGTATGTTCTTAAGAGTCCTTTTATTTTAGGATTATCTACTGAACTTGGCACCCATTTAAATCTCAATTCTTTTGTCGGCGAAGTTGACAACCACGCATATTCTTAAAACAGAGATAGGCAGCAATATTAGAATTAAAATTAGACTAGTCATTTATTGAATATTAATACATTTTATATAGAAAAGTCCCGTGAGAATCAGACATATTAAAATATAATGAAAATGGGTCACTCACGTATTTAATGTCGAATATCGCTCAAATGTATCGAACCGATTCGCAGTTCTTAGTCAACGCGTGTGCTCATGACTAAGAAACGCGAATCGGTTCGAAACATGTCACGCAATATTCGACATTAAATGTGACCAGTTTTCATTTTATTTTAATAATTTAATACATTGTTGCGTGAGCAATTTGCTACGACATTATGTATACTTATTTTAAGTGGCAATATATTGGGCCCTACTACGTCAAACCAATATCCCGTGTTCGCTTTTCTTACACCCTGTATGTGTCGCGAACTCCCGAGATAAACAGTCTAGCATCCGGAATACATCTTGTGGAAGGGAACAAATGCCGCGGCGAGATAAGCGCATGCCTCAGCAGCGGACTGCAAGCAGCGCATTGTTCGACGTGGTAATGGATTATTGAAACATATCGAGCGTTATTCCTGAAAGACATGAGTGACCTGTTTCATTATATTTCGTGTACCCTTGAATTGCCGACAGACATTTCATCGAATATTATTTCATCGACAACGTTTCAAGTATTTTCATTTCATCGACGTACGACGATGTCTGTCGATGAAATGAAAATACTTGAAACGTTGTCGATGGAATAATATTCGATGAAATGTCTGTCGTAGTACCTATCGATTCTTCGACGCAATGACTTGCTGATGAAATGAAAATACTTGAAACGTTGTCGATGGAATAATATTCGATGAAATGTCTGTCGTAGTATCGATTCTTCGACGCAATGACTTGCCGATGAAATGAAAATACTTGAAACGTTGTCGATGAAATAATATTCTATGAAATGTCTGTCGGCAAATCAAGGGTAAACCATTATATATTATATTTTAATATGTCTGATACTAAAAATATATATATATATATATAATTATAATAATGAAAAAATAATATAATATTGACAGGTAATATTTATTTTATGGATGACTGAAAATGAATATGAATGAGGTAATCGTCTTAGTCCTCGACGTTGCACTAGTGTATTACATGGGCATTTATGTCAAAGTGACGTGGCTTAAATTTGAATAAAGAAAAAACATCTTAGTTCGAATTTAACCCATATTGCTTTGACATAAAGTGCCCATGTCATACACTAGTGCAACGTCGAGGACTAGGACGTTTACCTTATAGTCAGACCTGAACTTCGCGGCGCTCAAGTCATGTTCCGAGCAAAATTCGCATACCGCGAAGGACGCCAGCAGGTTTTCCATGGTCTGCACTGAAGCATAAGGGTCAGATTCCACCATAGTTGTGCAGGGTTGCGAGGCGGTGAGCGAGGAAAAAATCCACCAATAGCATTGTTGAGCTCGCTCGCGGGTCGGTTCCTATTGGTGCATTTTTAGGGTTCCGTAGCCAAAATGGCAAAAACGGAACCCTTATAGTTTCGTCATGTCCGTCTGTCCATCTGTCGGTCTATTCGTATGTAACAGGCATTTTACTCGAAAACTATAAGTTGTATTTGAATAAAATTCTGAGGATAGGTGTGTTTTGTTAGCCACTACATAGTTCTGTAATGAAATGACAAAAATATTTTTTTTAGGGGTGCACTTGATATATGTAACTGTTGATCAAAAAAATAACATTGTAAGTCCACGTGTGGCATATAATTCGATAGGCTTTTTAAAATAAATATAAGGTTTCTCAGCAATTTTTTTGATTAACTGAATACAGTCGGAGATAATCGCCCCGAAAGTCACAAAAATTGTGGCCCCCTCTCTAATTTCCGACCGGTGTATTAAATAAAAAAAATGGACATAGTGCTTATTAAATTCTTTCACTGAAAATTATTTAGAACAAAATCGTTTCAAAGGTTTTCGAGATATTACTAAAAACTGCCTTCCCTATAGATAAGGACGTCAGTGCCGTAAGATTTCTGTGACGATACGAACTTTTTAATAGGCACAGAACCCTTCGTTGTGCGTGGTCCGACACGCACTTGGCCGGTCTTTTTCCTCGCTCACCGCCTCTTAACCTCGCACAGTTCTGGTGGATACTCACCCTTATGCTATGTTTTTGAAATCCGTAACCCGCAGTAGGTCGGCGTGGACGCTATTATAGCCTTTTGACTCATGCTATATAAGATGTCTGTGCCAGCATTGGGACTAATGATGGCGATAAAACGTTCATGGCCTAGCGGAGCTCGAGTCTGGAGACGGTAAGTGAGGTCAGGCTTCCTAAATGAGATTTCCAGCATAGCAAGTGTGAAAGCGATAGATGCGTACCCCGATGACTGGGAACTTACTAATAACACACGACACATTAATAAATTATGAATTTGTTGATACTTGAAGTACGACAAGAACTGCGTAGCAACTTGTATTTATTCTGCAGTAAGGTTAGCATGTCGGCCGCTGACCGCTTTGAAGGGTTGGTGTACCTTTCATGTTTCGGAAGGTACGCTAATCTAAACCAAATTAGACACTTTTAGAAGAATACTGAATAAAATATTCTTCATTACTCACCAAAAATAGTACATAATTTAAAACAAAAGTGAATTACACATAAATAATGGTAGACAATCGCTAAAAAGCTATCTCTTCCAGACAATCACACAAAACTACTAACCGTCGTTGCTTTTTCACTTGACAAAAGTCTAATCCCATTGGCAGTCGCTTCCGCAAGAGCTAGTACATACACCAATTCTTGGGACCAGATCGCAAGCTGACCCCTGGTTTCTGATGTGCATCCAGGATAGCACGTAAAATTAATGGTATACACGTTTGAAATGTGCCGATTAACCCTTATTTTTTATAATCTCACCCGAAGTTTTAATTGATCTACATAGTTAAACTCGATTAAAACTGAAAAATGGCATCTAAAAACCTCGCCAACAAAATAAATAGCTCGCAAAATAGTTTCAGTACGTCTTGATAAAACTAAGGTTTTCACGGGTTAAGTGAAAGCACTAACTTAGTAAATAAACTTTTCCCACATACCTACTAAAACAGGGCCAACGCGCAGACTTTAAAAAAATTGCCCCAATATCTCACCGAGCTAAGAGAACAAACAATTTATCGTAGGTAATCTGAAAACAAAAAGGGAACAAATGAGAACCCAAAAGATTTATTCTAACCGTCCGCTAAATTAACTCCAGAGATGTTATTCGCTCCCTTTTTATTATTTTACACGCGAACCTTGTTTTTCACGCACAAAGCTGGGCTTAAGTGAGAATAAAATTTGTGACCTCACCTCGTGTGCAGAAGAATTTTAGATAAAACAAAAGCAACCAGGAAAGCTATTTTAAATGAAACAGAAGCTTTTGTTAGGTGAGTAAGGTGAGTTCAAAGAATGGCAAAGTTTAAAAATTAAAATCGATACGTATACGGCGTGGTGTATACTTGATCTGTTCAAATGTTAGACTTTTGCATTTTTGCATTACATAAGTATGTATATCATCATTATTATTATATTATTAACGTTCTTGCAGATCCCCAAAGGAGATCACTAAATATTCCTACTGTTTATGCCTACTGTTCTGCTTGGTCCAGCCCTACACTCCATTGCCATATTAGTTATAGGTTTAATATTTAAGGGTGGGCTAACGCATTCTAAAAAACCCTAGTATAAACTCTTATTCGATTATGTACATACCTATTTCGAGATCTATCAACTGTTATTATATTTCCCGAATCACCCTCATATTTAGTATATCCTTAACACGATAAAATTTTAAATAAAGTTCTTAATAAACCAATGTTTACATTAGTGGTGATTATAGAATGTTCATAAATTTGAACTAAAACCAGGGATTATTTCGACTTAATGATTAACTTCTTAAAGGAAAGTTCGATAAGTGCATGTTCGGCGGATTACGAGTTTGAGCATCGGGTCAGGCCGGATTAGGAAAACTTACGTCACGCCGCGGCCTGAAATCCGGTTCGTACTGACCGCAACAATTTACTGGTTTCGTGTTGAGACATTTGCCGTTTCATTTTGAACCTTGTTGAAAGATCGCCACTTCGCCAGTCACCTATGTCATAGTCATATTTGATACGAACAAAATTTATCATAAACAGATCCCGGAATTTTGGTGGCGTTTTTGAGCTGTCGTGGTGACTTCTCTTTTTATCGACTTCGTAAATATCGATACACCTAAACGTCATAAAACATACATTTTTCTATGAATGATTTTTCTTGTATTTAATACTAAAAAATCTTTCGTCAGCTTATTTCAAAATAATGATAATTAACCAGCGTATTGATCTTAGAATCATCCCTATTCTGTTGTTGAGAAAATAGAGAAAAATTTATAGCAGTGACGAGTTGGCGAACCCTAAATATAATTAGTTTTACCAAAACTACGAAAAATATATTATTTAATGAAGCACACTTTGAAAGCAAAGTAATTAATGACTCCTCTTATTTAATATTTAGAGTGGTTACAATTAGGGGAAGAGTCCTTAGGGACGCGTCATATAAAAATATTCATGAAACATAATTATAAAGCTGCGACATTATAATTTGCATTATCTCAAAAACACAACCATTATCTCACGAGAGTTTCATGACCGTTTTTATAGTCGAGTAAAAATATTTCTCCCGGTGTTACTTTCTTATTATTTTTGGAATAATTAAAATTTTGATATAAACTCGTAAACTCATAACTTTGGCCAACCCTGTTACTGTCACGATAACGGTAATTTATGATTTTGCGGATTCTTTTTCTTAAACAGTCATAACTTAGTGGTTTCTTGCCCAGGTCTTTGTTATAAATCGCAAAAGAAGAGTTTCTGAAAAATAAATGAATCGGCAAAGTCACGTCTTCTGTTAATCGCACGACGGTCAGACATAAAAATGCAAATTTTCTTGCAGTTTCTGTTTTAATAAAATGCTTATTTATTAGAATAGAAATATGGTCTAGTTTGAAAGAAAATAGGGACTTCTATTTCATCTACTTTAATATGTTCAGGTGTTCCGGTTTATTCAATTTGTATGATAGTGACACATGCGACAGAATAAGCAAATCTGACTGACTGACACATTTATTGACATCGTCCTATTATTGTATATTTATTTTTCATACATTTTGACGATCGTGATAAAAAATCTTATTTTTTTGACATGTATGTAATGTAATTTTTTATCATGAAATAAATAATCTAATCTAATCTAATCTAATGTATGGTATGCTGACTTAATACATTTTATGGTATCTTAGGGTTTAGACAAAACCTCTTTCAACATAATAGACTATAGACTCCGAAGTTTATTTTATTCCTCCTAAATATAAAACATCATTATATGTAGAAACATTTCTTTGATGATTTGAATGAACTAGATGTCATATACTGATGATGACGAATCTTATAATTTAGTATCTTGCCATATCACGGTCTAATAGACATAATTTTTCCACTAATTGAACATTTTGACCTGTCTTTGTGCCAATATAGGGCGCTTAGTTCATTCATGTCACCAGGCACAACAAGTAAGACCATAAACTAAACGCCAACATTAAAATTTCAATCACTGACGCGGAAATGTATTTTTCATAAAGACCTTGGCGGATTGGGAATGATACACTTAAGCTGGTGTTGAATTATTGATTTGTTTTGTCTTCAAAGTCTTCAGAGCAAAACTACAATGAGCTGCCAGACTGATGGATTATCCTTTTGGCATGAAACGGCTCGGGTGTTCAGTTAGAGTGGTCGGGGCCGTTACGTTTCTTAGCAACAGCCCATAGCGATTTTTATTGTGACCGAGGTGGGATCAAACGCAAGGAATATTATTAGAACCGAAATTTAATGGTAGAAGGTGACTCGGGTCAAAATCAAGCTTGACGGAGAAAAAATCAACTAAAAGTAGTTTTTAGAAAACTTATAAAAAAACATCATCAATTACATAAATTCACGTTACTAAAGATCAACATTCAGTTCCTTTACCATCAATCAAAAACGAACACACGATCCATACAGTTTCAAATCTAATAAGGGACTAATTACATTAGAATGTCCGGCGATCTGTCACTTGGATGACCATTGACCATATGATACTAGACTAACGTCTAATTCATTGAGGTACTTGATTAATAAATACTTTTTTGTTGCCCAATCTTTAGTTTAGTCTCGTGGTCAATTACCTATGTAGAAATATCATTTGTTTTTTGGCTCTATTGCAAGTCACTATCTGTAATGTAACTGAACCATAATTCATTAAATACATGATACCTAAAAAATAAAACGTACGGCCGCTCGGAAGTAAAATATTGTCAAACGTAAATAAACCAAGAAACGCTTCCATCCAAACAAAAGGCAACAATAAAAATCATGAAAACAGACACCGTACCATTTGTCTAGATGACAAATAGGGGGGCCTCCAATAAATACGGAATCCACGCCATTGTTTCCAGATTCCTATCGTTAATCATTTTTATGTCCGTAATTAATATAAAGATTGTAGCGACGTTGTTGAGTGGGGGTTATTATGACTCGGAACGGAAACAATATTAAGGCTGCCGAAAAGGTTGACCGCTTCTGATGTGCCTACATATTGGGTTTGCCACTTACCGTGAAATGGTCCTATACTTTACTCCCTCGTTCGCGAAGAACTACTTTCTACGCTGCTAGTGTACCTAATTGGGTTATACTGAATGTATTCGTGGCAAAAGTACAACGAAATGCAGACCGAGTTACAGTATTTCACGAATTTTGTGACTTTGTTTCAGAAGATGTCAAGTGCCAACAAAAGTAATAAAGCAGCTATAATATCGGTTATAACCGTTTTGAACTATAAACGATAAGAGAGCGACCACACCGCTGCTCAAAATTTGCTGGCGCACCTTAAACGCAGCAAAATGCATTAAAAAGACATGCATATGACATATGGCGTATACTCAGCATTACGTATTAGTGTGGTCGTTCCCTAGTGAAATAAGTCCCTTAATTCCTCATGGCTCCTATCATCCAGCTGCGGTTCTGATAACAATAGGACCAATCTGGTAGCATATACTTTCAAATAAAAAAAAATTGTACGAATCGGTTCATAAATGACGGATTCCGAGGGGTAATCACGTAGGTAACGTTTTGAACGCGCGTTAGGACAATTAATTCAACTGTATTTTTTTTATACAAAAATTGACGTTTAGATCTACCTAATGTACGTACAATGCGTTACGTAATCGACCTGATAGGAACCAACATTTAAAAAAAACAACCAAATTGAGAACCCCTAAGAACCTTAAGTTGGTTAAAAATGTAAAACCAACCACTGGCCTCTATCCTACATCAAGCAGCTAAACCTTCGCCCACAGCGCTAGTCCAATTTGTTTATAAAAAATAAAACAACGCTCGGAAAGGAGTGAAAGTCGATAGTGAGTTTAAATCCAAAAGCCCAGTGGCTCGGAAAATTGAGAAGTGGATTAGGCAAATCACTTTTTATTCTATCCGCTCCGCGAAGTTTGCCCTTTTAAATTTTATTATCTCGGCTGAACTTGGGACGGGTGCGTGGGACAAACAGTGGATACAGTCAGTGTATCGCGATTTGTCATAGGCAGCAGGTACCTACTGTAGTTCGTGAATTCAAATCAGAAATGAATTGAGCAAACGGCCAGGGGGGCGATTTCTGACTTTCGAACGCTTAAATACGATTGTCGTGTCCAAATTGCAGGCACTTACTTTCTACCTATAGAATTGAATACGAGTGGTCAATACTACTCGTTTTTCAATTGTCTATCGCTATTTCAAAATAGTTTTCGAGTGAAAGAGTCAAGCTCTCGAATGTCCAAAATCAGACCCCTGTTCCGTGTAAAAAGAACAGCCATGTAGCCGTTTTACGCTGCACTACCTATCATACTACAAACCATCTATCAAAATAAAATGTTACGTACATCCTAACTAAAGTTTTCTACTTAAATATCTAATAAATGAAAAATGTAATTTCCGATACTCACAAACTGGGACAGGAGACTGATTTCTGTAACTCAGGCACCAGCCTAGCTCAGAAGTCAGGGCTTCACATAATTAAATACTGCTGGACCCTTTTTTGGAAATAAACGTTTATTACATTATATAATGTTTCAATCAACGATTCTTATATGAAATGTCGACAATATGGTAAATTTTATGAAAAGTGTCAGACATACTCTCGTACCGGTATTCGAAGTGTTGACTTTATTTCGAAGTAGGGTCAGTAGGGGCAAGTGCGCCTTGATCCATCCAATAAATTTGTTTATACTTGGTTCCCCATTGATCCAACATCCATATGTAAGAGGTCATTAGTTGTGTCATATCTGCAGATTTCGATATACCCCGCGCACTGACCTTGGTGGCGCACTTGCCCCTACTGACCTTACCAAATATTTAGTTATTTTATAGAGATTGTGAAGAGTGTTTATACGAGTACGAGAGCCTTAACCTGCTAATCGGGCTGACACAGGTCAGCCGGGTTGCGACTGTCAACCTGGCTGACCTGTGTCTGTGATCCTCGTCGTAAATGATTTTTCCTTATTGTAAACTTACATTTTTTGCGAACGGGTCGTTCTTCTTTTTTACCGACAATGATCCGAGGTTTTTCTGTTTTTTTGGTTTTTGAACTATCAAAATTGTGGTTTTAAAGTGCGATTTAAAAAAAAATGCATAGGTTTCTTCATTAGAACTAATTAAAGTTTCCTTTCTGGCCAATATAAATATTTATTTACGGTTGGTTTCTAAAAAAAAACATGTGACAAAGTGGACTCTTTCAGTGGGGACAACATTTTTGGTTTACCACTCTGTCACGGCATTCTACGAAAAAAAAAAAATTTAAAAAAATGCTAGTTAGAGAAAGTGAAATATTAAATATCACTAATTAATAAAATAACATGGACGTTCATTCGAACATTATAAAACCGTAAACATCATTACTCAAATGAGATGCCGTAATAAGACGAAGGACAGGCTATTGTCGGTCGAAAAGAAGAACGACCCGAACACCAGACCCATTTGGTATTCAATATATAGTTTTCTACGGTAAGTATTACGTTACTTCTTCCTATTCTTGATTACTACGTTACTTCTTCCTATTCGTGATTATGCTGATGTATCCTATCTCGACCTTTCTGAGGAACAACTTAATAAGCTAGAGCGTCTCCAAAATGTCTGCATTCGGTTCATATTTGGGTTACGCAAATATGACCATGTTTCTAGTTTCCGTTCTAAACTCAAGTGGCTCCCTATCCGTTATCGCCGTAACTCTCACATTATTTCGCTTCTGTATAATATCCTTTTTAACCCTGCAACTCCCCGCTATCTCAAAGAACGTTTTAGTTTTTTAAATTCTGTTAGATGTTCTAACAATTTGCTATTAACTGTGCCTTCATCATCTACCATATTTTACAATAGTTCGTTCACTATTAATTCTATCCGACTGTGGAACTCTCATCTTCTTGACATCAGACAAGCAAAATCTATCGGCAACCTCAAATCCCTTCTTAAAGAACATTATTTGTCTCTCCCCTAACCCTGATTGTATTTTTGGCTGACTGTTTATGTATCATTATATTTGTGTTTGTGTTATTTGTATATATGTATGATTGTGTGTGTATGTTTATATATAGAGGTATTTATGTACGTTTATTTTTATAATTTCTTGATTTTTGATTGATAATAATCTCTGCACCACCTACTGCATAATCTAGTTTTATCTCTTTCTCCGATACCCAAAGGTTGTCTGGAAGAGATCGCTCTTCAGCGATAAGACCGCCTGTTGTCTACCTCTACCTACATGTTATTGTATTGTTTCTCTATGTAACTGCTTTGTTTGTGTGAGGTGTGCAATAAAGAGTATTTGTATTGTATTGTATTGTATTATTAGTTATCCGCGCCCTGCCGCGTCGGAACGAGATAATCCAACAGAATAAATCATCATCATCCTAGCGTTATTCCCGGCTGTGCTCTAAAGGAGCCTGGGGTAGCGCCTAATCCCAAGATTTGGCATAGGCGCTAGTTTTACGAAAGCGACTGCCATATGACCTTCCAACCCAGAGGGAAAACAAGACCTTATTGGGATTAGACCGGTTTCCTGACGATGTTTTCCTTCACCGAAAAGCCACTGTGAAATATCAAATGATATTTCGTACATAAGTTTTTTTAACCCAGGGTACGAGCCGGGGTTCTAACCCACGACCTCCAGATTGAAAGTCGCGCGCCTTACCGCTCGACTACAGTGGCTCCAACAGAATTAATATCAATTTTATATACTAGATTTTTGAACCAAATTGATCACTTGTTCAATGCGTGACCCGAATCAATTTCCGCGTCGTCGAAATGTTTGAACTTTATTTATAACCGCAGAGGTACCTATTGATCAAAGCGAGCTTCAAAGTGCGTATTTATTGGATGTTTCGATTAATTAACGAATAATCTTAGGGTTTTACACACGAGCGTTTTGGATTATGATTTAGATTAGATATGCATATGTAAGTATCTTTAAGTTTCTCTCATTTATATGTTTTAGAAACGTCAAAACATTAACTAAGAAGAGTTGGAATTATGCATTATGCATATTACAAAATATGTAAATATAGTTACATATTTTGTAATATGCATAATTGCAAATTGGTGGTTTCGGGCATGTTACATTACAAACAAAATGAAAGTTTCAAGTTTCTTTATTTGGCCAAGTAACAAAATAACGTTACATCTAGCAAGTCATGATACATAATAATTTTCTCTTATTTTAATCATGCACTTATGAAATACGATTACTTACAATAATCAAAAGTTAACATGTCAAAACTTCAAGTATGTTTACATACTATATAACAATTTATAAAAGTGATCTCTCTTGTTTAAATTTTTATGTAAATTCGTTGATTGTGTAGAATGGGTTACATTGAAAGAAGCGTTTAAGCCTGCTCTTAAATTCTATAAATGGCATATTTGTTATGTGAGAGGGTGGAAAATTATAAAGAGTAATTTTGAGAGGGAGACCTTGTTTGTATGATTTTACTAGTTTCGTTGGAGGTACGCACAGTTTATCTTTATTGCGTGTATTATATGTATGTATGTCTTTCCTTCTTTTAAAGCTATCCCTCTCAATTTGGATTTCTAACAGACTATTAAATATAAATAACGATATTACAGTAATTATTCGACCTTTTATAAAGTATTCTCTAACCAGTCTTATTTTACATTTTTCCAAATTATTCCATAAAGAGGTACTTGCATTTCTACAATCCTCAGTTTTTAGGCTTTGCTTCCTAGGTTCACTCAATATATTTTCGCACATATATTTATACATTAGCATTTTTTATGTAATTCGGATAAGTTAATTTTCAGAACATTATTTTCATCGTGTAAATGTATTATTTCTTGATGCGCGCTTTCCAATTCTATTTAAATTTTATGCATCTTTGAATTAAATTGAGATTGTTAATCACATTCTTCTGTATTATTTATGTCAGGTAAACTAAGATGGGTTTGTAAACTGCTTGGTATATTTTTTATAATTTCTGGGCTGCTGTTGTAATGCAAATTTTGTGAGGGTTGCTTGAGTTTAACGTCACGTTCCTCTAACTGCGCCTGTTTTCTAAGTCTCAATTTTCGTCTAGTCATCATTGGAGATGCAGCTTTTGTTTTATTCGAATCCATTATTCATGTAATAAAGTCATCTAAATGCACTAAGAATATGTAGAAACTTACGTTTAAAGTCGTTTTTTGTTGGTAGTTCGTAAAAAAAAAATATCGAGTCCGTTGCACTAAAACAGTTGCACACTATAGTAGCCCTTAAAACTAAAAAAAGTTTTAAATGTATCTCTATCGTGTAATGTATACAGAGTTCCTACAACCTTACATTGTGTTATTATCGGTCATTAAAAGTAGAACAACCTTTAAAAACGATGCACTCTTAAGTACTCCATAAATAAATTTAAAACGCCAAAAGAGCAGTCTTAACTTTTCTTCCACACAAAACCGATGGTGAGATAAAACTTAAATAGCAACAACAGTGTTATTACAGGAATTGGAACGCTGAAGTGCATACCTATCAGTACTGACTATCAACATTGTTGTTAACTCTAAATAAAAGCCTCACTGAAGTAGCCTCGGTTGGTATTTAGTTTTCAATTACCCGGTAAGTACTGAAAAGTTTGCGTTTTACCCTCGGTATAACGAACGAAACATACATTACGTGCCTACTACTGGGTATTATCAATTTATCACACGGGTTTGTATCAGTATAATACTTAATAGAATTTATCGCAGAGGTAATGTGTAATCAACAATAATATTGGTTGTCATTTTCCGATTTGCATCTGCATGAAAAGTAAAAAAAAAACTTTGAGGTGTATCTTCCAATAGGTCGAAGATTGCCAGACAGCAATTGTCAGAATATCAAATCTTATTTTAATGTTTAGATTCTAGAGAATAAAACAGTAAAAACTGTGATAACAGTTAATAACATAAGTATAAATTATGTCACTTTAAATATAAAAGTCATACTGAATCCATAAAAACAGATCACAAACACGATCACCTGAGAAGTGAGAGTTAAAAAAAGAAGAATAGTACCCACTGTAAAACTGGCTTTCGTAATTTTATTTCAGGAAAAAAAGCAAAGGGAGATAGTAAACTTACTTTAACCAAGTTATGGAAATAATTATGTATATATATACCAGCCCTTATGTTGATTGTTACATTGCTTGTGTACCTGGCTGTATATCGACTGGATTTAGTGTGGCGGGCAGGATGTAGTGTGAGAGAGAGAGACGATTTTCTATTGTAAATTGATATTGTAACCAATTAATAAAGAAAGAAAGAAGACATTTATTCACTACACAAAAGACACACAGAGACTAGAATAACTCCAAAGGACTTTATTTCTGCAAATAGTTGAGGTCGACCCAACAAATGGTATATTTATGTTTATTGGTAGTAAGTTGAAAAACCCTCGATTTTATTCATTTCAAAGTTAAATATCTCAAAAATGGCTAAACCGATTTTGATGAAGCGTAGCTAAAAACAAGCTCGATTACGTCAGCTTTCGGACAAAAACAAACCGCATTAAAATCGGTCCATTCGTTTAGGAGCTTCGATGCCACAGACAGACACACAGACACGTCAAACTTATAACACCCCTATTTTTGCGTCGGGGTTTAAAAATGGACTAAAACTGTTTTTAAAGAGGAATATGTACATTTGATTGCTAATCTCTCTTTACAGCCAATAAATTTGATACGGACATATTTCACTGTCAATGTGGAAATAAGTAATGAACGTGTCAAACCTTTATAAATTTATCGAAATTTAATAAAAAAATCAGGGTTTAAGCGATTCTACTCCCTAAATGTATCGAAGCAACAGTAATAGTCGTCCACAGAACTAGGTACTCACACGTGTCTAAGCAAATTCATCGCTGATTTATTTAGTGAGCCTTTGATCTGACAAGCCGGCTCACTGGTTACCTCATTGAATCTGATATCGGTGTTCGTATGTTAATTTTCTTTTTGAACGCCGTTCAATTATTTACGGTGTATTGGAAAATTTAATGTTGTGTTACATTCTTAGGGTTTCCTGAAATGAAAGGATCGGGTTGGGTTGGGAGTTGTGTTTCTTTCATCTTTCCGGTTCCTTTGAGGACATGTTTGTGGAGTATAAAAATAGTTTTGGCTAAAACAAAACAAACGGTACCGAAAAAAAACACGACAAAAAAACGTTTCCGTCAAAAACGTATTAATTTTTAACTAACTTTTATTTCTGGCTGTACTTTCTGTAGGTACTGCTGTCAATCACTAAAACAGCCGGTGTTCAGGAGCCTAACTCAATCGATAGCGTTTGAGTCGTAAGTTGTTTTTAATAGAATTCTTAATGGTTACATTCCTTCTGCCATAAACTAGTTATTTCGAATAAATCTACCTAAAATTTGCATTTGTTGTAGTGTCGATAGACATCGGAACATTTGAAAAAAAAAGCTTGTAAAATGTTAGAAGAAATATTATGTTAGACGTTAAACAATATGTCAACATCCGGGAACTCTGAAGGAAAATTCTTATCGCATTTTATATATATAAAATATGCGAATCTCTAAGTACATGCGCTCCCTTTTGCGTTAGCGCATAGCCGAGTATGTATGAACGAGATGCACTGATACTGAAATGGGATAGGATGAAATTGAAATGAGAGAATTAGTTGCAAAATAGAGTTCCTGTATCTTGTATACCCGGGACCGTGCGGCGAGCCGCAACCGCCGAGCAACAGAGAAATTCTAACACGGAACGTTGGAAATGATAGGGATTAAATTGGATCAGTTGAAGAATTGACAGGCGTTACAAGAGACTGTAAAATGTATAAGGTATGCTGAATTTTGAAGATATTTAAACTTGTTATACAAACGCAGAAACAGAAATTTAATGTAAGACAGAAAGTATTTTAAAGACAGTAAGTATTTTATAAATTGAATGATGTATAATAATTTAAGTGTAACAAATTGATAAAGAAGACAGAATTGTTACAGTCAAAAATGGTACAAAAACACGCATAGATAGAGAGATTCGTACAGATAAATAAAATAATTGAGAACATTTCAAAATATGTAATAATGTCTAGATCTAAAACCATTTCGGTAATAAGCTTGTGACTTAAGATTTTTTTACGATGCCATTTGGAGAGGAACTAATGTTTGTATGGGAGCAACTACAATTAAAGAACATAAATACCCAAAAAAAATGAGTTAAAGGCGGACCTCGCTGGCGGCAGCCGAAACGCTTCATACTGATTGACTCAAGAGTATGACGTCACACTTCGCTATTTGAACTAATCATTGTAGGGAAAAATCAAGTAAATTGCTGATTTGTTCGCTAAATACTGCGTTTAGATCTATAGGTAATTGTTATAGAATTTTGTTTCTATAAAAGCGTAAGGATTCTATTGGTTGCTTTAAATTTACTCATGGATAATTTAAAAATGCATATTTTTTTCTAAACTTTCAAGGTCCATATCTTTTTATGATTTTCATTATATTTTGTAATTTATACTTTATTACAATAATTTGATGGTTTACTATCCATTTACCAACACTACGTTGTTAATTTTTACATGAGTCATCATACTCATCATGCCTATTATGTTATCTGAACGTAATAATGTAGTTTTTAGATTTTTTTCGCACTCGTTTTTAAGAAAAACGCGAAATTGCATAAACGTGTTTAAACCGAGTGTGACGTCAATACTATGTCTTTCATATGAAAGATATGCAAGCTGCCATAATACAGAGCCGTAATATTGACGTCATCATTTACTTACGACCTTCTGGAATTCGCTACTTTTCAATTTTATATTTCTGAATGAAAATTACAATTTAGGGAGAAATAACAAAAGACGTGTCCCTTAAAAAAATATTTTCTAGTGCATTAAACATTACCAGATACAAGTTGCATTATTAATTGAGTATACTTAACTAAGGATAAAAATTTCTAGTGAACTAAATCATAAAATGGCCTACTTGAAATAATGAAATGTTGTCAATTGTGTATGCTTACAGAACTTATCAAAATTGCTTACAATTTTTTTGAGTTAACGGTTTAAATGTGATGATACTCAGCAATGAAAATATTAAGCGGTACTAATGGAGGTGAAACTTTAAAACAAATTTTGAGCACAATTATTATATTTTACCCTTAATACGAATGATTTTATGGAAATTAGAAACAGGTAAATTTAAAAATGGAGGGGCTAAGTGGAAGCGGGTATTTCTGCTGGGAAATTATTTCACCTAGTTCGATGATCACACCGAAAAAATCGGTCGACCGTTGAAGATAGTAAAGTTCTTGACCCAAAGCGTTAATGAGGAAACTGTTTATTATTTTCAAAAATAATTGTCACAGCTGAAAAATCTGAAACTTTTTTCTGGTGCTAAGGAAGGTTATTCCTATCCCCAAAAAAATAATCAGGCATTTCAAAAATTTTCATCCATTCCCAATTGTATAAATTTTTTCACCTATTGCTATGTAATAAGGATATATAAATAAATAAATATAGTTCTTTTGATAATCGGCTGCACTACACGAAAGCTGAATTTTTAACACAAAATCATAAAACGTACAAAAAGACATAAAACAATATGCTTAGCATCCAGTTAGGTAGCACACAAAAAACCCATTACGGAACAGTGGTTGGCAACATTCGGCACGTGATGCGTTCGGTATTCCAGAGGGCACAAGACAATGTACAGCGAGACCCGCGCAAATGTCTTTATAGCTCCTTCACAGCCAGTTTACGACCTCTGCTCTCTCATGCACACATACCGGCATTTTTGCAATATTAATGTTGTGAATATTTGAAGTGACGTTAAAAGTTTTGTAATACGATTTTGTGGTTTTAACATTTTGCTATTTGCAAATGATATAGATCCTGAGTATATTGTTATATACTCAAGTCATGATCAAATAAGTTGTATAATAACTACAACATAGGTAATTAGTAAAATGTTATCAGATGAAACAATTGACAATACTAGCTGCCACACGGCTCCACCGCGTATTAGTACAATTACGATAAAAAAATTAAAAAAACGAAGAGCTTATTGCAACTCACCATCATACAACTAATCGAAAGACATCATTTATCAAAATCGGCTGTAGATCTGATGGCAAGTACAAAATCGGCCTTGCGTAATATATAGGTATGTAATATATGTATTACGTTCGACATGTAACACGAATATTCTACGTATATCAAACGGTATCAGTTGTAACACAAAACGGTACCTTCCTAACAGATTTTTTTTTACTCAAACATTTTTTAAATATGAATTACTTATACAGTGTATGGAATTTAATCTAATGCTTAATTTTAAATCTAACAATTTCATACTTAATCGAATAATTTCATACTTGTACATATTAGGGTACGCGCTAACACAAGCACATGACTGAGGGCATGAACCGAGACGATACGCATTTAATGCACATACTTCACAATGCGTTCTGTATTGGGCTTTACAAATAATTGGAAACGTATTCAGAATACGCTTCCATTCTCGCAGCAAATAAATAATAGGATCTACAATCAGCAGCAAAAGAAGCACACGGACACTAATTTCAGGGAAATAAGGATCTGTTCAGATCTTTTTGAGCGTGTTATTCTGCTTATCTACTTCTGCTGCTGACTGAAAATTGTGTAGAGTAATCAAACATAATATAATTTGTACTTAAATTATTTTAAGTAACGTACCTAAATGAAATGTTTTGAACTAAGTAGGTAGCAATAAAATAAATATAAGTCCCCAAATAAATCATCTCATATTTTACGGATTAACGCCTAGAGAAAAATCTCACGTTGTAACAAAGCATTAATTTCGTACCAATATTTTGAAGAAATATTTTTAGCAGTGCAAGCTTTCCACTAATATCTTTATTGCGGCAGTGCCGAATGTTTACGACCCCTGCCCTTGCTGATTGTGTTAAAGCACGCCACAAATTACGGTTTTTTCGTGTAATACCGATTTATGACGATGCTTCTGGATGCTTGGCTTTTTTATTTTTAAAATGTTAATCTCACTAATACAGTTTTTTGGCTACCCAGGGCGCGAGGACATTAAACTATTACTAGCCTTCGTAAAAAATAACCAGTCGTTTTTCCGTACTATGATATTTCTGTATTCTGAACCAATTGAGAGATCATTTTGAGCAGCTTTCAAAATCCACCAATCCAATTGATTATAGTTGCTCATTAACTATGGTGATTGGAACATTTTGACACCTAGACCTCTCTCTCTACAGTGCTGCAAGCTGATGTAGTGAAAATTTCTTAAAGCCCTCACGATTGGAGAAATGGAAAATTAACATTTGATTTTACCGGTTCGCTGCCCACTTAACTTATAAAAATCTTGATTGATCTTTACCATCGCGATTTTAAATACTCCACTAATTTGCTATTATTGAAAGAAAGCTTAGCAGAATTAAACAATTTCATGACCCAGCGGGACTGGAACCCACATATCCTTTTATTTATTGCCTTGCCGGAGCAAATGGTCTTACCTACTAATTTGGCTATAAATCCAGTTACTCCAAGAAATACGCATCTTCTATGTTAACCGGATATATTACATGACTTGGCTCTAGAAAAGGGTATTTCGTACAAGTTGCACTTCTCTCAAATAACGACACTTTATCTGGGTACACACTAAGTTACCAAAATTCTGTCAGGTCATTTATTTGAAATACACTGTGAGGAAGAATTTATACAACTACCCAACAAACACTGATAGGCCTAAGGTTACCAGAAGCGCAGGGAAGCTCAAAACAACTTTTTACAAGCTGGTAAAAGCGAAAAATTCGTTCTTGGGAAATTGTATAAAATTCTACAATAAAATTCCAAAACACATTACCGAACTTACTGACTCTAAATTCAAATCTGTCGTAAAACAGACCCTTATTTCAAAAGCATATTATAAGATTAACGATTACATCATGGATAGGGATATTTGGCAGCGATAAAATCCTGCGATAGAAATCTATCGCAAAATAAATAGGCTTTCTACTGTAGCAATGTAATTTTAAATTTTTATAATACTCAGATACTGAAATGATATATTGTATACCGTTTTGAAAAAATGACACCTCACCGAGTTTTTTACGCCGGTTCTTTTCGAGGCAGAGGTTTTCTTCCGAACTGGTGGTAGTTTATCGACATTCATAGGTGCATGTAATATGCCTAAATTGAAGAATAAACTTTGACTTTGACTGCCTTTATAATATTTTATTCCTTTTATTTATTCATTTGTTAACACGTTTACATGACATTACAGCAAATAATCAATGCGTTACCGAACTTACAGTTAATTTCGTATAGTCGCACCTAGCATCTATCACCTCACAGAATCTGAAGCATTAAACACAGCCGCCCACCGAAACGCAAACAAGTCGCACTCTGGTGTCAATGCCAGGAGCGCATTGAGCTGCGAGACGGCGCGAGGCAGAGGCGAGTTTCTATACGACACAGTGCGCACAGGCGGCACCGCCAACAGGTCGCGTCGTCATGGCCTGAGGGCTACCCTCAGGAGCCGTAGTATGGTTGGCCTTATCACGCGACAAGTGACAAGATAAGAGCGTCGTCTCGTTCTATCCAACGGTGTCAGCCAGTGACGCACGCTCTATCCTATCACCTATCGCGGCCTGGACATCCGGGACAAACAGTCACACGAGACGCTTCACCAGTTGGGGACATCATAACGTCGATAGATGCAAAATCCTAAGTCCACACGTTGATTTCTTTTCTAACTTTATTATTTGTCTTCATTATGCAACCCCAGTGGTCACGTAACGTAATATATGGAGGTCACCACGCCTTCAAACTGTCGACTCAACAGAAAAATGTGTCAAAATATGGAATAACGAAAGATGTATTCGACCCTCGTCAAACGAGCGGTCCAACGGTGTTATTTGGAAATAAATAGGGTAGGTGCGAAATTTGCATGGGACCTGTCATGAAAGTTCATAGCGTCATCTCGGCGAGATCGGGGTGCCACAGGGAATGATGGTTCAAGACCTTTTTAAGTTAATCATGGACAAGCTGAAAAACGAGCTTGAAAGAGATTCACTTTATCTTACTGGTAGACAATTATTACAGCATTAAATTCGCCATTAGTATACTCTTTTTATTGTGTAAGTAATACATTTTAAATAAATGTAGAATCTACGCTTCCGTTATGTACTTGGGTAGTTTGTTATTCATATACAGTAGGTCCCATCACATGCGTCACTTGCGTTGACTTAGCTTATGCCATGTGGAAGTTAATTTTGAGTAACCGGTGTGAAAATGCGGTGCTCGTGATTTTGATTTATGTTGTAGCCCTCAAAGGATTGCTCTAGGACCGGTGACCCTAAGAGGTGAAGAGAACTGCGAGGTAGCCAACATTCTACACCAGAAATTTGCAATTAAATATAATTTGATCTCTTCGCCAGCCATTCCCTACAAGTATACACCAGAAGCTGTTTTAGAAAACCGAACCCACAAAACGTATTTCGACAGAGCCATCTTAACCGACCGGATCATACATTTCAATAGACCTGACATCACTGTAGTCGAAAAAATAAATAAAATGGCCCTCTTAATTGACATAGCGATCCCGATTACTCATAACGTACAAAGTACAATAGCAGAAAAAGTAACTAAGTATACGGATTTAAAGGAAGAAATAACACGAATATAGAAGTTAAATAGCGTTACGATAGTGCCCTTAGTTTTATCTAGTACAGGTGTCATTCCAGGACAGCTACACACTTCAATAAAAACCCTCTCATTGCCACCGTCTTCTTATGTAATAATGCAGAAAACTGTTATCCCCAATACTTGCAAAATAGTCAGGAAAATCCTTCAAAATGAACTACAACTCCCTAACATACCTTCATCAGTTACCCCTGAATGAAATGCACTTGGCTTCGGCCCGTGTATTTCATTATACCAGTATTGCTCTGGAATACTGAGAGTACTAAAGAAACCCGATAATAATAGTTTATTTAGAAAAACTATGAAAAAACCTTTTACATTTCATTAAATACTGTGGGATTAAATCATTTGGTGATCATGTGACGCTGAAGCTTGTAATATGTATAACCTGTGCTGCAAGGATCAGCTACCTTCTTACTGACTAAAATATGATATAAAACAACAGCTAAGATATAAGATGCAAAGGTTTCCTGTACTATCTTAATTTAACCTCAGTAACCAGGAATTCACATATCGTTTACATACATACTTGCTTTTGCAATCTATGAGCAATAATTTATTTATTTTATTATATAGGAAGCATTCCAGATATATGTAGAATATTCTACTAAAAGCAGTACTGCAAATTAATTTTCGGTGCATCATGTTAATGCGTCTATTTCGTTGTGTCTCAGTGGGAGATCGCAGGATGTCGGCATGTTGTTTCATTATTATTTGGTATATTCAGTGGGAGATCGCAGGATGTCGGCATGTTGTTTCATTATTATTTGGTATATGTGTGAGGGAAAGAAGAAAAAAAGATTATCAAAAGTTAAATAGAAATAATGGTAATACAGTATCCAAGCAGTGATTGACATAAGGCTTGGTAGACCGTCCTAATTAATTCAACGCATGACGCAGGTGTTTAAAAATAAAAATCTGTTTCTTAATTCTAGCTGAAAGTGTGTCTATGTGTGAGCGGAAGGTAAGCCAAAGTTATTCCCAAATACTTGACGGTTTCAGATCGTTGTAATATATGCCCTATATTGCAATGAGCTAAAAAGTTACGTAAAAGTCGGTGCTATGGTCGTGCACAGTAATTGAAGAAGTTTCTGATATATCAGATATTTCTTCAATTATTCTTAGAGTAATATATTATTTCCAGTGTCAAAAATTGAAAACTTCAAATATTTGGTTTTGCTTTGATAGGGTGCTTTTCGCAAGCCATGTCGTAACTGTATTAAACAATCTGCGCGTTGATCCCAAGAATTATCTTTAAAGATCAGTGCAGTGACTTAAGGAAATGCCACTAGCTTACCATCAGATAAATCGAGATTACACATATTGTTCACATACAGAAGAAACTTTTTCCAGGACCTAAAATACTTCCCTCAGGAGCCCCGTATTCAATTCGCAATTCGTTACTTGTGTGATCACCGATTTGTACACTCTGTGTTTGGTTTGTAAGGTAGCTGTGAAAAAAAATTAGTAGGTTTCCTCGAACTCCAATGGCCTTAAGCTTATTTATTTCAACATATTAAAGGAATAGATACAGTGTCAAAAGCCTTAGATAAATCTAGAAATATGGTTATTCATTTTTACCGCCATCTAAAGCTCTCCTTATTATATATTCTCCTAATTAGTTGATCCCGGTTACATCCTGGAGAACCATGGACCACTTGCATACTGAAATCCAAAGATTTTCCGTAAGAACTAAAGATCTGTTCTACATAAGCAACTACCACAACCTCTTAATCGATCCCTCATTGTTTATTCATATGCATTCATACATACTTTAAATTAAAAACGATATGTTTCCAAAGGGCACCCCATTCTCGTCTCGGTTAAACATACCCTGCAAGGCCGTATAAGCTTCTTTGCCACAGGCGTGGTAAAAAAAACGCACAAATAAATACATTTCCGGTAGACATTATTTTCAATTTGTTTCAAACTTCGTTAATTGATACCTTTCAATTAAACCATGCGAATCACCGCGCCCCAATTAAAACTAGCTAGATCCAACAGAGATCCGGTTGGATTAATATAATAGCGTTTCCACATCAACGCGGAATGATTATTCAAAGTCATCCCTAAGAGCCAGTAATTTGACATCAAACGTTATATAAATCGTCACAATCCATCGGAAGGGACAAGATGGGACTATTTTGTTTTAAACCGTCGTTATTCTTGATGAACTCTATTGTGCGCCGAGTAAAGGGGAATTGAAAGGATTATTCATTTCTCTCTGGCATCAAAAGGCTGCTTTTAAAGTTCCAGAAGTTCTCATTTGGGTGCCGTTTGCCTCGACGCAGTGATCTGATTTTGGTATGACATTTGTTGTGTGCATTCGTTCTGACACGTCTCGATACAAAATTAACAACCAGATGATTGCAGCGCGCTGCACATCGTAATTTGCATCGACCACATGGCACCGATTTCTCAGCGCAGCACACATGCATAACATGAAAAATTAGACATTGACGCGCTGCGCTGGACCCACCCTAAGAGTAAATCCAACGTCAGACAACACATATTTTAGTCTGCGCAGCGTGCGTGTTGTACAAACGATGTGTGATACGTTGTGCCAATTTTTCACAGACTTCAGTTTGCGCAGCGTGCTGTGGAGTGGTGGTATCTTTTTAATCCTCGACGAAAAAGAGGGGTGTTATAAGTATAACATGTGTATGTGTCTGTGTATCTGTTTCTGGCATCGTAGCTCCCAAAAGGATTTACCAATTTGAATACGATTATTTTTTAACGAAAATTTTGTCTGTCGAGGTGTTTTTTAGATATGTTTATTGTGTCAGGGGTGTTTTAATTTTTTTATTTACATAGTTATACACATAAATTCTATAGTCTGACCAAATGGGCAATCCTTTTTGTAGCCCAAATCTCAACTTTGATGCGCTTGGAAGCGAGCGCGGGTAAGAAAATATCATCGTAATACGTCAAGTCAGAGAGACCTTCTGATGACTGTTAATAAATTCACGTTTGAATGGCTCCGGAGATTAATGTCAGTACTTTCATTCCACATCAAGATCGATCATTGGTGAAATAATAAGTGGCCCCTCGCAAACCAGTCTCCGCAACCAGGATTCTTGTGATAATGAAATCAAGGATTTCCGTTTGATTGCAGTCAAATTAATTTGTTTGATGAATTGGTTGTAGATTGTTTTCTTAACCGCTGGAAGGAAGTACCAGACATTTCTTTTCACTCTGCGCAGTCAGCATCAGAAGTAGCTACGCAAAATAACACGCCCAAAATGATCTTCGCCAACTTTATTCTGTGTGTAGGAAATTTTGAGCACAAGTGCTTCTTACTGACCCCTTAGGGCAGGTGGCACCAAACTATCTATAATCGGATAGTAATTTAGAATTGAATATCAAGTAAACGAAAATTGGTGGAACAAATTATGACTACATACGACAAATTAGGTATATTTGCACAGATCACTCTAATGATTAATAAAAAAAATGTTAGTTATTTGCAAAGCGCTATCTTTGCTATATTTTCTTTTGGGTGTTGTTTGTTGTTGTAGTGTCAAAACAAAAATTTGTCAAATATAAGATGACTAACTAAATTAATGTCTAAATGTGTGATTGCTAAACATTTGCTTGCGAAAGATTATTTTGGTAAATCTTCAGTTGGCAAATGTTGGTTTGGGAGTTGGGAGCGAAAAAATTGCCAATAAAACCTTCGGTAATACATTAGTAACCCGAACTTATAACATTGCTGGTTTATTATTCTTGTGGATACTTGACGCTTGTAGTGTATTATTGTTGATAGGTTGGAATGCCCGATGGTGGAGCACTGGAACTCCATACATTCTAGTAATTATATTGTATTGTTTTAATTATTTTATTTGACTTATTTTAATGTAACTTTAATTTTAAATTGTTATTTTCAATGAATTTATTAATTTTATTTTGTATTTATGATTGTATATGTATATGGACTTATTATGGTTCGAAATAAATGATTAATAATAATAATATTATGTTAAATCTATGCACTTGATTTGAAATCATTTGCGCTAGCACCATTATTATTAAAAAATATCACCCAACACAACCTTAAAAAAACATTTTCGTTTGAAAACAACACGTAAGAAACACGTCAAAAAACGCGCAAACATGTCGAACAATAAGTTGACCCCAAAATAGAAATGATGAAATTAAAATTCCAAACCGGTTTCATGTGGAATTTTCGTACAAAAACCGTCAGCGTGACACATCCACATTCGCCTGAAGACCGAACAATGCCATGGGATGTTGGATTTTTGAGGGTAACTCTATGGCTTTGGACATTGATTAATGGAGGAAGGGACCATGCTATGCTGTTGGGAATTCGATGGGTAATGCAGCCAATATAAGGTATATTAGCTGGGAATTACAGGGATACAGAGACAAAGATTTTTGAAACCGATGTGAGCAATTTAATTATTGAAACAGGAAAGCAAAACCCTTCATAAGTTGTATAAATCTCTATTTCAAGCGTACCGACTAAATATTATTTGTTCCTTGTTCAACCGTGCTACTGATACAATTTCTAATAATATAGGTGTTTAGGTAAATATATTGGTTACTAGCTGTATCTAGACGTATATTTGTGTTAGTTTATATAAGTTCCCTTCATCCCTACCGTGAAAAAAACCGGCCAAGTGCGTGTCGCAAAACGAAGGGTTCCGTGCCTATTAAAAAGGTCGTATCGTCACAGAAATTTTACGGCACTTACGTCCTTTTCTTTGAGGAAGGCAGTTTTTCAGCAATATCTCGAAAAACTCTGAACCGATCTTAATTAATAAGCCCTATATCTATGAATTTTTCCATATTTTTAAAATACACCGTTTAAAAATTAGAGGGGGGACGACAGAATTTTAGTGACTTTCGGGGCGATTATCTCCGACCCTATTCACTTAATCAAAAAAATTCTAAGAAACCTCATATTTATTTTGAAAGGCCTACCGATTGATGTGCCACAAGGGGGATCACAATGAAAATTTTTTTTTTTAACTTTTAGTTTTATGTATGGAGTGCAGCCCTACATTTTTTTTGTCATTTTAATTACAAAACTATGTAGCGGCTAACAAAATACACCTATCCTCAAAATTTTATTCAAATACACCTTATAGTTTTCGAGTAAAATGCCTGTGACATACGGACAGACGGACAGACCGACAGACGGACATGACGAAACTATAAGGATTCCGTTTTTGCCATTTTGGCTACGGAACCCTAATTAGCTTTTTATGCACTTTAAATGAATTAACGTCACCCTAAGCCGTAAGTGGGATTTTTTGCCCGCTACGCGAGGATGAAATCTCACTTCCTGGCCAAGGCAAGACGTAAAACTTTAGACAAACCACGGGCGGTAATTTGGAAAGCCCCAGATCGCATATTTATGGCAAACACCTGCGATCTGGGGCATTCACGAATTCACCGCCCTAGGTATGTAATGTACTATTATGGATCTTTATGTTAAGCAATCTAAACTTTTTACAGCTTATTTGGGGAATTATTTTAAAGTAAAAGTAGGTATCCTGTGTTCTTCCCGGGATCAAAGTATCTCTATAACAATAAGTGTGTGTTTTCTTAAAAAAGGTCGCATACAAATTTAATGAAAAACGGGAAAAGCATATCTATTCAGAAATAGTTTATTACCTTAAAGTACAAATTTCAGTTTAAAGAGCGGTCTCCATAAGGATCAGAGGCACATGAAGACAAATCAGACAACATTCGAATACGAAGATCGAGGAGCTACTTAGCATGTTCTGAAAATCGGTCTGCCATAGTCCCCAATCATCATCACAACCTTATTACCAGTAATCGTTGGTATTTGCTCGCTTTTGAGCCTTGAACGTAATATGTCCATTGGTCGTCTGTTAATTTGTATTGTTTTATCTTAAATAAAGACTGTTTATTCGGTTATCTCTATACCTAATTTAATCTTAATTTGTTCATTGATTTTATAAAAGGTAAGACATACAAAGGTAAGACGTACAGGTAAGAGAGACATACCGAAGGACAGACAGAAAACCTTTCGCATTTATATTATGCCGCGGCGCAAGATGCCCTAATACATAAGTACTTAATGGCGTTTTGCTTATGTATACCTACAGGTACGTTTAAATAGTCGCCTGACGGACTGATGTGTGCATAAAAAGGCAAGATATAAACAAACTGAGAAACACACAGAGTTACTTTGTATTTACTGTCGTAGTAAATATAAATGTCATTTTCCGCCGCCGTCAGTCTAAAGCCCTCAGCGCTGCATATTTTCCATAGTATTAATATTAAATCTTTTGAACCACTAAACCGTGAAAAAACATAGACCGTCTCCCCTTTCATTTCAGTTGCAGTCAGACAAGCAAATTTATCAGAAGTGGGCGTCTTAGCTTGACGCTTGCTGTAAAAGGAGCAAGCCTCTCGGGCTCAGAGTAAAAGGACACAAAGTGGCCGGTGAGGAAAAAAAAACGCGCAACGTGAAAGATCCGCTTAACTGATCTGAACGTTGCAGTGCACTTTTTATGTAACTAACCGTTTTTCAGGAAAGCATCACCAAATGAGGTAAATTTGAGGAGTACGATTAGTATATCAATTTGATTTCGCGCCGAGCTACCGTGCCGGAACGGGCACGCGACCCTCCGAACAGTTTCATATTTTCATCTTATATCATAATACCTTCATCATAATAGCTTCATCTTATTATCTCGTTTACCGCCCGCAGACATGCTCTGACTGTAAAAATAGTACCTATTAAGACAAGTTATTCCTCAAACATTAATTTTTAAAGGCAACGTTTGTGCGACGAATTGAATTATCTTAATTCACTTAGTCTGTAGCCTCGCCTTCTTACCGAGAACAATAGCGGAGGCCAACAATAGCCACAACAGCCTCTTCATTGTCCTGGACATCGCATCGGGAAGTCTACAACTAAAACAGCCGTTTAAATTAACTGCTGCCTTCAGTGTTGATGGACTTTTAAGAGCTGGAAATGTGCTTAATTTTGAGAAACAGGCTATGAGAAATGGGATTATTCCTGAAGTATTACTTTTATTCACGGGTTGTGGGAAGATACCACTGAATAGCGACTTTTATGGTTTGAAGGCTCCTGCCTGTAATTTAAATTCCTCATAACCTAAAAAATAAGCATGATAATTATCTTCATTGCCAAAAACCTTGGAGGTCGACATATACGTACCAATACCATGACATTACAAGATGGTATGGATAATTAAATGCATTGCATAACACAAGCCTTAATGAGCTTACTATAGGGCTAGTTCGATTTGTGTAAGAATGTCCCCTAATATTTTTTATTTATTTATTTATTGCCCGTACTTGTTCTGACACTTAGATTTTTTTCCAGTCAGATTCACCTCCTGCACACATACATACCTTCAATTAGAGCCATTTAGGTACAATGACACAAGTTACATTCCTTAACTACAAAAGCGCATAATTCAATCTCATTTGCATTTATTAGTTCTTGCATTTCTCGAAGGACTGAAGAGTGGATTTGACGAAATTAGAGTTTAACGTTAATCAGAACTCGCCTTCGTAAAATGCAACAACTGTACATAACTACACTTGTATATACTCGTAGCAATGAATTTAAAATCAAACACTACATATTAAAACCATAATAAATAGATGTTTTGCACAAGCGCTTATAGCACTAATTAGACTGGTTCTCTGTTAGCACGTAAATATTTGTGAACAAATAGCTTATTTAAATACAAAACGCGGCGTGAAATAATATCGCAATTAAACTAATACTTCGGTATCACCAAATCCAGTTTCGAAATAACGGCTAAACTCCGTTTTATTTGCTTTGGCCCGTTAAAGCCGCTATTGCATATTGTTACGAGTTTTATTCGAAGAGAATAAGTTTCGATTGTACACCGCAGCGCAGTGCGCCCGCCTTAAAAGTATTACGAGCAATCACAATAAAGTACCGCGCTTAACTTCGGCTTTGCTCAAACTTTTGTGGGACCGAACCTTTGAGGGAAGTATAATTTCGTTTCCCATGTTGTGTATGCAACCATCCGGGTTATTGGATGTGAGAGGCTAATGTCTAAATTGTACTGAACATACCTAATAATGCCAAACTCGAAGTTTTTGTTACACGTCTTGCAAATAAAGACTACCTACATTTGTTTACTTAGCCAAACGTGGTCCAATTGAATATGATGCAAGTAAAGTTTCAAAGAGCTTCTTTTCGTCGGGCAGAATAGAAGGAACTGTACCACGTGGGTACTGGGTAGACCGAACAAATGAAGTCTGTCGTGGGTAAATTTTAAACTTGAACGCCGTGTGAAATGAAGTTTGGTCCTTAAGGGTAGACAGGCCTTTTTCTGTATGTAGAGTAGAGTTAGTATAATTGGTCGGTAAGGCTTGTCATAAAATTATGTCTGTATGTCCACTAGCCACTAGTCGGTGTGGTGATGAGAGAGGAGCAGCAGGAGGACCCTGGAGGTGTGGTGTAGCAGTTGAGTACGACAGTCAGCATAATCAATGACATTGGAGAATATGTCACAGATCCTGACAAATTTTTGCTCAGAATCAAAATCGATAATAATCTAGTACAAAATCTTGAACAAAGTTCCTTCCCCGGATTAAGCCAAAAATGGTTGATACTTTGTTCATTGTATTTTTAAACAATATGTTAGGTAATCAACAAGGCCCTTACTTTTCGTGCCGATGACGTAAAAAAATGACGTCATTTTGCACACAGGATGTTGTGATAAAATAAAATTAGTTTAACGAAGCTTGTTAGCAAACCTCCAAAAACGAAAAATCGTAACAATATTCTTGTAAGGATGACATTGTATAGTTACTTAATATAAAGTAGTAACAATAAATACTTCATTATAAATTGTGAAAATATAATAACTAAACATTACGTTAACTTATTGTTCCAGTTTAAGTCCAATATCGTTTAATTAAAGAGGTTGATAAGTCGTAACTAACGAAAAGACTACTTGAAATCATCCCATGTGTGGTTTGATAGTCATCGGCACATAAGTAACGGGCCCTGGTAATTAACGTTTCCACTATCACAGCGTGAAAACAAAAACAAATGAAATCGCCATGACGAGGAATTTAGCCAACTTTAGCCCGAACAATCCTAATATCGGGTGACAATGTGAAAGGTCTTGAACGCCCTAGCAGGACATATGCACTTAATACGTTTTTACTTCGGATTCAAAACGTTGCTAGGTTTCTCGTTACAAAGACAGAAACGGCAAAAAATGCGAAAAATGTCACAAGTTAGATTAAACAAGTTTCTACCGCCGCGAAAACTGTTAGTGGTTTTATTCGGATTCCAACTCTATTCTCGTTTTGGTCAGCGAATGTTTGTAAATAGAAGCGTTGAAGTTTTTAGTTTAACGACGTAACAATTAAGGCGTAGCATGTCTATTTTTGTCACAAAATTATAAATAATATGGCGACAATCTTACACAATACAGTTCTCATGTAAACATTGTATTCTTACTATTTCTAGTATTGAACAAGGACGCCAATACTGAGTTGTAATGTTATGACAATTGTGTGTGCTATTGCGTGTTGTTCTGTCCTCATTAAAACTTACCACGAAATCAAAAACATTGTTCCTCGTCCCATCTCAACGGACGGTGAAAAACAGTGCCGTTAAAAACTAACTTTTTAATCCATCAGTATTGCTAACGTAAAACAAATCTTGCGTTCAAAATTACTTACTTACGGCCTTAATGTATAATAAAAATTATGGCCGCCTTCCGTCTCCATCATCAGATCAGCAGCAGGTTATGGTACCATGTACAGTCAAGTACACAGTCCAATACCGATAGATCACAAGCATGGCACTAGGTCGGTGTCTGCGGGTAAGTATGAAGTACCTCGCGTAAGTAACTACTTTGGAGATAGAACGTTAGCTAAACGACTTCCATACCTACTAAATACCTTGCCCGAAGACATTCGACACGAGCCAAATAAAAGTATATTTAAAAAAGGTTTGAAAAAGTACTTGCTTCAAACACTTGAGTGACAATTGCCTACAAGCAAATGTCATCCAAGTTTTAGCACGACGCTTTATGTGCGTACTTACGAAATAATATTACGCAATAAGTATATAATACATGCATACAAAATAGTTTATGTACTATAATGAGACTCCTACCTGCAGTCAAACTGTTAAAACAGTTTTGCAGGGAAATGTAATAGATAAGTTTTTGTATCCCATTGCTTAATAATAATAAATAAAAAAAATAAAAAAAATGTATGTATGTCCCTACAACATTTCAACTCGATTGGACTTTAGGAATTTGGTCAAATTTGACATGCAAGCTTGCAACATGCATGCATATATTTATACTCTGTAAGTAAAAGAAAAGCTTCTAAAAATATAAGCTTACAGCACGGCGTAGGTAATAAACCTCATACCCTTTGCGTAGGTAATATACCTCTTACCCTTTGTCTCTACAAATCTCTGTTCGAATTTGTACCAATAAAACAACATTGATCCACAATCACACTCCGACAGCCGTGACCGCTGTAAGAGTGCCGGCAGAGGCATCCCCTGCCAGCAACATTGCCCCCTCGGCTCCACCAGCCGTAGTGCATATTTATTTCTATACACTACACCCTTTTATAAAGGCTGGCAGTGTGCACTTGTTATCCCGCTGCCGCTGTTGATACAAGCCTGCCTATTAGCTTATTGCATTCACTCTCAATCAGGCAGGCCGTAATAAGTGTGCGTTTTACCATAGTAGTTTATAAAATGTATACATTTTTGCACCTACCTTTTGTCTTAGGCCTGCAATTTCATTGCGCCGCGCGGGAACCCCCACTTTTCCACTCCGCTCTGCTCCTTTCCTTCCTTCGCATATATTAGTTGCAGATACTAATTAGATGCTGCTGCAGAGCTTGTTAAATGTTACGATACTCCCTTGGCCTGGAAATAGTTTTGGCATGAATAACGCGGTAAACCCTAACATTATGTAGATATGCAGAACGTTACACAATAATACAAACTTCATTGTCGCGGAATTTTAGGATTTTACAAGCTTCTTCTTTAATTCTTTAAATTAAAATTTAAGTACTTTATCTATAAAAAATTAAAAATCGAAGACCTAATTGCAAATCTCCAGGATGCGACGAATCGAACGACATAAATATCAGTTATCAAAATCGGACATAACTGTAGATCAATATATATAGATGTAGAAAATATAGATAGATACTGGTAATCCAATTGGATTACCAGTATCTATCTATATTTATATTACGCGAGCCCGATTTTTGTACATGACATCAGATCTACAGTTATGTCCGATTTTGATAAATGATAGATACTGGTAATCCAATTGGATTACCAGTATCTATCTATATTTATATTACGCGAGCCCGATTTTTGTACATGACATCAGATCTACAGTTATGTCCAAATTTGATAAATGATATGTCGTTTAAAAAAAAACAATAATAATGAATATACAATTGTATATTCATTATTATTGTTTTTTTTCGTCATAGCAACGTTCAGTTGTCAAATCCATACTTTTTGAGAATCGTCGATGAAGGTTGTAATTGAAAGTAAAATATCAGTTTTGATTTTGTTGTTGAATAATTATGTTTCACGAGCTCACTTCCATGTGCGCAAAGCTTGTATCATAGTGAATTGGACGTGATGTGACACAAAAATTAGATTGCGAAATTGATAAATTGAAATCATGCCCAGCCTGTAATCGCCCACTGTTGAGCATAACCCTCTTTTCGAGTACGCCACTTATCCCGGTCCCATGCTACGAGTAGTGTCATCAAGAAATGACCCGCGGTCTTTTTCACGTCGTCTATCCATCGAGCTGGTGGTAGGTTTTCACCTACCGGATAAATCATAAACCAATAAATAGTAAGTGCAAGTTAATAATTTACAGCAACCGCTGATTGAGTATACATATTTATACAAAAAAAATTGATTACAAAAAGTATTGTCGCAATTAACGTGGTTGCAAAACAAACAGGAGTGGATTCCGTGCGTTTTTCCGCGGCCGGCGGTCAGTCGCCACACTCGGGGGAAATCTAGCCGTGTTGCTGTTGATTCAATAGAACCCTCTCGCTTACCCCGGTCAATGAGGGTTATTGTAATTATTGGTAAACCAACTTAGCTATAACGTAACGTTTGATATATAACGCCTTTTTGCGAAGTTAACTGATTTTTTACGATCATTATAAAACAAACCTAATCTAACCATGTACGCCTTAGAAAAAATAAGACAGAAATAGTCCATATTCACAGAAGAATATACATTATATTTAACGTTACATTATTAAATCACTTATTTCAGAAAGTAAATACAAGATGATGATTAACATTAACTAAATTAAATTAAAACTAAGTTAAATCTAAGAAACCAGCCAAGTGCGTGTCGGACCACGCAAAACGAAGGGTTCCGTGCCTATAAAATAAAATTTGTTTATTTCGGACAAAATACATCCATATTTGTGAGTTTTAGAACTTAGAAGCTATGTTATTGTAGCATATGTAAGTACTAATCTATTCTATGGTCACTTCTCATAGCTCACATGTGACAGTATGAAAAAGGTCGTATCGTCACAGAAATCTTACGGCACTTACGTCCTTTTCTTTAAGGAAGGCAGTTTTTCAGCAATATCTTGAAAACCTTTGAACCGATCTTGTTCAAAACAATTTTCGGTGAATGAATTTAATAAGCCCTATGTCCATGATTTTTTTAATATTTTTAAAATACAACGTTCAATTTTAGTGACCTTCGGGGCGATTATCTCCGACTCTATTCACTTAATCAAAAAAAATGGTGAGAAACCTTATATTTATTTTAAAAGCCCTATCAATTGATGTGCCACACGTGGGCTTACATTAAGAAAAATTGACTTTTAGTTTTATGTATGGAGTGCACCACTAAAAAATTTTTTTTAGTTATTTTAATGACAAAACTATGTAGCGACTAACAAAATACACCTATCCTCAAAATTTTATTTAAATACACCTTATAGTTTTCGAGTAAAATGCCTGTGACATACGGACAGACGGACAGACGGACAGATGGACATGACGAGACTATAAGGGTTCCGTTTTTGCCATTTTGGCTACGGAACCCTAAAAAGGCCCTCGAGGCATTGAACCGAGGATGCTGGCGGCATTTCCTCGCTGAATTGCAATGCTGATGCGTTGCGCGAGAACGCCGCCAGCTCTTCGGTCACAAGTTACATCGACCAGACGTTTCGCGATTTCTGCAAATAACTTATGCGCACTGGGACCCCACGGACCGAGGGTCTCGACGCCAAAGGGTACAAAGTCGTACTCTATGCCGAGGCTTCTATATTTATTACATTTCAGATTTTTGGCGTTTTCCGCCGCTGCACCCGCTTTAGAAGTAGTCCTTTGGGAGTGAGACGGTGCCAGTGTGTCTACACATGTAGCGTCCCACACAAGCATCCGTCCCAACCTCCACGGAACCAGAGACACACCATCAGGTCTTTTGCCATTATATCTGACAATGCCAGGCGGCTCAAGAAAAGCAGGCACATTGATGCTTGCAAGAGAGCGGCGGATTATGTCATTTAGTGTCGCATCATGTCTTGAAAAGTGGCCTGCACATTTTTGACAACGAAGTCCGTGGTGACCCAGTCCGTCCACGTCCGTGCCACAAGGGCATATGTGTGTAGTGCATACCGTGACCCCAAGCCACAGACCAGTCGACAGACGAAGGGAGGTCTGATCCAGGAAGGTACGTTTATATCAAACAGGACGCCATAGGATACATTAAAATTACTCGTACAATAAAAACACAATACATGAAACTTTAAAAATTTGATGTAAACTACGGAAGACAACAGGCACTCTCATCATACTCTGAAGCCTGATTAGAAATTATATAACGTGATGAGTCGGTCAAGTATTACGGATATTTCAAATTTCAAATTCAAATTCAAACATTTTTCGTGACAATACAGAAAATAAAAGAAGAAATAAATTGAAATAACACAGGTTATGTCACGAAATGGACCCAGCTTAGCAAGTTGCTAGCTTGACAGCCAGCGCTGGTCTTCCGCAGAGTCCATTCGGTGAAGGCACGGTAGGCAACAACGACAGGTAAATCTAACAATAACATAACTTTACTATACCTATTTAAACACAAGAGATAATTAAAAAGAAAATAATAACTACTATATCACTAACATACAATTATAAAAACGCGTAAAAGAGAAATGTAATAAACTTTATTTGAGAAAAAATTATACAAACTCAGCAGTTTGTTGGCCTGCGAAAAGTTGCATGCGAACAAACTGCTGCGTGTGTACAGGCCTTTACGCAAACAAACCGTGAACGCAGACAAATACACCATTACTAGCGTCATTTCCACTTTCATGGCAGTGACTTTTAAGGCAATATTATAGGGACGTCCAGTTCTGACAATAAGATAAATGGAATCACAACCCTGTTCATATGAAAACTTTAAATTGGTCGTTTTTAAACTAATTAAACTCAAACTTTGTCGAACCTGTAGAACGGTGCAACAGCGGTTTGTTTTAACATTTTACGGTACAAAAACTAGGAAATTTCTGAAAAAAAAACAGTAATTTAGCATGATGCCGCTTTTGTTAAATTTCATTTGTCAATTGCGTGAGTATAAAGCCCCGATATTAGATGGAAGTAGAAATGAAATAATTAGTTACGGAATGGAGGTGATGACTTCATATTGATGTGAACAATATTCCTTTGCTATTCCGCTAAAAAACGTGCTGGTCGATCAGCGGAGATCAAATGCAACTATTTGCGTATAAATATGCAAATAATTACAGCAAACCACCATCAATAATGAAAACATATTGGCATTGTAAGAATTCCTTTTTACTAAGACTTTTTGTTTTCTCTTGTTCTTGAGGTATTTTTATTATTGATGGTGGTTTGCTGTAATTATTTGCATATTTATACGCAAATAGTTGCATTTGATCTCCGCTGATCGACCAGCACGTTTTTTAGCGGAATAGCAAAGGAATATTGTTCTCGTATTATGAAATGAAATATAATAATTACTTACCTATGAAAGGTGACAAGCACGGGTGCTTTATTGGTATAGTTTTATGTCAGGATTACTTTTATAATATTTCTATGTTCAAATTGTTCAGGGATAATGGTACTGACAAAAAATATGTATAACAATGTATAATTGCTATGGACGCCATGGTCAACGACGTCGTTGACTGGATTACTTTCGGGTAAGCTTTGCTACAAAAAATACCATGTGTAATATTTATGCACCGGGGAACCGTTTGCTTATTCCGTCTGATTAAAAGTAGGATTTTTTTTATTTGTTTATGAATATTTTAATGTTTACTTCCCTACATAAAATAACTCAATAGGTATAACTTACAAACCTTACATGTTGGTCAAATTATATTTCGTCATCTGACTCGAAATCTTCTTCATTTTCGTCCACTCCTTCTAATATTTTTATTCATTGTTCAACCGTCGACATTTTAGAATATTAGATTTAATATATACGACACTTATGTCATTAATGCCATATATAGTTATTTTATGAGAAAATAGGTAAGGAGATAAGATAGGTTAGCCGAGCAAGTCAATGTTATGAATAAATATCTTTCAACCATCGTTGAGTGAGTCAATATACTTAAATATTACAATAAGGTCATCGTCACATCACTGGTATCTATTATATAAGACTTTGGCTACAATTATACATAATCTAATGTCATATTTTCAAATTTATTTTCACCTAGAAAATTTAAATAAAGCAACAGATTAGTTTCGTGGCTATTTAATTTACAATTACAGCGGCTTTCATAGGCGAATCAGTGGAGTTAAATCGGTATAAATAAAAACTACCTTGCAAAAAACATACAGAAAAAATGTTTTAAAAATAAGACTACGGTGATAGTGGCTGGACATTGGGTATATCAGACTACGGCGGTCAAAAAGTTAATAAGTACACCGAATAAGGACGAATTTTTAAAGTCTGCTCCAACAACAAGGTTTTCAGTTTAGTTTTGAACAATGGTTGGGACATGTTAATTGTGCATCTGTTGTGTAAGAATAGTTTATATTTACTGCTGTCATCTACAGAATTTGACGATTCAATACTGTTTTCTACTTTGACAACTTCGTTATGCAAGACAAAGCAAAAAGTCTTAGTAACAAAGTATTCTTACAATACCAATATGTTTTCATAGCTAACTTTCTCCAAAATTTCCGAGGTAAACTTCGAAACAATAAAATTGAAATTATTAAAATTAGAATAGGTTCTTTGCTGCAATAATAGAGATCGGGCTCCATCAAGGCGAACTTTGCCTTAGGGTTGGCGATTTATGGTGCAAATCCGCGTGTTATCCCCTGAGGAGACCGAACAAACTTTGTTTATGGAGGAGTTGGCTTACGATTCTCATTACGATACACAACCCTACCGGTAAGAGAACAAACAAGAAAAGAAAACATCATTAAAATTCATTTTCAAAGGCACGTAATATTTATTCGCATTTTCATATTTACTACACCAACAATTTTTTAGATAGATATTTTACAATTTCCTCTAATGAGAAAAAGTCAAAACCAAATTAGAAAGGAACTCGTAAAATATACTGCTACAATAGTTAAACAGTGCAATGCAATTTTACTGTATATACCTGTTCTGTTCTGTTTATATTTTTAACCCCCGACGCAAACCAGGGTTGTCACAAGGGGATTTGTGTGCTGGATGAACAGATTTCTTCGGTCCGACCTTGTCTGTTGAGACAAGTGGTTTAATTTTTTAGGGATACAGGATCTCTTTGTTGTCCGTTTGTCTGTCTGTCTGTCTGTCTGTCAAGACCCTTTATCTCGGAAACGCGTGGGAGGAATCGAGTTAAAAATAAAACCATTTACTCAGGTCTACAGTCCCTTGATCATGAGAAGAATCCAATTAAGTTAACATAAAAAACGTTTATTTCGACGCTCTCAAGGGAATCAAAATTTAAAGGGTACTGTCGTTGACCTAGAAGTATGAAATTTGGCAAGTAATATTGTCTTAAATAAATAAATAAAATAAAATTCATTTATTTCCAGACAACATCGGTCCACAATTCACATAAAAATAAAAATAAAATAAAATAAAATTAAATTAAAATACACATCAAAAAAAAATTAAAAATTAAAAAAAAATTAAATTACATAATGGTGTTAACAAAACCTTATGATACGGCGTGAAGCGCAGTGCAGTGGTTTATGTAAGCCCCATCCCACCTGCCTGCAAACATTGCTAGGATGCTGTTGGTACTGGCCCTCACCCTCCCCAGTAGCGAGGCGGCTCGCTTGCGCATGATGGCCGAGAAGTTATCGACGCGCGCCTCCGCGAACATTGTTGACGCGCTGCAGTATCGAGGCAGCCCCATCAGCACCCTAAATGCATTATTGTACTGCACTCGTAAGGCGCTGTACTGCTTTTGCGTATAGTCCGCCCACAGGCTACCCGTGTAGAAAGACGTGCAAAATGCTCTGAATAATGTCAGCTTTACAGCAGTTGAGCTACGGGCAAACCTGCGGGCGACCATGTTTGCTCTAACAGCCAGCGCCCTGCGCTCCCTTAAACTACACGTACAGGGGAAAATCTGAAAACTATATATTTGTAATTTTGTACGGAACCCTCGGTGGGCAAGTCCGAATCGCACTTGCCCGGTTTTTTTAAAGCTTACTTGCCTTCGGCTCGTGCGTAAAATACGTGTGATCTGAGACATCCCTTGTTTTACAACCATTAGGTGAGTAATATATTAAAACGTAAATACTTACCGTTCTTTTGAGTCGTCGCCTTGCGAAACGTCCAAAACATCAAAACACGTTTTAGTGCACTTCCTGGTAAGTGTAAGTCCTGTTTAAAAGAGGCATTCCACGAGAGTACAGTCTGTCAAAAATGTGTCTTGAAAATAATATCGCTGATATGGCAACACGAATAATACGACCAAGAGATTTTGATACTTCATTTTTACGGGGAAATTATTTTTATTAGGTTCCTAATTTAGAAAAATGACAATCAAATACGTATTGCTATAGACATACAAACTCAATGTCATGTTAATAAAGACCAAATAATAATAATTTAAATACAGTTTTGTGTATAATAAGTTGGGTTTATGAAGACATAAACTCTAAAATGTAAACAAGACGAATATTATCAATTCACTGTGATTGTAGCGTTAGGAGGAAATCAAATTAATATTTAATAATCATTCATAATTTAGTGCCCAAAGTAGACTAACATAATTAAAAGCCTGAAATTACATCAGTTCTTCTATAAACATTGTTCAATTCAGACACCATGATTCCGGCTTGATATTCTGCAAGGAATCGCTTGTATACTTTATAAATTACTTCCCGAGTGGAACTGCGTACTGTTTTGCTCATTGTATGCAGTTTTTATTGCATTTGAATGCTAATAAATCGGCGAAATCTGAATATATAAAAGAAGAAACTGACTGACTGACTGACTGACTGACTGACTGACTGACTGACTGACTGACTGACTGAATGACTGACTGACTGACTGACTGATCTATCAACGCACAGCCACAACCGCTGGTTCTAGAGATTCCAAATTTGGCACGTAGGTTTCTTGTAAGGTCTAGGGGTGCACTAAGAAAGGATTTTTCAAAATTCTACCCCTAAAGGGGTGAAATGGGGGTCCAACGTTTGTATGGGGAAACAAGATTAGTTAGACTATTTCATTCGAAACTTCACAGCAGTATTCCTAACGATAAATGAGTAAACATGTGTTTCAGGTTTTTTGAAAATTCAACCCCTAAAAGAGGGGAATGTGGTCACAAAGTCTGAAAATCGACATGGGTATCGTTTCTATGGTTTATCGGGTCGCTGATTACGAAAACAACAACGATTTTAAAATCCAACATGGCGGACGTGAAATACCATCTCCCCTGTTGGGATGCGATGGGGTTGAAATGTCCAAAATATCAATACGGGTGTCGTTTTTATGGTATTTTTGGGAGTTCTGGTTCTGGAGATTCCAAATTGGCACGTTGGTTCCTTATAAGGTCCAAGGGTGCACTAAGAAAGGATTTTTCAAAATTCAACCCCTAAGGGGGTGAAATCGGGGTCCAAATTTATATACATCTAAAGCTCGATTACACAAGATATGGAAACGGACTAAGAATGAGGAAATCTATAAACAGTTTCAAATTATGCGCACTAAAATCAAAGAAAATATTAAAACGGCCCACGACAACTATGTCAATAAAGTCTCTCGCAACCTTACCACAGACCCGTCTCTTTTTTGGCAATATGTTAATAGCTTGAGATGTCGAGGAGGAGTCGAACCCGTTGTCACCCTCGGCGAGACTGAATACCGCGGAGCCGAAGCTGCCTCTGCGTTTGCTACTCATTTTGAGTCCGTTTTTCAACCCGACATGCCGAGTCTTGACCCCGAACAAGCCAGCTCGGAAGCTTTCGCTGGTGATAGACTTGTTGACATCCGGACAATCGGTCGTGACGCGGTGCGTCGCGCGGTCAAACGGCTTAAATCAGGCACGTCGGCGGGCCCTGACGATATTCCAACCTTTGTCATTAAAGGATGCATAGATCACCTGATTGCCCCGATCGCCTTTATTTTCAATTTAATCCTTTCTACAGGTGAATATCCTCAGATATGGAAAATATCCCGCGTAACACCGATTCCTAAAAAAGGTTCTAAATTGAAAATAGAAAACTATCGACCGATTGCGATAATGTCTGCACTAGCCAAGGTGTTCGAGATGGTCTTACACGAGTACTTGCTACCACAATGTTTACCTCACCTTGCCAGCTCCCAACATGCCTTTCTGCCCAAAAGATCGGTTGCCACTAATTTGGTGGAGTTGGTTGATGTTATTTCAAGAGAAATGGATGCTCGCAATCAGGTAGACATTGTATACCTCGACTTCCAAAAGGCATTTGACAGAGTTGATAACGACATCTTGCTGCAAAAACTTGGTAAATTGGGATTCGTTCCTCGCCTATTAAATCTGTTCGCCAACTACCTCAAGGACAGGAAACAGTTCGTAAAGTATGGACCATACTTATCTAAACCATACAATACACGTTCCGGTATAAGTCAGGGATCTAATTTAGGACCCTTTCTCTTCCTAGTCCTTATTAACGATCTCCCTGAGGTAGTTGACAACGCCACTCCTCTTCTGTTCGCCGACGATGTAAAACTCGTCATGCCCATCAGATCCATTCTGGACAACCAAGCCTTGCAAAGGGATATCGACGCGGTGAACAGGTGGAGTGAAGAAAACCAATTACTTTTTAACAAAGGCAAATGCGAGATCATGACGTTTTCGCGCTCTCCTTCACCTCTCCACTACGACTATCGCATATCCGGAGAGACGATGGTTCGTGTTAACGAGGTCCGTGATCTTGGAGTCACCTTCGACACTAGTCTCACATTTAGGAATCATGTTCGAAATGTCACAAAATCCGCATACCAAAGGCTGGGATTTGTGCTGCGTAACGCTGCCCCACTCTCCATTGCAGCAACGCGCGCCCTTTACACGGCTCTAGTGAGAAGCATTCTTGAAACGAATACAGTAGTCTGGAGTCCACATGAAAGCAAATACACTCTCATGTTGGAACAAGTCCAAAAAAAGTTTTTAAGACATCTATATAAAAAGAACCAATTCTTCTATCCATTCTTGTACCCCACACGTTTTCTACAGGGTCACCTGGGGTACGATTCCTTAGAACTGCGACGAAACCTAAGTTTACTCAGTTTTATTTTAAATGTCATTAGAAGCAAAATTGACAGCATTAATCTGGTGGAAAAGATGCTCAAATTCAATGTACCGAACGATTATCGCAACAAGCGCCTTAGAGTGCCTCTCTTGGCGACTGCGACCTCGCGGACGAACCTGTACCGAAACTCGCCCATACCTCGCCCGACTGCTCTCCTCAACTCCGTGCTCGCAGCATCGCCGCAGTGTGATGTGTTTGTGACAGGGATGTCGCGACTGATGACTGAATGTAAGAGAGTGTTAGAGAGACGTATGGATGGTTTTTAGTTTATACTTAGATTTAGTTTAGTAATATTTAGGTTAAGTAGGAATGAATCGCTGTAACGTTTTGGTTAAGACTGTCATGTTGCACAACTGTATGGTTCAATAAATAATAAATAAATAAATAAATGGGGAAACAAGATTAGTTAGATTATTTCATTCGAAACTTCACAGCAGTATTCCTAACGATAAATGAGTAAACTCGTGTTTCAGGTTTTTTAAAAATTCTACCCCTAAACGGGGGGAATGTGGTCACAAAGTCTGAAAATCGACATGGGTACCGTTTTTATGGTATTTTGGGACGTTAATTACGAAAATGGCATCGATTTTGAAATTTAATATTGTGGAAATCTATCTAAATATGTAGAGTCGACATGTACGAGTAATGTCGATATGTTGAGTCGATACGTAGAATTGATATGTAGAGTCGTTATGTAGAGTCGACATGTAGTCGATATGTAGAGTCGATATGTAGAGTCGATATGTAGAGTCGATATGTAGTTGATATGTAAAATTGATATGTAGAGTCGTTATGTAGAGTCGATATGTAGAGTCAATATGTAGAGTCGATATGTAGAGTCGATATGTAGAGTCGATATGTAGAGTCGATATGTAGAGTCGATAAGTAGAGTCGGTATGTAGAGTCGATACGTAGAGTCGATATGTAGAGTCGATATGTAGAGTCGATATGTAGAGTCGATATGTATAGTCGATTTGTAGAGTTGATATATAGAGTCGTTATCTAGAGTCGATAGGTAGTCGATATGTAGAGTCTATGTAGAGCCAATAATTATATAAAAGAAGAAACTCGCTGACTGACTGAATGACATACCACCGCACAGCCCAAACCGCTGGATCTAGAGATTCCAAATTTGGCACGTAGGTTCCTTATAAGGTGTAGGGATGCAATAAGAAAGGATTTTTCAAAAATCACCCCAAGCGGGTGAAATGGGGATCCAAAGTTTGTATGGGGAAACAAATTAAGTGAGAGTATTTCATTCGAAACTTCACAGGAGTATTCCTAGCGATAAATGAGTTAACCATGTTTCCGGTTTTTTGAGAATTCAACCCCTATAGAAGAAATGAGAAAAAGGGAGAAATGTGGTGACAATGTCTGAAAATCAACATGGGTATTGTTTCTATGGTTTATCGGGTTGACAAGCAACTGATTACGAAAATAACGATTTTAAAATCCAACGTTGCAGACGTGTAATACCATCTCCCCTGTTGGGGTGCGATGGGGTTAAATGTCTAAATATCAATATGGGTGTCGTTTTTATGGTTTTTTGGGACGTTAATTACGAAAATGACATCGATTTTGAAATTTTACATTGCGGACATGAAAATTCTTGAATTTATTTGTGCCAAATTGCAATTCAATTGGAACATACGGGTCAAACTGAAATCCTCCTTTTGTGTAGACGGTCAAAAATTACTTTTAGTACGCGGGCGAAGCCGCGGGCAAAAGCTAGTTATATATATACGGTAAAGTAACAACACAAATGGCAATACGTCTAATAGCATGGATATAAAAAATAGTTACGTTACTTGACTTTTTTGCCAAGCTGTACGCTTTTTAATAATTCTGGAAACGCTAGGAAGGCGATTTTTGCTCTGATTTCATGACATTGGCTTATAAATTATCACTGAATTTGAATGGTATTTTATTCGGTAGCTGATGAAGTGCAGACGCTATACATTTTTCTGGAATGACTGAAAATTGTCGTGAATTAATAATCTTGTAGTTATCTTAATCGATTTATCGTGTACTGGCTTTTGCCCGCGACTTTGTCCGCGTAGAAATTGTCTAAGAGAAATGATTGCTATAAAATTATTCTAGAACAAGCTTAATTATCGCTGTACCAACCCAACTTCTATCCTCTTAAGGGATGATTTCCGAGATAAAAACTATCCTTTGTCCTTCCGAGGATCTCAATTTATCTCCATGCCAAATTTCATCTAAATCCGTTCAGGACTTCAGCGTAAGGCAAAACTGCGATGGTTACTTTAAATTGCTACCGTACCCTACCTATTGCTATTGTTATCAAAATTGAAGTGCTAGTTTTTACACATATAAATATTTTTATTAATTATCAACAGACGTTTCTGCTTAATTGCCTAAATCCGTACTAGTATTACTCACGTCACTCCTGACTACTATCTGAATAGTTTTGACAACAAAATTATCTTATGCTAAAAGACGCAGAATTTTGTATCCCCATTTGACGGTGTTAGAGCATACATTATTTTATTTAGCCAAAATAATTAAAATGGTATGGTTAGTCAAAAATGTGAAATGTATTGAAAATGGTTAGCAGTTTAATTTCATCATCTTTGCTGTACGTGTCGCAGTTAGTGTTAACCTATTCTAACTTTATTTGTTAGCAGTTGGATTTTGTATTTTGACTAATTAATGCCTTACCAAATAGTAGGTATATGACCGAAGGATTGTATTACTTCAAAAATTACTTTTTGCTTATACATACTTCCTACTCCTTTTAACCTCCTTAAGAGATGAATTTACAAAAACGCTGTAATTTGTTTTTTAGTCGTTAACCGAAGTTACAATTTATTCAACCTTATTTTAAAATTGTCTTGTTCTCCGTACAAACTTCCTACTCTTTTTAACCCCTTTAAGAGATGAATGTCAAAAAACGCTGAAATTAGTCTAGTATATAACAAAAAAAAAATTTTTTCCGTACAAACTTAGAAAACCCTTTGAACCCAATTAGGAGATGAATGTCAAAAAACGCTGAAATAAGTTTTGTAGTCTTTCAACAAGCAGTCTATGACCGTAGTTACAAATGTCTTGCTTACCAAACAAACTTTGAATCCCCTTTTAATCCCCTTAGGGGATGAACTTCAAAATACGCTGAATTAGCTTTTCTATTTCTTTAAAACACATTTCATGACCGAAGTTGCAAATCTATTACTTTAAAAATGTCTTGCTCTGTGTACAAACTTTGAACCCCTTTTAACCCCTTTAGGGGATGAATTAAAAAAATGCTATTTTAATGAAACAAAACCAGAGCGCATTTATTTTGTTCGTGTCCGGACACCATTTATTTATTTTTATTATTATTCGTTTGGCAAGTTTTAAGGTTTGTAACATAAATGTTATGAGGAGGGATCATAGTAATGTTGCTAGAAGGGCATTAAGTATGAATTTTGAGGGTTGCAAGAGAAGAGGTAGACCAAGGAAAAGGTGGATGGACTGCGTGAGAGACGATATGAATAGGAAGGAAGTGTGTGATGAGCTGACGGGCGATAGAGAGGTACGGAAGAAAAAAACATACTGCGCCGACCCGAAGTAAATGGGATAAGGACAAGCGAATGATGAACATAAAACTATATGTTTGACACGAACAGTGTCTGCATATCTTGATCGTATTATGAAAGACGTTCGTCGGTAGCGAGATGCGTGTGTCCCTATCTAGAGTTTCCGTATTTAATTCGCGTTAGGTATAATGAGAAGCGAGCCAGAAAATTAACAACATAATTTACTAATGCTGAATGTTTTATCGTACCGTTTGGGGCTAGAATAATTTCGTAAAACGACATTTACTTAGCTTACGAAAATACGAATATATCTGCATTACCCATTCACTGCCAAAGATTTCGTAGCGCTACGCTCGTAGCCGATGACATGGGAAAAACTATTTGTAGAGAAAAGCACCCACGAGCGGAGCACCCGCCTAGCAGGTTCCTGGCACCAAGTATTAAATAAACAATGGCTGATACGAGTAGAAAACTTGACTTTAGAAGTTGTTTAAATTGTTCATTGACAAGCAGGATAATTTCAAAATATGTTTAATCAAACAGCAGCATCATTGCGTTTGTGTGGAAGACAATTATAGCATTTCCTTTAGCAAGTTCAATAACCCCCTGGATAGACCGTACTTATATTGGGGCTTACCGCGAAATATGCCCAGAGGCTTAATAACCCGGGTTTTAATTTCAGACTTCATCTACTACTCTACTGGCTTATGTGAATAACTCTTTCGTTGCGATTATCTACTAGTTTTAGTCGGTCGCTTTATATGATATTGTTTGCGTTGTCAGTCATTAAAACTATGCTAACAGGTTAACAACAGCAACAATCTGGAATTTTCTTCCGGCGAGTGCTGAAAATACCTAACCTACTCTTAAAAATAATCGGAGAATATGCATCTTTTGGGTGAGCCTGTTTACGTTGTCTTAACTTTCCATCAGGTCAAACTAAGGTCAAATGCAAACCTATTTATAATGAAAATCGAATCGAAAAGAAAAGAAAATTTACAGATGTTTCCGACGAACTGCTTTATTATGCTAATTGAAGTGATCCAAGGCCAGAACTGATTTTGTAGTGTCACGACCATGTCACAATTTGTAAAGTTGGCCCAAACACAAAAATATCTTATGAAAACAAAAATGCAGAAACTGTGCAATGATCTCGTGGTGCCAAGATACATTACTTGGAGGTCATAACTTTAGATCACTCCGAATAAAAAAATGAAAAAAAATTGGACACAAGGGGTTACCTACAGCAGATGCTCTAAGGAAGCATACTTTTAAATATTTGCTCCGGTTACAGGGCCCACCCTGTATATTTTTCATGGCTTCTTATTGGTCTATTTTTCCGTGGCACTATCTGTAATATTCCGTATCTAGTTCATATTTTATAATTTGCTGATTTTTTTCATTTAAACCGTAGCCAATTAAGCTAAGTTTAGAACAATTATTTTGTGTCCCTTTGGTTACAAAAAAAAACAAATCTGTTACCAATTATAATATATTTTTAAAATAAAATTTAAAATAAACTTATGTACTCACTATAATTTTATTATAGAATTTTATCTGTAATTTGCATCCCAAATCGCAGGGCCATTATCAGTGTTTATTTTTATTAATCATATTCACTATAGCTCTGTTACTCTGTTAACATAATTATAAGAACACTATAGTACAATTTTTTTATTTTATATTATGAATTTCATAGTGTTTATTATATATGAAAGAATAAAAAATTATAATATTATTTAAAGTAAAATGGTAAAATTATGCTTTTTTTTAATGAAGTTTTAACTTGGGGACATATTGTGTGCATTTTTAAGTAGATAGCGTGCATATATAAGTAAAATGACCCACGTTTGTTTGCCACTTACGTGGTATTAAAAATATTATGCACACGGCACTGAATATGTTCAAAATACGTTAAAACCCTGCTAATTGCAAAACCCCAAAACGAGTGTCATCAAAAATATACGCTGCACATGAATTTTATGGACAAAACACAGTTTACGTGCCAAAATTCATAATCTCATGGGCCCGCTCTGCTTCTGTATTAATCTTCTGAATTACTTTGCGTTGAGGCAAAAAGAGCCATTCCATGCCAATTATATTTGCCAAATAGCGGCAAATTGGCAATTTGCGGAGAGCAATTCCTTCCGTTTGCATAGTTTAATGTGCAAATAAAACGCATTTTTTCAAACGGTATTTGAGTTGAAAACGTGTTTGGTACTTGTTTAATCTTATAAACCTTAAAATAGGACATAAAACACGAAACCTTTTTTTCGGCGAAACCGAGCAATGTTACAAATTTAGAAATCACGCCAAGGTTCAACAATAGGATTAGCAAAACGCTTCAAAAACAAAATAAACCTCAATTGAAAGAAGCATAGGTACGCTAGGTTTTACATTTGAGACGGCAATATACCCATTCACCGCCACGCTATGCTCGTAGTGCTACGCCGTAGTCCATTGAAGCGTAATGCCCATATGAAGCGAAAAGCTCCTGTAGCGATAGCAATCTAACATGTGTGTCGTATTTGGCACTGGATGGGTTAAGCAAGAACATCCGATATCTCTTTGATTAACGAAACAAGTCAATTGTTCACCTCTCTAATGAGTATGCAAGCTTTAACTACAGGGAATTAGGTATTTAAGTACATAATTAATGCGCTCTGAGCTTTAAATTGCGGTGTTGATCCCTCTTCGCCGGTAATCCTATCGCCGCAGTACAGAGTTGAGTAACAGCTCTATATCGACGTACCATTGTAACGTGAGAACTATTATTTATTTATTCCTTGCCATAGTCATCAAATACACTCATGAAAAAAAAAAACAGGTACTCTTTGTACTTAAATTCAATTCAAAGTGTACCCGTTTTTTTGAGTTTAGTTTGTCACTCAATATTAGCAAATAATGGAAGTAGTTACAATATAGTTATAGTAATTTTAACCTTAAAGTACTGTATATGCCATAATACGAATAAATAAAAATATTTGCCAAATTTAAATTTTAACAGAAGTCGCCAACGAAATTAAGAAACCTTACAGCCCTAAGGATTTACGGGGTCCGCATGGCTAATCTCAAGAATTATCGTAGGCACTAGAATTCAGAAATCATTTATTGTCAAATTGTGCGAGTATTATCGCTTTACGGTACACAATAATTTTATTTACAATTGCACTAAGAAATCAATAATACAATAAAATATGTCAAGCACTAAAAGTACTAAAAGTATCAATCCACCAATTAAAATTAAAATACATTTGAAACATAAAATGCCAATATTAAATTACGTCAATTCAAATTCCTAGTTTTGCCTGCTGACTTTCTAACTGAAGGGAGACTAGCTTAGTGGGATAAAGCCTTGTCAAGTGAATTGAGAACTTGACTGTTACAAGTTCTCAAGCGGTCTAAAAGTATTTTGTACTTTGACGTGAACTTACTGATATCGCACAGATTTCCTCACTTGTCGGTATACTATTAGTAAATTAAATATTACATTTGCGCAGTAGTAATACCATATATGGGCGGGGCATATTGCACGCAGAACCGATGGCCGTTGGGGCGGAAAGTTTCTCGAGTGGCGACCACGTCCCGGAAGGCGCGGCGTGGGTAGGCCCCACAAGGTGGACTGATGACCTGGTAAAGGTCGCTGGAGTCCGCTGGATGCGGGTGGCGCAGGGTCGGTCATTGTAGCAATCTCTGGGGGAGGGCTATGTCCCGCAGTGGACGTCTTTCGGCTGATATGACGATGATGATGATGATGAATATCATACGCGGAAGCGGGGCGGTGCGCTTGCAGTTTGTTGCGATCTTGATTATTTATATAGCAAAATTAATTTATGTTTTTATATGGCAATAATATTGTCCTCAATTGTTTCTTTCTCTTCTTGGAAATAGACATTACTGACTGCTAGTTCGATTACTTAACGCATTGTACGGTCACGGACTTTAATCGTTGAGCCATTTAGAGCTCTTTTAACTGGATATTCGTAGCTTAACTATTAAAAACCAAAATTAGTTGACACCTAAATGGCTCAACGATTAAAGACCGTGACTGTACGTGCGTCAGGTAGTTTTTTTATGGGAAAATGAAAGTTGAATTTGTCCTAACGCTCATTAGAAAAGTTACTTGTTTACCCCTTTTTTTTCTGACGATGTGAAAATGCTTTACGCATACCCCCGACCCGGGGAAGGCCCATTTGGGGATTATGTGGGACTCTCTCCTCCCGCAGCCATCCGAGGAGCATACCCACTAAAAACACACCGGCGTCACCCGTATTACCGTTAAGGGGGGCGACATGGGATCGCGAACATTCCACCACGACGCCCCCGTACTTGTTTACCCCTAAGGTCTAACAGATCTGTATGAAACTGGGTTACTGAATTAGAATGTTTACTGCGCAGTAACGGAGCGGCATACTGGCGATTAGGCCGATGAATAATACCAAGTACTTAACAGCTGCGAGCTATTGACACTAGATACGAAGTTAGCTATTAAAACAGCATGAGGTAAGACTAAGATAGTATTACACTTTTTGATGCAGTTAACCAATTTACCTTGTAAACCTTGGGAAACTCAAACTGTATTTTAAATCGAAAACGGACAAATATTTGTTCAGAGCAGAACAAAATATAGAGTTGAGAGAGATAGTTATAGTTGTAAAATGGCTTTAATGTCCTAGCTGCCTGTAATACCTACGCATATTAGAAGAATATTTTTATTTATGGTAAAAGACGGAAGACGATGTGAGTCGATTTGAATAGTTGGTTGTAAGTTGTTATAATCTAAAATAAATCATTTGAGAAGTTTAAAGTGAGTTGTTTTCTACATCTAAATACCGAAGAAGGCGGAAACATTATTTAAAACAATATTGTTGTTCACCTTTAAATTGTAAAATATACATAATTTTAAATTTAAACTTATAAAGTTTGTTTGCAATCACCAAAAAAAACGGGAAAGTTGCAGGCTAGAGATAAGCATAATATCTAGGAATTGGGAATGGATGAAAATTTTAGAAATGCCTGATTATTTTTTTGGTGATAGGAATAACCTTGCTTAGCACCAGAAAAAAGTTTTAGATTGTTCAGCTGCGTCAATTTTTTTTGAAATATATACCTAAACAGTTTCCTCACTTACGTTTTGGGTCAGTTACGGCACCTTCCTCGATCGGTTTCATATTACAAAAAAATATATTAAATATGTGTGGTAAACTGACACTGGCAATGATATTGACACCTGCAGCAGCTATATTGGCCATTACCAGTGTCAGTTTACCACAGATATTTCAGATAGTTTTTTGTAATATGAGATAGATCAAGCGAAGTGTCTATTTACCGTTCTTGACCCAAAACGTAAATGAGGAAACTGTTTATATATATTTTTTTTAAAGTGTCGCAGCTGAAAAATTTGATACTTTTTTCTGGTGCTAAGGAAGGTTATTCCTATCACTAAAAAAAAATCAGGCATTTCTAAAATTTTCATCCATTCCCCATTCGAACGATAACATTGTCTGCAAATAGTTAAGTACGTACCTCTGTGTTATGACGTCTCGCTAGTTTCACGACGTAGGAAAGTTATTTGTTTCATTTTGAGTTAGCCTTGTACCTTTTTTGGGTTCCGTAGCCAAAATGGCAAAAAGGGAACCCTTATAGTTTCATCATGTCCATCTGTCTGTAAGTCACAGGCATTTTACTCGAAAACTATACGGTGTATTTGAATAAAATTTTGAGGATAGGTGTATATTGTTAGCCGCTACATAGTTCTGTAATGAAATGACAAAAAAAAATTTTTTTAGGGGTGCACTCCATACATGTAACTGCAAGTCAAAAAAATTAATATCATTATAAGGCCACGTGTGGGCACATTAATCGATAGGCCTTTCAAAATAAATATAAAGTTACTCAATTTTTTTTTTGATTAAGTGAATACTTATTAAATTCTTTCACCGAAAAATTATTTAGAACAAGATCGGTTCAAAGGTTTTCGATATATTGCTGAAAAACTGCCTTCCCTATAGAAAAGGACGTAAGTGCCGTAAGATTTCTGTGCCGATATGACCTTATTAATAGGCACGGAACCTTTCGTTGTGCGTGGCCCGACACGCACTTGGCCGGTTTTTTCTTATACTTTGTGCTGTGCTAATAAAACTTGTTTTTTCCAAATTCCAAATCTTATGGCCCAGCCATGTGTAATTTGTTTGTGTACCTAGTTTTTAGTTGCATCATTTCTGCTTATAAGTAACTGGCGCCTGTACAGCCTTAACCCGTTGAGCGCCCTATTGACACGGTACCAATAGGATTTTCAACCTACCTATTATACTTATAAAGTAAAACTTTGAATGGTATTTTGACTTCGACTGACGTTCGACGGGTTAATGTCATTTTCATATTTACATTATGTGTAATACTTCTAGTTTTAAGTTTTTAGATCTTAGTTTGTATTTTTTTCTTCTTTCCTATTGTGTGTGTTATTTACAGCTAGAATCAGCGCTGGCTATCTAGTCAGCAATTTGCTGAGATGGGACCCTTTCGTGGCTCTAACTACCCTCTATTTTTTTATTATGATTAGATTAGATTAGATTAATTTATTGCTCCTTGAAAATTGACATTTAATTTTACAAATTGTCTTTGTATATTTAATAAAATGAATTCACAGAAAGCTCGTCAAGTACATTCATTATAAATAGTTAGCAATTTTAAAACAATATTATCTTAATAATAATGTCAAATAATGGATGGTTGGACAGGCCCCCCCACCTCTGGCTTGCCTTAACCGGCCGTCCAGAGTGGAGTCGCAAGAGCTGTTGCTCGAGGGTAGATGTGGACATCTGAGTGGCGAGTTGGCTATATGTTTAAAGTCCAGTGCCACCTCTCTACCCCCCCAGCTCTCTGACCGGTGTTGCCCTTAGGCCATTTTTTAATGTCGCTATTAATAGGGGCCCATCTAGCAATTGGCGAGTCACCGTCTGCCAGAGATAAAAAGTGAAACAGTTTTATTAGGCAGGCGTCCGATGTTTCACCAATAGCCCAGTCACTAGTCCATCATTTTCACCCAATAACCCGTTTTATTTAGATTCCATCAACCAGTAATAGTCCCTATACACCCCAGCGGGTGTTGTCTCTGTGCGCGTCCCATGACACGGGCAGGGACAGCATCCGCTCGGTGTACTCCTTGCATTCCATTAAATTGTCAAAAGGGCCTCTACGTGTTGGCTCAGTTGGTACTTTGTAGGTACCTAGCCCCACGCACGCCTCCCAAAGGGCCGGGACATCATGTCCCGTGAGCGGGAAAGAAAATGTCAAATAATAATAAAATGTCAGAAACTATAAAATTAAAAATACGGTCTCCTAGTATAATGTCAATATGTCAATACATAACAATTTCATGTCAAATAAGTGAATACAAATAAATGTCAAACGTGCAAGGACTATAAAGCAGAAATAACAATAAAAATAATTTATCCCTAGGGCATCCTAGATTATTATTAAGTCAGAAAAAAAACAGACAAAATAAAAATAATAAGTAATCATTTTAATGAGCAAAAACATTAAAAGATAATAAAATGTCAATAATATTACTGTCTTTGGTCAGTGAATTCCTATACTGAATACAGCGACATTGACAGTAAAAAGTCTTTCAGCCTATCTATAAAGGAAAAGGTGAAATGCACCTACCTAAACACTATAGACCGATATCACTCATCCCTGTAGTATCCAAGGTTTTCGAGCGTCTATTGAGTACACGGATGATGCGGCATCTCACCTCTAACAAACTTTTAAATAGTCAGCAGTATGCTTACCAGACAGGCCGTTCGACGACAGACGCGGCGCGCGATGTGGTCGCACGAGTGATGGCTCACCTCGAGGGCGGGCGGCAGGTCGCAGCGATATTCTGCGACCTCTCGCGCGCCTTCGAGATGATCGACCACTCGCTGCTCCTCTCAAAACTAGCACGCTACGGCTTCGAGGGCAACTTTCTCAACATAATAGCCTCATTTCTCAGTGATCGCCAGCAGAGCACGTCCATCCTTGGCGTGAAGTCGAACCTTGAACCCATCGGAACTTGCGCGGTGCCTCAAGGATCCGTGATGGGGAATAACCTTTTCTTAGTACTAGTTAACGACATAATGACCGCGTGCTCTGAGCCTGAATATGTTATGTTTGCTGATGACACGTGTATAATTGTGGACGCAGATGATCTTAATAATTTAAAAATCAAAGCAAATAGGGTAATACATCAGATTGCCGAGTGGTTCTCGTCTAATGGCATGCTGCTGAATATTGATAAAACTAATATTATGCATTTTCAAATGCGGAAAATCAATGAAAGTCCGTTTGAAATCGTAGTAGACAACATTAACCTCCCACAGGTTGAGCATGTAAAATATCTAGGTTTCACTATAGACTCAGGTCTTACCTGGACGCCCCATATTGATGCGGTTGCTAACAAGCTATCATCGGCGTGCTTTGCCCTTTCAAGGCTTGCACCATCTCTGACACCTCAAAACCTGAGAACAGCCTACTACGGGTACTTTCACTCGCTTCTAACTCAAGGTGTCGAGCTATGGGGCACTGCAGCGGACAGCAATAGGCTATTCAAATTACAGAAACGTGCTCTTAGGATAATCTCAAATAAACCCTATGATTATCCAGCACAGTCATTATTCAAAGAACAAAAAATTCTGACATTGCCTTGCGTCTATATTCTGACAGCCTGCAAATATGTGCGTTCAAATCTAGGGTTATATACGAGCCGTGGGCAGTGCCACGGCCGGAATACGCGCGGCCAACACCTCTTGCTCGTCCCGCGCCGCCGACTGGCGAAGGCTCGAAAGTCACTCAGTGTCATTGGTGTAAAGATCTACAACACTCTTCCGAATGATGTCATTAACACCGAAAGTGACGCTATATTCGCTAATAAACTCAAAAAAATGTTAATTGACCTAGCATGTTACGATATAAATGAATTTATGTTAAGGAAGACTGATGACTAAAACAATTTGTAATTCGAATGTTAAAAATGTTAAATATAATGAAATAAGAGTTGTAGTAATTTTATTAAATTAAAATTACTAACTTAATTTAATTTAAAGAACTGACCAATGTATACTAAAATTAATATAAAATGAAACTAACCTACTTATAAACTATAATTAATATAATCCCATGTAAAATGAGTGACATGTAAAATTATTTATAATTTTATCAATAAATATCTCATTCTCATTCTCATTCTCAGTCGGTGTTCAAAACCATCATCCGATGATTCATTTCTGAGACTGGCGGGTAGTCTTTCGTAAAAAGCGGGGCCGGGCCTATTACGCGTGGTGACTTGTTGAGGAGCGCGAGGCGCCGCGGCACGACCTGGCCCCGTAGCATGGTGGGCCTTGTCACGCGATAGGTGATAGGATAGAGCGTGCGTCACTGGCTGACACCGTTCGATAGAACGAGACGACGCCCCTATCTTGTCACTTGTCGCGTGATAACAATGATGTAATATAAAAAGAGGTAGATACGTTGTCTATACGAAATTCCTTGTTTAAAAATGGCCACCAAATCTGACAGCTAACGTTTCCATTGACGGCTTGAAACCGAGGCAAGTTGGTGCCAATTGACACAATTTTAGTGTGCCATTTTTGGAGCTCTTATAACCTATCTACCTCTTTTTAGGGTTCCGTAGCCAAAATGGCAAAAACGGAACCCTTATAGTTTCGTCATGTCCGTCTGTCCGTCTGTCCGTCTGTCCGTCTGTCCGTCTGTCCGTCTGTCCGTATGTCACAGGCATTTTACTCGAAAACTATAAGGTGTATTTGAATAAAATTTTGAGTATAGGTGTATTTTGTTAGCCACTACAAAGTTTTGTAATTAAAATTACTAAAAAAAATATTTTTAGGGGTGTACTCCATACATAAAACTAAAAGTCAAAAATTTTTTTTTCATCGTGAGCCCACGTGTGGCACATGAATCGATAGGCCTTTTAAAATAAATATAAGGTTTCTCAGGAATTTTTTTGATTAAGTGAATATAGTCAGAGATAATCGCCCCGAAAGTCACTAAAATTCTGTCCCCCCCCCTCTAATTTCTGAACGGTGTATTTTAAAAATATGAAAAAATTCATGGACACAGCGCTTATTAAGTTCATTCACCGAAAATTGTTTTGAACAAGATCGGATGAAAGGTTTTCGAGATATTGCTGAAAAACTGCCTTCCTCAAAGAAAAGGACGTAAGTGCCGTAAACTTTCTGTGACGATACGACCTTTTTAATAGGCACGGAACCCTTCGTTTTGCGTGGTCCGACACGCACTTGGCCGGTTTTTTATATTACATCATTGCGTGATAAGGCCAACCATGCTACGGCTCCTGTAATCGCCCCGTCTGACGGGTGATTCTGCCCGGGCATATTCACTTTTTTAAATTTTTAATTTATGCTTACTGCTATCCAGCTTAATTTTGTTATTGTCACAAAAAACGCTTATTCTATTCTATTGCTATACATAATGTACATATTACAATTGAAAGTGTGAAGTATAGGTTTATTTTAAGTGAAATAACTGTGCCTAAGTAATACACTGTAATTATAGCGAAGTAAATTGGCTTTTAGGCGTGTCATTTGTTAAAGCTCTACTTTCTACTTTGCGTATGTTCGGAGTCAGTTGGAATATGGAGCTGTCGTGTGGACACGAAGAAAAATACAAGATAATGCTCGAGAGGGTGCCACGACAATTTGCCAGATTCGTGTATAAAAGGACGTACATATATTATCCTAACCTCTACCCATCCAGTTTAATTTTAGGAATGCTAGGGCTCTACTCCTCGGAGCTTAGGCGTAAGTTATTCCTTATTACCTACACTACCATTCCCTAGTCCTATAATTTCAAATTTTTTCCTCTACAACATTGTTTTCTACTTAAAATACTAGATTTTGCCTGCGGCTTCGCCCGCGTAGTAAGTGTAATTTTTGCAATAATTGTTGAAATGTTACGCTGGCAACGGCCTACAACTACTTACTTCCCCTACGAATAACCCTTCGTCGTCATATACGAACTTTCAAATTTCTAAGTTACCTATTCAATGAACGTCTTTTCGGTACAACTCCTATTTCACCCCTTTAGGGGGCAAGTTTTAAAAATATATAAATTTTTTTTGATAGATCTACATATTATAAAAGAAACCTGCTGTCCTGCTTTCATGTTCCTAGCCACAGTTTATCATTAAAAATCACACATTACTTGTGTGAACTTTCAACCCCCATCTGAACCTCTTCAAGGGATTAATTAGAAAAAATCCCTTATGAATGTTTTTGACTGTACATTAGGAGCTTGTGATCGAAGTTTTAAACGTCTAATTTTAAATTTTTTAAATGACAGCGATTTGGGCCAAATTTTTTATCTTTAAGTTTTAATTTATAGTCTTTTTTTGTCTTTGTAGGTTAAGTTGTTGTTTTATTGTTTGTTTTTATTAAATAACATTTTAAAAACGACATTTTTCCTATACAAACTTTCAACTCTTTTTTAACCCTCTTAGGGGAAGAATTTTAGGGCAGTATAGTATTTAAAGTAAGTACCAAAATTCGGTTTCAGAATTGTTGGCACATTCTTAGTTTATGTTTTTCATCATAAATAAATAAAAAAACTACAATGAAACAAGAAATGAATTATAAAGCATACGCGCGGAATTGAAAACGTCTCTTATTTAAATCGGCTGAAAATAGTTATATCTTCAGTACATGTGTGTTCCATTACATGCTCCGTGCATTCGCTTGCACGAGCGCCTGAGAAATGAGCCACTACGCTTCAGTGACACCCTCAAGCGGCCATTTTGAAATTCTCCAGCTTATTTTTTAAATGAAATGAACACTTTGTTTTCTTAGTAAGTTGGCAAACCGGCTTTTATTAACTTAAATTGGCGATGAAAAGCTGAGGCGGGCGAAGCGTTATCCGTTAAATGTTTCAAGAGCAATTTATGTGCACAATGATGGATAGACGGGGGAATAAATTAACTTGCACTTATATTTCAGTATTCTTTGAGAACTTTGGAGATTTAAGTAGTTAACGACTTCTAATAATAAACGGCGTTTTTTTTTTAAATGGATGTCGTCTTATTAGATTATAGATGTTTAACTATGTTTAACAATTGAATTTATGAATAGATTAATTTAGGTCCTTGTAGAGGTATGTTCCGAGCAGATGACATAATGTAGATAGCGTTTGCAACGAAAGTAACATCGACTTAGCAACGAAAATTAACATTCAACAGACAGTCAAAGTCGTGCCAAACAAGAATCATAACATTTTTATTTGTTACAAAAGGAAGAAACAAAGATGACATTTATTTACTACACAAAAGACACACCGAGACAAATGGAGTAAATATACAATACTATTGTGTGTCTTCGCGGCAGTGAATCGGTCGCTGTCTCAGCATTATGCCGAGGTGTCAGACAGACACCTACAGCGCTGGTTTTCAGACAGCACCGTACGTGACCCACGGAACGCAACACGACATACTATAGATACAAAAATATAGATAATAAATAAATAATTAATGTAATAAATAAGTAGAACATATAGCACCACAATGGGATGAAAAAACACAAAGCATAAAGCGCGACACGATTGGGATGTTAAAAAGTGCTGGATGGGTTAGGGTTGGGATTTTTGGAGCGTCAACAAATAGCCTTTAAGCTGGCAAAGGTAATGTGACTTGATATAAAATTGACTGTTTGCGACACATCGAAGATGGCAATTTCAGACCAAAATATGATTGTAAGTTTTATTGGTTTCCAATGCTATCAAAAGTTTCCTGTTCCACGTATCTGGGGCGGCTTTTGTGAGAAGTAGTAAAGTTATCATATCAACAAAAAATAACGTCGCACGTATTCAATCATAATGAGTTTCGTATTAACAAACACGTTCATTGCTTTGTTGTTTTCAATACCAACTATGCACCATGGGGAAGAATGTTACTTTTTTAATTGGAACCTTAATTTGTTATAATTTATCTATTCACTTTTATGACATCGCAATTTTTTTTTCTGAATAAGCTCCGGTTTTCCGTGGAAGCTTGATTTATGTGATAAGTAGTTCTAGCTGATAAACTCCACATCTCAAGAAAAACTATAGGATATTATGTTGAATGTACACATACATACACACAAACAGTGTCACCAAGTAGGATTACTTATAAAAATACAGACAGACAACGGTTCAAACTTAAACTCCCCATAAAATAGTTACGCCGAGTCTCATCGTCTTATTTTTGACGCCGAACGGTGTCCAGTAAATAGATTGTTCTACGGAAACATCGAATTTCCTTTAGCATTTTATTGGACTCTTTCTTATAACAACTTCGTAAAGAATTTCCCGTTTAGGGTAGCGCGGTTGAGGGACCAAAACGGATTGGCGAAACTAACATAAACTTTTCGTTTCCACTGCTCATTCTACTTGTGTCAAGTTTTTTGGTTCGATGAAATTACTTTTTGTCTATCATACGAGTACGCTACGAGTGTATTAGCGTCCGAGTAGTGGAGAACAGGGAATGCTATTATGAGACTGCTTGCTGCATTTTCATCTAAATTCATAATTTAGAGGGTCATCTTGCTCATATTTGGAGCTTGCTTCTGCAATTATAATAATAATAATATTAATTATTCACCAGCAACTTGCTTTGCTATACGATCTTGTGGTCTCCGAAGTGCCTTACTATAAGTACACACCTGCGCCAGTTAACGAAAATGGTCGTGCCACGCTCTATTGGGATCGATCTGTCATCACGGACAGGACTATTCTTGCCAATAGGCCTGATATTATCGTGCTGACAGATCGATCGTAACGCCAGGCAGTGCTCGTCGACATCACCATCCCCCATGACGAGAACCTCATGAAGGCCGAGAAGGACAAAGCCAGCAAGTACCTAGACCTGGCTCGCGAGGTAACCGCCATGTGGGATGCTCACAGAAACAAAAAGAGGTAATGTTAGTTTAAAACAACGGTCATTTTATTTTCATTTTAGAAGTTTTGGCTAATCAAAATGGGACTGGGGATGGAGATGGAAAGTTCTACGTATTTTGGCATAAGATAATTTTATACCCGGTCTAACGAGAGTAAAATTACTAAACGGATTTAGGCAAACATTTTCAGTAATGTTGTTCAATAGACATCAAAAAGAAAAACGTTTTTTAATACCTACATTAAGAAAAACAAATTACGTCAGTAGATGATACTTAAAATATTAATATTTGTAAAAACGGACATTTCAAGTTTAATATAATTTAATAGTAATATTTTTTCTCGCGGTCTCGAGGTCGCGGGAATCTGCTAGATGCGGGTGGCGCAGGACCGGTCAACTTGGTACTCTATAGGGGAGGCCTAAGTCCAGCAGTGGACGTCTTTCGGCTGATATGATGATGATGATGACGATGTTTTTCTCTAAGACGATAACAAATTCTACGTGGACGAAGTGGCGGGCAACAGCTAGTTTTGTATATAATAATAAAGTATAACATAAATCTTTGATGTCTAGATTACTGTACCTAATACGTACGAATATTAACGCCTACGTCTTGTATAGTTTGCTCTTACTTAATCTAACCATTTCTGATGACAATCTAAACATTATTTAATAACTGCGGTTGTACTAAAGCCCTAAAATCATAATTTAATTAAGTAAGTACACTAGTGCTGGCTTCCACGGGGCGGAACCGCATTTCAGTTGGTATTTCATCCGCAGTAGACGGCCGGCCACAGAAACTAGGGAAATTTCAACATGACGGGAATTATAAGAATGGTTCCTAATTTAGAGGCGAATGCGATTAAACTCTTTGAATATACAAATATATATAAGGAATTCTCGCGTTTGATTTGGTTTTAAGTTGAACTGTTTGTCCAAATAAATTTAACGCCGCTGTGATGCGTTTTTAAGTTTATTAGAACACTGCGGTGCTACTTGCTATTAGTTGGAAATGAGTGAAAAAATCGTGAAGGATTAGTAAAATTGGTTTTAATAACAATTATTAAAGTTGCCCATATTTTTTGGTCTAATTTTCTTTACTCTGTGCTAAAGATTGTTTTATGAATGGCTGGAAAAACCTACAACATGGGAACCTGACGATCGTAATGCCAAATTTTAATATGAATGCAAATGTAATACCTACTGTCAATCCTTAGTAATTATTGCCTGAATCACACTGGCGCGGCCTGCAGTGGCCTAATGTGATAATTAAGTATACTGTACTTTTTTATCATGTAAGTAATAAAGGAATCTGAATCTATTAGTGTCATAGTCGGACTGAATTAACCTATTAATTCATTCAAAATATGGCTGAAAATACAACAGTAACGGTTATTCTCGTAAAGTACAGTATGAGTGATAGTTTACTCTTAAACCCTGTATAAAAGTCTGATATTGGAAAGGTTTCCGTGCTGATCTATGATTTATGAACCGTCTACAACAGATTGGATGGTGGGCACACCAGCCCGTCACGGAAGCACAATTTGTCTCCTGGATAAAGAACGGCGATCTTCAACATTTTAAGCTTCATTTGGCACCTTTGATCCTAAATAATATAAGAAGCGCTTTATTAAGCTTACAACATCAGATATAAAGTACATTATTTATCATCATTATTTCTCTTAAAATTGGGCTAGGTTTTAAACAATATACCTAAAAGTAAAAATAAACTGGCCAAATGCGAGTCTGACTCGCGCACCGAGGGTTTGTAGCTATTTTAACTCTTTTGGACATTTGAGCTCCCGTCATGAAGTATGTAGGTACCTACTGGCCGACTGGTCTGAATGTCCTTTTACGCTATAATTAGCGTTCAAACAGTATTTGTATGCAATACAGTAACAAATTCATAGTTTTCAGACTGTTTCCTTAATTTGTAATGTAGGGCCATGTTTCCTGCCAAATTTTATGATTCTAGGTCAACGGGAAGTATCCTAATATAGGTTTTTGGTTCCCTTACGAATGTATGAATAATGCGACATAAACGGCCATATTTTTTGAATGCTTTCACTTAGATGTTTGATTTTTGACATTGGAAATGCCTTTTCGTTCGCTCCAGTATTAGGCTCCGATTTGACGAAAAAGTGCGATCCCCTTATATCTCGAAACAAAAGACGATAGCTTTGCAGGCCTAGGTGTGTAAGGTTGTATGAAACTCCTTTACATATCATCTTCACTCATCGCACCAGATACGTAGTATTTCCAGACCTAATTTGAAGTAAGTCATGTCAACATTTCATTGCAAGTTTGAGAAAAATCCTTTACATATCATCTTCACTCATCGTACCAGATACGTATTAATTCCGGACCTAATTTGAAGTAAGCCATATCAACATTTCATTGCAAGTTTGAGAAAAATGAAATAATTTACCAAGGTAAACGAAGGTACTTACTTACCTATCTAGTATCTAAAGCGTTTTGCGGCAGAAGAAGGGTTATATCTTTCTATACCTAGTGTATGTATGTCCATCTATTATTTTGGTACGCTCTAGAATTTAAACTTTTAGTCGTGGGGGTGATATATATAATTTGTGTAAAAACTGTCGGGTTAAAAATAAAAACATTAAATTTGACTTGTGATTAGTACTAGCCATTTAAAAAAATATGGCAGCAATAATAATAATAATAATAAACATTAGGGGACATTCTTACACAAATCGAACAAGGCCTATAGTAAGCTCAATAAGGCTTGTGTTATAGGTACTACTATATATATAGGTACTATTATATATATATCGTCGTCTAGTACTAGACGACAATATATATATATATATATATAATAGATATAAATACATAGAAAACATCCAAGTCTCAGAAACAAATATTCATGCTCATCACACAAATATTTGCCCTTACACGGAAGCAATATACCAATTTGTTCGGAATTTTCACCACTCTGTACTTTATTTTCAGAAACATTTATTGAAAACGTATATTATCTCAAACATTACACTTTCTGATTCTTTACAAAGAGCCCGTTTCGTATTAGTGCATCTTTACAAAGTGTAGATTTGTGAAAAGCCTGCCATGGTACGCCAGAGTTCGCATTATACGCCGACAATACCATATTGTCGCGAGTTTCAATAGCGATTATGTGTATTAGCTACCTCGTATCTTACTAAAATATTTACTTGAGATAGCAGCCTTATTAGTCGTATTAATAAAGTCGAAATTTGAATGAATTCTGAATTCATATACGAGGTCGGGGAAGCGAGAAATCGCTAGGGTGAACCCTAAGTAATACGTCTATGACCGGATTATAACGCTTCAAAGAACGTCAATAATTACTTCGATATAAAGAGAAAATTAAGACCGTACCATGTATGAAATGCCTTTATGACAAAAATATCGCAAAAATTTGGTCGGGAGTTGGTTTGGGGGTTATGTTGCGAACCAACTTGAAGTTAAAAGTCAACACTTTTTATTTCGCATTTGCCGAAATAAATTATATAGATGCCCATATTTGAGTTTCTTAAACGAAAATTTTTGATTTTTACCCGACTGCGGCAGGAGAAAGGTACCTACTGATTTTCAAGGAGGCTTGATGGATTTTAACATGTGAGATTTCCTACTTGTCGGTACGTTGTAGACCGTGCTGTACTGCCCCCCTATTTTGTAACTTGTTTTAAGCTCACTTCAACGCTCACCCACAATTATACCTTGACACCGCGATGCGTAGTAACTAAGCGTAGGTAGAGGTCTAGTTTCGTATCGGGTTCGTAGCCCTGCTAACGTGCCGCCCAAGTTCCACGCATCCCGCGCCAACCAGAGGGGTAATATTTCACGTACAATTTCGAACGAACGCGCGTCAGGACCATTCAACTGTCATTTTTAGGGTTCCGTAGCCAAAATGGCAAAAACGGAACCCTTATAGTTTTGTCCGTATGTCACAGGTATTTTACTTGGGTGTATTTATAAGGTATATTTGAATAAAGTTTGGAGGATAGGTGTAGTTAGTTAGCCGCTACATAATTCTGTAATGGAATTACAAAAAAAAAAAATTAGGGGTGCACTCTATACATGTAACTGCAAGTCAAATTTTTTTTTGTTTAAGTGAATATAGCCGGAGATAATGGATCCGACGTTCGATCGAGTTACAAAAATTGTGCCCCCCCCCTCTAATTTTCGAACGATGTATTTAAAAAAATGAAAAAAAATCATAGACATAGTGCTTATTAAATTCTTTCACTTTAAATAAGAATATTGCTGAAAAACTGCCTTCCCTATAGAAAAGGATGTACCTAAGTGCCGTAAGACTTCTGTGACGATACGAACTTTTAAATAGGCATGGAACCCTTTGTTGTGTGTGGTCCAACACGCACTTGAGCGGTTTTTCCATTAAAAAATTGGCATTTAGATCTTTCTAACGTACGTACAATGCGTTACGCGATCGACCTGCAGGACGCGTTTTTTAAAATGTAGTAGCTAGAAGTAGTAATGTACGAGTACTTATTTATAAGTTTAGTAATTAATCATGCGACTGATTTTGTGCGCCTATAGGCAAAACATAGTGTTCCACAACCCATTTTATCCACCAATGTATCGCACCTATGTTTACAAATAAATCACTATGACTATGAGTAAATAACCTGTACTAATTTGACACTGCTAGCTGGCAACGGCTGCGTATAATACCGCACTGACTCCGCACCGACAAATGTGAAAGTTTTTATTCTACAGCGTGTGACTTTCATAAGAACATTTCTTTTAAGGGCTGAAAGTATAAGCCCTAATGAACGTAAATTGGTATCTCTAGTTTAAAAAAAAACGGTTATTTTTTTTTCATACAAATTAATTCGGCCCGCAATTTATTGGTAACAAAGCTAACAACTGACAGTAACTAGCTCTGCCTCTCTGAAACGTCAAGTGAATGTTAGCAGTACCAATGTACTGCTAACATTGGAGAGTTATTAATTTTTAAAATTTTCTCTAGCAGCAATCTGCTCGAGAATATTTTAAAAATTAATAACTTTCCAATAGAAAAGGTAATTGTTATATTTTTTTCGATAAAACGGTTTACAGCACTGAAAGCTATCGTTCCTTAAAATAAATGTTCTTATAAAAGTCACACGCTGTATGTATAGTTTATTTAAAACTGATTTTATAGACATATCATATGTTTATGCTAAAATCTAATATAATGGGATAATTACAAGAGCCTGAACTAGGATTTCCTGTGTTTCAGGTAAACATATGTTTAATTTAATTATTTTTAAACAGAAACTATCATCATACATATTAAATATTAATAAAGATCTAATCTTGTCAACTACAGCTTCCTAATATTTACTAAATGAAACAACAATAATAAAACTATAAAATCCTCCTATATAATTAAAATAGTATCTAAATATAGCAGCATTGATACCTAAGCTAGGTATTTACGTGTGTTTTAGGTATTTTTGTGTTAAAAAAATGCTTTATTGCCACAACTTTACAAACATACAAACAAATAAAGATAGGAGAAAAGAAAAAAAAACTACAATTGAAACTAAGCATAAACACGTTACTAGTTCAGTAGGAAGTAGGTTATTCTTATTGCTTAGTGGACATAAATATGTAACAACAATAACGTGAGAAAGTGCTTGGGTAAATATACATAATTAACAGTCTATGACATTAATAACGACAGGAATGAAATAAGTAGTGCCGAAACACTTCTTCAAAACAATTTAGAATTCTGATATGTAAAAATATTTAATAATTCGCGGTGCTCTAGGCGCCTCCATAGTATGCATAACTTAAATGTAAAATTTTACTAACATTCCTTTGAACCAGTTTTTGCGTTCTATACACAAGTATACGTACCTACTCATTTATTGATATGCTCACATCTTTGTTCAATCATTATTTAAAATGATTACTTTTCATTTAAATTATAAAATGCATGTCCAACTAATCGTCTATTTAATTTGTTTGTGAAGCTTTTAGTACATTCCTTGTCTTTGGGCAACTTATTATAATATACGAACCTGGGATTCAGGAGGCAATTCTTTACCACAAGCATTCGTCAAGCGTCTTCATTGCTTGGTTGCTAGGTGTAACAGATACACTTCAATTACGAGATTTTTAACTTTTTATACAACACAGGCAAACATTACGCAAGTTTGGAAACTATCGAGTGCCTCTCATTAAGCTGCGCTGCGTTCGACGCCATTAATTAAAAACACTACGGTCCAGTGAAGTCTTTAATTATTATCTTTCTATATTTTTTCACAAGGTGTGTTTATTACAAGTTTTCACTATTTGCGACTGGTATAATTGATGTTTTAATTTATTACCTACCTACTACTTATTCTTTCTTTATCTTTTTTGTAGCTTTATGTTCCATTTTAATTACTGTTAAAAATGATATTATAATATTGTGTCTCGTTTTTATTTTTTTTCAACATATGGAGACAAATTCTTTCTTTATGAAACTGTGGAAATAAGCATACTTATAAAAAAAATTGAGACAGGTTGCCTGTAATATGAATTGACGTAACTGCCAAATGACGATTTATCAGAAGAGGCCAAAAACGAATTGGAAAAAGGGTTGTAACTTTTTTACACACTTATCCTATTCGAATGATGTTTAACCCTTAGATGCATATGGTATCAATCACTTTGCTTTTGGAATGGCTTATGTACAATTAAATCCACGTCACATTTGAGACTACGTGTCAAGTTTGACAAAGTCTATAATTGACATTAATTTTATTACTTACTACTTGTGACACTTCAGTTGTAGCCTTTTGGATACAGTATGCATTTAAGTGTTAAAGCAAGCGAGATCTTTTAACCGAACAAGCAAGTGTAAATTAAAACACTATTGACTGAATGTCCTCTAATTTTTTTGGGAGGAATAATGATATGTATTTTAAGTACTCAAGCTAAATTGATTATTTAATAAATTGATCCAGGAAAGCCGGAGCCTTGTTACAAACACATGTAGTGCGCTTTCTGCACTTGTATCCCTTAACAAGCACGTGTGACGTAAAAATTATAAAAATTTACACAGGTTTTATAAAAACTGTTATAAGCGATCCCTTAATTCCATATCCACGTTATACTTTCATCGTTTTTTTTTAATTTATCACTTTGAGTTCTACTGCGATTTTTATTGGTCACTACGCGAGTAGAAAAAAACGTGATTTCATGGTATAAGAAAAAAAATTGTGAGTAACACACAAAATGTCCATAGATAATTCCTGAACCGAGGAGATGGGTGTAGTAAAGAAGAGACATATACCAGATACTTCTAATATTATTTATTTTTATGAATTTTACCTACCAAGATATTGTAAATTTAAATTTCCCGACGAAGCTTCATTTATCACTGAGTCGTACAGGCGACCCTGCACCCTCACATTAACTCATGCCATTTGGCAACGGCTGCTTTCTGCTTCCCTATTTTGCATGACTTCAAAGCAAAAAATGAACAAAAAACAAGGCAACGTATGGTTATGGTAAAAAATAATGCTCTAAGCCAAACCTCTGCTCGGGAGCGTTTTGTAGCATGAATTATATAGTTATTAAATTTTTCTGTTATTTCAGGAGGCTAGTTTATTAAGGTATGTATATTTGATTTTTTAATTGCTATTTTAAGTCGATGCTTATTGGACAAAAACTAAATTGACATCATGTATGTTATGATACGATCGCATTTGGCGACGATGCTTTTTATTTGTCACTTAGTTAAAACCAAGATATGTACTAATCGTGCTTATAAACAGTAATTTTACCATCAGATACCAATTTTGATGAGGTAACCATTCAGAATGCACCAGTCTTCAAATTTCACAACATAATTATCATGATCGGTCAACAGGTGGCGGAGATCAGTACGTAGGTACTTACTTTTTTTTTCTTAACGAAACATCGGTAAGAAAAAAAAAGTAAGTACCTACGTACCGTACAGATCTAGTTTTTGTTACAAATCGATAAAAATACCCGAAATTAATTTACAGGTTTCAAACAGCCTTCAATCCTTTACTTTCATACCCAATTGAACATAAAATAGGAAAAAGTATCTGTACGCCTGTGAAAACTATGAAATCGTTATATTTATGTAGTAAAGAGAAAACTATTCTTGCACAAAAAAAAACATAAGAGTAAATATTGCGACTATAAAATTCCGCAATAAGTCCGCTTTACTAGCAAAGAAATTCCCGGTTTGCTGAACATCAAGAACTTTTTGCCTAGGTCGGTTGTAACATCATTTAATTTCCATAAACGAAGATGTTTCAGCCGAAAGTATTCAAAGAAACCCGCATGCCGAGACAGAGAAGCGCGGAGCTGTCACCAGCAATTAGTGTTAACACCGACCTGTGCCGAGGGCTCTTCAGTAGTGAGGACAGCGTCGGCGGTGAGCGCTAGCGGGAGCGACACGTGTCCAAAACTTTATTCGCCTCTACCAGATTGGGTTTGGTATGGTACCTATATAGAGGGTGTAACGAAAATGGGGTGTGAACCCATTAAGGCCAGATTCGGTAGCGTATTGCAATTCCAAAAATGCATATACTTTTTTTTAATCCGCACCATTCACCCTCGAGGGGAATATTGACACAAGCAATGTCAACAAAAACAAAGTCTGTAATGTAAATTAAAAAAAGTGCATATTTGATATTGCAATACGCTACTCAATCTAGCCTAAATGGGTTCACACCCCATTTTTGTTGCACCCTGTATGATGATGAGATAGAGCACAGCGTAATGTCATCTCGCTCATATCTGGAGCAGCCCTAGCGAGGTCTGTATATAAGCAGCTAATCTCGATATTTGGCTTAGGCACTAATTTTACGAAAGCGACTGTCATCTGACCTTCAACCCAGAGGAATACTAGACCGTGTTGACTGGTTTTCTCACTATATTTTCCTTCACCGAAAATATACTGTCCAATATCAAATTGTATTACGGACATAATATTTTTATTCGTTCAATACAACACTTAAACAATACACTGTGTGTGCCATTGGGATATCCAATTACGGCACATCATGGTCAAGTGGACCAAATAATGAAGTAATATTACACTCAAGTGTAACGAAAACATTTACTTACATAATATTACGAGTATCTTCAAGAGATGTTCAGTGTGAAGTGTGTACGTTGGTGAGTTATGTTCTATTTTCACTCACATAAAACATAACCACCATGGGTTGTAGCCCGGCTAGCCGGCCAGGAAGGAATTAAAACAAATAGTTTATATACAATAAAATATAATAATAAAAGAAAGTAGAAATATGTACAGAATGGGTAATATGTTCAGTCAGTACGGAGCATTCACTAGTTTATGGTCACTGGCCTGAATTGTAGAGACGTCCGTAGTCAGCAAGGTGATAGCCGCACCTTCAGGTAGCTGCGAGGCAGCGGCGCAGACGAAAGTATAGTCGGCTGTCGAACAGCAATCAGTAGCTCGGTTTGGAGATTATCCAGGCATAAAGGGCTGCATAAGCAGCAGCCCTTGTATGTATGAACTATGTAATTATAATATTTACAAGCAGATGAAATATAGAAAACTGTACATAATAGAAATTATGAAGGTTTATGTTAAATATTACACATAAAATAGACTTTTTAAAGTGGATGCGTAAGCTAGTCCAGAACAGAATTCTCCAAGGAAAAAACAAAACACGGTCGTGAAAAACTATGTTTTTCTTTATCACCAGCCAGTGCGCGAGCGGGCGCACGGTGAAGGTTTTGCCGTGTTACAGGGTACAAGAACTTACGCCGTTAATTGGACTAGACCTTTATGTAGTATTGTCGATGTTATGTACGGATATATGTGGGTACCTACGTAGTTTATTCTATGTAGGTATACATACCGCCATTCAGTTGCAATAAAGCATCAGCTGTGTTACGTACTTGCGCTGTTTCATTTATCAAATATCTCATTGGCGACGTCTGGAAAACAGTTTTTAGGCAGAAAACTGAAAGTTAGTGTCTGAAACGCGTGAAAAATCAAACTAATATAATGTCGATCGGCAAGATCCGCGAGTTTGATATCGAAAGTGGCAGTTGGGACTCGTACTGTGAGCGGCTTCAAATGTATTTCAAAGCCAACGCTGTTGCTGAAGATAAGCAGTTAGCGACGCTAATTTCGGTGGTTGGAGATCAGTGCTACGAGTTAATGTCTAATCTGGCGAGCCCTAAGAAACCGTCGGATTTAGAATTTGTACAGTTAGTGGCGTTGGTAAAACACCATTTAAATCCGAAACCGTCAGTCATGGCGGAACGTTACCGTTTTCGACTTCGGAAGCAAGCAGCGGGTGAGACTATATCACAATACGTCACGGAGCTGAAGAAACTAGCGCGTACTTGTGATTTTAAAGAAACTTTAGCGGATAATCTTCGAGATCAGTTTGTGTGCGGCGTAAGTGGAGACGTTATACGGCAGCGGTTGTTTGCGGAGGAGGACCTTTCGTACACCAGGGCCGTGACCTTGGCACGCTCATTGGAGGCGGCAGAGCGTGATGCGGCGGCTATAGCGGGCAGCAGTACTCGGGGGTACGGGGAGTCCGCGAGGGAGCTTCATCGTGTCGCGAGCGAAGGGGAGGGCGCGGGGCGCGCGGCCGGGCAGTGGCCGCAGGCGCAGCGCAAGAAAACAGGTTTTAATGCGCGGGGAACCACTGGAGGTGCGGGTGCTGCTACTCCATGCACCGCTTGTGGCGCTACGAACCATAATTATTCTACATGCAAATTTAAGGGTTACATATGTAGCATGTGTCATGCGACCGGGCACCTGCGTCGAGTATGTCCCGGATGGTCGTCCGGCAACCGGCAGGCAACTCGAGGGCACAATGGAGGTCGACCACGGACCCACTTTGTTACCGAAGTGGAAGAAAAAGAACAAAGTGACTCCGAGGAAGAAGAAGCGGTCTACAGAATGTCTTTAAGCCAGTACAAGCCGGTGAGTTTACCTGTGTACATTAATGGCCGACAGTTAGTGATGGAAGTGGACACGGGAGCCTCTAGTTCGTTTATAAGTAAAAAAACGTTTGATTTGTATTTTAAAGACGTGGAGTTAAAAGATACCAATACCGTGTTCAAGTTTTATGATGGTACAAAGATAAAACCATATGGAGTAATTACGCCATCAGTAAGGTATGAATCGATCACAAAGGAACTAGATTTATATATAGTAGAAAAAGGTGAAACCAATTTAATGGGTAGGCAGTGGCTAGCTGAGTTATTTATAAAAATACCTATACTTAAGATTAGCCCGATCAGCAAAATCAACTCTGTTAGCAGTGTTAATAGCGATTTGGATGTAATTCTCGACAGATATAAACAAGTGTTCGATGGGGGCCTGGGGTGCTACAGTGGAGGGACGGCCACGCTGCGTGTGCGCGAGGGCGCGGCGCCTGTGTTCCGGCGCGCGCGGCCGCTGCCCTTCGCGCTGCGGAGCCGCGTCGACGCCGAGCTGGATGGCATGCTGCGGAGCGGCGTCATCGAGCCCGTCGACTGCGCGGACTGGGCGACGCCCCTGGTACCGGTCACTAAGAAGGATGGAGGTTTGAGAGTTTGCGCAGATTTCAAGGTCACGCTTAACCCTGTCCTGATGGTGGATAGGTATCCGTTGCCAAAGGTGGAGGAGTTATTTGCTAACTTATCAGGCGGTGAAACGTTTACCAAAATAGACTTGTCCCAGGCGTATAATCAGATTTGTTTGTCCGAGGAGTCAAAGATGTTAACTGTCATAAATACACATCGAGGACTGTTCATGTATAATAGGTTACCGTATGGGTTATCGTCCAGTTCGGGAATATTCTGTAGAATCAGTGAGTCAATAGTAAAGGATATACCTAATGCTCAAACCTTCTGTGACGACATCTTGGTATTTGGTAAAACTCGGGAGGAACATTTAGCTACATTGGAGGCGGTATTAAAAAAGTTGAGAGACTCAGGGTTAAAGCTAAAGAAAAGTAAGTGTACGTTTCTTGCTGACGAGGTACGTTATCTAGGCTATGTCGTCAGCAAGGACGGTATCAAGCCCGACCCTAACAAGGTCGCGGCTGTGGCCAAAATGCCGCCGCCATCGAGTGTATCCGAGGTCCGGTCATTTTTAGGGATGGTGAATTTTTATTCAAAGTTCATTCCAAATGCGAGCGATATATTACACCCTATACACTGCTTACTAAAAAAGGGTGCGCGATGGAACTGGACTGGGGAGTGCGAGGCGTCATTCAACAAGGTTAAAGCCTTGTTGCTCGGTAAACAGATACTAGCTCACTACGATCCTGGTAACAGCCTAACGCTAACGTGTGATGCCAGTCCACGTGGGGTCGCCGGTGTCCTCAGCCAGCCGGATCGGCAGGGGCGGGAGCGCCCGGTGGCGTATATATCGAGGAAACTCAATGCGGCGGAGCAGAATTACTCACAAATTCATAGGGAAGCGCTTGCAATAATATTATGCACTCAAAAATTTCACCAGTATTTATACGGCAGGCGGTTCACCTTAAAAACAGATCATAAGCCCTTAATAAGCATTTTTGGCCCGCAAACCGGTGTACCAAGCATGACCTCGAGTCGTATGCAACGGTGGGCGTTGCTGTTGATGGCTTATGACTTTGATATTGAGTATGTAAACACGGCGCACAATTGCGCCGACGCAATGTCGCGGCTACCGATAGGACAAAGTAAAGAGGCTGACCCGCCGGAGCAATCTTACTTGCACTTCGCATCTGACGCGCTTTTTCTGGATTGTAACGAAATACGCCTGATGACGTCTAGAGATGCATTATTAGGTAGGGTAGTCAATTATATAAAAAATGGGTGGCCGGACAGTGCCGATATAAGAGAAATTCAGCCATATTTTAATAGGCAGAAGGAGTTATATTTAGAACTCGATTGTGTAATGTGGGGGCACCGCGTAGTAGTTCCGGAGGTGTGCCGCGAAGTGGTGTTGCGCGAACTACACGAGCCCCATATGGGAATCGTGAAGACCAAAGCCATGGCCAGGAGTTACGTGTGGTGGCCCGGGGTGGACGAGGCGATCGAGGCGCGGTGCCGCGCGTGCGCCGCGTGCGCGGCGGTGGCCCCCGCGCCGCCGGCGAGTGCGCCCGTGCCATGGCATTGGCCATCACGAGCCTATGAGCGGGTCCATATAGATTTTTTGGGACCCATTGACGGACGCACGTATATGGTATCAATTGATGCAAGGTCCAAATGGATAGAGGTATCGAAAATGGTACGAACCACGGCCGATAATGTTATAGACAGGTTAATGGACTCGTGGTCGAGATGGGGCATTCCAAAACAAATCGTTTCGGATAATGGCCCACCGTTTTCGAGCCAGGAGTTTAACCGCTTTTTAGAAACAAACAGCGTGCGTCACATTTATTCAGCACCTTACCATCCGGCGTCTAATGGGGCTGCTGAAGGAGCTGTAAAGTTAGTAAAAAATGTAATTAAGAAGGCCAAACACGAGGCGGTTAACCCCGACCGGGCCATTCTAAAATTTCTACTACACTATCACAACACACCGCACAGCACCACCGGTGAGTCACCGGCCCGGCTATTACAGGGCCGCGATCTACGCATTCGACTAGATGCTATAAAACCTGATAGGACTGCTAAGGTAATAAACGAACAGTTTAAGGTGGTAGAACGATCGAGTAAACAGTCTAGGCATTTAGATATAGGCGAGCCTGTACAATATCGGACGTTCCGAACGGGCACAAAATGGTCAGAGGGTCATATAACTAAGAAGCTAGGAAAGTCTGATTATACGGTTGTGACAAGTGACGGATCTACGCATCATCGACATATAGATCAAATGAAGCGGCGGCATTTGAGAAACTCGAACATTTGTCCTCCACCTCCATCTTACGATGAAACCGAGCCAGGGAGCACGGCCGATGGTGCTAGTGTTGCCGCGCCCAGCGAGCCCGGTGATGTCACGGTGCCCGCGCCCGCGCCCGCGATGGCGCCAGAGCAGCCGGCGCCAGCACCGGCCGCACCCGAGGCCCCACTCGCGTCGCGCGAGGAGGGTGAGCCGATGGCAGTCGGAGGGGAAGTCACGAGGTGCCCCAAACGCGTTGAACCACCACTGTTACCGGCATTACATAAGAGAATTCCTAAGGAGATCAAACGCTACGGATTTGATTTTGACTGATTCTCTTATTTATCTATGGTCCAACATGTCAGTTTAAATTTAGATTTAAGTAGGTACATAACCTTGTTCTCAGTTCATATTATTCAATTCGGCCTGAATAATACCATGTCAGCAGAGCATTAAGTTCTCTAAGGATGTTTCACAATAGTTTAACTGTACAATCATTAATAACTAAATACATAGTATAACTACCTATTATTTACGCTTAAACAATTGGCGGATGTGAACCATATAGTAATGCACAAAGCTGCATTTTAGAATGAAGATTATAATGTTGTGTCAATACTGTTAGCGGCAGCGTGAACCTAGTGATAGTTGTAACTTTTATTAAATACGGTTCACCTGTAGCAGAAAGTAGCCTGTACCATATTTAGATATATGATTACGTTAGTCTGCTATTTCATTTTAGTTTATTATTCCTTGTAATATTAGAATAAGTGCGAGGGTGTTATGTACGGATATATGTGGGTACCTACGTAGTTTATTCTATGTAGGTATACATACCGCCATTCAGTTGCAATAAAGCATCAGCTGTGTTACGTACTTGCGCTGTTTCATTTATCAAATATCTCAGTCGAGAAATATGCCACTAGGCGGCAGCAACAGCTAGGTCTTAACACTTTGAGTCTCAACCTAAAGGAAAATACACAAGCTGTTACACTAGGAATGATAGATATGACGTTATGAACTCGGTTGCAGGTATAGAAGGCCTATGCCATCTAAATATATCCAGTAAAGGGCTATCATAGGGCCTAAATAAACGTGCCATAAATAACCTCTGCCCGTACTAGCTGTCTCTTACTCACTTAATTGATGGGTGTATTAGTGCAAGCGAGAGACAGTAATTCCTAAGTCCGTCCTAAGGATGACGATCTGTCCCGCGCTCGCTGTTACAAGGAATTAGTGTTAGCTTCAACCTCTACTGAGTGTTCTTCACAACGCTAAAGAGAGTCGGTGACAAGTGGTAGCGACATAGTTTGATAAAAAATGTGCAATGTTTTATAAAGTATCAAGGAATTAGTGTTCGCTCCAACCTCTGCTTAGTGTTCTTCACAACGCTAAAGAAAGTCGGTGATAATGATAAGTGGTAGCGACATAGGTTGATAAAAAATGTGCAATGTTTTATAAATAAATAAATAAATAAATAAATATTAGAGGACAATCTTACACAAATCGACCTAGTCCCATAGTAAGCTCAATAAGGCTTGTGTTATGGGTACTAGACGACGATATATTTAATAGATACAAATACTGAAATACATAGAAAACATCCAAGACTCAGGAACAAATGTTCAAGCTCATCACACAAATATTTGCCCTTACCGGGGTTCGAACCCAGGACCTTCAGCTTCGTAGGCAGCATCACTACCCACTAGGCTAACCGGTCGTCTCAATAATTAGTGTTAGCTCCAAACTCTACTGAGTCTTCTTCACAACGCTTAAGAAAGTCGGTGACAAATGGTAGCGACATAGTTTAATAAAAAAATGTGCAATGTTTTATAAGTTTTTTACAACTTACAACACTTGTATCTTCCGTTATGTTTGTACCTCTCGCACTAGCATAATTTGCTAGTAAAATACGTTTGGTTTGCGTCCAATGTCTACGTGATCATTCTAGCTTGTCAGTTTATTAAGTCGTAGGTAGGTATGTTACGGACTTTAGTGAAAATCTCCTTTACACAGATTTATTTCTTTCAGAAAATTGTAAATTAAGTTCTTTTGTTTGTATATTAAGTCCAAACAAAATCTCCTTACATGTAATACCTCCTTGTTTACCTCTATATTTGGACTTCAATACAAACTTTTGTCAGTAATAACAAAACAATCGTCCAAACTAGCTTGTAGCGAGCGTGTAGCAGCGTGAGATTGCACAAAATGTCTGCGAGGAGCGAAGTTTTTCGATTCATTACAACTTCGGCTCTTCATTCTGTTAGGGTTCGCCTACACTGTAAAAATAATAGTAATTAATGTAAACTATATATATTATTTTTCATCACACTTGCTCGTAAATGGTGTTATTCCATGCCTGTATACAGAAGAAACCTGGTCTATATTGTTCCCGCGGGAGTTATACATTTCCATAACTCCCTAGGAAGTTATGAGCTTGTGTGTGATGTGATGTGAAGCAAATCTAGTTGGCCGCTCGCCACAAGAATACTGCTCTGTGATTGGTTGAAAAAAATCTAGTTGGCCACGCGCTGCAAGTATACTACTCTGTGATTGGTTGAAATATTGAAGCTGCGCGCTCCACTCGCACTGATCTGGCAGTGAGTTGTTAATTTCGTCAATTTTTGATTGGTGCGGTTGTATGAAACATAGATTTTTCTGTCTTTTGTAGTTATATATTTCCTCGCAAATGTAATGAAAAACATAAGAATATTGCAAACTCGAGTCATAAAAAGCCCTCCGCCTTTGGCGTCGGGCTTCTGATAGACTCTTGTTCGCAATATTCCACTTACGCCCCTCGTTAAACAATGTAGTATTCTGTGACAAACACTTCATCTCTGTAATTTGCACAGGAAACATGACAGTGAAGGGCTACAATTATATCTATCTAAGTTGACATAAGAGGACATCTCTAGAATATTACTTTTGTTTCAGTCTTGTTATTTTGATTTTGAGAGATAGACACATTAATGGGACGTCACATTTTACAATCTCAAAAAGGACCCTTGGAAGACTGCGCTTTGGAAAATCAACTATGGAATCATACGAATTGCATCAATTGCTTTTCGGACTCCCAAAATCCCAATCATATCCATTGTTTTTTAGTAGGTATAATATATCACCGACGATTTTAAAACATAACTTGTTAAAACAAAAACTTGACATTTGATGTCTTGTCTTATAGTAAACTACTTTTTCATTCGTAGTTCTTCTTTCCTAATATAAATATTCACACGAGCTCAGGTTGCAGCAGTTAAAATATCATAACATAACCTTAATCAATAATTATTAAATTTTGTTGAACTCAAAGTGTAAAGTCATTGTGCAAAACCCATTTTATCGTCTAGTTTAAATCGACCCTCGACTGAGGCTCGGATCGATAAATTGTCTGTGATATGATGGCTTGTTCATGCACTTGTCGTACAATCTGCTAAATATTGCATTGTATTACTTAAATAAAATAAAAACCATTGCCTTATTTTATACGTAGAAAAAGTACCAATATAAATAACTCACCAAAACTGAGGAATAATGTCCATCTAAAACGTGATGGCAACAGGAATAGTGCAATTTACACTAAACGACAACGGATCAGATAAGTTTCAATTAAGTTTGAGATTACAAGCACTTTACGTATCACCTAAATCTCTTTAAAGATTTCTTTATTTAATATCTTAGCTTATACGTCACAAAAATGTGCAATTTTAAATCTTTATGAGCAGAAATAGCGCTTGACTTTTTCTCCTGTAAACTTTTTTCTCCAATTACAGAGGCATTAACATCTTTCACTCAGTCTTTTTACTTGGACTTAAGACATCAATCTTCAACGAAAATGCTTAAGCCATTTGGCCTCAGTCCAAGAAAAACAATAAAAGTATTTTTGAAAAAAATGAACCCGTTTTTATACGAAATAAAATGTTGAGATCATTTAATTTTCAACTGAATGTGTTTGGTAGCTGTAAATTGTTTTTGATTGTTTATTATCTGAAAGACGACTTTTTGTCGATAGACGAGACGAAAAGTTTCTCAACCATATTTTTTTTATTCAAATTAACAAATTGCGATGAATATATAATACATGTATGAAATACAACATCAATTTTTATAACACATAAAAATAAATAAATAGAAGAAACTATCAGACTGATTGACAACTGATGCGAAGGAAGAGCAGACAGCAGCCTCGGCCAACGGAGTACCATTAAAAATCTGGAAAGGAAATGGCGGCATTTTAAGTGCCATTTATGATTAAATTATTTAGATAATTAGGTATTATTTCTACTAATAAAGCATGATTTAACAAAGTCCTAGTAAGATGTTTAATTATTAAACATTTCGTTTCCTTTTTAAGGATGTGGTTAGAGACTAAAAACCAGCGGTCTCAAACCATTTCAATGCACAGACAGCATTGTAGGTACATGTTTAGTCTCATCACCTGTGTTAATTGTTTGTGTTGTTGAATACATTTCTTTTTACTTATTTATTTATTTTGGATACATTCTTCTTTACAACGTAAAAAGTTCTTTGTTATGCTATTTATGTCCACAGGTGGTATGTTGCTTGACCACAATTTGTCGCAAATGTATATCTGACATACACATGCATGCAATATATCAGCTATCCGGCATATATCCATGTATTGATTTGTAAGGTTATCCTCCCCGCTACAACACAATAACATCAAACAACGTACGTCATTTGAGAGGTTATTCCCGTGTTGTCTCGGGCCTAATACAATTTCTCGCTCCAGTGGTGGTGGTCCCTTGGTCTCAGGACAATTAGCAGTGACGACAATTTTTGTGTTACTCTTTCTAGTTAGGTATTTCATGTTTTATATCACCGTCCCCTGGTGTACGGTAACGCTCACAGTTTTACTTTACGTTGACAATGCTCTGGGGCTTATCACGATGTAGAATAAAAGTTAATTGAAAAAAAAAAAACTAAAAAATTCGCTATTTCTGTACTTTTTTAAATTCCGGTATTAAACACTGAATGCTAATTGGATTCTTGAAATTATATTTATAATGCTCTTGTTAAAATAACACTGTCATTTATATTTAAATAATAAAAGTTTATGGGAGATTTTTTTTTAGAATGTTTTTTCTAAAATATAATGCTCAATAATTAATTTATGGTTTTAAATGTGTAATAAAAATTGTATTGAAAGTCGGACTGATAGGAATCAGAATACAATATATGTTTGGTACCTAACCTATACCAGTTTGAAGCTGAGTGTATTTCAATAACTACCTAATTACGATTTCTTTCAAAGTTTCGATATGGAGCTGTGTTTATACAATTTTACACTCAGACTGTCTATCTAAGTACATTATATCTGAACATGTACTGTTTTACTGTCCGTACTGACGTAAACTTGTTTTATTATTTTATACCTACTCTTCTCATTGCAAGAAATAGCGACCTTTTATCGTACGGTCGCATGATTAGGTTTGACAGAATAGAGGTTACATAATTAAACTGGAAACTCAAGGGACGACCTTAATTTAATTACTTATTTGACCGAACTTGCTCCAGGGACCGTCGGGTCCATAAGACGTATCAAATCTCTATTCAATTACATTCGTAATGAATGTTGGATTACGTTGTATTAGGATTTGATGCTGCTGCGGAATTGTTGTCATAATTGCTTGGATGACAACAATCCCGTCTAACACAACGGTGGCTTGCTGTTCAACAGCCGGCTCAAATCATCTTGATACATACAAACGGACATACACCTATTTCTCGGAGGGGTATTAAAGATACATAGTCCCACTACTCCCACTTTGATATCTGTTTCACTTTCGTTTCAGTTTTAAAGGCTGAAACATGAAACGGGGATATACCCCCTCTGTCAAATATCATAGATGGAATACCGGCTCAGGTATTTCAAATGTTTACTCAAGCTCTGGAATCTTCAGTTTTTGTTATTTTGACACAACATGCTTCTGAGAATTTATGCTTTGCTATTTACGTTTATTTCTAAGGATGGCGTTTCTTTAAATTTAATAGAAATTCGATAGAAATCAGATGAAGAAAAATTATGAATTCAATTTAGAAAAAGAAAAGAAAAGAAGACATTTGACATACATGACAATTGACACATATTGTGTGTCTTCGCGGCAGTGAAACGGTCGCTGTCTCAGCATTGTGCCGAGGTGTCAGACAGACACCTGCAGCGCTGGTTTTCAGACAGCACCGCAAGTGGCCCACGGAACGCAACGCAACACAGCATTAGATAAAAAGTAAGTAGACACATAATAAATAAATAATTATTGCAAAATATTGAAAATATATATATAGAACAGTAGCACGACGGGAATTTCACGATCTTATACTCCATACTTTAACAAACTATAACCTATTGTTTCGTCTTCAACATCCAAGCCCTCGACAATCTAAGAAACAATTTACTTGAATACACACAACACATTTGGGTCGTTCTTCTTTTTTACCGACAATGAACCGAGGTTTTTCTGTTTTTTTGGTTTTTGAACTATCGAAAATTGTGGTTTTGAAGTGCGATTTAAAAAAAAATGCATAGCTTTCTTCATTAGAACTAATTAAAGTTTCCTTTCTGGCCAATATAAATATTTATTTACGGTTGGTTTCTAAAAAAAAACATGTGACAAAGTGGACTCTTTCTGTGGGGACCACATTTTGGTTTACCACTCTGTCACAGCATTCTACGAAAAAAAAACATTTAAAAAAATGCTAGTTAGAGAAAGTGAAATATTAAATATCACTAATTAATAAAATAATATAGACGTTAATTCGAACATTATAAAACCGTAAACATCATTACTCAAATGAGATGCCGTAATAAGACGAAGGACAGGTTATTGTCGGTCGAAAAGAAGAACGACCCATTTATCAATCAATTATTCAAGTAAAGCTATGTAGAATATTATTCCGAATGTCGTTTAGTTACAATATCACACATAATCGAAGACATCAGGGAATTAAAAAATTGGTACCTAGGTAACTTGTTCCTAATAAACACGCAGTTGTGTTTCAAACCGGTCAAGTGCTAGACCTGCTTGTGCACCGAGGGCTCTGTACCTACTATCTTTCATACTATACCCGTCTGGATCCCATTAGTTCTGAATAAATACTAACAGCGCATAGTAGAAGTTACCGTTACGGGTACAGCGTCATCACTCCGTGCATTTTGTCACTAACTTGAGCGACATAATGATATTGTACAATGTATATGTTAGTTTATCAGCAATAATTATTGTAATGCCTTGGACCGATTTCGATATTTTTGTTTTTAATAAGTAACTTACAGAATACCTAATCTAAGTATTAAAAAAATACAAAAGTAATTCAATTGGAAACTAAGTTAAGAAATGGAATTTTGTAGTTTAAAAACCGGACAAGTGCCAGTTCAACTCGCGTGGTGAGGGTTCCGTAAAATTCCTATTATCTAAGCATTAGGCGCTCCATACAAAATACACAAAAATATTGAGAATTTTCCCGTTACCTTTTTTTTTCTGTAGTCTTTAGTCAAAAACTATTTTCCATATTTTTTTCAGAATTTGAAGCCTAGTCGTTTCGGAGATAAGGGGGGGAGGTAGGGGGGGGGACGGTAAATTTTCGTTTTATTTCCTAAATTACTTCAAATCTATCTTTGCTAAAATTATTAAAAAAAAAACTGACATGCTTACACTAACCCCTTTTATTTGATATGTCACACAGTTTGCGAAACTTATTTTTTTAATTTTCCAGTTTCCCCTCAAAAGTGGCCCCTTGTTCAGAATTCATTAATTTACATTACGCGTCCATCTTTGGGTCACCAATTTACATTTATGTGTACCAAATTTCATCTCAATCGGTCTAGTCGTTTCGGAGCAAATCGGCTGTGACAGACGGACAGACAGACAACCGAGTGATCCTATAAGGGTTCCGTTTTTTTTCCTTTTGAGGTACCGAAACCCTAAAAAATGTCTACATAGATAGAGTTACAGCTAATCGATAGCTTAAAAAGTTTCTGAGATATTTAGCATGTGGTAGACGGATAGACGCATATAATCGCATCATAAGGATTCCTCTTTTACCTCTTTGGTACGAAAAAAGGTTTGAACTCTATTTTACACATAAAATAGTTAGGTATTATATAAATCGCCTTTATTATTTTCCAAAATGGGTTTCCATTTTAAAAGCGATCATAAAATACTTCGAAAGCAAGCAAAAGCGGGACATAAAGTGATGCGATTGAGCGCGCGGTCGAAAGTTTTGAGGGCTTCTCAAATAAACTGTACTCTTTGCTTATCCACCCGATTGTTAGAGATCCGTAAAAGGTTTTTTGTACATAAGCGTCTGCCGAGTTTACCCCGAGAGTCTAATAGTAAAAGGGTTCTTCAAGAATATAGTGTACGTATAACATTTTAATGAGCCGGCAATGTGCATGGGATGCCCTTGGAGTTGAAAGCGTCCATAGATTACGGTGACCGCACCGTACGTTTGTTTGCCACCGACGTGGTATATACAGTATGTAACAGAACAAAAGGCAAAGAAAGAGACCCATTAATGATTATGGTGCCCTGGCTTATGGAAATTTAACATCTTTTTATGGTGGTGAAAAAAATAAAAAATGAAGCATTATTTTATAACCTCCTGTTTTATTTATTTACAATCTTATCAATGACAACTAATTAAATGTCATAAATGTCAGCTGATAATGTTATGCACGTCTCATACTAGAACCCGGTTGGTTGTGAAAATGGCCCAATACCTGTTCTTCCTCTCTCACGTGAGGCACCGTGAGGTTCTTGAGGCCCTCCTCGGTTAATCGGCACCGGCGGGTTGTTATTTCGTAGATGGTTAGTCATATTGACGATCACACGGTCGTTGTTGGGTTTCCTTCGTGCGGGAAACCTCTCCGCGTACAGACGAAGAGCGGCATTCCCGTTACTCCTATAATCTCCGTAAACAACGATCATATCCACAAGTTCCTCCGCAGAAGAGTTTAACTTTAAAGGCATTATCAGTATTTTTCTGTTAAACTATCTAGATTTTATCTAACACACGAACGTCAAACCTTAACTTGAAGTTTAAATTTAAAGAAAAAAGTCCAATTAGGTGATTTAACCTGACCTCTTTCAAAATAACGATACCAAGGAGACAAATCTAAAATATCAAAGTGAACTACAATGTTATGCGAAATTCCGGCACTATAAATAATGTAATAATCACATAAATAGTCGTTAAATGATTATTACAAAAAGTGGTTAGTGTTTCGTACCGTAGGCATGTGGTAGTGCGGTCATAGTTGAAATTGCAGTAATGATTGGTTTTGATTAGTTTGTTTACGTTAATAAACTGACGTTTTACTGTTTCTACAGGATGTTACAAGAATCTTTAACCGACTGCAAATAAGAGGACCAAAAGTCATGTCAGGATTGAGCAAATCAACCAGGTATCAGCTTTGCCTTTTCGAATCTCGGTAAGGGCGTTTATTTGTGTGATGAGCACGAATATACCTATGTCCCTGAGTCATGGATGTTTTTTAAGTACTTAAGTGTTTATTTATCTATATAAGTATGTACACACATACACACACTCACACACACGCAGTATACATACACATAAACACACACACCCTAATCTTATAATCAAATATGCTTAATCAAAATTGTTAATTTTGTTTTATTTACTTTTTCCGTGCTGTTTCTTTTCTTTATTGTAATAATTGCCTGTCATATTGCACACTCGGCGTCAAATTCTCTGTAGCAGTCAAAGTGGCCAAATAGTTCGGTACACCATACTAAATATATGGGTACCGAACTATTTGACCACATTGGTTGCTACAAAGTTTTAGACGCTGAGTGTACAATCACAATTTAGTATGTCACATTTATAGTGAGATGGAAGTTAACTGATACTTATAGCACAGGGTATACCTATTTGTATTAACACTATATTAATAGTAACTCCACATAACTATATCCGTCATTAACCTAACGTACTATTTTAACCATTTTTTACTTTTAACTTCTAGGTACTCTCTTATTCTTTATTATCTTTAAACATTTTATAATGAGCTACTTTGGTTCGCATTAAACTTGTCTCTTTTTAACCACTTGCTTATAATCTGTTTATTTTAGACATTACTTACACACAGCCAACAATGGTATTTTATGAGTAAATAGGTTAGTGTTCACAGTAAATAATACTTTATATTTCTAGTAAGGTTGTGTTCTAGTTAATTTAGTTTGTGCTTATTATTTACAACCTTATTATTCAAGTAATGTTTAGTTCTAGGGTTCTTAGTCTTGTGTTCAGTTAGGAACATTTATAATTAGGATATTTAATTTAGGTAATTTTATTATAGTTAATTATTTAGTTGAAATTGCAATGTTTATTTGGACATGGTCTGGCTCAGTTGTTCGTACATTTCTCACACCTCAGAGAATTCTGGTTACTACATTTCACAACTAGATCTAAGTCCTGACATTGAATGAACATGCCTTGAATTGTTTAATTTATCTGTTAGTTAAAATGCTAGATTAAGTAAATTTAATTAGGATAAGTTTGGGAACAAGGGTTTTTGCTGAGTTCGCATTGTTTTCCCTTGTTTAGGTATTTGCCTTAGGAATCAACGCGGATGTCTAATAAAGTCTTCACCGGCTTTGTTGGATAAAATAGTCAAAGTTTCGAGTAAAATCACTTTTCTGAATAAATGTATTGTGTTCTCTCTCATTCCTTGTTTGATTTATTTTCTTTCCCTGCAAGTAGAACCCTATCATATAGATTTCTGCAGTTTAAAGCTTTAAGTATTTATGATATTTTCAGACTTCATAACTTCAAGATTTCCAGAGCTTCAGGTTTTCAAATTTTAATTTAGAGTGCGTATTTTAGAAAGGCCGAAGTAGGCTTTTAAAGTTCATAGTAGGGAATTTGGTACAGTATTTGACTGGTAAGAGAACTATGACACAGTAGGCCGGCAAACAAGTAGGTAGGTAAATTCATCGCATCTTTTGCTTCAATGACAGCAGAGGGGTAATCACGTAACGTTTTAAACGCGCGTTAGGTAGATCCAACTGTCATTTTTCCATATAAATATTGACGTTTAGATCTAACTGACGCGCGTACAATGCGTTACGTGATCGACCAGCCGGTTAGAGGTAATAGGTGGGTACGATAAGATCTAAAATATTTTATAATTCTGAGCCTTAAATCTCCTGACAGAAGTTCCAAACTGTTTGTACCTAATTTAAACGTGACTGTACATTAAAAAAAAACAAAAGAACCCTTCACATCGTACTCCATACGCGCTTCGCAGACTCTCTTCAAAAGAGCTGAATGAAAAAATAGGTCTGAAATCAACATTTATTTGCAGAATTTTTGATGTAAATCAATATTAATGCTTTGGTTAGCGGGGATTTTTAAAGGAGTTATTGAATTTGAATCAATTATCGGAACCGAAATTAGGGCCCAGCGAGATGGATGCAAATTGGAGTGTATTTTGCGGATTAATTCATAATTGAATGAAAATCGGCACGAAACTGGGGGCTTTAACTTAATAGGTAGGTACCTAAAGTTGTTCATTACTTAGGAAAATAAATTTTGTAATTTTTTTCCAAAGGATCAAAGCACAGTGACGTCGAAAGTTTTGTAGTTATTTTGGTACAAAATCATTAATATTATATCAGAAAATTTTGCTATTCTGGAGTACATTTTTGACGTATTGTATCAATCGTATGGAATTCATGCTGGTTCCTACGTTTCCACTTGCATTATCGCATAGCCAAGTATGAATGAGCGTGACTCACTGATATTGTAATGGGATTCACTAGTAATTAAAATTATATTTTAGTCTAAAAGCGAAGGGCAAAGAAGCTGTCACCTCCTACCTGTAATAAATGGAATTCTTACCTGTCATATTCCACTCACCGGTTCCAAGAAATGTGCCCTTAATCTTAAATTGGCCACATCTAACCTTTCTCTGAACAATTCCAATTACATTCCTCGCAAGCACAAACCAGAAGCGAGCCAAATTGTGTGAGGAATCTGGAAACTTTGCCCCATCTTTAATTAATATCGGAACAGCGACGCGTTTGCGGAATTCTAAGCGAGTGCAAGTGACCAGTATAGGTATTCACGAACTGGCGCCCATCTCCAATATAAGGATCTGTGGCGTACGTGTCCACAGATCCTTATATCGGTAGTGTTTATGCGTAAGCAGAGGTGAAGGTTATACTGGTTTACAGAGAGTATGGGTCATTTCGTGAATTATTGTTTAGAAAGGGTGTGAACCCACTACGACCACGCGGAATTATACGCTTGTTTCAAGTTCTTAAGCATGGTTCAACTTGTGTTTATGTCAGAGTCGGGCACATATAATTACTTACAAAGTGGTATGAGTAAAAACTTCTGACACGTCTTGTAAACGCTAAAAATCGAAATGAAATATTGTAAATATATTACTATTAATTGGGGCATTTCGGAAAATAGAATATCTGAAGTTACGTCGTATGCTTCGTCTAGTATTAGGTACGTCTCAAGTTCTGACGATAGATAGCGTAAGTACTTACCAATATTATGATGTACTTAAGAGCTTACCTATTAGCTACCGTTGCTTTAATTACCCTTAGGTGGTGCTTCTTTGGTATGAGTGTGATCTTGTTACGTATGTCTGCGTGAGGAATTATCCCTCTCGCACATACTTGCTAATAATGGACGAATGGTTTATGTTCTATAGAAACACGATCATCTATATACATAAACCTTAACACACACACAATACTTACACACACATAATACTTAGATTTGGGATACTCGTACAACCGAGAAATCGTGATTTGCCAAGTCAAAAATGAACTTTACTGACAGTTGACAAGAAATTGACAACTTTTTGACATAATTACTAAATAAAAGGATCCACAGAATTATTTCTGTCTTTTTTAGCATGGGAAACCATTTATAAATACAACTTTAATGATAAATCTGCGTGCCGTATAATAGAATATAGAAATAAACTCATATTCAGGATTTACATATTTTCGTCCTGTTTTTATGTTCAAGCCTCCATAACATTCAAAATACTAAGGTTACATACATGATTTTAACTAATTTGACATCCCTAAAGTACGCCCATTCATTTAATACCAACCACTCCATAACTTCAAAGTAGAAGTGTGTTTTCTGCCATCCCAAACTTTAACCAACGTTTTCTCAATTGTCGCTTTTTCACTTCTGCAACTTTGCAGAATTTAAAAAAAATAACTATAGCACCTAGAGACATGAATCTTCCACCAAAAGATAGCGTATGATCTGTAGTATTAGGAATTACTCTTAACTCCATATCGACGAAGTGGGACGTTTTCCCAAAAACCGTCACAAATATGATATCGACGATTTTTTCTGTATGCGACAAAGTGGGTCGCTGGGCACTAAACTTTGAGGCCCTAAAAAGGTGCTTAAAATGGAGATTTATGCGTCGTCATCACAGTCATAGGTTTATTACAGTATGTTCTATCAGTTTTCATCGAAAGTTGATTTTCGGTAAGGTTTGCCATATTTCACTAAACTGCCCGTAACTCCGTAACTAGAATCGACAAAGTGGGACCTTTTACTAAACACCGTCACATATGCCTATCGTCACTAACTTTCACCCCATCATCTTATGAAGGTCTTCCTACTAAGCCAAACCACGCCAAACGTATCATTCATTAAGACGGATTCATTTTTATCTGACGTGTCGTGTCGTGACGCGATAGAGCGACGCCGAGTTCATACATTTAGTATGGTTATAGTCCGTTTTTAGGGTTCCGATACCTCAAAAGGAAAAAAACGGAACCCTTATAGGATCACTCGGTTGTCTGTCTGTCCGTCTGTCACAGCCGATTTGCTCCGAAACTACGATCCGATCCGATTGAGTTGAAATTTGGTACACATATGTAAATTCACCAATTTGATCAACCAAAGATGGACGCGTAAAGTAAATTAATGAATTCTGAACAAGGGGGCCACTTTTGGGGGGTAAACTGGAAAATTAAAAAAAAAAGTTTCGCAAACTGTATTGTGTGACATATCAAATGAAAGGATCTTTGTCATCAACAAATTATTGAATTCAGATTACGATATTATTATACGAGTATCTATTTTTTAATTAGTATTAAGATCTTATTTTTCGCTGTGTGGTGGCGTGCAGACTACGATGGATCAACCAGAGGCAGGCCCAAGTGGCTTGCAAAAAAGACCGACTCGTTCTCCCCCGAACGTTTTGCCTTCACCAAAAGCAAAGAGACAGAAACAGAGTCCTAATGGACTCTATGGAATGGAGTTATTAATATAACAAATGAGAAACGTATGGTGGTCAACATTTATAAGTTGGTGTGTGAACTTTGCAGCAAAGATGAATTTATTACATAGGAAAAAACCAAAATGACTAATATAGGCCCGTTAAGTTAAGTTCTCGTTCTGTTAAGGACTTCGTAACATCTAATATTAGTCCCAAGCAGGAAAGGTTGACGACGACAGCTTCTTTGTTTACCGTATTTTTAATCCTAAAAAACGGTCTATAAAAAACGCACTATAGATTCCCACTCATCCGATGCACTCTGACATGACGGTTCCTTTAGTGTGGTAGAGCGTCACGTCAGATACGAGTACCTAAGTATAAATCCGGAGTCTCCAGCACGGTCGACTCAATTAAATTCAATCAATTTAATGATAAAATACAAGTATTTCAACTCACGTACAACTCAACTCAACTCTTAAGTATTTTTTACTCGAGTCGACTCTCCATACAAACGTCTGGTTCTCATTTTAAAACGACATACAAGAGGACGGAAACTAGTTTTTTGTTGCTATAAATTATACTAAATAAATATATTAGAATAAAAAAGCGTTAAGACACTTTGTATGAAAAAACGTACTACTCGCTCTATTTTTTTTTCTATTTTAATTTCTAGCAACAGAAACTAGTTTCCGACCTAGACATAGTGGATCCCATCCTGTATACATTATTCTAGCATATCGTTTTATAATTGAACCAAACTACGTTTGTATACGGAGAGTCGAGAGTCCTGGTGGCCCTTTATGTATTTAACTAAACTTACTCTAAAAGCAAAATAATATATAGTGAAACATAATAACACTGCCAACTAATTTTCATTCTTAATTTCCGTTAAACAGTTCTATTTTATCTCCAGTCTGGCAGCCGCCCTATCTGCTAAAAGGATAGGAAATTAAGATGCTTTTTGTCTCATTTTATTTCATAGACGACAAAACATGGAGCGAAACGAAAAATGCAACTACAGCTTTGTTCGAAAGAATTGAATTAAAAATGGCGGCGGGAATTCCTCTGTTTTCGCGGTGCACGCGCGACTGCCCGCAAATGGACAATTAGCCGTATTCCAGGCGAAAAATAAAAGCAGCGTTACTTAGTTTACAGTAAAAAAAAAAAAAACTGATGCTAGCCACCAAAAGCTCGCTCGCGCATAGATGGTGTTAACGCGTTGTGTTAAAGGCCGTATTAGCATAGAAGTTTACTGATTAACACAGCGTTTTCTATAGTATCAATATGAGAAAAACGTTGATTTTGCCTGGCGAACGAAAAAATGCAAATTATTTTGAAAATAAAGAATTATGATACTATAGATCCACTTAATATACTTGAAAAAAGTTAGATGTGTAGACAATCGGCTTGTCTACATATTGATTTCTGACTAAGCAGTCTAGCCAATATTGAATTAGAGTTTGTAGAGTTAATAAATAAGCGGTCATGATAATGATCTCAGTTACCAAACAAAAATTTTGACAGCATATAAAATCACGGCGACACTAAATACTGATACGTCAGCATTCCGTACATTTCAAAATCGCTGTAGCTGCGCGCTGTGGGACCAGGCAGCGATCAGCGGGGGCGGGGAAGCGGGGTGCCCTTGACTCCACGCTCCACATCAATCTGCGTCCACGATCCATTAAAAAATCCGCAAAGCGTGTTTTAAAATAATATCAATGGAAAATAGTTATATAGTATTAGGGATTGCCCGCGGTTTTGTCTACGTAGAACTGGTTATCGTGTTATAGAAATTATTTATATGTTTTTTTTAATACCATAACCGTGGTAAATAAGTATACAACCTGCCTGATCATAAGCAAATCCAAATTTCATAGTTCCCTAGAATCAACGGAAAGTACCCTATACATTACGATTCCCTTGAGACTGTCGAAATATACGTTTTTTGCGACATAAACGGCCGTATTTTCTTTTACGTTAATTTAGAAGTTAGATTTTTTCACTACTTCTAGGGACTGTAGATTTGAGTATATGGTTTTAATTTTAACTCGATACATCCACGCGTTCCCGAGATAAAGGGTCTTGACAGACAAGACAGACGGATAGTGATCCTATAAGGGTTCGGTTTTTTTCCTTTTATGGTACGGAACCCTAAAATTGTGTATAATATTACATGCACATAATTATGCACACATGTCACCCACAGAAAGCCAGCTCCAACAATATTTCCACATCTCTTAGCTCGCTCACGCTCATCACACCCATATGCGCGCCAATTTGATGTGTGACCTATTTAACATGGTTATAAGAATCTTCCTTATGTAGATTTGTATGGAATAAGACGTGCTAAAACGCCAACTTAAGGCATGCGATATTCCTTTTCAACGCTGGGAGGAGCTTGCCTCTATGAGACTGGAATGGTGCAGTAAAGTCAAACAAGGTGTATCTTCTTTTGAAGAAGCTCGACTCGAGAACCTGGCGCGAAAGCGTCATTTACGGAAGACTGGAGCTGTCCTATATATTTTCAATGACCAGGGCCAGTTATGGGTACAGCACACAGTGCGGCCGAACATTTAAAACTAATTTCAGCTTTGCGACTTTGCGAGCCACATACGTGCTCATCAGAATTGTAAGGGTCGCCGTCGTCGGATACGACAAGGAGGACGTTATTGTTAGGAAATGAAATAAGGTATTTCTTTTAAGCGTCCACGACGTCAGTTATTCATAGAATTTGGCGTCTCCCCTTATTTTATTAGCACAACAAACGATAATAAACACTTAAGATTCCACAGAGATGACGCCCGCGTTTGGAATATTAATTGACGCGATTTTTCCCCGCGGAGGATCTTTTTTGATATTCGACAAAAAAAAGCTTGAAATTAAACCTTATAAAAAGTTTCTGTATTTTGATTAAGCGATAGAAATCCGAGATAAAAGTTGAAAAAAACAACACAAATACAGACAGAAATTTTATTTTAGCTGAACAAGTTTCTTGGATGGAATCGACGTTTTTCTTTATATTATTTCTGTAATGATTTGCTTTAGTCTCTTTATTGGGACTTCATCATGATTTTCTAGTAATAATTATACAATGTGTATAAGCCGTAATAAATACAATCTGATACCTATCTTATCTCAGTTATCTCAAAATAAACTATTTTTTTTATCATAAAAATTAGTTCACCACGCAATGACACTGCAAGTCGATTACGTTACGCATTGTACGAATGTAGATATATCTAAATCATAGTAGAAACATCTAAATGTCAAATTTTATATGGAAAAATTACAAATGAATTGTCCTAACGCGCATTCGAAACGTTACGTGATTACCCCTCTGATTGTCTCTCAGAACTGTCAAATAATGTTATAAGTGTGATATTACATTGCTACTGGAGAAAACATTAATCACGCCCTCTATTATTATAATATTTAAAACTGCTAACAATACTGAAAACTTTCATTAGTTACATTTTTGTTTATAAAAGACATAACACACATTCTTTTAAGGCAAACGAAGTTGCGATGACAATACACGTTTCCCATTTTGATTACGTATCAATGCTATTTAAAACATATACCTATGTAAATAACTCTGACGCCATTTTGTTAATAATCACAAAAGTTACGTGGAACTAGTTCATGAAAATCCCAGCAGCGTGAATCAAGACACAAGCTAAACGACAATTACGTTATTACGTTATCTTCCACAAACACTGAGTTTGCTCGTACACTCAGCTTCAGTTGTATGACAGGGGGTTACGGTGTCAAAAACGTTGAGGCGAGTTACGAAGTAACATGGAAATATGGCGTAGTGCGAGCGAGTGCAAACAAAGGTGCTCTGCCCTGCTAGAATAGTTATATCTTGTTTTAACCTCACCTCACCGTTCACCCACAAATATTTTATATATCTTGACCCCGCGATTCGTAGTGACTCAGCGTTGGTAGAGGTCTAGTTTCGGTAGGCATGACGGGTGGGGTGAGTCGCATTAGCGCGTTATGAATAACAGCCCTATTCAATCAGCCTGGCAGCGATGCGCCATGAAGCTCAACTCAATTCATCAATCATGAATTGCTGTGCATAGGTCAGGCTCCTAGTGGGATAAAGGAAACTTTTAATTACTTTGGTACTCTCGGGAGTCGACCAGTTTGATTCTAATCTAATAGCATGTTTTGCACCGGTCCACCTAAGATTTATCCAGGTCCGTTTGGCTAACGTACTGCCATGGATTGGCGTAGGTGAAAGCAACAAAAAAAATTGACCTTTAAACCCTAAAGTGAAATAAGACCTGTTGGTCGATCACGTAACGCATTGTACGCGCGTCGGGTAGATCTAAATGTCAATTTTTATATGCAAAAACGGCCAAGTGCGTGTCGGACCACGCAAAACGAAGGGTTCCGTGCCTATTAAAAAGGTCGTATCGTCATAGAAATCTTACGGCACTTACGTCCTTTTCTTTGAGGAAGGCAGTTTTTCAGCAATATCTCGGAAACCTTTCATCCGATCTTGTTCAAAACAATTTTCGGTGAATGAACTTAATAAGCGCTGTATCCATGAATTTTTTCATATTTTTAAAATACACCGTTCAAAAATTAGAGGGGGGGGACAGAATTTTAGTGACTTTCGGGGCGATTATCTCTGACTGTATTCACTTAATCAAAAAAATTCCCGACAACCTTATATTTATTTTGAAAGGCCTATCGATTCATGTGCCACACGTGGGCTCACGATGAAAAAAAAAATGACTTTTAGTTTTATGTATGGAGTGCACCCCAAAAATTTTTTTTTTGTAATTTTAATTACAAAACTATGTAGCGGCTAACAAAATACACCTATCCTCAAAATTTTATTCAAATACACCTTATAGTTTTCGAGTAAAATGCCTGTGACATACGGACAGACGGACAGACAGACAGACGGACATGACGAAACTATAAGGGTTCCGTTTTTGCCATTTTGGCTACGGAACCCTTCCGTTTTTGCCATTTTGGCTACGGAACCCTAAAAATGACAGTTGGATCTACCCGACGCGCGTTCGGAACGTTACGTGATTACACGTACTTGTAGAAGTTCTCAATCCTCCTGACGGCCTCTGACTCGGCTTTACGGCTACTGTTAAAGACTGAGATCAACAGTTTAACTTATTTGCTGTTAAGCCGCGCTCCTAGTCCGTAGCAGTTTAATTTCCATATGCAGCGAAAACCGCCTGTAGCCTGTGTGTTGTGATTGGCGATGAACGGGTTAATGTGACTTCTGAATTACGAAAAAGGTTAACTTGCGCTATCGATGCAAATGTGCATGTTGTAATAACTATTTAGTCGCAAATATGTGTCAAATAACATTCCGTACAATAATGTATAGAACCACTGCAAAGTGTGTTATTCATATAGTTGACTGTACACATAGCAAACGGGGAAAAACATCGAGAGTTTACTTGTGCAAATTAAGTTAACTTGAAGATACTTGCAACTTAGGGGCAAGACACACTTGCGAGTCTTGCGACATTCACTGACAACACACGCTAGCGAGCTTCGTTAAGACAACCTATCTACATTACGCTCTTAATAAGGTACACAAGTACCTACATGTTGTAAGATTTCTTTCAAAAAACCGGACAAGTGTGAGTTCAACTCGCGTGGTGAGGGTTCCGTAATATATTGAGAATTTGCCCGTTACTTTGAATACTCGAACTTCTTATAGGTTTTACTGTAATCTTTAGGCAAGGAACTATTTTCCATATCTTTTTCAGAATTTTAAGCCTAGTAGTTTCGGATATAAGGGGGGGGGGGGGGGGGGGAATGGTCAATTTTCGTCTTTTTTCCTAAATCACTTCAAATCTGTTAAAATTATCTGAGTATAATTTTTTTTTTATCTGAGATGCTTACAACAACCCCTTTCATTTGATATGTCACAATATACAGTTTGCATTTTTTTTTTATGATCCTGTTAACCCCCTTGTTCAGAATACATTAATTTACTTTACGCATCCGTCTTTGGGTCACCAATTTACATATGTATACCAAATTTCAACTCAATCGGTCTAGTAGTTTTGGAGCAAATCGGCTGTGACAGACGGACAGACAGACAAGTCGACGAAGCCCCGTTTTCGCGGGGCTCCTACTGTCTGCTCCGAGGGTCACAAGGTAACGAACCAACCTATAGGTAGGTACCTACCGATTTTTATAGCCATAAAACAATATCATGAAGTGAGTGAGTTTGTGTAAGATAAATTAAAATCCAACAATCATCTCGCGAGTTGTGTTCCTATGCAAATGTTCAGTTGCTATGCAAATTTTCTTAAAAAAAAGAATACGATTTATTAATTTAGTTATTACATAATTATGCGCAATGCACTTTATAGAGGCTAGATTTTTATTTTATTAGTAGATAGAAGTTGAATCTCTAAAATAAATAAAGTTACAGTCATTATATTCAAACAACCGACCCTGCCCGTGAATAGTTAGTTCTTGGGTTTTTTTTTCATAGGTCCCTCGGGGGGGTCACTGGGAGTGTAAATTCAAAAAGTAGACTGAATCAGGCTGGTGCGTACATACGAAAAATTGTTTTTTCCAAAAAAACGGTTTTTCTTGAATAACTCGCGGCCATATTTGATTTTACAGTAAAACCGTACGGAAAAAAATTGTAGGAAATTTGATTCTCTACAAGTTTGGTCCTCACAATTTTTCTTCTAGGATCGATATTTTGGAAATTAAACCTGAAAAACGAGACAAATTCAAAATATTATCATTATCTCCTATGATCCACGTTTTACGGCATGAATGAAGAGAAACAAAGTTGTAGAGAATCAAATTTTGAACAATTTTGCTTCCCACCTTTTTTCCCCCCAAAATCGAAATTTTGGAAATTAATCCTGAAAAACGCGTTAAATTCAAAATATTATCATTATCTCCTATGTTCCACGTTTTAAGGCATAAATGAAGAGAAACAAAGTTGTAGAGAATTAAATTCTGAACAATTTGTGTTCGAACTTTTTTTGCACCAAAACTATATTTTTTGAATTGTACCTAAAAAATATAGTTTTGGTGCAAAAAAAGTTCGAACACAATTTGTTCAGAATTTGATTCTCTACAACTTTGTTTCTCTTCATTCATGCCGTAAAACGTGGAACATAGGAGATAATGGTAATATTTTGAATTGGTCGCGTTTTTCAGGTTTATTTTCCAAAATATCGATCCTAGAAGAAAAATTGTAAGGACCAAACTTGTAGAAAATCAAATTTCCTACAATTTTTGTATTCACGGTTTTACTGTAAAATCAAAAATGGTCGAGTTATTCAAGAAAAACCATTTTTCGAATATACGTACCAGCCTGATTCAGTCTACTTTTTGAATTTACACTCCCAGTGACTCCCCCGAGGGACCTACAAAAAAAAATCCAAGAACTAATTATTCACGGGTCAAAATCTATAATGACTGTACTATAGCTGACGTACAACATTAGTCGCCAAGTTATCAATTTAGAAGATATTATATTTTATAGGTCAGCTACCTATAAAGCTATAAACCAGTAATGTGAATTGTTGTTTGTAAATAAATTGGCGCTGGATATTACTCGTACATATTCTGTTGGGATAGTAAAGATTATTAGTTTAGTAGAAGCTGTTCTATTAACCCGTTGAAAAAAAAAGTTACGTTGCTGCAGTGCTAATGAAAACATTAGTCGCTGCACTTATAATTTCCCGATGTAACACGGTCAAATAATAAAGTTTTTCTATTCTATTCTAAAGTGTAAATTTCACCGATGTTTTATATGACATGATTGCATGTGTTGGGTCCGCTTGGCAGGTTACCTTATAATGACCTATCCTAATTATTATCTTAACCCCTCCAGCGCCAAAATCGTGACACATATATATTTACACGATAAAGGCATATTCACTATTCTTATTAGGTAAGGCGACATCTTCACACAGCATTGCGAAGTGACAAATATGTATATGGATATGGGAGGGTCGGGTTTCCTTGCGTTATGTAGTGCGATTTGTATTGATGTTATTGTTCATCCGAATAGTATTGTCTTTTGTTATATTTTCGGCGAATACAGGGTCACGTAATCATATATCACTTTATGCGACTGTATTGCGGTCTAGATGTTTTAGTAATAATGGTATTATTTTAAATAGTAGGAGATGCGAATAGAGGCACGACTTTCACCCATTTTTTTAATGGTTGAAAAGTATTTTAAATCGAATTTAGTTCAATAAAAATATTTCGCTAATGGGTTGGCAAAAAAAATCCTGACAAGAAAAAAATAAACACAATTTACTTTTTTACGGGTGCACAACGTTTTATATAGGTAGGTAATTTCACTTAATATATATTTTGGTTTGATATTTACATTGCTTTGTTTAATGTAACGGATGGTATACTATTGTTTCAGATAATTTTCAAAAGATCTGATGTAACAAGTGATATAATGATTTAAGGCTATAATTACATTTAGTATACTATTATAGACATTTACTATATTTATTACTTGGTGTAAAACGTGTTTATCATAATGACTTACTTGACATAATTCGTCAATGCTGTAAATTTCAGAAGATATAAGTTGATTTTTCTATAAATAATTTTAGATATAAATAAATGATTAATAAGTTTCTGTCAAAAATTGAATTTTTGGTACAAACTTTTATTGCCGACTGTACTTCTTTGTATACAGTCATCAACTAGTCATTGAGAGGATTCTAGCGAGCCCAAACTCAACCGGGTTACGTCGGTAAAGTACTGAATTCCCATGACCACCTTTTGTCTCCATCATCAGCATTAAATGATTCCTTGTTTATAGCGATCGAAAGGTAAATCAGCGCACCCCACTTCCACGTGGTCTTATCTGTCCTGCCCCTAGAATGTATATGAAAGCCCGCGGAGCCAGAAGCTCGCGAAAGAGGTCCTGAGTTGAACGGTTGCACGAGGCCGAGCGGAGCGCGGGAGACTGAGTCCCAGAAACGAAAGCAGGGCTCCGTCGACTTCTTGGCAGTCATTGTTAAATGAAAACGCAATTATTTTAATTTGTTGTAAATTGTATTTTTGCACTTATTTTGTGTTATAATGAATAATAAATAATTAAATATTATGAAATATATTATTTTAAATAATAAGTATGTTAAACATATTTACGTCATTTAAATGCTTATATGAAAACGCAATTATATTAAATAATATATAGGTATGTTAAACATATTTATGTATACGAAAGTAGAATTATGCCTGTTGTAAATTACTAGCTTTTGCCCGCGGCTTCGTCCGCGTACCAAAAGTAATTTTTAACCGTCTACACAAAAGAAGGATCTCAGTTTGACCCGTATGTTCCAATTGAATTGCAATTTGGCACAAATGCTTTCAAGAATTTTGAGATTCCCTATTGGATTGCATATTTTTTTAGCATATGTGTGTTACATTTCTTGATCACATTTTGCTAAACCATCTCTAAAACCATCCAGTATGAAGGCACGTTTTGTTAAAAATAATGCGATTCTCATCCTATTAGAATAAGATTAGCAATTTCCATTTTTTTTTCCTATTTCTGATTCTTAGAACTAAATTTGAACTGTCACAACAAATGAACCATTAACGCCAACGATATTAAAACAAATAGCTGAAACAATTCTACAACAAAAAGTTGTAGGTATATATTAAATTTTCCCCACGTCAAAAACAGTCGAGTCGAGACTCCCAATAGCTGCCCTCAAACGTAATTTGGCGTATGGCAGACTAAAAGAATAAAAGAGGATAGACAACGCCAGTTATTAAAATTGTGCCAAAAATACTTAAACCTGGGCTATATTTTAAATTAAAAGTGTTAAGTAACGGTTTGTGACGATCTTAATTCCAATTTAAGGTGACTTTATTAATAGCTTATTTTTAAGCAACCTTACCCATCAAAGTACACAACAAACACTTAACAAGACTTGATCATTAACTTATTTCAAAAACCTTATGAATAGACATTTATTTTACGATAACCGTATCCTTTGGTATGCCCTATCATATAAGCGTATTCCAAATCCTTGTTTACAATGTACAAGCCAAGGTAGCCTACAAGGTACTCGAGTTAGAAAGATGACAATAAAATGTAGGTACTCGAGTTAGAGAAATGTCAATAAAATGTAGGTACTCGAGTTAGAGAAATGTCAATAAAAAGCACCATTCGCCACACGAATATGCTAATATGCAAAGTGATGTGTCTGTATATCTATATCTGTGACACATCGTTCACCAGGCTCGGTAGCGGGAACAAAACTGATGTAAACGCCGCCGACAAACGATATATTTTTCTCCCATGTAATGTAATGTAATGTATTTCGTTGATAAATTATTTCGCAGGCGATGCCTTCCTCATTCAATTTCGTGGATAAATAGCTCTCGCCTCCCGTATTGGAGTATTTATATACGTCTTATCGAATGATTACGTAGGTACTACTTTACACCTTCATTTTATTCATGGCTCTTTTTGGGTGTAGGTAAGTACACTGACGGTATTATGGGCGGCTCAGAAAATTACGGCGTGCTGTCGCAATCTTAATTTTCCTTTCTGTACTAGGTAATTATAAAGAGGTAATGTTTCTGAAATGTGAATTTGTAGCTTTGTAAGTGTGTATGTAGTGTGTGTGTGTAATTTTCGGAACTATTTATCTAATTATAAAAAAAAAATCGCTAGTATAAATAATGTGTCCATTATTTATACTAGCGATTTTTTTTGTATCCATCCTGTCGGCAGGATGAACATGCGCTATATTTTATCCTGCGGCTTCACCTGGGTTCTCTCTGATACGCGGGCCGAGCCGTGCGGGCAGCTAGACTCATCTTAATCATCATTATTATACCACCCGAAATACGTCCACTGCTGGGCATAGACCTCCCCGAAAGAGTGCCATAATGACCGGTCCGCTAAAATTCCTCCCTTTTGATTAATTTTGGAATCTTTCAATTATGTTATTTTTTACTTAGAACTGGAAAAAGGTTTTGAAAACCTGATATTTTATTTTGCGTATTTGGCAAGACAAATATTTTGTGTACCTATGCCAGTTTGAGAATCCCGAATAGTACTTCGAAACGAAAACGTTAACTTAAACAATTATTTATAAACAGAACTTTTAAACCTGTTAAACACAAACGGCCAAAGTCATTTGTTTTCAAACCTACATTAGGAAATTCTGGAAGTCTGCCGGTGAGATACGTCAAAGCTGAGCAAAAACATTTTAAACAGAACTTCAGATGACAACGAAACAGTTTTCAGAGAGAATCCAAAATGATGTAGATTGTTTTCGAAGTTTATTCATGTATTTTTATGAAATGCACCAAAAATACGTATTAAATGGCTGAATTGTGTACACCTGTCGTTTTAATAAAACTTTAATAGGTACTTAAAATGTACCTTTCACAATTGAGAGTATTATTCAAACTCTGTCATTATAATTCAGTTAACCAGTAAGGCCACTTTCATTACTGGTGTCAAAACTTTGCAGGACCCTTGAAGCGACAGTTATTATTTAGTACGGTGGATAAGGTTTTAACGGAAGAGGGTTGCCTCGCTGCTGAGACGAGTGAGAGGAAGTGAGAACGGCATTCTGAGGATGTTAAAAGGACGTAGGGATTGTGGGATTGTCCTATGTTAAGGCACTGGGTTGGCATTGTGACGGGAGGGTAAAATAATGTATTATTTTCACCAGCACGTTACAGTACATATCAGCAATGAATACTTATTAATCTTTATAATCGGTTTTGCCCCTAATACTTAGTTTTTTTAATTAATTGAATGTACTAACAAATATGGATTCTTGGAGTCTAAATTGGAAAAATAGTTAGGTACTATTCATTAATATTTGTTCATAATTCATATTTAATCTCAAAAGGCATATCAAACAGAAGTCTATGGATGATCAATCTCTTAAATGTGCGTTCCCTAGCTGCGGGATATTACGTTATGGTTGAACATTAAAAAATACTCTACAGATCGCACCACAGCCAGCCAAGCCAGCGAGCATTACCAATGCCTACCACAGAGAGAAGCAACACAATCCCCATTATAATTTTGTACATAACGCTCCGAAGATATGCTGTTGGTTGTTCCTGTAAATTCTGTTCCAGCGGCTCAGCGTGATTCGTACCACTGCCGCCGACCGATCGTTCGGCGTCTCATCCCTCCTCAGTGTCGAGATCTATTAAATCTCGACGAATCGGCGTGAAAACACACCTTAAAACTGTGCCAACCCCATAGTAAGTCGTAGACAGGATTGATGGGCACGTCACCGCATAAATCCAGCACAGTCGGTGCTTTGTCGCTCCGACTTCGCTACAACTCACCTGACTTCGCTACCTATAAAGCAGAGATGCCGTAACTGCCTATTCTGCGTGTTAGCTTAGGTCAAAGTGTGCTTATATTTCGCCTATATCAACCGTTTACTCAAACCCATATCTCTCGGAAGCGTTTTCTGGAAATTTGAACCTTATTGAGATGAGTGAGAGTTGTTTTCGAATGACACGTTTATGGGAGATTACGAGAAAGTCAATATTTTGTTGTGCGGTGTTTGAATACAAGTAAGACACGAAATATATTTAGGTCGATTGAATATTTTAGTAACGTAGCCCCCAGTGCCGTAAATGATTCTTAGAGAATAACAATGATAACTAACTTTTGCTGACGCCTGGTTCGTTTAAAACTGTTAATCGAGCGTTTTTCAAAAAAGTGTACATGAACTTTTTTTTCAGTATTCGATTTTTTTGGGTTTTTCTTACTCAGAATCGATGACACTATCGATCCTCATACAAGAAAAAAAGTGTCCAAAATATTCCACTCCAGATCGTCACCTTTTTGTATGCAGTCTTTTTATATTTATACACTAGCTTCTGCCCGCGACTTCGTACGCGTATAAATTATGGATGATATGATATTCTTATGTTTCACCATAAGATACCTACTACACTGATAAATTAGATTATTACGATTTCATTTCTATAAATTATGCGTGTAACAGTTCAAATCCTCATAAACTTTGTCGTCAATAATATTTAGTTATATTGATTTACTTAATCTTTATTGCAAACGAAGTACCTAAGTACTTATAGTAGAAGAAAAATTACCAAAACCGGAATTTAAATATAAGATTTCATAATTGAAACAAATGGACCGAGCGAGGGCGAGACCCCAAAGATACTCTATATCTCCGGGTGTCTTGTCAAACTACCCCTGAGAGCCAAAGTCCTGAAGGTAAACGGGGAGGCAAGCGAGGCCGAAGGCTGAGCTTTTCGTAGGAATGAAAGGCCCAAACCAACCCTTCAGAGAGCGCTCTCAATGCGAGCCCGAGGGCCGAAGGCCCGTGGGCGAGCCTTCACGGACACTAACTAAACCCAGGTGTCTTGCAAGCGAAACCGGAGACCAAAGTCCCGAGCGAGAGAAGTCAGAAGAAGAGCGGCGAGGCAAGCGAGACCAAAGGCCGAGCTTTTCGTTGGAATGATAGGCCCAAAGAACCGTTTTAGAGAGCGCTTCCTATGCGAGCCCGACGCACACTATCTCCAAGTGTCTTGAAAGCGAAATCTGAGTTCCAAAGTCCCGAAGGTGAGTGGCGAGGCAAGCGAGCCAGAAGGCCGAGCTTTTCGTAAGAATGAAAGGCCCAATACATCGCTTCAGAGAGCGCTCTCTATGCGAGCCCGAGGGCCGAAGGCCCGAGAGCTAGCTCATGCGGACGCTCACTATACCCGAGTATTCATAATAATAATAATATTTCTGAATGTCACAAACGTTGAAGTTTTATACATAAAAAAATGGTACCTACTTAATTCTCCGCGGAATGCCGTTGTGTCCAAATTTTATACCCACATCTCTTGACGTTGGTGAACTATGCTAATTCGACGTAAGTATTAAACTCAACCTATCATACATCTTTAGATGACCTCTGAATTCATAGCAATTATATAGGAAGACGAAGATCAAGGTTGCTGGATTTCAATATTAACATCGACGTTGTCAGCGACTGAGTTTCCAAAATAATTAGGTTTCTTATGTCTAACAGCTACTATCGGTTGAGATATCAAACATTTTTGGTTAAATTATAGATAGTCTTTAGCCATCTAGCACTCTTTTTCATCCCGTGGTTTTTCACGTTTTATCTTTATTTTTTTATAATGTTTGAATGGAGTTCTTTTTACTTTCCAGTCAAGTGTATGTTTATCAATTTTCAAGTCTAAAGCTCATGGATTTGAGGAGTTCCCATACAAAGTTTTGCCCCATTTTTTACCCCCTTTGAACTAATTTTTATCATTTTTACAGCCTATGACCTGGCCAGGAATTTTCTCGACCGATTAAGTAAAAGTTGCATCAAAATCCTCTATTCACTAAGGTTCTCTGCGTTTTTGAAAATATACCTTTTCAAAATATACATTTTCAAAAACGCAGACAAAAAAAAAAACTACAAAAAGTGCATTCTGCTGGGTTTGAACTCGGGGACACCGACTCCGTAAGCTATGGGTGAAACCACTGGACTAACTATCAGTTGTAAGAACACGATGAATTTTTGAATATCTTGACGACATGTTACCATGGTAATGATACTGTTATAACCCCGCTCTTGCAACATTATATAGTTTCTAGTCGCCTCAGAACCTATTTTCATCCCATATTTTTCACGTTTTATCTATACATTGCTAAAAGTTTGAATGGGGTCGTTTTTACTTTCCAGTCAAGTTTATGGTTACCAATTTTTAAGTCTGTAGCTCGTACATTCAAGGAGTTCTCATACAAAGTTCAACCCAATTTTCTACCCCCTTTGAACCCTAATCTTTAAGATTTTTATAGCTTAAAACCTATCCGGCGATTCTCTCGACAGATTAGTAAAGTTTGCATCAAAATCCGTTCAGCCGTTTTCACGTGATGCTCGGACAAATAAACAGACAAACAGATAAACAGACAAAAATTCTAAAAACTGTTGGAACGTGTTCTGTTATCAATTCTAAGTATCCCCAGCCAATTTTTTTTCGTTTATCTTCCATGTACAGACTTTCGACCCTCTTCAGCTTTATTATATGTATAGATAGATATGGTCGTGACGCACTGGAAGAAAAAACTTACAAAGTAAAATCCGGGAGACTTTTTTCTTGTATGAGGATCGATAGTATCAACGATTCTGATTAAAATAAACTCAAAAAAATCGAAATCTGAAAAAAAAGTACATGTACAGTTTTTTTGAAAAACGTTCGGTCGCAGTTCTATACAAACAAGCATTAACCCACATTATACAGGGTGAGCAATCCAAATGGGTCAGTATGGCGGTTTTGGAAACCATAACAGATAGCGAAATCTCGGCTTAGGAACCATGACGTTGATTTTAGTAAAAAGAAAAACTGCATTCATATACTTACAAAAATACGTGTATTTTCCTTTGAATATCGGTTATGTAGCTCTTAAATAGTAAATGTTACTAAGAAACATGATATCTAAAACTAATAAAATGCATTGTTTTTAAACAACGAAATTTAATTTTTCAAAAAGTCCAGGTTCGATTCCTGGGCCGAGTACACGTATTTTTGTAAGTACGAGTATATGAATGCAGTTTTTCTTTTTACTAAAATCAACGTCATGGTTCCTAAGCCACGATTTCGCTATCTGTTATGGTTTCCAAAACCGCCATACTGACCCATTTGGATTGCTCACCTGGTATACCTTAAGAAAATTATTTCCGGTATCAAAAGTATAAAGATACCTACTTTTTCGGCTCTTGTCAAGAACTCAAATTATGTACATATATACTTACAAACGGATGTACCTAGTTCTTTTCTCACTTACACTGTCAGATGGTATGGTTTTATATCTTATAACTAAAAATAAAATCACATCATTTTATGTGCGAACGACTATAGGTACACGTATACAGTCCCCAATAACAATACATGCTACACGTGCCTATGCCGACCTCTTAGCACCTAATAACATGCTTAAGAATTGCGTGTCAAGAGTATTTTCCATAAAAAAGAGGTCGTAAAATGATCGCCTAAAATCTTTCTCACGCTTCACTGCTTTTTACAAGGTTTACGACTCTGTAATCATGAAATCCGCAGTTGTCTATTTATGGTATATAGACACGTGTGACTTGAAGATTTAGCGAATAAAATTGACAATGGAATTGTCGAAATATATGCTTCAGTAAATATGAGACACGTTTTTTATTAAAGTCACTAGTTACATGATTTTTATTTTTGTCTTATCTAAATACTCATAGAATAGGTTGTTAGACTTGAATACATGAGGTATTTTTTCTTACTAGTCAGAATAAAAATACTAAGAGCAGATGACAAAAGAAAACCTCGTTAAAAGGCCCCTGAAACAATATGCAGTAAAGCATTCAGTTCCATCATAAACACATTTTATTATAATCATAACCCGGCAACAGTTAAGAACAACTGTAAAATTGATAAAACCATAAGCCTGATACAATATTGTTTTAGAATTGCACTTACTCATACTTTGTCAAGGAATATTGAGGGGATTGCTCGTAAAAATTGCCAGTTTACAGCCAGGGCCAATTTAATAATAGCGAGTTTTGTAACGCCACTTCAGGCCGTTATTCACGAATTTCACGATGCTTCATCTCTTCCACTTCAGGCGAACAAGTGTAAGTTAGACCTCCAATGACGCCTTGTTATAACGAATCCCGGTGTCAAGATATGCCAGAAGAGAGCGGTGAGGTGGGGTGAAACTTAGTTGTGAATAGCTACCAGTTTTGCCTTAATGCGAAAAAAGAGATATGTGTCATGAATTCTTTGACGACATTACACCCTTCTAGCTCAGTACGGCTGGTCTGGGAGCCCGCCAAGACCGTACGTATAGCTAATAGGAGGAATTATTTACATATAAGGCAATTTCAGAAACGTTTTTCCTATTGAACGATACTATCGGAAGTTAATACTCCGGGAAGTTAATACTATGGGAAGTTAATCCGTAATTCATTTGCGCTAGTTTTGACTAAGCGTGTGCATAACATTCGTAACTGCTACATTACCTACATTCATCATTTTATTAAAATTACTCGTATACAGTTTTATAATAATAGTAAAATTAATAATAATTGCACGACTGTTTGAAAATTGTTACTATAAAAATACAAAATTAATTACGAGACATTGTAAAAACAATATCTTAATACCTAAAAATGTAATAAAATTAAATACTTATGAATTTACTTATACAATGCTAAATACTATTTAATATTTTATATTATATACACAAAAGATTCAATTATTTTTAATAAAAGTGATTAGAGAATGCTTATATTGTAATGAAATATTAAAATGTAACAATAATTAGGTAAAAAATCTGTAAAATATATAAATTCATACATACTCGTAAAAAGCTAACTTAAATTTATATGTTAGAATAAAGATTAAATATGTGTATTAACTTACCATACAAATACAATAGGTTTATCAATTCTTTTTTTAATTGAAAAAAAAGTTTTAGTCCATTTACAATCGAGAAGCTTTAAGTTATCCGCACGGTTATCACAAGACGGCGCGCGAGCTCTCTCGATTTTTCTCTTACTATACCTCTCTTTCTAAGTTTACTAATAAGAGAGAGACGGATAGTGCGACAAAAATCGAGAGAGCTCGCGCGCCGCCTTGTGATAGCCGTGCTGGACCTTGTTATAAAGCCTACACCATAAGATGCATAATAGTCGTTCGGTGGTGTACCGAGGTAAGTATAATACATCGTGATTATGTTTTAGTTAGTAGCTTGATAGATTTACGTTGTCATTACAGTTTCACTTCAAGAACTCATCAGCCACCGCAAACTTGCGAAAATTCCATTTTTAAGTCAAAACGAATAATAAATTCACTAGCTTGTTTTAACTTCTTTTATCGCTAACTGTTGAGAAGGAAAACAAAAACGTTATAGAAACTCGGGTTACAACTATGATAACTAATAACAAAGACTGCCCCTTAAGTCAGAACAACGTGCGCTGCTGAATGAATTTTAAACGCAACCGCTACTGAAATGCAGTAGACAATTGAAACTCTGAATAATGCATGGAACTCGCCTTGTGCTCAAAGGGGACTTGGCTAAATATTTGTGCCCGTAAAAAGCGTTACAAGTTTCATCTTCGCTTAACCGGCTAGTTGCGAGTAAATGTTTTAACAAGTAAACATTTTTATACATTTTTAATGCGTTAGGTGATACGTGTGTGATATGAGCATCATCAAATCACAAGGCTCCCTAGCAAGGCTCTGCTGACAAAGTGGCTCATGCATCTTGATTACCTCGAGACCGAACTCCTTGTGGTCGTGACAAAATAATTATTGATATTCTCATAGTGTATATATTGTCATATATTATACACATTGTTTTATTTTTATTTACTATATCTTAAGCTCATATACACCTACACACACACACACACATGTACAACGTGTTGTCACTCATATGAAACCTTATTGGCTAGTTTTACTTTTCTATTCAGTTTAAAAAACGTCAAATAGAACCATGAAAATTATATGTCACATTGCCATGTCAGAAAATAAACTATAAGCTTTTACAACAACGGATTTTATTGAAATAATAAGGGAAACTCAAGCTAGGCTAGGGAAACGTAGACGAGACAAACACACACACACACAGACACACACACACACACACACGCACACATAGACACACCGTAAGTAATTCAAACATACCCATATGTAAAATCTAATATAAGATATAAAAAGATAACTCCTCCTCTGTATAACTGGTACACTTTAGTTAAGTGTAATCATTATTGAAACGAAACTGAGTCCTGTAACACAGGGTTTCCTAGCGCAGGACTCAGGGTCGTGATACATTTCTGTAATGCTTCTTGTCAAATAAACTTTTTACTTTTTACTTATTTCTTTCTAAAATGCTAGCAGTAACACTTTTCCTGAGGAATCTAGTATGTTTTTTCGTATGTAGCCTAAGGCTTCTCCTTCGTTCTGCCACTAAGACATCGGCATACTCTAGTACACTGTAAATCAAGACAGTTATTAGTCGTTTCACTTCATCACAAAAACTTTTACCAAAAACTTTTTTGGTATTTTTGAAAGGTAAGGTTGTAGGTGTACAACAAAAGTAAGATTGTATATGAAGTACTGGATATCGTTTTTGGGATGGTTCAGCCAAGTATCAGTTGAACGATTTATACTAGTATATTGGAGAGCTAGCAGATTGAATTAGTAGTGAAAAAACGCTCGTTGGTACCAAACTCCTAAGTTTGGAGCATCTGCGTAAAATTGCCTGCCCATCGCTTTTTTAAAGGATGCATTTTAAAGAACGGGCATTTGAACAATTTTTTTTTCTACCACGATCACGTACGCCATGAAGGCATCCCTCATATAATTCCCTACTTGACTCACCTCAGAGTTCAAAGGATCGTTTGTGGTCCGTACCGCCGCTATTTGTAACTATTTATTTAAGAATCACCAACAGATATTACATCAATATGCTAAAAAACTAACCTAGTACAAAAATCATTGTAAGATGCTTAGCCACTGACAGTGTGTATGTATCTTCCGGTGTGTGTATTTCCAGAGACTTATAACCTAGATATATTTATGGCACGAGGCGTTTTTCTGGATAAGCTCCATTATAGTCCTTGTCTGGACTTCCCATTCGGCTAGACTAAAGCCAAAACAATCATCGTCATTATCATCATGATCGTTATTATCATCAGCCTTTGTACGTCCTACTGCCGGTGGCCTCCTCTCATGGATGAGATAATATTATGGTAAATGCCTTCACGTACACCATTTAATTTCATTGCAGATATTTTTGCGTTTCCTCATGATCCCTTCAAAAAGGTAATGGTAAATATCAAATCATATTTCGTACATACTTAAGTTCCAACATCTATGAGCCGGGAACCCACGAACGCCGTTTGACAGCAGTTCTTCTTTGTTTCACTGTTGACAGAATGATCGTGGACATAATGTCAGGTATTGGTAGCAACTTTACAAAACGCAAACATAATATATAGAAGACAAAGATCCCTGGAAGCCATCGTAGGTCAAAAGCACACCTATTATAAATAAATACATCTTACACAAATCGATCTAGCCCCATAGTACGCTCAATAAGGCTTGTGTTATGGGTACTAGATGACGATTTATTTAATAGATATATATATTTATATAAATACATAACAAATATCTAAGACTTCGAAACAAATACCTGTTCATGCTCATCACACAAATACTTGCCCTTACCGGGATTTAAACCCTGGATCGTCAGCTTCGTAGGCAGCGTCAATACCCACTGGCTAACCGTTCGTCAAACGAAAATATAAACGAGCTACACCTAGCCATTGTATTGGAGTGCACTTAAGTTATTTACGTTACTCCCATTCGAGAGATGCACTGAAGCAACCGGATGTAACGCCCTGGTACATTTTCTCATAAAACTATACAAAACACTTGAAAGTCAGTTTGGTGAACTCAATATAACTTTAAAGTAGTTTTCCGCGCTCACTGACCAAAAATGTGAAGTGAAAGATGAAGTAAATCATAAATCAACTACAACTCTATTACAAACTTGAAATTTAATAAATTGCTTATCAAAGAAGACTCAGGATAACTTTAGTTTATTGAAAAATATACTTAGATTGTGATACGGGTGTATATTTCTCGTGTGGCGTTGGTGTGAAATAGTAAAGAAAGATGGTGGTTTCTTACCGTGAGAGTTGACTATTACGAATAAGGTTGAAACGCATTGTGGGTGAAGGGCTATTAAGCTATCATTTTCTTTACTATCACAAATGTGATATCGCACATTTCCGCTAATTCCGCTATCGTTAAAGCTACAATAGGGATATTAACACCAATTTAAAGTATAAGTTATTTTGAATGTTATTATAAAAGAATTAAAAATATAGCAAAATGCTGAAAAATATAACAAAAGAGAATTAATAATCACAGATATTCAGTGCTTTTTCCGCAAAACATTACTATGGTTACAAAGACAATGTATAAACTAAAATATTACTAAATAAATAAAGTAACTGGTGACCGAAGAGCTGGCGGCTTTCTCGCGCAACGCATCAGCATTGCAATTCAGCGAGGAAATGCCGCCAGCATCCTCGGTACAATGCCTCGAGGGCCTTTTTTAGATTTAACTTAGTTTTAATTTATCTTAGTTAATGTTAATTATAATAGACTGCCGCTATATATCGAAGTACTGAAGTGTTTGTAGGAGAACGCCACTATGTCAGTCAGACTCCAGGACCGGAGCTCGAAACCTATTCCGCTGCAGTGGGGTGTCAAGCAAGAGGTGTTATTTCTCCAAAACGATTATATATACCTAGGACAGACTGTCCAGTTAGGTAGATCCAATCTTGAGAAAGAGGTAAATCGAAGAATCCGACTCGGCGGGCAGCTTTCGAGAAGCTGGCACAGCTTTTTGTCCAATATTCCGCAGTGTCTCAAGATGAGAGTTTTTGACCAGTGTGTTGCCAGTGATGATGTATGACACCGAAACGTGTTGGTCGATCACGTAACGCATTGTACGCGCGTGGGGTAGATCTAAATGCCAATTTTTATATGGAAAAATGACAGTTGGATCTACCCGACGCGCGTTCGGAACGTTACGTGATTAACCCCGTGGTCGCTTACTATGGGCCTCATAAGAAGGCTCAAAGTCACCCAAAGCAGTCCCTCCTCCCTGGGAGTTTCTCTGCGTGATCGCATCAGAAATGAGGCTATCCGCAGTAGAACCAAGGTAACCGATATAGCCCTTTGAATCGCTAAACTTAAGTGTTAGTAGATGGGGGCACATTGCATGTAGAACCGATGGGCTTGGGGTGGACAGGTTCTTCATTGGTGACCTGGAATTCATTGGATTCTGGAAGGCACAGCGTGGGTAGACAAGGTGGAATGATGACCTGGTAAAGATCGCAGGAGTCCCGTTGGAAGCGGGTGGCGCAGGACCGGTCATTGTGGCACTCTTTGGGGGCACTCTGGGGGAGGCCTATAGCTAGCAGTGGACGTCTTTCGGATGATGATGATATAGTAAGAATAATTGTTTTCGTGAGTATTAATGGAATATAAGAAGTATTTTCATTAAAACAACGCAAAAAATAACTTGTTATTTATAGAACAACATTTTTTTCCTAAAAAACAGACTTACTTAACAAACATGATTACCGTAAGTAATTTTTGATGTATTGAGACAGTAAATTTACTCAATTTACATTTAAAGTACCTACTCTGATAAGCACTCATTGGACGAAATAATTAGAATAATTTTGAATTATTAAGTCACAATTATATAAGAAATTGCTTTGTAAAAAGAAAGGAATGTTATTTAAACCAAACTCAAAAAAAAATATTATTATTGACTAACTAATAAAATTGTTTTAATAAGAAACTTGGTTCTGATATGGCTTTAGCATAGGTAAGGTACGGACGAACTTTACGCGCAACCTAGTCACACCTAAATCGTGTATCTTAAGTTAACTGATATAGAATTTGTTCGATATCGACAGAGCTTGTCACGCTATTATCATGTAACTTAATATACAGTAAGTATTTAGCCAAGCTTTACTATAATTATTGTAAAAATAGAGTTACACGAGTTAGGTGACAGGCTCGTATAAGGAATTGGTAATTTAAATTAAAAAAAAATCGGTCAAAAGTAAAAGTAAAAGTAACCGTAGTTGCCTATCTGCCTTTGTTACATCGACAAGCACACGCCAAGTAAATGGTGCGGTTGCGTCGGCCGAATTTGTACGAAAGTTGGCCTTCCCAAGTCCAAATTAAGTTGGTCGATGATTACTCGGTAACTAGTAATGTCTACCTAACCGTGATAGTTTTCCTTTCAAATTAATTATATGTTACTAGATAATAGTACAAGTCTACTGCCACGAATTTTTTCTCAGTAGTAGCCATTTAGCCGGAAGGGCACTTGACTCGAACAAAAATTAGGGCTTTAAAGCCCAATAACTATAATGCAAGTGAACCACTGAGTAAAAAAATGGTTGTTGAAAAACCCATAACATTTTTGAACCAGCTATCCAACGATACCCCATACAATAGGTTTAACGAGAAAAATAAATTACATCCCCACTTTAGGTGTAGGGGAGGTACCTTTAAAAAAAGTTTTGTCTATTTTATTTTACCATTTTGTCAGCGTGATTGATTTATATGCACCCATGCCGAATTACAGTTTTGTAGTAGTACGGCTCACTGAGCTAAGCCGCAGGCGGACATACGGACGGACAGACGGACGGACAGACGGACATGGCGAAACTATAAGGGTTCCTTGTTGACTATGGAACCCTAAAAAGGATTATGTAGGTCGATTAAGGCATGGCAAAAAAATAATTTAGACTTTTTAAGCGTATCTCGTATATCTCAAGATAACAGACATATATAGGATTGACAAATGTCAAATTTTATATGGGAAAATTACAGTTGAATTGTTGTAACGCGCGTTCTAAACTTTACGTGATTACCCCTTAGGGCGTTAACCTTACTTGTGTGAATAGACTGATCTGTGAATGTAGTAGGTATTTATCGTCACGCAATGAATCGAACATAATTCTTTAACGGTATCAATTTCAATTACGTAAGGTACCATAATTCAATCATTTTTGTAACGATTTCAAAGAGATTGCTTATTCGTTATGTACTCGTATGAACTAATGAAATTTCGAGTCTTTGACATTGATACTCGTATTTAATCGGTGTAGTGTAAAAGCCTTAGGCACAAGTCAGGCGAAAATAAATCACTTGTCAATTTCAAAAAGATTTAAACTTTCTGAACCTATTTTGATGAATGGGTGACATAGATAGACTACCTTTTATATGTTTTTTTTTCAGTTACTTTTCCATTAGTTGGGTTATAGTTTGTTGAACTGTTTATAAATAAAATAAGAAGCTAATAACTTGACACTAGCAGCTGACAACTTACTGATACCGCGCTGATTCCGTACTGCTAAATACGTACGTGACCTTAGATTAACTTCCCTGCTAAGTAACAGAGTGCATAGTCACTTGAACACCCTATCGACGTAAACTTACTTGGCCCTCCCGAAAACAGCCTGTAACCATTAATGGAAGCTACCTATATCAATATAACGTAAAGTCTATTTATCCAAGACATCCATTAAAGAAGGAAAAATTAATACAATTTGTGACTACGAGGGTTTCGCACATTGCGGCCTAATGCTAAACGGTTTAAAATACAAGCTCAGAGCGTGAAATTAATGGGTCACGCAGAGTCAAAAGAACAATAGTTGCCTGTTTGTATGGTATTGTTTTCTCCAATATGCTCGGAAATGTTCGTCTTACTGTAGCAAAAATATTCATCTATCAGTGTTCGTTGGGATGTTGTATAAATTCTTCCTAACATACATTATTCGAGTTTGGGCTTGTTATTTTTATGGATGTTGTGGCTCTACATTAGTATTTAATGTGCAAAATTTGAGCACTCTAAACTTTATAGTTTTTGTTTCCCACCTCCGTAATATGCCGAAGCGATAAGAAAACGCGTAAGTCTTGTAACTTAGATCAAGACATCAACCGTCAGAGACGCACTAAAGGCAAGAGACACGTCAGTAGCCTAATGGAAAACATCATGAGTTTTGACATCGGACCTCCCTCGAGATACTGCGCTGTTATCCGCAAAATTATACGATAAAGCGCGAAATGGATAGGAACATCTGATATGGGACCTAATAGTAGCTTCCGGCGAGAACACAATAGCCTTCACTCTTGTGATGTTCTTGTTGATGTTGATAAACAAGTGAAATCAAAAGATTTTTCGAAATCACAAATGCTTTTTACAAAGACTAATAGCCTATGTCACGTCACTCCTACTACGATTCAAAGGAATCCGACGAAACCTCAAATGTCGAAATCCGTCAAACGGGTAAATAGACTACAATAAACAGCTGCATTCAATTAATTCTGAGAGATCACCTATAACAAAAACCTAAGTATGGCTCAGGTAGATCTAAATGTCAATTTTTTTATGGAAAAATTACAGTTGGTTCTACCTAACACGCGTTCGGAACGTTACGTGATAACCCCCTGGTGTGCCTGATCTTTTATTGAAAATACGCAGCTTTCGAGATTTAACTGTTGTTGATATTATGGAATTTATTATGGTTATTATCAGTTTATCGACTTAAAAATTGCTAAGGAAAAATGCCTTGTCCATGTGTTTCATTTTTGCGAATAGGTATCCTGTGCTCGTAAGGTGTCTAGTCCCATCAGTAGTGAGTAAATTGGCACTTGACCATTTTTTTCACAGTGCCATTCGCACCAGTTTTCCGAGTGGATCAAATGTTTGTATCTATCTAGCTACAATTAGAGCATGAAGAGAGTCAACAGCGGTCTGACAGGTGAAGAAAAAGACAAAAAGAGGGTCAACAGCGGTCCCGCGCTGACGACAGCTGAAACGGATCGTACAAAATTATTGACATAGTATTATGACGTCACAGCATTACCTATCTTCGTATACTTACTAATGGACGGAATGGCAAATCACGTAAATGGACGTTTTTCAAAAAAAGTGTGCATAAACTTTTTCAGAATTCTATTTATTTTGGCTTTTTCTTACTCAGAATCGTTGATACTATCGATCCTTATACATGAAAAAATTGTAAGTTTTTTCTTCAACTGCCAAGACCATATAAATAAAAAAAGACTGCATACAAAAATGTGACGATTAGAGGCCCTAGCACGATTGGTTTTATCATCACGTTTTACGCCGAAAATGTACTGAGATGTCACATAAAACATAACGATAAAACGTATTGTGCTAGCTGGGCTGGAATGGAGTATTTGGGACACTTTTTTTCTTGTATGAGGATCGATATTACCAACGATTCTGAGTTAGAAAAACCCAAAAAAATCGCAAGTGCCATAAGATTTCTGTGACGATACGATGACAGTTTTTAATAGGCACGGAACCCTTCGTTGTGCGTGGTCCGATACGCACTTGGCTGGTTTTTATATGCATATTAGCCTTAAATGTTTTTGTTAGTTTCTGTGACTTTGAAAGGTCAGTGATTATTTCAGTGTCAAGCAACCGACACATCGTATGTTATCCTAGATAGGTAAAAAGGCTTTTATAATCCACAATAGAAATTATATCAGGCAAAAATACCTAAAGCTTTACCTGAACCCAATAGGCAACGGCAAAAGGAATCTAACCAAAATATCCGTACCCGAGACATGAATAGTAACTAAGCTGTATAGGTAAGCTGGTAGTTTACGTTATTTACGGAAACATTATTATTTTGCGAACCCGTGACACTGTAGATAAAAAGTCACGAAAACAAATAACATACTCGTACATATGTCGTTCCTCAAGTGCCAGAAGATTGTGTTTCGGCAAAAGTGCCTCAGGTATAACTTTGCAAATTTCCTAGCAAGTGGATATATTAAATAAATATCTCACATTGAATAATGTATGTTAGTGTACATCGCACGCTGAATGTGTGAGCATGCTTTTAGAATATTGGTATTCGGGCTCACGTTTCACCTCGCTGCGCGGAGGGCACTTATTCAGTATACAACTACTTGTTTCCATATTATTATAACGATGGCTTGCGCGTACACTCGCTTAACAATATTACTATGCGACCGTCTGAGAAAATTCTCCATCCACCAACGTTTGTGAGTGTGTAATGTTTATTTTCACAAACTTGCAATGCAGTCATTTTCCTTAATAGGCTGCAAAGTGTCACGTTTCGGATGCGGCGATACGAGAGTTCCATAATGGAGTTTCACACTAAAATGGCAGGTTGCCTGGAAGTGACGACGAAGCCCTTAAGTGTGGATTAATGCTCTGGAGATTAATTTATGATTTTGTATCTGACTTTTGACTTGCCATACGAATATATAAATAAAATCGTTAAAAAAACATCTTTCAGTCTTTTAATTTCTTTAGGTACATGTTTGAGAAAATCACTACCTAATACATACCTCGGCGTAAAAGGATTGACAGCCTCGTATCCCTATCCGGCGGTCTACATCAACTTGGCCCGCAATACCTATTTTCCCGGCCTCTTCAGTGATGTACAGTCGAGTTCTCAGTTCTCAGTTCAGACAACCTTTCAAAAATATTTGTACACCGGCTTTATTATTACTGACATAAGACACATGTGTAGATATTTTTGAAAGGTTGTCTGTATAGATATTGGAGAACTCGACTGTACTATCATACCGAAAGTAAATGTAAAAAATACTTACTCATATTATAAAGAGGAAAAATCTGTGAAATTGTAGCTTTTTAAGTTTGTATGTAGGAGGTAATATCCAGAACAACTTATAAATCCGATTTCAGAAAAATCGGACAAGTGCGAGTTTAACTGAGGAACGGTGAGGGTTCCGTAAAATTCCTATTTTCTAAGCATTAGGCGCTCCATACAAAATACACATATCCGTAATATTGAGAATTTTCCCGTTACTTTGAATACTCAAACTTCTTATAGGTTTTCCTGTGATCTTTAGGCAAAGGAACTATTTTCCATATTTTTTTCAGAATTTTAAGCCTAGTAGCTTCGGATATACGGGGGAGGGGGGATGGTCAATTTTCGTATTATTTCCTAAATTACTTCAAATCTATTTTTGCTAAAATTATAAAAAAAAAACTGAGATGCTTACAACCACCCCTTTCATTTGATATGTCACACACTACAGTTTGGGAAACTTTTTTTTTATTTTCCAGTTTACCCCCCAAAAGTGGCCCCCTTGTTCAGAATTCATTAATTTACTTGACGCGTCCATCTTTGGGTCACCAATTTACATAGGTATGTGTACCAAATTTCAATTCAATCGGTCTAGTAGTTTCGGAGCAAATCGGCTGTGGCAGACGGATAGACAGACAACCGAGTGATCCTGTCAGGGTTCCGTTTTTTCCTTTTGAGGTACCGGAACCCTAATAAATCACATGTGTGTATATAGAATGACCTATGTCCAGCAGTGGACGTCTTTCGGCTGATATGATGATGATGATATAGAATGGACTTTCTGAATGGACATCGGCTATAATTCGTCCCCTGCTCTTTCCAATACGCGAGCGGAGCCGTGTGGGCAGCTAGTATTACATAAATAAATAAATAAATAATAGATATGCGGACAATCTTACACAAATCGACCTAGTCCCAAACTAAGCAAAGCTTGTACAATGGTAACTGGACGACGATAATCATACTTATATGTATTAGATATATAAATACTTAAATATATAGAAAACATCCATGACTTAGGAATAAATATTCGTGCTCATCACACAAATAAAATATGCTCTTACCGGGATTCGAACCCAGGACCTATTGCTTCGTAGGCTAGGTCACTCACTACCATTTATTTAATGAAGAAGTTAGACTCTGACTTGAAAGCTTTTTATAAATCGACTGTCGTGGGAAATTTTCATACCACATCAATTCGACAGGTCGAACTGAATTGTGCAGGCTCTTTAATAAATGTTAAGTATACCGTTCAGTTTCAATAAATCGGGGTCGAATAAATCCATTACTTTGTTCCAATGGTTTTTAAATTATTTCCTGTTACCTATTCTTCTGGATGCATTTATATTTCAAATATAAAATCATCCTAGTTTGGACGTTTGTTACTAAATCATGCAAAAACGACTGAATGGATTAATTTTAGTATACAAATAGAGTATAGCCTTGATTAACAATACATATAGAATACTTTTTATTCCAGTAAAAGTCCAACAAAAGGAAGTCAATGTCAACATAGTCAAAGTCAAAGTCAAAAACATTTTATTGCAAGTCACATTACAGTTCATCATCATCATATCAGCCGAAAGACGTCCACTGCTGGACATAGGCCTCCCCCAGAGGGTTCCAAATTGACCGGTCCTGCGCCACCCGCATCCAGCGGACTCCCGCGACCTTTACCAGGTCATCAGTCCACCTTGTGGGGGGCCTACCCACGCCGCGCCCACATTACAGTTAAAGAGATGGAATTAAGAGTAGGTATACATGTGACGCCCTGCAAGGGCACAGCAACATAGGTAAGAAAAGAAAAAGAAAAGAAAAGAAGACATTTATTCACTACACAAAAGACACACAGAGACAAAGGAGTAGACATACATGACAAGAGACTAATTTATAACATAATTTTTACTTAAGTATACTACTATCTATACAAACCACTGTCTATACATATAACTATCAATACATAGCTTTATTATTACTATACAGGTCCTAAAACTAGAATGGCACAGAGAGAAAAAGAAAAAATTATAGCTATCAAAGCAATTAATAAATGGATTCTGAATGAAGCACTGTTACTTAATCATTAAAAAAAAATAGTTAAATTATAAAAACATCTATCGATGAGGTATTTTTTAAATGTTTGTCGAATTGTGTATTTTTTTCAATGTTTTTTATAGAGTTCGGTATGTCATGGGCAAAAGCTAGTATATCATAATTAAATTACATTTTCATTATTAAAGTAGGCTCTATAGTAATTTGGGTTATTTTCCGTGTGCTTATGATGCAGTCGGATAGGCTGGTCGATATATCCTCTTGGCTCCAAACCATCAGATAAATTAAAAGAGAAATATTACAAAAATAGATTCACTGAAAGCTGCGTTAGTTATAGACACGACACAACAATCTAGGATAAGTTTAGTAGAATACTGTAACTTGAAAAGCCTGTGGACTTGAAGAAGGGAAACCACATTTGGTATACAGATGGATCAAAAAGGTGATGATGTTGGATGCGGTATCTACGGTGAGAGGCCAAAGTTCAAAGCTAGCGTCAGCATGGGGAAACAGGCCACAATCTTTCAGGCTGCAGTCTTCGCAATTAATAAATGCGTGGAGATCAATCTTGAAAGAAAGCTAAAGAACCAGGAAGGCTGGCACTAGAATCCCTAGACTCCTATTCTAAGCTAGTCCGCAATTGTAAAACCAATCTAAACACCCTGGCTAATTACGACAAAGTCATACTTAGATGGATACCAGCGCATTTCGACATTGTAGGACGGGCGCAGACATAAACCTGGTCAGCCCAGAACCGTTTCGTGGTATCACAAAACGGAAAGCATATTCTCTTCTGAACAACACAAAAAAATCAGATGCTTCATGCGTTCAATAACAAGATATCTAATGACCTATTAAAACTCAAAAGGCATAAAACCTGCGCAGTGACGAGAATTCTGACAGGACCTTGTAAATTATGAATAAACACCTGTTTCAAATGGGTATGAAACAGGACCCCACTTGCTGGTTCTGCCAGGAGACAAAGGAAACAGCAATGCACATTCTCTGCTCCTGTGGACCACTCATGCACAAAAGAAGTACCTACCTGGAGCGGCACATCATGCACCCAGAAGAGGTACATATCACCGCACAAATAATCTGGAATTCCCTGGAGGCAATGGGCCTTAACGGTGAACTTTAAAAAAGGGCTGCCACAATAGATCACTAGCTGGTCGAAGCGGCATATTAAGGCCCACTATCAACAATAAATAATAAAAGTTGAATAAAAATTACATTCATTCCAATAATGAGAACGAAATATTGGACATTTACTACTTTATTCGCATTAACTACACAAATCAGTCACGTGATTAATAAAAACTAAACTAGACATTTTGGGGAAATGTTACGGTGTCAGCTGGTCGATCACGTAGCGCATTGTACGCGCGTCAGGTAGATCTAAACGTCAATTTTTAAATGACAGTTGGATCTACCTAACGCGCGTTCGGAACGTTACCGTGATTACCTTTCTGTTCACCATTACGCAGGTCGTGTGCATGTCCACTGTCATGATTTAAAAAAAAAGCCGACAAGTGCGAGTTCAACTCGCGTGGTGAGGGTTCCGTAAAATATTGAGAATTTTCCCGTTACTTTCTCAAACTTCGTATAGGTTTTCCTGTAATCTTTAGGCAAGGAACTATATTCCATATTTTTTTCAGAATTTTAAGCCTAGTAGTTTCGGAGATAAGGGGGGGGAATGGTAAATGTTCGTCTTTTTTCCTAAATTACTTCAAATCTGTTTTTGCTAAAATTATAAAAAAAATATATATCTGAGATGCTTACATTTGCGAAACTTTTTTTTTCAATTTTCTAGTTTACCCCCCAGAAGTGGCCTCCTTATTCAGAATTCATTAATTTACTTTACGCGTCCATCTTTGGGTCACCAATTTACATATGTTCACCAAATTTCAACTCAATCGGTCCTGTAGTTTCGGAGCAAATCGGCTGTGACAGACGGACAGACAAGTGATCCTATAAGAGTTCCGTTTTTTTTCCTTTTAAGGTACGGAACCCTAAAAATGCGCTGGCGTTACCGTAACATCAAGTTTGCACGCTTTAAAACTGGAGAAAACTTAGTTTTCATTTGCTCTGAAGCATAAAAGCGGGATTTGTTAAGGTCCGGGAACTTTTTACATGTGGTTGGCTGGTTATTTAACTACCAACGTTTTACTTCGAAATTAAAAATGAACTTTCAAACCTCAAATGCTCGTCTATGCAAGTTAATTTTACAATTTCTTGAGCTCACTGCGCTTTTTGAACGAGCGAGCGAAGCGAACGAAGAAGTTTTTTTTCGATTCAGTTTTAGAAACTAAAGAAAAATACCAAAAGGCAGACTTCGAGGTCTACAGCTGCTGACTGAGTCACTAGCTTAATTCTTACTATATTATATATTTGAAACCGTTTTGAAAAAAGTTACGTATTCATTTTCATGTGTTTAGATAGGGATTGGACAGTTTTTAAGTATTTACTCGGAATAAGTATTACAAATTCATTAATTGGAACTTTGCTGAAACAGATTCAGTGATTTCATTTCATGGAATAACCTTCAGACAACCGCTTGACAGGGTTTATTTTACCTTGAAATAAGCTAGCGAATGGCTATTTTATTTATAAATAAAAAGGTAAATTCAGTGGTTCGAGGTAAATACGATTTTGTGCCGACTGTGCTTCGTTTCACTCCTCCCTGACCTACGGTATATTCCCGTTTGATAATTCTAAAGAATTATATATAAGTTGGATGGGTACTTTTTACGGTTGTGTATAGTGCTGTTTTTTTTTATGGCTTTCACTCCTTGCTAATTTTGGCAAGGGGTATTTTGCCAATGTCGGCGTATATTGATGTTATAGTGAAAATGCCCTTACATCCTATATTTGACAGCTGTCATCGTAGTAAAATTTATGTCATCATTTGTCATCATTGACGTTTATTGTACCGGGATGACGGCTGTCAAAGATCGGCTGTTATTTTTTTTACTATAGATGATTAATGAGCAATTCTAGAAAAGTTTGTACAAAGTACAAAGCACAGCTAAAATACCCGATTTTTTATTATTCTTTTTTGTTTTTTTGTTACCAATTTTTCTAGGTAATTTCTAATACAATGTTTTGTAATTCAGACAGTATAAGTATTATAGAATCTTAATTGTTAAAAATAGTAATAAAGTTCATTAAAAAAAACATGGTAACAAAAAAGGAAAGTTAAAAGTCAGTCTTAATTGAGGAGCTAACTTTGTACAAACTTTTCTAGAACCGCTCTAATAAGGAACATGGAATATGATTTAAATTATTTTGGAATGGCAAATGAGGAAGTAGAGCTGGCAAGACGGTATTTTAACACATTCACTGCCAGGATTCGCTACGCTCGTAGCCGATCCCGTGGTTTTCCCTCTAAGTAGCGGTTAGCAGTTACGGCGTAGGTGTCTCGACACCATTAGGGGCCCACAGCACAGTCTTCCAGGCAGAGTGTATGGGTATAATAATGGCTGCTCACGCAATCGCCTCCAGGGAGGTAAGGGGATATCCCATCCGCATACTTTCCGACAGTCGATCTGTACTGCAAGCCCTACAAGGTCACGCGACGACTTCTGGGCTGATACATGAGTGCCACAACATCCTATCAGAGGTATGTAATAACGGCGACATAACCCTGCAATGGATCAAAGGACACAGCAACTCACGCGGTAACGACGCAGCGGATGCACTGGCTAGGGAAGGTTCAGAGTCTAGAGCCGTAGGACCGGAACCCACAATTCCTCTACCCATAGCATGGCTGCGGAACACACTGCGACTAAAGACCAAGGTAGAACACCAAAAATATTGGCATACCCTAGGAACCTGCAGGCAAACCAGGGAGGCCCTCCCGACAATCAACCCCGGATTGTCAAGGAAGCTAAAGAAGCTAAAGAGGCCGGCACTTCGTCTCCTGACGGGAGCCATAACTGGTCATGCACTATTAAACAAACATCTTTTCACCATAGGTGTTACAGACAGTCCTCTCTGCAGAGCCTGCATGGAAGAGGAGGAGACAGCCGCCCACGTCATCCTGACGTGCCCTGGGGTGGCAGATTACCGGGCAAAGCACCTCGGAACACCGGGGTCACTACCGGAGGCCGTCGGCAACATAAAGGGTCTGCTAGGCTTCCTGGTGGAACTGGGTTGGCACGAATAATAGTAGTGCCAACCCACACGCAAAATAGGCGCAATTATGACGTCGAGTTGCGGAAACCCAGCCCGCGTACACCTATAACCTATAACCTATACGGCGTAGGTGACCGCTTGGAGCTTAATTATCCATGTTCTACGTCACTAGACTGTTTTAAAAAAAGTATATGTATAATATACAATATATATATAATACAGAGGGACACACTAAGACAAACAGGTATCGTTCGGCTCGCGTTTTTAGCCACAGTACTACGCCCTCCTTACGTAGTGTCTCCTAGCTCCATGAGTATAATACTCGTATAGGTAATATTGACAATAAGTTTGGGTGAAAAATTAGTCTTGGCATAAGCTTTTATTGACGACTGTGTATTGATTTTGCACAGTATTCAACAACTCAACTCATGGACAGGGTTCCAATGAGCTCAAACATGAAGGTGTTGTCTTGTGTAGTTTAGGAGTTGCTGGTGCCAGAAATGGAATATGGATACAGTGGATAGAGAATCATTCTGAATGAAAGCTCTGAGATTAATAGAAAAATGCCAATATTCATGACCTTCACCGTAGTATTTGTTGACAATAAAATTTTGACTGTAATTTTTCTCTATTGTAATCTATGTACATTATGTCGTTGGATCGTCCATTCTAATCAACCAAGAATATTAGCAAGAATGTTCGATAAATGTACGTGACATCTATTTTTCCAGTTATTTTATTTTCCTCTAACCGTAACTACCGCTTAATTGCATTACTTATTACTATTATTTAAATTATAAAATGATTTTTCAACTTTTTGTGCCATTTAAGGTAAGTGTAATAATAACAATTGTTTTAATTTAATCTTGTGTTCTAATTTAATCTTGTGTTCTAATTATATTTTATATCTGTATTTGCATGCATTTGTGTGTTACATAGCAAACAAATGAAAAAAAAAAACTCCCTTCGCCAGTGTATACAGTGAACGTTCAGGATGGACACAGGCTATATTTTATACCGTGGCTCCACCTGGGTTCCCTGTTATACACTGGAAGAGCCACGCGACTAGCAAGTATATAAGAAAATAGTCGTATTTTATGATATACTCGTATCATTAGATATACAAAAACTCTAAAATCTCTAATTGGAACTCATTGGATTCGCAAATTATGTTCAATTTATCCGTTTTGATCCAATTTTCACGTCAAAGTGACTGAATTGCTATTGGTCACGTCACATGTCAGGTAAGTACGCTGAATAATTTAAAGAGCAGCTTTGACTCTTAAATTTAATAAATTCCGTTCAAGTTCCCTATTTGAGGCCTCCATTACACTAATTGTTTACATTATGAAGGTTGCGTAAGTGGGGAATTTTCATGAGGTATTTATTTTTGGAGGGCTTGATTAACGAGCACCAGAATCTAATAATTGCCATGAATAAATGTACAAAGTAAATAAGCATTAGTTGTTTTAGATTTATATATGGTTGTAATAAATTAAGCGATTCAAGTTTTTGTAAATATGACTGATATTGCTTGGGATAAATTTATTGTGTGTGAGAGTATGAATTATATATTATAATTTTTAATTTCAAACTACAAGATTGAATCATCGGTAGATATCTTTTGCATCCATGACCATCAATTAATAGATCTCATTTCTGACGATGAGAACTTTCGAGAGATTTAAGCTTGCAGGTAATATGTTTATCTCAAAATACACGACACGACGCTTATTCTATAGTCAACATGGGTAATTGTATTGAACGAATTTAAAAGTGTTTTTCCAAACAACCTGTAATTATTAAGCTTTAACGACACCTCTAACACGCTGGACATGTCTAATTGTGTCCAGCATCGTGGGCATTAATAGCAGTTTGTCACGAACAGGCAAAACAATTTAGCATAGTAGTTGTTGTTTTCATGGAAAGTATTGCAATGTAAGCATTTAATTTATTAGAGAATTATTATTGTTTATACCTTCTTTTATTTATTTCACTAATACCAGTACTCAGTAGGATGAATTTTTATTAAAAAATATTTTGCATATTTTAATACCATTTTTTTAACGTGATTTAAACTCATGATATGTATTTCAAAATATTAATATTTGTACAATGTTATTAATATGTTTTATTCTCGATATGTTCTTATGTAAGTTGTCCATTTCATAATTACCTGGTGGTAACATCCGATTGTTGTTCAATTTAATATTTAAATACAGTACCTAACAAATGCTTTATTATGGTAACATCAAGCTGGCCTGATGGGTGAGACGGAATGAGGCCATAAAAGTCCTAATTCACATATATTATGATAAACCCAAACCTTGTTCAGGGCTCATTTGAATCGTCTTGATGAGTAATTTATGAGGAAAAAAAGGAAAGTTTTTTGACATCAATGTTGCATTAGTTATTCATATAGATTAGACACAGAACGGTATTTGACAACAGTAAAAAGAAACTATTTCTACTTTACCAAGGAACAAAACTTACAAAAATATTAGGAAAACATCAAACTTCAAGTTGCTATTCCTATTTTTAAAGATTTTGATTACTAGGTACTAAGATCTATAGCACAGTACAAAAATAAGTAAGTACAACTGGCGAATACCATAACATATTTTCTACCAGTCAACCATTGGGCTAAACATAAACATTTAATTCAATTGGTGGGGTCGTAATCAGCAACTTAAGGTTTTTTAACGTTAATGTTTCATACGTTTCGTAACAAGTGGCTGATTTGACTATCTGTCAAATAACTACTTTAATACAATAGTTTCTACGTCCCGTATCTCTGTGCTTATTCTAACGATTTGCTCGATTTACTAGGTTAACAGTTTAACTGCTCCAGTTTCGAACACAGCCATAAACTTCACGAACCCATTAGGAATCGGCACAAAACAAAAACCTTAACATAAACATCGTAATCACGAAACAACGTTGCGTTCTTGGCAAATTGTCAAATCGTAAATTAGTAGGTATTGCCCAGTGCCCACCTATAGTTTTGCAATGAAAAATCCAATTAGTTCGCACCGAACGGAGCACCCGATTCCCATTCTACAATGGAAACTTTCACTTAAAAAGTCATCGATGAGAAGATAATTCTGTCCTGTTTTTACTTATAAGTTGGTAAAGGACGGCGCTAGGTAATCGAATTTTTCATCCTGAATAAAATCACCCAGCGCCAGAGAGACCATTGGTCGTATATCAAAGTCTGTGATGGCGACCGACCAAGCTTTTTCGGGGAAATTCAATTTACGATGCCTTCGTCCACTAATATTTAACGCTTCTATATTTCCAAGGCACTGTCAGGTGATTCTCGAATTGGCTTAATTGGAATTTTTGGGGAGCTGGTGGGATTTACTGGCTAGATCTGAACCCTTCCGCTTGCTTTTGCTTTAATTTAATGGTGATGAGTCTCCTGCCTACCCTCTTTAACTTAAAAAAGTTGCAATTCAATGCTGGTTACATAAAATATCGACGATCTTAATTAAAAAAGACGGATCTGCAAAACAGCTATGTGAAGGCCGCATTCCATGTATATAACGCACACGCTGTGTGCGCACTGAGAACAAATACGTAAAGTATAACCCTAATTGCCACTAGAATGTGTAAGACAATAAAAACTCCCTTAAATATATTATTGAGTATCGCGTACATTGTTTTGTATGTATGTAATGCAACATTGTTTTAAAGACGTTCACCCGAGACTCGGGAATGTTTGTAAATAAGAATTCAGTCTAATAGGATTAATCTGGTTGTGATCGATCGAAGTTTATAATTTCTCGTAACGAAAGTAGGCAAACACAAAAGTAACAAATTCGCTACCTACCAATCACATGATCAATGACAATATTCGGTCAATCAAAAGCCAGAAGGTCCCGATTGTACTCGGCATAGATCCCACGAGATAGATAGGCAATATTTAGAATATAAACCATACAAAACTAGTAGCAGTTTGTGTTTGCTGGATCCTCTTGGAAGAAAGTAATAACTATTAATCAAAGATAGGAAAAATGATAGGTCTGTTATTATAAAGTCTGTGTAAATTAAAGTGTCAATTCGTTTCTATATATTTATTAATCGCAAAGTTCAGTTTTCTTATTTAGAAGTCATAACCCCGGTAAAAGGTAACTTCGTCATAGGTAACAGGTGTCGAGTGTAAGCCTGGGATTTACACTCCCGGATCGCTATTGCAGCGTCCATGGGCTGTATCGAAGCACGATAGAGCAAACGCTAACGCGATCGCAGCCGTGACTGTCGAGCAGCCATTATTAGGTGACTAGAGTCGCGGAAGATATTTAAATCACCTCAGATTCGCGGACGACGTTGTCATGGTAGCTAAAACCCCCGAAAATAAGGATAAATAATGACATCACTAGACACAGAAAGTTTAAAAGTTGGTTTGGAAATGAACGCAGAAAATACTAAAATAATGACGAACAGACACAGAAGAACAATCATAATCAACGATAAAGACATAGGTAGAATATGTGAATGTTTTAAATATCTGGGAAAAGAAATATCTTTTAAGAATATCAGTTACGAAGAAGTAACACGAAGGACAAATGCCACTCGGAACAAATTCTGGCCTTTGAAGGAAATACTGAAAGGTAATTACGACTTGAAAATGAAAAGAATAGTACCTATTTCCATCCTCTTGCTTTGTCTTTTGTATGTTTGCCAAACTTAGGTGTTAACCAACAAAATCAAGCAAACTATTAAATGTAAACAAAGGCAATGGAGAGAACCATGCTTTAACGACTAGGCACAGACATTCGCATCTCATTGCATTATAGATATTTATTGACATGTTAATTATAATTGTAAACTAATTCGTATTATTCTATGGTATTTTTAATGTTAATTTAAATTTATGCAAATGTTGTCACTTAAATTGGGATTTTATTATGTTGTATGTAAAGCCTTTTTAATGGTTACGTAAATCATTTTAAATATTATCGTCATGTTACATACCAAACACGGAACATCAAGCTGAACTGAATACTACTTATAACTGTCACCTATTTTACCTATGTTTGACGAAATAAATTATTTGAATTTGAATATTTGAATTTGGAGGTAAAAGTTATAAAAATACAAAAAATTAAAAGCGTACACATCCGCAAAAAACAAAAAGCTATGACGCGCTAAAATATGCACTCACGTTAAAATGGAAGTGGGCTGGACACATGGACAAAATGGAAAGGTCCACAGGGGTGAAGGAATACCGGTAGACCAAAAAGACGGTGGGTGGGCTTATGATATCAAATATCATTATGGTAACAGAAAGAAATTGGATGAATAATGTAGGCATAGACAGGTAATAGTGGAAAAAGCTGGAGGAGACCTTTACCCAAAAAGAATAATTTAAGGTCTATATTTTAAGCATGAAATGAAAACTATTTTACAGTACACATGGTGTTACTTTCCCGCACTAGTGCAGAAATGAGCACTTTCCGTGCATATGTTGAAACTTTAAAGAGCCATATGTACTGTAAAACGTTGTACGATACACGTGCGAATAGGTAATTCGCAACTCATGTCGATTTGAAACACTCCCTTCGGTCGTGTTTTAATTTATCGCCACTCGTTGCGAATTTCCTATTTTCTGCACTTGTATCGTACATAACTATACTAAGCATACTAACATTCTAATAAACAACCAAATGTAACATTAACTAATATTATAATAGAATAATAACATTTAGAATGTACACCTAAACGAGATATGGAATAAATGGCTTTTTTACTATTATTATACTCGTATATCGTAAAGGTAGCTAAGTTTCGTGACGTAGTGGAACGAATTAAATTTCACTAATAAAAATTCTTAACAATGTGTTTTTTTGGGAAAAGCTCAGAATTCTAAACTTGCTCGAAGATCTCACTCAAAGATTCTTAGAGAGATGAATGTAATTCAAACCACTTCAGTTTTTTGAAGGCTAAACTGGTTAATGAAACTTTTAATTTTGACTCAACAAGCCCATTTGAATAATCAAATTACCTACTCCCTTCTTTTGATTATGGATGAATTAATTGCAAAAATTAACGCGGATGGGTTGATCAAAATTCAAATATTCATCCAATAGAATTTTAAACCGATAACTTTATTGACGCAGGTTTGACCGCTTATTTTTGTTTTCATTTATGTTAGAAAACTTTACAACTCACGCAATACGGGGAAATTCAAATTCAAGTTATCGAATTTGTTGATTATATTGATTGTTTTATGATTCTAATTTGACTGTTTTTCCTATCCAAAATACAAATCAAAATAACAACAACAATTTAAAACGCGACATCGAAATTTTCACTTCAGAAATTATATGAAAACGGTTGCAGTGAATCATGAATTATATCTTAATATTAAGTGTTTATTTTATTCATTACAACGCATAATATTAAATTCAGTGATAGTTTAAACGTTTTGATCATGCTCGATTTCCAGTAATTTAGATACAATTTGTAGGATATTTTATTCTGTAATGAAATTACTACAAAAATATTTTTTAAGGGGTGCACACCATACAAGTAACTGTAAGCCCACCCACGCGTGATCAATCGATAGGCCTTTCAATATAAATATAATGTTTCCCATTTTATTTTATGTTAGTAAGTGTATATTATGGTCGGAGATAATCGCCCTCAAAGTAACAAAATTGTGTATTAAATTCTTTTACAGAAAATTATTTTGAACAAGATCGGTTCAAAGGTTTTCGAGATAGAAAAACTGCCTTCTTTTAACGATGCCATTCGAACCAGTTTTTGCAGAGGAACAAATATTTGAGTGGGAGCAACTACAATTAAAGTACATAAATACCCAAAAAATTGAGATAAAGATTGACCTCGCTGGCGGCAGCCCAAAACGCTTCCTACTGATTGACTCAAAAGTATGACGTCACACGTTGCTATTTGAACTAATCATTGTAGGGAAAATAAAGTAAATTGCTGATTCGGTCGCGAAATATTGCGTTCAGATCCATAGTTGTAATACAATTTTGTTTCTATAAAAACGTAAGGGTTGTTAGCTTTGACTAAACTATTGCTGAGCTTAAACTATTGTTAGCTTTAAATTTACAGTTGTATAATAAAAATAATCAAGTTTATTCTATTTTAATGGCTTTTTGTGATATTAATGATATTTTTTTATCTACACTTTATTATAATAATTTGATGGTTTACTATCCATTTAGCAACACTTTGTTATCAATTTTAACATGAGTCATCATCATCATGCCTATTCTAAAACCGACGTTGTAGTATATCGAGTACAAATCTCACAAAAAATGACTGGATTCTTTCATTTGTGTGTAAAACGGACTTTTGGGTAAACATAAACTACATTTTATTTTGCGGGTTTGCCTGCGTTCTTTACAATTGTTTCAGAATCTCGCCCTGTCCTATTTCGGATGATAAACCTGAATCATTTATTATTATTTATTTTGAGGACAACACGAAAAAAGGCACTTGAATTGTGTTTATAAGGTTTTTAATTTCGACTGAACAAAAAAAGTCTAACAAGGGCCCTCAATTTGTAAATTTTTACTTGCCTAGAAATAATTTGGTTTACTTTGCTTGTCAATAAGGAAAATAAACAGGAGGTTAAGTTAGTCTACAAATCAGAGACGAAAAAACATCGTTTTTATTTGACCGTAAAATACCTTCTTGTGAAGTTGCCGAAATGATTTGAGTTCGTATTTTGAGTTCATCACCATCGTAATATAAAATATTGGCTCTTGTTGGAGTTCTATATTTACCGATGATATTCCTCTATTCAAGTCAAGATCCAAGACTTTGAATAATTATGTATACTACTAGAGAGGACATCTCAACTAGATTTTTTGTAACACCGTTAGAGCCAATTGGCCCTAACGCATTCAGTCTGTGCCGGGCCGCGGTAGCTCGACGCATTGGAGTGAGAAGTGTTACGTGACGTAACACTTTTCACTTTTTTTGCGTCGAGCTGCCACGGCCGCTGGCACAGACTGAACGCGTTAGGGCTAATTGGGTCTAATTGGTTTCATCTCTCTAGTGTAGTATACATAATTACTCAAAGATCATATTCCTCTATTTTATAAGATTCAAGATTTTTATTTCTAAGAACACAAGTGATACATTGATCTTTCACTTAATTTACATTTAAGGCGCCTAAATGATCTGGCATGTACACCTAGACATGCAAAAAATTATATAAACAATAGGATTACTTACAAGTTAAAATGTCAATACGTTTCATTACATTATGTTACATTCACAATTAAATTAAATTCATGCCTTCATTTAAAATAAAAAAACATAAATAATAAAAATAGTTTGTTCATTATTTAAATATTAATTGATCGAGTAAAATCACTTAGACAGAAGCCATTTATTGAGCGCTCCTTTTAATTGTGGTGAATGGCACTCTTTCACATCATTTGGCAATTTATTAAATATGCGAATAGCCATTCAAAATGCGTTGTTCTTGTAGACACTCAATTTATTTAATTTGGTACCTAGAGATGTAACTTGTCCGCCTGTCGGGTTGATCTAGGAAAGTACTCTGCGGCCGAGACGTGGTCGGTGGGGTCGAGACGGAGGGGTAGAAGACGCGCGCGGTTTGCCGCCGCGGGCCGCGTCCTGCCCCAGTAGGGCCAGAGGGTTGGGGACCCACATAGTACGGCCTTACACGTCTGGGGGGATGGTCAAGCGTTCCTGACCATCCCCTCCTTTGGCGCGGGTGTCCTGGCACATGTTAGCCAGGACCGCCGGGGGGCGTCGTGGTGACATGCTCGCGATCGCATGGCGCTCCCATTAACGGCAGAGACGGAAACGCCGGAGTGGTTTAAGTGGGTAGACGCCCTCCCCCTTCTCTTTCAATAGAGTTGGCCGGAGGGTGAGAGTCCCACATACCCCCCTATACAGCTTCCCCAGGCTGAGGGGGGAAGCGTAAGTGCATTTCCACTCCGTCAAAAAAAAAAAAAAAAAAAAACAGGAAAGTACTCTGCGGCCGAGACGTGGTCGGTGGCGGAACCACAGACCTGATCCGCCACCGGGTGCTGGAATTTCCCGCACCCATGATCTCCTCGTAGCGGACTCAGGGGGGTCCGCTACTGAACTGGTGGAGATCGAGGAGGCAGGCGCACCGAAACATCTGGCGTGCCTCTCGTGGAGGGCCCTCGGGCATCCGCGAAGGAGCCGCTTGTGGGCGGCTGCCGCCGGCGGGGTCGCGGATGTGTGCGCAAGCGTTCCCGTAACCTCGCCACAAGGCGGCGTGGCGGCAAGTGGGGGGGTTTTTAGTGGGTACACCGTGGGTCTGATTAGCCCATACGGGAGTCCCACATAACCACTCGGGTCACCCCCTGCACCCGGGTGGTATGCGTACCGCATAAACCCTCCCCTCCTAAACAAAAAAAAAAAAGGAAAGTACCTGCTATGCGCCTCGAAATCAGAATTCTAAGATACGTCAATATTTTGTTTAATGCTGCGTAAAGTCGAAATATATAATCTAAGCAGAACTTAAGCAAAAAATATCTGATCACGTCTCTATTGTCAAAGCCACATATTGCCATTTGGCGATAACTCTTTGTAAATCGGATGGCATGGCCCTGGCTCTCCGAATACGGGAGTCAATTTAATTTGTCATTTTGCATAGTAATAAATATGATATTATTATAGACAATGCTAAACCGTCAGAACGAGCGCGCACAATACGGTGGGTGATCACATTGTGACTCCAGATGTTTTACAAGCGCGCATATTATACACAATTTTAGGGTTCCGTACCTCAAAAGGAAAAAAACGGAACCCTTATAGGATCACTCGTGCGTCTGCCTGTCTGTCTGTCACAGCCGATTTGCTCCGAAACTACTGGACCGATAGATTTGATATTTGGTATACATATGTAAATTCTTCTCTCTCTCTCTATCTATAATCTCAGTTTTTTTTTTTATATAATTGTAGCAAAAACAGATTTGAAGTAATTTAGGAAAAAAGACGAATTTTGACCAACCTCCCCCCCCCCCCCCCCTTATCTCCGAAACTACTGAGCTTAAAATTCTGAAAAAAATATGGTAAATAGTTCCTTGCCTAAAAATTACAGGAAAACCTATAAGAAGTTTAAGTATTCAAAGTAACGGGAAAATTCTCAATATTTTACGGAACCCTTACCACGCGAGTTGAACTCGCACTTGTCCGGTTTTTTTGAAGAATCCCACGCTATACCGTAGTTCTGCTTGATTACTATTAACCGCTTTTTATCTTCCTGCCAAACCTCTGCCAAATTTTAACGCGCAAGCTACCATTTTCAAAGATTTCTGTTAACATTTGACACGCAACGCAAGTTAAAAGCCGGCTTTGACTTGACGGAACACTAAAACGGTACAAAGGCTTCAGGGCAATCTCGCTAGGAATATGTAGATCGTAGATGGATCGCGGTAAACGATTTTCGATTATATCATGCGGGTGGTATCTCACATACGTCCGTGGGAGTAAGATAGATGGCGCCGTCAACGCTTATCTGACGGTTCTGAAGGGGTTATTCGGTAAACTGAGAGCGCGGTCGGATTACATTGCAAGGATTATATGAGTTTTGACGGTGAAAAGTAGCGTGTTGGATCGGATCTGTATGTAGCTTAATGATGTATCTTAGCTAATGAAAATGAATATGTAAGATTTAAACGAGTATAGAGTCTGGCTAATAAACGATGAGCCTAAGATTTATTTAAAACTTTTTATATGACAACAGTAATAGCGTTGTCAAATGAGGCAAACGCCTTAACATTTTTTGGATGTAGTGGCCACCATAATAAATTAGACGTTTTTTGCTTTTTAAGAATAATAAGTGGCTTACAAGTAATAATATTCACTTTGAAGAATATCATAAAACACTTTGAAGATTACTCGTTACACAAACGTAACAAAGCTACAATCTCTGAAACATTTCTTCTTTAAGCTTCTCATAGACTAGTGCTGCCAGCGGTGGCGGTTAATAGTAAAATTGTTCAACTATCATTATCATTTTATCGCATTTTACACGTTGTCGCACATGCTTTATTAGGGTTCCGTAGGCAAAATGGCAAAAAAGAAACTTTTGTAGTTTCTTCATATCCGTCTGTCTAATTGTTTTTCAGACGCATTTTTTCTACTTTAATAATAAAATTGATAATGATAATCTGCGATATGTGATAAAGTGGCAACCAACTTACGCACGCATCACGCATGTGTACGACATAATACGTATAAATGTTTCACAATCACTGCTCCACAACACCAAAAATACCCTCTATTGCACACCTCAATGAAGTACCTGAGACATCTCGTGGTATATATATATATATATAATTTGTAAGCATTGTGAATGCAATTTGTGAATGTATTCTTCTTGCGGCAAATCTATTGTGCGATTGGTGCTTATGCACGATACGATTTTCTTCCTTTGCGTTATACGTCTTACACCGGGATTCCATGCTAATATTATAAAGGGGTAAAGTTTGGGACTTAGTAAGTTGGTTTAGTATAGTTGTTTAGGGGAGCTTTCCGGAGTTTTGGGAAGCTCATCGGATTTCAAAAATCTTTCGCCAGTAGGTTATAGAAAGAATATGTGTGATAGAGATAGGTTACATTTTAACTCGCAGCTCCACCCGCGTTCGTCGTTAAATGTCGATAAGTAAATAGGCTTCATAAGGAAACCCTTACTCGCGATACATCGAATTGATAAAACCAACAAAAAAATTAGCTAATTCGTTCATGCAACAAGTTAGTCGAGATTTATTAGCCGTAACGATCCCTGTAAAATACGCCACATAAATCAGTAATACGCTTTACGGAACCCGAAGCGTCGTTTTCTGAGACCCGATGGTTAAAAGGAAACGATAAATTTAATAAAAAGTAAAAAACGTCGTAAGTTACGAAGGCGGTTCAATAGACCCTCGAACATTAGATGCCGCGAAATTAAATCGGCACGATACAACAGGAATACTTAACTAAGGATTTTCTCTCAGAAGTCTATCTGACTAAACATGCTGGATTGAAATCAAATTGATATTTCTTTCGCGCGGTCGTTCCGGCGCTCGCAACAAATAACACTCTCGCAGCAAATAGCCTGAATCTCTAGTTAGCACGCTTCAAACCATCTGTAAACTGAACTGCGATTCGGGAAAGCAAACTGTTTGGAGCGATAGCTGATATGATGACCTGACTATATTCCAGTGCGGTGTTGTCAGGGTAACGCATACTTATCACCCCGTCGCCCGACCGTCTTCGCCTCAGCTCACGCCGTATGAAACTCCATACTGCAACGGACGCTTAACATCGCCCCAGCTCGGGATGACCTACCGGCGGGTGAACCTAGCTAGCCACCGTTGAGGGGACCGCTCGTGGACGGGAGAGACGGCCTACTTTGAACATAAAAAAAGCTATTAACCGGAGAACTCCTCGCGGCAAGCGCGGCGTCATCGCGCGGACCCTTGGCACCGCTGCGCTGATGCTGTTAGGAGCTTGCGTTGGGTTGTGGTCGCGGGGTCGACGGGTGGATGTTGCGTGTTCACCCGCTTTCTTCCCGCTAGTATCGAAAGAGTCGATTATAGGACAGGGTTTAAGGGTGTTGTGGGGGGCAATGGGATAGCAACCTACTATTTGCTTCATCTACAAATTTCATGGGCTTCACTTGGGAATACGGGCGTGAGTTTATGTATGTAGCATATATATGATAAATTTGGTAACTGCAAGCACCATCCGCAGTAGCATTTTAAACGACCATTAAGGAATATCATTGTTATTTTAACTTCAAAAATGACAGTTTTACCCTGCTTCAATATTTTTACCAAACTTATGGCCAAATAAAGAATTCTATGCCGCATCTACGTAATACGTTAATTAAATACTTTTCAATATAGGTACTCGTACAAACGTGTATTTGAAACCAGCTACATTATGAATACGCAACTTTATAATCGACGTTTCGATTTACGTTACTTAGCTATGAATACCGCGACGCATAAAATACGTCTCTAATGTGAAACGGAACGTGGGCGCCAAGCGGCCAGAATAAATAAAGCTTTATGACGCTCGGAACCATAATCCGAAGGGTTACGATGATTTCTTTTCAGCCGTTTTGCCTTTAAAGCTCAATTTCCGTTTCACGATAGCCGGGAAAAACTAGTCTAAATAAAATTGGACAGAATACAGTTGCATTTTTTTAACGTTTACATACGTTTGGGTCAACTCGAGACGCAGGTTACGCATTCTGATTGGCTAGATTTATTGTTTTTCACGATGTCATTCGCACCAGTTTTAGAGAGGATAAAATTTCTGTATGGGACGATTTTCTTTTGGATCACAACAAAAACAACAATGAGAGGCACAGTCAGATTTTGCCTACTATGTCTGAAAACGGTCCATACTGATTTGAATAATAATTTTGACGTCACATCGTTGGAGCCCGTTTGACATTTTATTTTCTCTCTGTCTATAGTCGTTTTTTCATTCATTTTGGACAGTACGACTTGACTTTTTATTTGTTACGATTAGTCACGGAGTCGAAGATAATTGAGTTACGTCATATTATTAAAATAAAAGCTTTAAATATATCTAAACTCAGCTGCTACATTAAACGACGGGTTTATTACAATCTATAGGTTAATATTCAAATCATTTTATAGATGGTCTAATTTTGTTTCCTAATTACAGAGAATCAACATTCAAAATAATTCCTGTAAATTTCGGCCACCCGCCATGATGCCATGATACTTTCTTTTTTCACGTTACGGCTTGGCCCTCTAGATTAGTTGTGTCGTGGCCTACTCGATTACAATCTAGTAGGCCGTGGCGAGTGGCCAGTACGAAAAGGTTGGAGGTTGGATAGGTTTAGTTATTTTATTTAAGTATATCTAATTATTAATTAATTTCATATTCATAATAAACAAATATAATAATTATTAATCTAATAATGAATTCTGTGCATTTATTTATATAATCATTATACAAATACAAAAATAAAATTGAAACTATTAAATACGTTTTTTAAACTTTTCTAAAGGTGGCAGTATAGGTACCTATTTTAACTGGTTTCCCTTAATATACCTGTTTTATAAAATGTAGGTGTAGTATTTTACTTTCCTCACAGTCGAAATGAAAAGTAGAGTGTTTAACTTCCATGAAATTACCCTTTTCACCCTCGAACTATTGGCGTTCTCACTTCGTTCCAGCGCCAGAAATATCTCGCGTGAAATGGGTCACTTTCAACCCTTTCGGTTAACAATCTACTATGGATTCCTCCCGAGCACCTTGTACGTATGTGAATCAAGGGGCCGATTTTTGATTTTCGAGTGCTCTAAAATCAAATAAAAGTAAATACGATTGTAGCGTTAAAATTGCAGGCGATTACTTTCTACCGTTATAATTGAATACATGTGGTCAATACCACTCGTTTCTAAATTTTCTATCGCTATTTCAAAATAGTATTTCATCATCTTTGACGGTTTTCGAGTGAAAGAGTCGAGCGCTCGAAAGTCAAGAATCGGTCCCCTGGATAAAAACAATACAAACATATCTCTCATCCAGACTAGTTTCTGTGCAGTATTACCTTTTACAGCTCCGCTGTAACATATGGAAGTCCATTTATAAATGCTATCTCATATAGTCATGCACAATTAATGATGTAGCGGCATAGTGGTGGAGAGCGACGGTATGCTGCCAACTCGACCGGATTAACTCAATGATTGAAAATATTTTTCTCATTTCGCAACTGCAATACCTTGATTAGTAAAAATACTTTTGCTGTTTGGATTTATGAAGGGTAAATATGTGAGAAGAAGATTTCAAACGAGCTTGAAATGAAATGAATATCGCGTTTTAATTGTATGGGAATTAATTTAGATTTAAAGGTTGAATTTACGACGAAGACTATTTTTCATTATTTCACGGATCATTTACAGATAAAACAATATTCTAACACATTCACTTCGTAGTGCTACGTACGTACTTACTGCCAAATAGGTACTTGGGTGTGTTCAAAGCGCTATGTTGTTGAAACGGGTATGTTGACGCGCCTTCGAGCGCAGCGCCCACCTAGTGGGTTCCTGGCACCGAAAGTGTTAAGGTACATCAAATGTTTCATTTATCACACCTAAATAAATAAGGAATAAAGTTGTTATTTTCTAAGAGTCAGCTTAGTTTTAAGTACCTAAGTAGGTAATATTTTCAAGTACCTTGAGCATTAAAAGACCTAGGAAAATGGACGGCCACTACATTTGGTACGCAACATGCCCGGATACCCTCGCGCCGTGCACTGGGGACCACAGAGCTGGCTCGTTCCTCACTCAACGGATCAGCATAGCGATCCAGAGGGGGGACGCAGCCCCCTGCAGCAGGGGCCCAATCTGGGGGACATCAATTAGTTTAAGTCTATTTTAATTGTAAAGTTATTTTTTCTTTCTTCTATAATTATATAATAAATATTAGTAAAATGAGAGAAAAGAAGTTTAGTGTGAAAAACTTATTTGGTCTCTATTTTTTTCTGTTATAATTTCTAGCAATAGGAACTAGTTTCCGATCAAAATATAGCGGATCCCTTTGTGTATAAAAAGTTTCATGTTATGAGTAACAAACAATTTTTGTGTGGGGAGCCAACTCTTAAGGTTTTTCAGGGTTTAATTTTGATGCAGGAGTCATACAGATATTTAAAGCGCCTTTGCGACATGCTATGAATTCTGTAAATATATTATTTTATGAGGACTGTAAGGGCACTGGGTTACGGGTGTGTAGAGAAATATTTGTTCTTGTCTTCACACGGTTCAAATCATCTTTTAAATATTCAACAACGTCTTGCTTACTTTGCAGCCACACGATATCTGAATAGTCAGCTATTTCTCCGTTCGACAGAGACAGTTATGGTTCAAAATCAGAACAATAGTACATTGTTGAAGAGGCTAGAAAGTAAGCAAGATGGACGAGTTAATTCAAGGGCCGACGCGTAGCGGAGGCCCTCGAAAGTACGAGTCCAGCTATTGCACTTTCGGCCGAGGCTTAACACAGTGCTTTTCACGCCTACTGTGAGGAATTTGCAAATAATTATAATTTTAAATCAAAATTAAGTATCTAATTGAAGATCATAATACTAAACAGGCTCGCTTGCGTCGCGCCCGGCGCGGAGGAGGAGGAGCGGGCGCTCGCCGGCGCGACCGCGTGGGGCCCTGTGATTGGTCGATCGCTGTTCAAACTGTCCAACAATGTTATTGTTGGACAGTTTGAAGTCATAGATGGCCTGTTCGTGCGACGTCCAACTAACCCCAGCTTTGAAGCCTGAATTCTGACCATCTTTTGCCACATTTCCGAGCAGTGGCGTGAAAACTTATTAACTGGCTAGCCTCTGATTTGGAAAGAGATCTGAAAAGGTGTTTTATTTACATACGACCTTTACAACTACTGGAAAGATCCAAGACGCCAAAATTCGATCAGCTCAAAGTTAAGTGTATGTTATTTGTATATTATGTGTGATCCTTTTGGCTTTTTTGTTAACATTCATGTTATTAATAAGTTTTATAGCTGTTATTTCTCCTGGAAATATGTAAATGAATAAGTGAACTCGGGAAAGACCCTCGTGGCAAGTTTAAGCCACGCTCTGGATAGCACGGAACTCACTCTAATGATGTGCTATTCATTACGCTAATATTATTTGGTCTCGGATTAGATTGTATGATGTTGTTTATCACAGACCTCGATGATCTTTGTATCATTGGCCAATGGGAATTGATGTATTCATTTATCTTCGTGTCTCGTAAGAAATACAAGCAAGTTTAGTGGAATTAATGCATGACTTCTGTTCAGTTATTTATTGGTAAATATAATTTACACGTCAACAATTCATATAATATTAACAAAGAAATCATTAATTCATAAATATATTAAAATGGTTTTGTTATCGAACGAGGGAGCAATTCAAAGCGAACGCAGTTCCATGCTTCAGCTTGGGCAGAAATCGCTTGTTTGTCGAGCTATCACGATGTCACGCTGTCATGCTGTCCTGCTGTTCTCCTCTACAGGTCGCATTTCTGAACCGATTCTCATGAAATTTTGTGAGCAGGTTCGTTTATATAGTTTTTTTTATTGAGTGACCTTTTTGAAATTCATTTTTTTTAAGTAGCGCTTCTTGCTGCGCGTGTATCTGAAGTCAGATTACAAACGTATATATTTCATGATTTTACCGCAAGCTCAGTGCATAAGAATTTACAAATTGTAATACAAGTGGATGTCTCCTACTATACCTATTGTACCACAAGTTCATGTTACCTATACATTAGGCCAATTAACTCGCTAATTTATGTAATTTAAAAAACCTTCAAAAAAATCGAAACCTTAAATAGCAGCCGGGACTTTTCCCCTAATAAAATAAAATACGCAATACCAAAGTACAAGTCACTTTTTAGAATGGTGCTGTAGCAAGGTAAATACAAAGTAAACAAGCCTTCATTTGTTCCATTTTCAACATAACTCCCAATTACACGAGGTCTTGTCTCGGGGGCCGCAACATACGCGTTTACGATGCCTCCGACATCAAAAATCGCTTAGCGACTCCCAGAATACTACCTCTGGGAGGCTCTACACTTTATGCCCTCAGCTGTAAAGCGGCCAGGACTACCGTAGTGCCTTGTGTGGAAAATATTGTGTTTTATGCGTTGACGGTTACAAGCTTTATTTAACTGGCCTTGTTTGTGACTGGACGTGTTTGATCTTGGTTGTTTTTTGTTTTAACTCATTCACCGCCACGCTACTTTCGTAGCGCTACGGCGTAGTCCGTAGCAGCTCAATACATTCACTGTCAAGAATCGCTACGCGCTACGCTCGTAGCCGATCCCGTGTTTTCCCCGTATGTAGCGGGAAGTGACTATGGCGTAGGCGCCCACTAGGCGAAAGTGTTAACCAATTCGAGATCCAGCAGAACTACGTGTGCTAGGCTCATACGTGTCATTGGCATAATGTATATATGTATTTATAAATAAATCCATACTTAATATTATAAATGCGAAAGTGTGTCTGTCTATCTGTCTGTGTCTATAATTATGTTACCTCTTCACGCTAAAACCTCTGAACAGATATAGATGAAATTTGGTATAGAGATAGTTTGAGTCCCGGGGAAGGGGTGAAAGTTTGTATGGACCTATGGTATAAATGAGTTTCACGCGGACGTAGTAGAGCAGAAGCACGAACTTAATATTATAAATGCGAAAGTAACTCTGTCTATCTGTCTGTTACCTTTTGACGCTTAAACCGCTGATTCCCAAAAAAGGATGTAAAATTTTATCCCTAATAATCATCTCTTATGGAGGTGAAATGGTGAGCGAAAGTACATAAGCTACGATATTAAACGAGTTCCGCGCGGACAACGCGCGCGCGGCAATCTTACACAAATCGAACTATACAGGGTGAGCAATCCAAATGGGTCAGTATGGCGGTTTTGGAAACCATAACAGTTAGCGAAATCTTGGCTTAGGAACCATGACGTTGATTTTAGTAAAAAGAAAAACTGCATTCATATACTTACAAAAATACGTGTAGGTACTCGGCCCAGGAATCGAACCTGGACTTTTTGAAAAATTAAATTTCGTTATTTTCCTTTGAATATCGGTTATGTAGCTCTTAAATAGTAAATGTTACTAAGAAACATGATATCTAAAACTAATAAAATGAATTGTTTTTAAATAACGAAATTTAATTTTTCAAAAAGTCCAGGTTCGATTCCTGGGCCGAGTACACGTATTTTTGTAAGTATATGAATGCAGTTTTTCTTTTTACTAAAATCAACGTCATGGTTCCTAAGCCAAGATTTCGCTATCTGTTATGGTTTCCAAAACCGCCATACTGACCCATTTGGATTGCTCACCATGTATACTTAGCTCTCTATCTAGCTTATATAGTAAGCTCAATAAAGCTTGCGTTACGGGTACTAGACGACGATATATGTATTTAATATATATGAATACTTAAATTAATTGAAAACATCCAAGACTTCACTCAAATATTTGCCCTTACCGGGATTCGTACCCAGGACCAGCTTCGTAGGCAGCATCACCCACTGGGCTCGGTCACTACAATCGATCGTTAAAGTCACAAAAAAATATATACAGTCAGCACCAAAAGTAACTACGCTACTAATAAAGACTGTTGACGTCTTCGTTTGTGTAGCTACTTTTGATGCTGACTGTACGTATTTATTTATGTATAATGTATATGTGGATGTCCATTTATTTTGTACACTGTATTGTGATAGACTTGAATATGTGAGGTGTCGTTAGATTCCTCTTAGTCATGGGAATGGCATAGTTGGGTTATTTTAAATTTACTTGTCTTCACTTTACTATCGCATAAAAATGCAAACTACCGAAACTTGGCCCAAACACCAAACCATCACACGAATAAATAATCGAGCTTGTTAGTTTTATGTCGGTCCAATACCACCGTCCTAAAAAAATATTCGCTTAAACAAATGCAGTAAAAGCCAATAAAACGAAACGTTAACAATGTTATAGAGGGGTCCGTGCAAACATTTCCTACCAAATTAATAGGGGATTGATCAGATTTCCGAGTTTAACGGAGCGCGAAGTCCGTCGCAATGCCAATCAGCGGAGCTCGCGTCACCCTTCCCACTTGCAATTTGCTATTTGAATACCCCAGTCTATGCGTACCTACAATAAACGAACACACGCTTTGCTTTGCCTGACGATTTTCATGAAGTTGCCAACCAAATTGGAGCTGACTTGATTGGTCTGTGCAGCGGGGCTAACACAACTGACGACTCAATTTCGAATTTTACCTCACGTTGTCAGCGAGGAATAAAAAAGTATTATAAAACAGTACCTAGGTACTTACTAGTCGCAGATATCTGTGACCCAAGCCGAAGGCAAAACCAATAAATATAATGAAATAAGGCTTTTTTATTGCCACCTGTGGTGAATCCAAAAAAAAACACAAGTTTATAAACATAAATAAATATCACTATTTGTTTTTTGCTGAAATTCTTTTAAACTAGAATATTATTTTTTTGAGTTTTATGAGGTTATTGAGAATATTTAATTTTAAAAGTTTGAACGCCATCCCCATAAAATAACTTTATATTTTGATTGCTTTTCAACATGAAAAATATGCGATACCGGTGTTTTCGTAAAATATTTTATAACGGACCATGACATGACCGTTTAATCTAAAGCTACCACTCAAAATATTTTATTTGGATACATTGCGCTACACGCTATTCAAAAAAGTGTTTTTCATTATTAAATATTCCAGGGAAACAAAAACTATTGGATACGTGTGCAATATGTTGATTTTAAATAACTTCTTAACAATTTGTTGGTATTAAATCAGTTGTCATTTTTTTGTTCTCATTATTAAAAACGACTAATGCAACAAAAAGAAATTGGTAAAAATTGTAGAAACAATTTTCTAAACTCTTTTTACTAGTATATAAATTATTGTTTTTCACGGGTCTAATGCGATATTTATGTACCTTTATTTCTGACGTTTCGACACGGGTTGCACCGGTGTACTTTTTACGAGTAGGTATACATTATTTGCTCTGAAGACAAACGTCGTTGCAGACGCTAGGTTAACCTTGCGAAGAAAAGCATTGAATAATTACAAACTTCTTTTAGGACCGCGTGAATACCTTACAGACATCAAAAACCACTGTGGGCCATAAATCCATCACGTCCCATGAAAGTGACATATCACGTCCGAGACGCCGTTGCGAGAAGGTTTATGACGGACGACGGGTGCCATAAGTTATGTACGCCAAGCGAATAAAACGCGCCTGAACATATTAAGGATATCTAATAAAAATTTAATCTTGAAGACCGGTTAGCCTAGTGGGTAGTGACGCTGCCTATGAAGCTTGAGGTCCCGGGTTTGATCCCCGGTCGGGGCAGACATTTGTATGATGAATACGAATGTTTGTTCTCGAGTTTTGGATGTTTCGTATCTATTTAAGTATGCGTATTTATGTATGTAAGTATGTTTATCCGTTGTCTAGTACCCATAGTACAGGCTTTACCTGGTTTGGGACTAGATCAATTGGTGTGAATAGTCCCACGATATTTTTTTATTTATCTTAAAAATAGTGTAAAACTATAGCGTTACAGCAATTCATACCTAAACACCTAAATTAAACGAAATTAAGTACACATGAATACCACCCATACTTTTCTCTAACAGGGAATGTTAGAGAAAAGAATGGGTGGTATACATTCATCAGTCAGTTAGACTGTGTAACGTAAAAGCCTCTCACAGACCGCCACCGCAGGCCGCGCCAATCTGTGAAATCCGATGTTTGACCGGGCAAATCAAATCAAGCTTTCATTCATAACGTACAAAATGTACTCTTTCAAAATGCATCCTAACACGCTAGGGCCGTCGGATCAAGTTTGTCCGTTACATGTGTCACCCAGTAACACTGTTATTATCACTTTGTAGCACCACAACCCGGCGCACGAGTGTCTAAAGGCCATTACACACCTAGCAATTTGTCACAACAATTTGCTATACTTGGAATGAGACAGTAATACATACCTTTGCAACTACAGCATGTTGTTGTGACAAATTCCACCGTATGTATTGTGCCTAATCCGATCGGTTTCATTGACGAGCAGCGTAAGTTCGAATACACAAGTAGAACTTCCAGTTTAGAAGCTCGTTACTTCTACAAAAGATACACATTGACATTGCAATATATTGAAACAGATTTGTGTAAGTATTTTAAGATGAACAAAGTTTCAAAATGCCACTGTATTTTTCTTTTTTTTTTTTTTTTATAATTTTATTTACTCCGAGTACGCCGGGATTAATACCTTCTGAAGGATTGTACCTAATTGGTCCGCAACGTTATTACACCCTTTCCAAGGTTATCTTTTTAACAAGGAAATTACTTCCGTGATTAACTTGTTTAGTAGCTCCATTCATTAGGTTCCTATATTAGTTACTAAATTTTACTGTAGCTGAATCATCATTGAGTAAAACAAAAGTCGTATTTCTTGTGGTCAATATGAAGTTAGGGGCTTCCATGCATATAAAAATGTTTTGATTGCATTATCAGATTCATTTTTCCCTTTCTTCCATCTAACACATGCAAGTTCATTTAACATTACGACACATACACCAACAACAATCTATTGCATGTCAATTGTATGTAAACAGCGATGTGTTTATTATTTGCACAGCCTACTTACTTAATGTCCTGAAGGCGCGCCTTGGGAGTCACCGGCTCATGTTATGTCAGTATGACGGAATACGCACCTTATAGTCCCCGTTGAGGGCTGTTATTCACAAACCTTAGTTAGTAGACCAACGTAACTCTGACCTCTGACGGCGGATTCCTGTTACGAAGCTACGGGTCAAATTATACGAGTAACTACAACATGTTTTGTGAGTGGTTAAGCAGGTTCCCCGTTTAGAGGCTTTTACATGGATGTTTTGATGTATATCACGCCCAGTGGACACGCGCCAAATGACAGTAGTGTAGCTTGTAGCATCTAGAACACCCTCCCGGCTCAAAGATATTTTTGTACGTAACTCTTAAAGCACCTCAACACACATGTCCAAATTTCAGTATTATAAAACGTAATACACTCAAACATTAACGGCAAAGAAGCCGGCAAAAAAGCTGAAAATATTGACACTTGCTCTAAGTTCCTACGAACATTGTTCAATGCCCTTTAAATATTGAACGCCGCCCAAACCATTACTGCTTCACCACGTCCGAAAGAGCCTACGCGCGTCGATGCTCCAATACACGTACGACCTTTCGTTTTCAATGATTTTATAAGATTTTGACTACACTATTGGTTACGGAATACACCGGTAGGGTGCAGGTGTACCGCCCTTATCGAATCGGACGGAGACGCGGGCAAAATTGTGTGGATGTGAACCATTTACAGAGAATAGAGGATCAGAGAACACACTGAATATGTAACTGGGTTAATATTCCCGCAAGACATAGTATATATATGATGTTTAAGTTTATGTTCTATAGTATTGTACCAGTTGGCAAACATCAATAAATAAATAAATAAGCTTCAATGTAATTTTACTAATTTGTAGCATAGTCAATGATTTGTCCGGATTTGTTCCGATGTTTTTTGTGGTGCGAGCAAATAATGTATCGTAAAAAGTGTTCCAAGGCCACTTCTGCACATGGCGGGGCGGAATCGGCATTGGTATTTTGTACTATACCGAGAGCTTAATAATGTCACCCAGATTTCCTTACTCGTCGGTATTGCTCATTCAAAAATTACCAGATTACCCTACAGGAAGCACTAATTTAAGTAGAGACGTACAGTTAAGAATCTGTACTGACTTGACTGACGGCAGGCACTGAGAGCTGACGGCGACTGATACCGTACCGACGGACGATTGGAAGTGGCCTAAATAACTAAGTTTTATTTTTCATTACTTGCATTGTTGTTCATCTTCGAATCAGCCGAATCAGTTCATCATCAGCCGAATGACGTCCACTATTGGACATAGGCCTCCCTCAAAGAGTGCCAAAGTGGCCTGTCCCTCCCGCGACCAGCAGTGTTGTTATTTAGCAAATTTCCTCAATACTCACACATTGTCAATTTAGTACCTACCATACAAAAAAATAAAACCCATTCTTTCATTTGTTTTTAAAGTGACACATCTTAACACTCATACCTCTGAGCCCGTGAAATAAAATTCCGCAGTTCCCGAGCGATATTCGAAACTATTCGTATGATGGAACGCTTTTTGTGTGACTTAACAAAGTTGGCATTTTTTCGCCGTCCCCGATGTCGCGTTAGCGGAATGTGTAGGCTTTTTGACGGAGCCCGCATTACTCATATTTGTTTGATGTTGGATACGAGTGGTATTATCTGCCTGACCATTGTTTAAGGTTACATTGCGTAGTATTTAAAGAGGTTGGGCACCGTGCAACGTTATCTCGATCATATTTGGAGGGTTATTCTGACGTAGTGTTTTTTAAACGCTCAGCAGCTATAGGTACCATTTCATTGTAATATTTGATTATTAATTAAAATCAGTAAAAAATATATGTTGCTAGGTATCCAGGATAGATTCTGATTTTTTATGATTAAACTCAGCTATAGCTACTGAACACGAGGGTTGACGCGTCCGTTTTTGTTTTTGAGAATCACCCTAGAGCTGCGTGACTGGGGAAATGTGTGGTATTGTGTTCCTAATGGTGAGCAAGGTCGCCAGAATTTACAAGGAATCCATAAACCATAAAAGGTCGGTAAGGGAATCGTGACTATCTATGGTGTCTAGTGACTACCATCAGGCAGGCCGTATGCTTATTTTTTACCGATGACGTCGCAGTAAAAAAAAGTTTTACTCTTAACACGTCTCCAGTAATCCCATTCATATTAAAACGTTATTAATCGCTTATTAGGGTTCCGATACCTCAAAAGGAAAAAAGGGAACCCTTATAGGATCACTCGGTTGTCTGTCTGTCCGTCTGTCACAGCCTATTTGCTCCGAAACTACTGGTCCGATTGAGTTGAAATTTGGTACACATATGTAAATTGGTAAAATAAAAATAAATTAATAGGCGTAAAGTAAATGAATGAATTTCGAACAAGGGGGCCGGGTCGTTCTTCTTTTTTACCGACAATGAACCGAGGTTTTTCTGTTTTTTTGGTTTTTGAACTATCAAAAATTGTGGTTTTGAAGTGCGATTTAAAAAAAATGCATAGGTTTCTTCATCAGAACTAATTAAAGTTTCCTTTCTGGCCAATATAAATATTTATTTACGGTTGGTTTCTAAAAAAAAACATGTGACAAAGTGGACTCTTTCAGTGGGGACAACATTTTGGTTTACCACTCTGTCACGGCATTCTACGAAAAAAAAAACATTTAAAAAAATGCTAGTTAGAGAAAGTGAAATATTAAACATCACTAATTAATAAAATAATATGGACGTTCATTCGAACATTATAAAACCGTAAACATCATTACTCAAATGAGATGCCGTAATAAGACGAGGGACAGGCTATTGTCGGTCGAAAAGAAGAACGACCCATTAATCGCTTATTAGGGTTCCGATACCTCAAAAGGAAAAAAGGGAACCTTTATAGGATCACTCGGTTGTCTGTCTGTCCGTCTGTCACAGCCGATTTGCTCCGAAACTACTGGTCCGATTGAGTTGAAATTTGGTACACATATGTAAATTGGTAAAATAAAAATAAATTAATAGACGTAAAGTAAATTAATGAATTCTGAACAAGGGGGCCGGGTCGTTCTTCTTTTTTACCGACAATGAACCGAGGTTTTTCTGTTTTTTTGGTTTTTGAACTATCAAAAATTGTGGTTTTCAAGTGCGATTTAAAAAAAAATGCATAGGTTTCTTCATCAGAACTAATTAAAGTTTCCTTTCTGGCCAATATAAATATTTATTTACGGTTGGTTTCTAAAAAAAAACATGTGACAAAGTGGACTCTTTCAGTGGGGACAACATTTTGGTTTACCACTCTGTCACGGCATTCTACGAAAAAAAAAAACATTTAAAAAAAGGCTAGTTAGAGAAAGTGAAATATTAGATATCACTAATTAATAAAATAATATGGACGTTCATTCGAACATTATAAAACCGTAAACATCATTACTCAAATGAGATGCCGTAATAAGACGAACGACAGGCTATTGTCGGTCGAAAAGAAGAACGACCCGGCCACTTTTGGGGGTAAACTGGAAAATTAAAAAAAAAAGTTTCGCAAACTGTATTGTGTGACATATCAAATGAAAGGGATTGTTGTAAGCATGTCAAATGTATTTTTTTAATTTTAGCAAATACAGATTTGAAGTAATTTAGGAAAAAACACGAAAATTGACCATCCCCCCCCCCCCTTATCTCCGAAACTACTAGGCTTAAAATTCTGAAAAAATATGGAAAATAGTTCCTTGCCTAAAGATTACAGGAAAACCTATAAGAAGTTTGAGTATTCAAAAACACTTATGAAATTTAGATTATATACGGAACCCTCACCACGCGAGTTGAACTCGCACTTGTCCGGTTTTTACTATTAGATATTATAATATTTTCCACATTTAAAGAAAAGAAAAAGAAAAGAAGACATTTATTCACTACACAAAAGACACACAGAGATAAAGGAGTAGACATACAATACAATTGACACATATTGTGTGTCTTCGCGGCAGTGAAACGGTCGCTGTCTCAGCAATCTCAGCATTGTGCCGAGGTGTCAGACTGACACCTGCAGCGCTAGTTTTCAGACAGTGCCGCAAGTGGTCCACGGAACGCAACGCAACTCAGCATTAGATAAAAAGTAAGTAGACACATAATAAATAAATAATTAATGTAAAATATTGAAAAAATATATATATAACAGTAGCACGACGGGATGAAAAACACAAAGCATAAAACGCGACACGGTTGGGATGTACATTTCATACTTCTTTCTACCATTTTCTAATACTTTTATTGATTTAGGTACTAGCTTCTGCCCGCGACGTCGTCCGCGTAGAACTCGATAAAAAAAATCCCGCCGTAAATTATAGCCTATTAAATAAAAGTGCGAGTCAAATTTTAGTTTTCCCATACATTTTGAAGCAACGAAGACGCCTGATGAAGGCAACGAGCAATTTGGTCTCCATACAAAGTTTCATCCCCATTTTCGTCCCTGAAAGCGATGAAATTTGCCATAAATTATAGCTTATATCCTATTCTGATATACGTATAAGGTACATAACTGGAAAGTTTCATGTAAATTCGTCCAGTAGTTTTTGAGATTAAGTGGAAAACGTACATCCATCCATCCATCCATACATCCAAATTTTCACTTTATAATATTAGTAGGATTATATTTGTTTACCAAAAGTAGGAAATTTAAACAAAAATCTTGTACACCAACATCTTTTACAGTGATATCATCATCATCAACCTATGTACAGTCGAGTTCTCCAATATCTATACAGACATCCTTTCAAAAATATCTACACATGCGTCTTATGTCAGTAACAATAAAGACTGTGTGTAGATATTTTTGAGAGGTTGTCTGTATAGATATTGGAGAACTCGACTGTAGGTCCCACTGTTGGGCACAGGCCTCCTCTCATGAATGATACAACTGTGATACAGTGATATAATATTCTTAAAACTAGGATTCTGCTCCCTGCATTGGTAAGACCTGTAGTTCAGGATAAGCAGCGCTCCTCCCCATACAATGTTAGAAGCAAATGGAACAGTGTACAACACAGTAACTTAAAGTAATTCTTAACATTAGCTTTTACATGGCTCTTTCAGAATCGTAACAAGCGGGTACTGTTGTACACCAGTACCCGCTTAAAATACCCCGCTTGTAGTACCCGTTTAATTGCTTAAACGGGTCATTGTTAGATTTAGGTTCGCGTCACTTCTGTGGACATTGCCAAAGTTAAGGGCTATAAAGCCTAATTAGGGTTCCGTAGCCAAAATGGCAAAAACGGAACCCTTATAGTTTCGTCATGTCCGTCTGTCCGTCTGTCCGTCTGTCCGTCTGTCCGTCTGTCCGTATGTCACAGGCATTTTACTCGAAAACTATAAGGTGTATTTGGATAAAATTTTGAGGATAGGTGTATTTTGTTAGCCGCTACATACTTTTGTAATTAAAATGACAAAAAAAAAATTTTTTGGGGGTGCACTCCATACATAAAACTAAGAGTCAAAATTTTTTTTTTCATTGTGACCCCCCGTGTGGCACATCAATCGATAGGTCATTCAAAATAAATACAAGGTTTCTTAGCATTTTTTTTGATTAAGTGAATAGCGTCGGAGATAATCGCCCCGAAAGTCACTAAAATTCTGTCCCCCCCCTCTAATTTTTGACCGGTGTATTTTAAAAATATGGAAAAATTCATGGACATAGGGCTTATTAATTTCATTCACCGAAAATTATTTTGAACAAGATCGGTTCAGAGGTTTTCGAGATATTGCTGAAAAACTGCCTTCCTCAAAGAAAAGGACGTAAGTGCCGTAAAATTTATGTGACGATACGACCTTTTTAATAGGCACGGAACCCTTCGTTTTGCGTGGTCCGACACGCACTTGGCCGGTTTTTTTTGGTTGAAATCTGAATCCGCATAAACAGACGTCGCCGCTTTTATAATTCTATGCCATAAAAACATATTATACATAAAAGTACATAAGCGGTTAGCTTTACCGGCGTGGGTAGGCCCCCAAAAGGTGGATGCGGGTGGCGCAAGACCGGTCACTTTGGCACTCTTTAGGGGAGGCCTATGTCCAGCAGTGGACGTCTTTCGGCTGATATGATGATGATGATAAGCAGTGATCGGCAAGCGGTAGCATTTTATGTCACTTTAACGTCAAACGTAATAGCTAATAGGGGTAAGTCTGTGTGGTTAAAAATAAAACCATCTTGTTAAAAATTCACTCAATTTAAATAATGTTCAGTTATTTCGTTGCAAATGTACAATTGATGTGTAAAATAATGTTAAGAACGTCAATGAGACAAGTGCAAGACATGAGTTTACGTAAACATAATTGTTGGATAGACAATATATAAGATATTCCATAAGTTGTACTTCATAATCATAATCGACAATGTTAAAACCTCGATAATAAAACTGCATACATTTTTAATATATAAATTGTGCACGAAATTTAAATAGAATCATATCCATGTTATAATTTTGTTGAAAAATTGCTACCGGTCGCCGATAGCTAAGTAAAAAAAAGAAAAGACGATTTTTGTTTTTTTGACTGACAATGACCAAAACATGGCCGTGATTCTGTGGATTCTAAAAGGTCGGACATTCGAAATATGACTATGCTGAAAATTATTTGAGCTGCATTCCACACCAATGTGAAAAGATCTGGTCGATTGTTTAACGATTTGTACGTACGTTAGGTAGATCTAAATGTAATTTTCACGCCACTGCTCGGAAATGTAGCAAAAGATGGTCAGAATTCAGGCTTCAAAGCTGGGGCTAGTTGGACGTCGCACGAACAGGCCATCTATGAATTCTACCTGTCCAACAATGTTTTTGTAGTCCAGTTGAAGCAGCGATTCGAGCAATCACAGCCCTCTCCCCATGAGCTCGGCGCGGGCGCATGGGGAGCTCCTCCCCGTCACGTCGGCGAGCGGGCCGTGCTCTTTTGTTTAGTATTATTATGATCTTTTATTAGGTATATAATTGGATTTATATTTATAACTAGTTGTTGGCCGCGACTTCGTCCGCGTAAACCCGGAATAAAAACTATCCTATATTTTAATCTAGGCTATAAACTATCATCATGCAAAATTTCATCCAAATCGGTTCAGCCGTTTAAGCGTGACTGAGTAACCCCTAACCCACTCGTCCATCTATTTACTTTCTAGCCTTTACAACGATGTATTATTTTTGTATGAGAAAATATTGATTTGCCTTATGCTCGTTTGAAAAGTTATACAATTGCCCCTCTGGAGACACATAGCTAACGAGATGTTGATTAGTCATTAGTCGGGATAGTCACAACCCTCAGTAACGAGACATACGAGGCGAAGAGGAGCTACATTTAAAACACGCCTACGAATTTCCGCAGTATACCCTTGAGGGTCTATCTGACACTTACATATTTCTGTTTTTGTTTTACCTCTATATATCAGCATGCATCTCTTTGACCCAGACTCTTAACAAACATTTTTTGTTAAATGTTTATCGAAAAGGCCGCATTGCGAGTTTCATTTGTTTATTTATCATGGCCTTCTACTGTTTCCAAGTAATCCGTTAGTCTTTTATCAGTCCCTTTATTATATTAGCAAGAAACAACCATACTAAGTCCTAAACAAACATTCTGAGTTGCTAATTGGTGGATTCACTGACTTGGCAGGCAGACATGCTTTGCTTCTAATGTAAATTTATGCCCCGATGCCTGAGCTTTTACCACGAACTTCGAAATTCGAGGATCTCCATCTCTATCGCACTTACAATCACTCGAATGACAGGGATGCAGATATACGAACTTCGAGTTTCGAAGTTCGTGGTGGCGCCGCTTGGTATGCTCCTTGCAAATACTGCTTTCAATGTCGAATGGCGCAATCATGATGATTAGAATCACACCAATATTATAAATGTGAAACAGTATCTATATGGAAATCCATGTGGTCAAAGATACATAATGATCTAATATCGACGAAAATTGTATTTATACAACTAACGTTGAAAACTTCAATACCGCGATGCAGAGCGTCACACATTTCCAGGCATATTTTAGCCGTATTTGGTAATTCTTCCGATTTTTCTATGCGTTTAAACTCTGCCAAACCATATGAGAACGTATAAAAAAAAGTTTGATGGAGTCTAGTTACCGTAGACAGAGTTCGAGAATGACCGATTTAAAAACACATCACCAGCGCCATCTTTTGGTACTCAGTGGCAACAAGGATTCTTCGCTACAAAAGCTAAGGCTTTGAGGACAGATTAAACAAATATATGCGAACCGATTTTATTGAAACTTTCCAATATTGTTGTTTATACCTCAGAGTAGAACATAGCGTGCCGTTTTTTTACATATAATTACTTCAGAGGGTGGAATAAGGAACCAAAGATTGTATGGGACTTAATTTTTTTTTAAATAGAAACTTGAAACTTTGTAGATTGATTTTGTATCAAAATATTAGAAAACTCATTTCTGCGTTTTTGAAAATTCATTCCCTAAGGGGGTCAAAAGGCGTTTGAGAATTTGTATGAAAAAAAACAGTCACCCATCCAAATATTGAACTCACTCGACGTTGCTTAACTTTGGTGATTGTTGCGAAGTGTTCATCGCTATTAGACTACGTATTATAGGCAAGTAGTTTCTGAAGGTTAGGTACATTATCTTTTAATGATTTTTTTAATAATAATATCAGTGTTTTTAAAATAAAACTGTACTGTTTACTAGAAGGCGACATATTTGTATAAGTCAGCTACTGTCTGAAAGCATCACGCGCGTGGACCAAGGTGGAAAAGTTCCATCTCACGACAAACATGCGAGTCCAGCTGTTTGATGATGTAGAGTCAGGTGCGTACTTATGCTCAAAAATTGCTTGAGATAGGCGACGGTCGATTAAAAACTGATGATGAAGGTATCATTCTATTCACCAACCAATTTTGTTATGTTGTGGATTCGGAAGACGAGCTTATTGCTCAAGTTTTTCCGAATCTGCAACAAAATATTCTGGATGAAAATTGGTTGTGTGAAAGAACCATACTGGCACCAAAAAATGAGACAGTATCAAAAATAAATAAAAAAATCTTGGAAAAAATATCAACCGAAACAACAGTTTACAACTCCATAGATACAGTAATGACATCCGACGACAGCACCAGTTACCCGGTTGAGTTCTTAAACTCTCTGGAGCCATCCGGGGTACCTTCCCACAAACTCGAATTAAAAGTAGGCGTACCCGTAATGTTAATGCGCAACTTAGATGCACCAAAATTGTGCAATGTGTAACGGAATGGACGTACTCGATAGCAGATTTCTGAATATAATTATTGACATAAGGAGAAAAAGTAGATGAACTTTTATTTCATACCCAATTCTGGAGAACTTATTTATAAATTAAAAACGAGAAGGAAATCTAATGAACTAGCGTTTAATAAGGGTAAACAGTCAATATCTAAAGGTTCAAAGAGAATAATGTTACTCAAGACATAGTTGTTCTTATTGTACCAATGACGCTTTTTGTACTTTTTGTTCCTTTTGTCCTCTTTGACCTGAAAGGCCGCGAGACCCGCAAATATTTGACTAATACTAGATTCAAATCTAAACCTTATTGTACCAATGACGCTTTTTGTACTTTTTGTTCCTTTTGTCCTCTTTGCCCTTTTGTCCTCGTTGCACTGAAAGACCGTTTTGGTCTCATTGCTATTTTGGTCCCGAGTTTAGGTTATAAAAGGAAATGGCGCAGTAGGAAGATGGCTATTCAAATCTCATCGTTCAGACTGTCAGTGTCTCTGGTGTTCGGGTTCTAAAATTATTGGTGGGTGTTTTAATTACTTATTGTAATAAAAGTGGCCCGTCGTTATGGGGAATTCTTCCGCATAATGAAGGGTTACTTTTGTATAATTATAATTCAAGTTTTTGGGGTTAAATTACTTACATAAAATATTAATTTTACTTTCATATACTTATATAAAAGCCAGAACACTGTCCAGGTTCAGTATACCTGAGGAGTTACGCCCGCCTTACGGTGTCAAATGGGCCTAATTCAGAGTCTTTTTGTTACCAGACTTGAGGGTGGTCTGGCGTCTACCTTTTTACCAACATAGAAGACGAAGCCTCTTCAGAGGCCCCTCACGTACCTCAGAATCGGCTGGCGGTGTAGACAAGGCGTAGTCATTCATGTGATCCGCACTGAGGGTTATCCTCGCTTGTTGAACCGTGCAGCTCTCTGAGGAGCGGTCTTCATTAAATATATTTATATATTCCTATCTATATACACAATAGGGCGCCTTACTCTTCGTTTCCCTTATGTCTTCGGACCACGAAGAGGGGAGGCAAATACACAGGCTGCTAGGTTGCTTTCTTCAGTTTTGCCGACTGAATTATTTACAGATAGAATAGGGCATACATTCTTATTTCTTGAACTAAAGGTATGGTTCAAGGAATAAGCAGAGTAGGAATTTCCGGGGTAGTCGTAGGGTTAAAATCATACACTATATTAGGACATTGGGATTACTTGTCTAAATTATAGGTCTACTATTCTAATAATGGTTAACAAAGGTTTAAATTTCTAATATGGGTAACTGAATAGTGGGTGGGCAAAGTAGTGTTGAGTTCCGCATTTTATTGCATGAGAAACATTAATAAAGTATAACAATTATTTTGTTCAAGGGTTTATGGTTCTATTTATGATTGGGATAGCAGAATTATTTCAGAAAGATGAAGTGATTCTCGGCTTTATGGCAGGCTGAGCAGTCCATATAGTCCGACTAGGTATCTTATCATCATGAGTGGAATAATACTCTATATTTGGGTTAAATGTTTCACATGTAATGAACGGTTTCCCAGCATTACCTTACTACGTTCGTCGCTATAGAATGGTTGTAGGAGTTTGACCGTATAAGCAAAGTAATAAACAATATATGTTTATCATAACAAAAAGATGTCTGTAAGAGTTTGTTGGGTGTTTCTTCTCTATACAGAACGCTAGGTTGGAAACACTGGTAGCTTCATTCTCTGAGTCTTAATCTCTTAGGATAGCCAGGCAGGTAACTTGGATAAGATGCTCTGACCCCATCCTAAACAAGACGTAGCCTGTGTGAGTAAATAATTACTACACAAACCGTCGATAGAACCTTTGTTCCAAAATTCATGTATTTAGGGTAGATTTCTAGTTCACGACAGGGTTAAATAAATAATCTTGATTATATGAAATTATGAATTCTAAAAGCTACGTTCTTGTTCAATTGAGCATATAATAGGAGGTTGGGGAATTTCATCAATAAATAAAAAATATTTTAAACAATAAAATAACGTACAATATAAGATTTCATTTGACAAAATCCTTTTATACAGTAATAGGAAAAATAGTAGTCGGAAGTAGCATTCAGATAGACTCATTTATTTGATTAGACTAGCTTTATTTATTAAGGTAATGAGGAGTCCATAACTGTCAAGCTTTCATAAAAGAACCTAGGGTTAATACGGTGCACAACAGTACAGGGTTCCTACCACTAGCGATCACCATTGGCCATATTCTTCACATATTTCTAAATAAAAGCACACCACGAAAGTAGGTTTATTAAATAGAGAAGCAAGAACAATTTACAGTAGTCTTACGTTAGGGCTTATGCTAAAATTACATTTCAATTAGGTACATTTCAATTGGTTTCATTAGAATTGGTTCATTTCGGGATGTTCTGCAATCTTCAGTATTCAGCAGGGTCTTCTTCGAGGGGGGGGATGTTACAAATGGAACAAGATTACGGGTCACTGAATTGGGAAAATATATAGTAAAGGGCAAAATCTTAACTGGTGAAGCGAAAGGAGAAGATATACTCATACCCCGTATTCCAATTATACCTAATAACTTGCCATTTAACTTTAAACGACTACAGTTCCCTTTAAAAGTAGCGTTTTCAATGACAATTAACAAATCGCAGGGTCAAACCTTAAAAGTACTGGATTACATTTAGGCACGCCATGTTTTTCCCACGGGCAGTTGTATTTAGCTTACTCACGTGTGTCTACATCTAAAAATCTACATGTTTTAGCAGAACGAAATAAATCATACAATACAGAGTGTTTTTTTTTAATGGGACAGTATGGGGAAATCCGAATCTAAAGGACATAGAGGAAAAGTGTCCAAGGAGACATTAGGTGTTTTTTTATGTAAACAAATTTGGCTCATTAAAATTTTTGGTCAAGCGTGAGTTGTTCTTAAAAAATGATAAAGTTGGTCAATTTTTTTTTTGACGCGGTTCGACTCTGTTTCATGTAAGGATTATTTCATTGTATGGAAAGAAAAAAATCTGAACAGCAGAAGTTGGTCAAATTTAATGAAAACTAATCTTGACGGGAGCGATTATCTTTTGTTCGTTTCTTGGGCGAGAAAATCGCCGATAGCTCATCGCTCGTCGCCGGCGGTGGGACCAGTGCCTGACTAAGTCGCGTTACAACTTTCTATAGTCAAACAGCGTAATTTTTTTCTTATTTTTAGGGTTCCGTAGCCAAAATGGCAAAAACGGAACCCTTATAGTTTCGTCATGTCCGTCTGTCCGTCTGTCCGTCTGTCCGTCTGTCCGTCTGTCCGTCTGTCCGTCTGTCCGTCTGTCCGTCTGTCCGTATGTCACAGGCATTTTACTCGAAAACTATAGGGTGTATTTGAATAAAATTTTGAGGATAGGTGTATTTTGTTAGCCGCTACATAGTTTTGTAATTAAAATGACAAAAAAATCTTTTTTTAGGGGTGCACTCCATACATAAAACTAAAAGTCAAAAAAAAAAATTCATTGTGACCCCCCGTGTGGCACATCAATCGATAGGCCTTTCAAAATAAATATAAGGTTTCTTAGCATTTTTTTTGATTAAGTGAATAGGGTCGGAGATAATCGCCCCGAAAGCCACTAAAATTCTGTCCCCCCCCCTCTAATTTTTGAACGGTGTATTTTAAAAATATGGAAAAATTCATGGACATAGGGCTTATTAATTTCATTCACCGAAAATTGTTTTGAACAAGATCGGTTCAGAGGTTTTCGAGATATTGCTGAAAAACTGCCTTCCTCAAAGAAAAGGACGTAAGTGCTGTAAAATTTCTGTGACGATACGACCTTTTTAATAGGCACGGAACCCTTCATTTTGCGTGGTCCGACACGCACTTGGCCGGTTTTTTTTATTTCATTTTAAAAATCTTCAAAATTGTAAAATTAACTTTAGTTACACGTTAGTACCAATATAAATGATTTCACCCGAACCCAAATACTGCTCTAACAGCTCACGGACTGTACGTCACACTGGCTATTTAACAATGCCAGACTGTCTTATTGTACAGTAAAACTCAGTAATTACGAAAATAAATGCACAATTTCAAAAACAAAAGAATTAAGCATTCGCAATCAGGTATTCCATCGAGTTCGACGTAAACTTTCTGATGAAGTTTTTTCCATCGCAGCAAAACATTCTTTCTAAATGGAATCGAGTAATTTCGTGTATTTTCTAGCTGTCTAGGAGTGAAAATTGGCTGGCCAGCACAAACAAGCTAGCGGTGGTATAGAAAATTGTACATTCAGCGTGTATTTGCTAGAATTACTCTGGTAACTTTGGCACTTTGTAATTATTATTCCCAAATACTCTTCAGTATAATACATATTTAGGTATCATCATCATCATATCAGCCGAAAGACGTCTACTGCTGGACATAGGCCTCCCCCAAAGAGTGCCAAATTTACCGGTCCTGCGCCACGCGCATTCAGCGGACTCCCGCGACCTTTAGCAGGTAATCAGTCCACCTTGTGGGGGGCCTACCCACGCCGCGCCTTCCGGAACGTGGTCGCCACTCGAGAACCTTTCCGCCCCAACTGCAGCCATCGGTTCTACGTGCAATGTGCCCGTCCCACTGCCACTTAAGTTTAGCGATTCGGAGGGCTATATCGGTTACCTTGGTTCTGCTGTGGATAGCCTCATTTCTGATGCGATCACGCAGATAAACTCCCAACATAGACCTCTCCATTGCCCTTTGGGTGACTTTGAGCCTTCTTATGAGGCCCATAAGTATAAGTTTCGAAGAATAAGTTCGATATTCTGACACCTCGGCACAATGCTGAGACAGCGACCGTTTCACTGCCGCGAAGACACACACAATGTGTCAATTGTATTGTATGTCTACTCCCTTTATATCTGTGTGTCTTTTGTGTAGTGAATAAATGTCTTCTTTTCTTTTCTTTTCTTTCTTTATATTTAGGTATAAGCAGCTTTAATTCTATGGCATAACTGTTCCGCATGTAAAGTTCGCAACAACATTACCAAGATATGTTTTAAGTATCGTAGTTATCAGAGTCGCTTTTAAAAGGTCGACAACATATCCTGTTTGTAGTGTATACAAAATCTATATAATATATTAGCGAAGATTATATTATAATCTTCGCCCCCATCGGAGATTGCAAACACGATTTGTTTGCGTGACAGATAACTAATTAAGAGAAGTTAATTAAAAACATACCAATGATTACAGTGTGCATCTGATCAACACCCAGAGTGTGTGAGTTCAATATTATTTTAACCATAAGCATCGAAAAAAAATTCTGAGGTACAGAAGCTACACTGCCTTAGTGATGACGATAGCTCTGTCAAATTTACACCAGAAACAATACTAGAATGTGATGAGTGTGATGACATAAGACAGAGCGTACCTTCCGATAAAATAACCCTTCATTTAATTTTTTAACATTTAAAGTTACATTAAATAAAAAAGACCCAGTCATTAGTATCCAACCTTAATTTATATTAAAACTGAAAAAACGAATATTTCTCAATTTTCTATTCTTACGCCGTTTTTGCAATTTGTAAATACTACGGCAGTTGCGATACTAGTAGGTAATATTTCGGCGATAACCTTGACAATCTAGACCTACATAGGGATGTTACCATATACACACATCCGCGACCCCGCCGGCGGCAGCCACCCACAAGCGGCTCCCTCGCGGACGCCCGAAGGCCCTCCACGAGAGGCACGCCAGATGTTTTGGCGCGCCTGCCTCCTCCATCTCCACACGTTCAGTAGCGGACCCCCCTGAGTCCGCTGCTAGGAGATCATGGGTGCGGGGAATTCCAGCACCCGGTGGCGGATCAGGTCTGTGGTTCCGCCACCGACCACGCCTCGGCCGCAGAGGATAGGGAAAGCGGCGCACCGTAATCCGGCATTCCTCTTCCTCTGCGGCCCCACCAATGCCGCTTCCGCGGAACGGCCCCGCCAAGTTCGCAGGGGGTAGGGAGAGTGGCGCACCGTTATACCAACACGCCTCTCCCCCTGCGATCCCGCCTCGGCCGCAGAAGATAAGGAGGTACTCCTTTTCTGCTGCGGTCCCTGCCCAACGCATCCTAAGCGGGCAGTGCACAAGCCCGCTAGGAGCGCTCTCCTCGGGCCAGCCAGCAGGCCCCACACAGGCCGGCCCTGGGTGCCTCTTAGCTTCGCCGTGGGTTGCAGTCCACGGTTACTAAGCCCCCCCGCCCCGACAAGGCGGGCACCCTCGAGGGGGCGAGTGGAATAGCCTGCTATAAGTAACTTAAAGTAATCACGTAACGTTCCGAACGCGCGTCTGACAGTTAAATCTCCATCTAACTGTCATTTTTCCATATAAAATTGACGTTTAAATCTTACAGACGTTCGTAAGAAAAGTGACGTGATCGACCCACAGAATGGGACTGCAGGTGACAGTTTTGTCATATATATAGAAAAAAAATGAACTGACCGCTACTTCTCATCGCGGTTAAATAATATTGGTGGTAGGTATTCTGCTGCTCTTCAACGCGTTCTGCCGTCCTAAAGAAGGCCGTTATTGGAACTTATGGAGGCAGCACTACTCTACCCTGTGGAGAACTGTAACAAAATGTTTCATTTCAGTAAGAGAGAACGTGTACCCTTGAATGCCAACCGACATTTCATCGACAACGTTTCAAGTATTTTCATTTCATCGACAAGTCATTGCGTCGTTGAAATAAAATTCGATTAAATAAATTAACTAGTATCGATTCATCGACGCAATGTCTTGTCGATGAAATGAAAATACTTGAAACGTTATCGATGAAATAATTTTCGATTAAATGTCTGTTGGCAATTCAAGGGTAAACCGTATTAGAATTAGAGGCTACGTCATCGATCTCCCTAATTGAATCAGAACTCAATAGCGCTTAGATTAAAGCCAATCGACTTTCCGTACCCTTTAGCATTCATGTGAAATCGCTTAGTTAAACCCTTACAAATGGTCCCCGAAAGGGTTAATCGCTTAAATTATTATTTCCCTTAACTTCAGTCCATAAAATAAAAATATTTAAACTTTTCTGGATTTACGGCCAAATTAAATTTTACTTTTTAGCGCTTATTTGAGTTACGAGAAGTAAGAGCTCCTGCTACGGAGTAAAAACTGTTTCTAAGTAAAAAGGCTGTGTAAATAATAATACAGCTGGGCTGGGGTTCGTTATTAAATGCAGTTGGACGATGTTTCTTTTCATCGACGCAGGAAAATCAAGAAATAAGAGATTTTGTTTACTGGTGCATAAATGTTACTTTGCTTCAACTAGAAGCAAAAAAAACCAAGTGTATTTTATGTTGGTACCTACATACCTTAGCATAAAATCTGAAGGTCGGTGCTTAGTTTAAATGACTGCCATTTCTTTTGCATAGAAGGTACGGTACTAAGATATATTTCACAGACATGAACGAAAATCTTTATTAGCAGACTGGTAAACAACCTAGTACAATAAATGTGTAACTTAACTCTACTTATTGATGATGAGGTATTCCTGTTATCCCTCATTAGGGATATAGGGCTCGCAGAAGAGTTCTCCATTTTACACGATCTTGCGTGACTTCTCTTTTCAGCTAAGACCAGTCGAGTTTGCCTCTTTCTCGACTGATAATCGCCTTCATGTATTCCAAGGTCGTCTTCTGCCAGTAGATTGCCAGCGGAGACCCTGCTTGGACAAGTTGTTATACGACCGTCAAAGCGCGTGTCCAATCCATCGGCATTTATGTTCCAAGATTTACATTATTATATTTAGTCTACTTATATACTTTAAAAAAAACTGAAGCATGCAATTAACTCTTTGAGCTAAGGCGGTTTCAGTATCCATATCTGTGTAAGACTGCACTTTGCACAACCACATTGTTTCATTAATAACACAAGTAACACTTTACTGGTATGTTAATGTACACTTTCGTAAACAACTTTGATCGCTGTCGAGAGATAAAAATGCATTAAGTGGATAGCTATTATACCGTCACCCAACTTTAAGACAACTTTTAATTCTGAAGATAGATAAAAGATAATATCTAAGAGGCAGCGGGAATAAAGAGGGAAAGAAAATTATGAAAAAGATACTTAAGAGGAGTTGTCAGGTGACAGACGCAAGCCTGCGGCTTTGTATTTAGACACAGATTAACAACACAGAGGCGTCACTATTGTTGTTTTACTTAGCCTCAAAGCATTATGCTCGACGCATTATGAAATAAAGGGCTATTCAAGGAGAGGACACTAATAATGTCAGACTGATAACTTAGAGGAACGAGAAAATAGATGCTCATTTAAGTAAATAGCCCCTTTAGAATAGCACCTTTCTGCCCGTAGGTGTCGTAAGAGAAGGTTATGGGTCAATTTGTAACTTTTTATTAATTCATTGGATCAAAATATGCGGTATAGGTAGACGATGGAACTTTTGATTGCGATAACTTGGGAGTTTGATTTTTTCACAGCTACAAGGGACTTGAAACTTCCACGTATTATCAAGAAAAAGGGTCTTGATAGTCAGACAGACAACGAAATGATCATATGTGAGTTCCTTTTTTCCTTTTGAAGTTCGGAACCCTTAAACATTTGATTTCAAAAGTTCTATAGTTATTAACGCAAAACTTGCATAACTCGGCTGGCTTAGTAGGTACGTAAAACTCGCATACTTAGAAACAGGTGCGTTACCAAAACATTCCAAACACAAACAGGAGACGCCCTCGTTCGAACTTAGTGACTGGTGAAACGGTACACTTCCCATACAAGTTTTATGTGACTTATTCCCCTTTTCATTTGATTGACAAAATTCTGACCCGTTTGTTTTCATAGCAAACATCAACAGGACATTCTTAATAGTTTTCCCTACGGATGTTTGATTGTGGTCATATTGTTTGTTCTTTCCATTTATCGTGGGAATCAGAACACGACTGAACTTGTTATCGTTATATCGGAAAATATTAACATTGTCAGTTAAAACCTTGAAGTTTTGGGGACTCACAGCCTGTTGTTGTATTGTAAAAGTGATACTGACAGCAAAACGATGCGAATGGCTCTCGGCGTGCGCGAGCGACAAGGAACGAAAACTGTGTGAATAGATCAATAGGAATTACGCGGAGTAATGACAAATTTTTAAGTGTACTAAAAGACCTAAAAGACGTACCGAACTAGTATATTTGAGCTAGATCTCAATTATATTGTAATGGATGAAAGACACTTTATATGCTTCAGAGTTGCCACATAAAAAATAAATGCCACAGTTCTTATTTTCAACGGTTCAAGACAAAAGTGTCGATTATTAGTGCTGGTCATTTATTGATACCATCATGTTAATTTTCTGTCTTTCAATCTTACTGCTCTTCACTAGATATCTTAATTATAATACTTAGTTTTATACTTTACGTTATTTTATATGTTAGATATTTACGCATTTGTAAACTACGAGGAAGTGCACAGCTACATAAATGGTTCCTATGTAAAACGAAATATCAGCGTGTTTTTTTTTGTAAAAGTAGGTACGCAAACGTGAAAGGGTATAAAGCCAAGAGCCCTCACGGTTGCGTCCGACCCGCTACGACGATTTCGCTTTGAGGTCTTGAAGGTATTTACTTTTTATACTCCCTACTAACTTGTTACGCCGGAAAAGATGGACACATTTAAAAACAAGTGTTTCTTTATACTGTTTTACTACAAATACATGTCTACCTACTCCAAGATTGTAGATACAGTGAGTTGCAAAAAATGTCTTTCTACTAATGCGCTAAGACTATCTCCATATTGACTGTTTGTGGTATGGAGTCTGAAAATGTTTCCATAGTACATTGTTTAACGAGGGGCGTAAGTTTCGGCGTTGGGCTTCTGATAGACTGTCGTTAGCAATATTCTTACGCCCGTGTTTTATACACAATGTTTTTCATCACATTTGCGAGGAAATCAATAACTACAAATGACAGAAAACTCTAAGTTGCATACAGCCGCACGAATCAAAAATTGTCAACTTCACTTCCAGATCAGTGCTAGTGAAGCGCGCAGCTTCAATATTTCAACCAATCACAGAACAACCAGAGTTGCTTAAGCCAATCAGAGGGTTCTATATTTTAAAACTAAATTAACAGCCCGTGGGATGTAAAACGGCTATAACTGCTCTGTACGCTCGCAAGTAATAACGCCATTGACGAGCAAGTGTGGTGAAAAATATATAAATTATTTATTTTGTTATATTCTTTTAACATGTAGATGGACAGTAGGCACTTGTTGGCGCAATTCTCTTGTAAATTTTATATTTATTGTGTCTAGAGTAGTATCTGCAACGTGTGAAAATTAAAGTATCGACTTTATCGACAATGCGAGGAAAGCTGCACCGCCAAGCTAGTCTACCATAAAAACCATTGAAGCAATAGCAAAAAAGTAAAAAGTTCCAATCAAAAATATACACGATCAACAGGCGTGATCGTAAAAGGGGTACAAAACATCCAAAAACACGACAACACTCGCTTATAACAACATTGCAATATTATGCAAAGTCGAGTGGCGAAACTCGACCGAATACCCTAACAGACGATACCCTAGTATAGCCTGAAATAAATGTAATCGGGGCTCCACAATAATCATTTGAATAGGAATGTACTGATTTTCGTAACACGAGCCTTACGCAAACTTTTATTTTCAGACATACCTACCTCTCAATAATGCTGCAATAGTAGGTTTGGCTTCTAGCTTTTTTGTTCATTAAAAATCACTACGTGAGAATAAATAAGATGATTATTTTATTATCTAGAATAAGAACAACGAGCAATCTTTTGGATGTTTTCTTGTGAACTGTCATTTCCCTATACTAAAAATTACATTCTGATGTACACGCAGCGTCAAATACTTTGTAACGACCAAAGTATTCAAATACTCGTAGTTCGGTACACCATAATTATATTTAGTATGGTATACGGAACTATTTGGCCACTTTGACTGCTACAGAGTATTTGACGCTGAGTGTACCTAACGCAAGTACGAAGCGAAGTACGAAGTTTAATGTGCGCTTAAAACACCATAAGATTTTTTTATTCAATTTAATATCATGTGTCCAGTTACACACGCTCGGGGCAGATCCTGTATGTGATTTGTTTGTGACAGGTTAACGAGATTGATGAATGAATGGAAGATAATTTGTAGATTTATGTTAGTCTTTAGATAGTAGTTTTAGTATGGAATCGATGTAAGGCTTTAGTGCAAACTGTACTCGTAATGTTGCAAAGTTAATGATTCAATAAATAAATAAATATAGCAATCTATAATTTTTGTCACAGTATAATCGAAACGCTACATCGGTAAGAATATGTCGTGGCCGTAAAATTATACATTGCAAAGCTACGCAGAGAACTGGGAAGTGTTATTACGAAAATATGTAAAATTTATTGAGTCTGCGGTTGAATTCAGAAATTCTTACTCGCTTGCACATCTTAATACATAAGTTTTTTTTAACAAGTCTTCAACAAAGACAATTTTTTTTTCAAATTTCGAATATTAAAATTAATTTTGTCAATTAATTAAATCTATGCTATAAGCAAAACTCATAATACCTAAGTGCAATATACCGTATAGTATAGTTGGTATTGACCCTGCCTAGGAAGCCAGAGGATCTGGGTTCGAATCCCGGTAAGGGCATTTATTTATGTGATGAGCACGAATATTTGTTCCTGAGTCATGGATGTTTCCTATGTATTTAAGTATTTATCTATATAAGTATGTTTATCGTCGTCTAGTTAAGTACCCATAGTACAAACTTAGCTTGGTTTGGGACTAGATCAGTTTTTGTCAGATTGCAAAAAATACATGTATGTATGGTTCCTAAATAAAAGTTTCCGGTTTCTAGATGCATGATGTTTTCTAGTTGGAAATAGCGCATTACTGATACTGCCAAAGATTTGCTTTGAAATTGCACCTTGACACCTTGTCGCTTTTGGCAGTATACATTTTATACTGCCAAACGTTTATACTATAAACATGACTTCAAACCGACACCGTACAATAGTGTTCAGCCCCTTAGCAGCAACTAAATAAAATAGTTCTACTATTCTGTGGCTTTCATCACATATAACTTCAAGTACCTATTTTTCTTTCTATGTAATAAGTGGTAACTATACCGAACAAAGAAAATCTGAGAAAGGTTAGTGTCTTCATAGACAGTATTTTCAGGTGCAAATAGTAGCAGTTTTAAAGGAGAAGAGTCGATTTGGCTTCGGTCCAAATTGTAATAACTGCTCACGTGAGAGTTGTGAATGTGTAATATAGCTGCATGCGTTGGTTGTTGATTTTGCGGGCCAAATAGAGTATCTTATTTAATTGCTTCGATGTAAAACGGAATTTATGCAATATGTTCTTAAATATTGTATGACTTAGAGTCAAAAGATAATAATAAATTTTAACTTTTGCGGAATAATAGATTTTCTCTTTATTCAGAAACGTTAATTCACCAAACCTATTTTAGCTAAAATGTCATTACATTTCCTTTGTCTTCAATTTTCACTTTGATATTTGTGTTTGAGAGAAAGGGACAAAACGTTTACAGACGTTTGTTAAGTTTTATGAATGAAGGTTAATCCCCTTACTCATAAAACTTGTTCTGATTTGACATGATACTTGATAGTATACCACGTTAGTATATAAAATAACAAAGTATTTTTTGCGCGGTCATGTGCACTTTACAATAGAGCGAAAACCCTGTACATTTGACGTCTACTCTGGACATAAAAATAGGCAAGTACTTACTTAACAACATGAACGATATGAGGAAAACAAGCATGGTTTAAAATTTAATTTGATTGGAAGTCATGGTAACCTAACTGGGTCTCCGAACTGTAAGCAAATTGCCTTCATTTGTGTAATTGGATATCCAATGTTTTTGATCATTACGCCCGCTGGAGTCAGCGAAAAGTCACGAAAGAGTTTTCCTCGAGGAAGAAATACTTTCCTTTGCTCTTTGTGAAAAAAGGGTTGACTTTAATTACGCTGTATTAATGTTAATCATTCTTCTACTTGTGTAATCTATAGAAATATTATATAGAGGTAAAGTCGTATGGACCTTTGGGGTGGAAATTGGACATAGGCTATATTTTATCCTGCGACTTTACGTAGCCCAGCTGCACGCAGCAAGTGGGAAATAAACTATTATATATATTAACAAATACAACTCCAGGGAACTTTATCAACTTAATATGCCAATTTCAAAAAAAACATTGCCACGGATCGAAATTTACGAAATGTACCGCCATAAAAGTATGTAGGTATTCAAAGCTAAATTCTAATGTTATGAGTCCTCCATATTACCGAATGCTAGTCGCGTACGGCACTAAAGGCACTAGAGGTGACTTAATGCAGTCGACTAAGTTTCCTAGTAGCGGGTAAACCGGGACGGTGGCGATGTCAGCTTTTGTATTTGTGGAATTGCCACAATGACTGGTTGTGGCAATTTGTTGTTCTTATTACGAGACAGTCAAATTATGCTGTAATTATGTAGTTTAATACCACTAAATCCATTATTTAAAATACTTACCTAATCAAGACGACATAGACCGGGTGGTTTCATGGAGTGAAGCGAATAAGCTGTATTTTAATACGTCCAAGTGCGTGACTATTACGTTTGCGCGAGCGCGGAACCCTATCCTTCATGATTACCATATTAGCGGCGAGAAATTAAAAAGGGTGACCGAAGTTAAAGATTTAGGACTAAAATTCACATCTGATTTGAGATTTCGGGATCACATTGTTACTATTTGTAAAAAAGCCTATAGAATGCTCGGATTTGTACTGCGTCGTTCCCATGGTTTTACAAATATAGGCGCGATTGTCGCTTTGTACAACGCGCTTGTCCGCAGTAACTTAGAATGTAATGCAGTTATCTGGGCTCCTTATGAAACCAAATACCATCTAATGGTCGAGCGCATACAGAATAAATTCATTCGATCTTTGTATTGGAGGAAATATGGGGTGTACCCATTTTACCCGCTAATGTACCCAAATTTATTTGTGCTGGGTTTGGTGGGGTACAATGAGCTGCGGGTGCGCAGAGAACTGTGCCTCATTAAATATATTTTTCAGTTGATTAGGGGTCAAATATACAACAGTCAGGTGTTGAGGTATATAAGTATATATGTCCCTGATAGGTACGTGTGGCGCCGCCGTCGGCCGCGGCTGCTCGCCGAGCCGCGCGGGCGCACCAACCTACTCAACATGGCGCCTCTGACGCGAGCTGTGCGGACCCTTAACCTAATAGCAGAGGATATTGATTTGTTTTCGTGTTCTCTGAATGAATTCACAAGGTCTACATTGTTTATATTATGTTATATGCGTAGAGATATAGTTTAGTTTTAACATAATTGTGCAAATAGTTACAAATAGTGTCGTATGGACCTTTGGGGTGGAAATTGGACATAGGCTATATTTTATCCTGCGACTTTACGTAGCCCAGCTGCACGCAGCAAGTGGGAAATAAACTATTATATGTATTAACAAATATAACTCCAGGGAACTCTATGAACTTAATATGCCAATTTCAAAAAAATCATCGCCACGGATCAAAATTTACGAAATGTACCGCCATTAAAGTAGGTATTCAAATCTAAATTCTAATGTTATGAGTCCTCCATATTACCGAATGCTAGTCGCGTACGGCACTAAAGGCACTAGAGGTGACTTAATGCAGTCGACTAAGTTTCCTAGTAGCGGGTAAACCGGGACGGTGGCGATGTCAGCTTTTGTATTTGTGGAATTGCCACAATGACTGGTTGTGGCAATTTGTTGTTCTTATTACGAGACAGTCAAATTATGCTGTAATTATGTAGTTTAATACCACTAAATCCATTATTTAAAATACTTACCTAATATAATAAAGAAAAATCTGGTAGCTACAGTCAAGTGCAAAAACATGTATCGATTTAATCCTCTCATAAATATATACCGAAACCTCAATCCGCTGACATAAGAGCTATGGGACATATTTATGAGTATGCACCCATATTTTTACACTTCACTGTAATCTACAAGAAATACAAGGGTTCTGTTTGGTGTTGCGGTCGATAGTAAAATTGCGGAATAAATATTCCACCATAAATTACGAATATTCCTTAGTTGGTTGAAAGAAGCCCGTCTGAAAGGACTTTGCAAAGAATTCTCCTTCATCAATCAATCAACTTGAAAGTACCGTTTCCCATAGGTTTTGTTAAAATTCTTAATTCAAATTCAAATTAAATTGGCTTTGAACTCGATTATCTTCGCAAATTAAGGCAGTCTTTGGTAAGCGGTAAGAATAATACTTCTTACAGATACATATAATTATACTCCTCAAATGTAAGGCGACCCTTCTTGGTACTCGTAGTGCAAGAGGTTTCGGGATTCGGGATTGTCCTCCAAGAAAGTATAACACAAGCACTAAATACTACTTAGATATATACGTAATAGAAAACCTACATTTTTAGTTGTGGGCTTTTTATATTTTATACCTAATAAATTACAGGCAATACTTTAATTTCTCGAACAGAGAAGTGGATCGTAAGGTATTTGTGCATGCTGGCATGAGCGATTTAGCATTCGTACAACATAGTACTTACTACACCCTGCATACGTACCTATTTACGCTGCGCAAAGCTCTACGCCTAAGCCAATAAGATGAGATCAGAAGACACAAGAATGCAGAAGAGTTAAGACGCGATTTCATTGGTCAATAGTAGTGTGTAGTTTAATTGCCATACGATAAAATGAAAATAAAAAAATAAATTGGTCAATATGTTCGATTGATACACATCATGCGGGTGGATCCACGAAAACGGGATAACGACTAATGAAAGTCATCAATCGATATCAAAGTCGTTCTATCGCTTGCATGTGATATAATGAACAGAGAAAGTTATCGGTAGATCGGGAGTCATTCGTCGGGACATCTAAAGAGAACTAGCCCGCCGCCGTCGACCAGTGAACACGGCACCCCGCTTACGGCCGCTATGCCATCTGTTTTGGATATCTCCTGCATCCTGAATGCAAGCCTTATCGACTAATACAAACGCACCTTTAGGGTGGGTATCTACCAGAGCTATGCGAGGTTGCTTAGTAAGCGAGGAAAAAATCTACCAATAGGAAACATAAGTACAAGGAAAAAGTGATACCGCCGAATTGTGATTTCAACCTGTAACGGCTGATTACAATATGCCGTTATGATTACCAAGGCAATCGCGATAAACAATTTCAGATAATATTTACCGGTTTTCAGACACGAAACATTTCGTGCCATTTCGACGCAGCGATCAAAACATTGCATTGTTTTAACTTAAATTTCCACTAGCAAGTACATTCAGACGCAAAATTACCTATTTTAGTGATTAAAATATTTTAATACGATAATATTTTTGGCATCTTAGTTGTTTTTATCAATTAAAGTCATTCCAATTACACAGGACCTATAATAATTTCGTTATTTCCGATTAAAAAAAATCTTTCATCAGCTTATAGAATGGGCTTTCTGAATACCTACACATTGGCTAATATATTTCATCCCACGAGTTTGCCTGAGTTCCTCGCAATACGCCGGCGAAGCCCCAGGGCCAGCTAGTTTATTCAAAAGAACTTATGTTATGTTTTATACAAAAGACTGGTGTCGATGTCGCTGACTGACTATTTATTATTCGCGTGTCAAATAGTAATCTAAAATCTGAGAGTTGTTGGTTTCAAAAACTGGTTTGAAAATTAAAGAGCTACCTACCCGTTAAACAAACATGACAGGTAAATATTGATTATCCCAACGATAGTTTACTGTTCATGGGCATCACAGGCACCACAATCATTTTGGAACTTATAGGTACCGATATCAATAAAAAACCAGACAAGTACGAGTCGGACTCGCCCACCGAGGGTTCCGTACAAAATTACAAATGTATAGTTTTCAGATTTTTGCCGGTATTTATAAGACGATATTACCTACTTGCCAAATTTCATAGTTCTAGGTCAACGGAAAGTATCCTATATATTTTTATTCTCTTGAGAAGGTCGAAATATACGTTTTTTGCGGCATAAACGGCCGTATCTTCTTTTACGTTAATTCAGAAGTTTGATTTATTCACAGCTTCCCGGACTGTAGACAATATGTCTATGAGTGTATATGTGTACATGGTTTTAATTTCAACTCAATTCTTCCACGCGTTCCCGAGATAAATGGTCTTGACAGACAGACAGACAGAGGGACAACAACGTGATCCCATAAGGGTTCCGTTTTGGTACGAAACCATAAAAAAAAAAAAACCGAATTCGCGATATTTTTCGGTATTCCAAAATTGTAGAGCTTCCGTGGATGAACTGTGTTGAGAGTAGAACCTGCATGTGTCGCTAGCTGACAACATAACGAATCTTCAAATGAATGAAGGGTCGGCAGCGCGCTTCTTATTCTTCTGGTGTCGCGACCGTCCATAGGCGACGGTGTTTGCTAACCATCAGGCAGGTCGTATGGTTGTTTTCCACCGTCTTAGTATTAAAAAAACCAGACAAGTGCGAGTGGGACTCGTTCACCGAGGGTTCCGTGCAAAATTATAAACGTGTACTTTTCAGATTTTTCCGGAATAGGGAAACTTCCCGTAATTCTAACACCAGTGGTACGAGTATCCTCTGTGGCCAGGTATCACAGTAGGTCGGTCACGTCTCCCCATAAAGATCGCCTTAACGGGTTTATTAGCCTTCTTAATGCCACAGAGCGATATATGTGTCCACGAGACACCTCCTATCTGCGCATTTTATTGTTCTACGGGTTTTAATTGTTAATTCATTTATATTCTTAAAAATAAAAGAGATTAGGACTAGGAGGAAGATCTTTTGACAGTGCTCGGCGTTGTCACAAAATACCAAATCAATAAAAACGGATTTTCTTGCTAAAGTATTTTCGGAATCTATAATCTTTAAAAAAATTGCCAAAAAATCTCTGTACAGTAGAAGATTTAGTAGAATTCAAAAAAGCCAGCTACACTTTTAATAAAAAAGCGTACTATTCAATAAAAACGGATTTTCTTGCTAAAGTATTTTCGGAATCTATAATCTTTAAAAAAATTGCCAAAAAATCTCTGTACAGTAGAAGATTTAGTAGAATTCAAAAAAGCCAGCTACACTTTTAATAAAAAAGCGTACTATTCTGATTATGAATGATTATTTAACAGATTGTGAACTCTAACAATATCACAACGTATTTGTATTACATTCCTACTCTAAATTAGACAATTTAGATATGTATGCTCCATCTTGTCATACAATATTTGTATGCCTTATGACAAAACATAGTGAAACATAATTTTAAGTTTTTTTATGATCATCCATATAGAGTCTAGCCAGTGAAAAATTAACCCTTTTTAGGGTTCCGCACCTCAAAAGGAAAAAAACGAAACCCTTATAGGATCACTCGTGCGTCTGTCTGTCCGTCTGTCACAGCCGATTTGCTCCGTAACTACTGGACCGATTGAGGTGAAATTTGATAAACATATGTAAATTGGTGAGATGGACACGTAAAATAAATTAATGAATTCTGAACAAGGGGGCCACTTTTGGGGGGTAAACTGGAAAATAAAATAAAAAAGTTTCGCAAACTGTATTGTATTGTATGTGTGACATGACATATCAAATGAAAGGGGTTGTTGTAAACATCTCAGGTATATTTTTTTTATAATTTTAGCATAAACAGATTTAAAGTACTTTAGGAATAAAGACGAGAATTGACCATTCACCCCTCCCCCCCCCCCCTTATCTCCGAAACTACTAGGTTTAAATTTTGAAAAAAATATGAATAGAATAGAAAAGAATAGAATAGAATAGAATTATTTTATTTGCCAGAATACTTATAAATATAGTTCCTTGCCTAAAGATTACAGGAAAACCTATAAGAATTTTGAGTATTCAAAAACACTTATGAAATTTAGATTATATACGGAACCCTCACCACGCGAGTTGAACTCGCACTTGTCCCGGTTTTTTATACGGCAGCGGTAATATCATTGTCAAATGTGTCAAACGTCTTAAATTATTATGATGACCTAATCTTGATATTTGATATGGTAACTGTTCCGTAATAAATTGGACTGTTTTTGCTTTTTAACAGAATTAAAGGGTGGCTTACTTCTAATTTTATTCATATTGAAGAATGTCATAAAAAAGTTCAATTATTATGTCTCGTCCAAATTGAAATTATGGACAGTGGTTTTGATTGTTCTTCTTAAATATCAAGTAGAATGAAGTTAAAAAGTTTTATTTCATATAACTTTGTTACTTCCTTCTGATTAATCAGTTACCTTGTGTAAAATAAAGAGAAATAATGATTGTTCAAGTATTATTAGATATTATTTTATAGCGCTATACATACAGTGTTGCAACACGCTGTTTTTTTTTTCTATAGCCTCTGTTTTCTAGGGTCATCTTTCCCTGGCTAGACTCTACTGTTTACCAATAAATGATTTTGACTTTGACTTTTGTAAAATGCCAACAAATGAAAAAACACTCTGAGAGCCGGAACCTGAGGGACATAACTTTTTAATAAAATAAATATAAGGTTTCTCAGTTTTTTTTTGATTAAGTGAATATAGTCGAAGATAATCGCCCCGAAAGTCACAAAAATCGTGTGTGTGTGTCCCCTCTAATTTTCGAACCGTGTATTTTTTTTAAATCAAAAAATCATGGACATAGTGCTTATTAAATTATTTCAACAATTTTGAACAAGATCGGTTCAAAGGTTTTCGAGATATTGCTGAAAAATTGCCTTTCCTATAGAAAAAGACGTAAGTGCCTTAAGATTTTTGTGACGATACGACCTTTTGAATAGGTACGGAACCCTTCATTGTGCGTGGTCCGGCACGCACTTGGCCGGTTTTTACAATATGGCGTCTGGTGCCGTCATTTTGAATTTTGATTACTGTTATGTCTTCAGTGACACTCGCAAGATTAAAACGAATCGATTGATGTATGATTCATTAAAATCGATCCACGCGTTTGATATCTAGAGTACCACAAAGGTACAAACCCTACACCTTTGTATCGCGTTTTATTTTAAAAATCGCGTGGTTTAGGACTTGTATTAATTGACAATACTAAAAAAGGTGCGAAAATTTCGTGGTTTTTCGAGTGTTGCAAAATTAGCACAACACTGGTCTTTCGCAGCTGCAAACTTACTGGAAGTGGTCCTAACAACATATTAAAAAATCACAACTAGCCGTCAGCTTGCGTTTTTTGCGATTTGACTGGTCAAAATTTCAGTGCACGAGCTCTGTTTAGTTTAGTTAATCAATGTAAAATTACTTATAAGATTTCCATTACCCCCTAAACGCTTTAAAACTCAACTTAACCTGAGTACAAGTTCGACTTCACCAATTTTTGCCGAACTCCATCGAAAAGTTTCGCCAAACTCCGCAAAAGTTCGATAAACCGCGTTAAGATACTACTACCGGATAGTCCAAATTGCTGTTCTTGGCAACTAAATTTGCATATTGTATATCATTATCAATCTCATGATTCTCGCTTGATTGATTTCTCGGAGATTCTAGTTAGTAACAATTCAGAAAAGCTACAATCAAGTTTAATGAAGTCCGGTATACATCTTATACCATACAGAAATACAATACAAGTTTTTGATTTCTTATACGGAGAAAACATTATACATAGTTTCTTACATTTACACTTACTCAGTGTCATACACTGAATCCCCACACTCATTCACTTTTTTTTACTCACACAAGAAGTCAACTGTGTTAATCATTACAATTAGTTAGTATTTATTATATTACCTCCGTTAAATGGTCCTAAGGTTTTGCCTAAATGGGCATTGTGTTATAATCATTATTTTCTTTTTGTCTTAATCAATAAATATAAAAAAAACTAAATTTAAATTTGTTCGGTCCTAATGCATGTAGGCTTAGCAATGTTTTTCTTTTCATTGTTAAATATTTTTCAAGCAAGCCGCTATAAAAGGTAATTTCGCATGTATCTAACTCCCACGATACAGACCTAGCCTAGTGTTGGGGTTGCCGATAAATCGTAAATTTTAGTGTTACCTACTTGGTCAATAAATATTTTTACTTTAATTTTACTTTTAAAACCACGGGATCGGCTACAAGCGTACCGCGTGGCGATTCTTGACAGTGAATGTGTTTGAGTCAGTTTGGAAAGAAACAGCGTCTGAAACAAAGCAATTCACTTCGGCCAAATATTCGTAACCACCATGTAACTACCCGTTATAATTGTTAGAATTATTTATTTATTGTATGGCATTGTTAGAATAAACATATCCCACATCTCTCTCATACTGAGTTGAAGATACAGCGTGATGAAAATAGGGATCCTTTTGTCAATTATCACAGATGGAATAAAAAACATCATTATCACGGGCGCAATAATATGACGAACGTACTGAGCACGGAATACTAAAAAGTTTTGTATGAAAAGGGTAATTAAAAGTTACTCGTCCCATGTAATTGCAGTTATATATTTTGTTCCTCATTCGTTTCAGCTTTTGTTATACACGGCGTAATTGTATTTACGTTGATGTGGGGACATTTTTTTTTGTTTCGTGTGCTTGTTTAACTTTAACCATTTGTGTTGCTAATGACACTAATTAACAATGACAATAACTGAATGTCAATGGTACACGCGCGCCGCTGGTCTAATCGGCTTCCTATCTATGTACTAGCTTTTGGCTTCGACTTCGTCCGCGCGGGACTAGTTTATATCGTCACTCCATAAAAACTCCCCTTTCCCCCCCCCCCCCTTTCACCTCCTTAGGTGATGAATTTGGGATAAAAACTATCCTTTGTCCTTTCCCGGAATTCAAAGTATCTCTGCACCAAATTCCATCTCAATTGTCGATGTCGGGTAGCGTGACTAAATTGCGAGTAGGTAAGAGCGCCTCTGAGGTCCGGACTCTGGCAAACCTCTGGAAACGTAAAACTTATGGATGTTCGGCGAGGATGGAATGGGTTGATGGAACTTTATGGGATGAATTCCAAAATCGAATCTAATCAGTGTACGGAGGGGAGCGGGAAGCCTTTTACAATTTAGGGGTCGTGTTGAGAAAAGGCCGGCAAGACTGGGCACGACAATAAAGCACTGCGCTTAGTAATTCGCTACCCAAATTATGACTATTACTTCCCGGCGTGAACCGAAGAAAAGGTCCGCTACCTTCCGAGAGCGCCTGGGCGCGGACTTGGCTGGGTCCGGGAGCGGCGGCACCCCGGAGAGTAAGAGACGAGTGTTTCCCACGGAAGCACGGGGCACGTTGAACACGGGGACAGCGCCTCGTACGCTTGCCGCACGTCGTGGCCGCGACAGCAAATATCACCTAGAGCGCCGCAGCCGGTAGCGGGAGTGCCTCGGGAGAGGCCCGAGAACCTGCTTTTGCGGCCCGTGCCCGGAAGCTACGTAAGAATTATTTCATCACACTTGCTCGTAAAGGGCTTCATAACGCGAAGGCATACAGAGCTGCAATAGCCTTTATTACGCCTAAGGGCGTAATGGGTATGATCTTATTAGTTTAAGCAAATCTAGATGGGCGCGTGCCACAAGAATTCTGCTCTGTGTTTGGTTGAAAAAAATCTATGTGTCCACGTGCCGCAATAACACTACCTACTGTTCTGCTCTGTGATTGGTTGAATGAAATATTGAAGCTGTGCTCTCCACTCGCACTGATCTGGAAGTGAAGTTGTCAATTTCGTCAATTTTCGATAGTTCGGTTGTATGAAAATGAAACATACGTTTTTCTGTCTTTTGTAGTTGAAATGTGATGAAAAACATTGTATGCGACACGTACGGTAAGAATGTTACAAACTCGAGTCATTAGCGCCCTCCGCCTTATGCAGCCTTTTTTGCTGCAGTAGGTAGTAGGTACTCGTCTTTGTAACGTTTGAAACAAGGACGAGACGATAAAGGACAAACACCACCTTTCTAGCAATTTAGAACTTTCCCGGACAATGTTTTCCTAACCGTAGTTGGTCCGAGCCTATGAGCGAGGTAGACAGTATAAAAGCCTTAGCATGTATCAAGTTAACTAGACGGCGAAGTTGCCAGGTGAAACTTCACAGGAAGGATTAACTTCAGAAAGTGCGGACGTTGAAGTATTGTTAGTGATACAACTTGCATGGTGCACAGTGTATATTGCTTAACTTAGAATATAGATTTATACAGGGGAGCTATACGCGTGCATATAAGGGGCGGAAAGGCAGCTAAATTAAAAACTGGTCAGCAACCTACTTAATTTGGGCTTGTAATGATTTATTTGCCGCGACCTCATACTAACTCAATTGCAGCAAATAAAAAGAATTGGAACTATGACTAGGACCACGAATCACTTTCTGTCACACTTACTTATTGTGATTCGTTTACTATTATCTCGCTCGATTGTGGTATTATTATGATCTATGCGTGTATTATATATTATAGGAAATATGGCGATGTATAAAAATGTCTACCTGTAAATCATAAATTTTTCTGAGTATTAGAAAGCCAATACTTCAGAACGTTTAAGTATTGTCAAGTTGAAATATAAAAATGACTATTATCAAAGTATAAAAATGTCTTCTATAAAAAACGTCGAATTATAAAAATGTCTACAATCATAGTATGTAAATGTCTTATATAAAAAAAAACCGGCCAAGTGCGTGTCGGACCACGCAAAACGAAGGGTTCCGTGCCTATTAAAAAGGTCGTATCGTCACAGAAATTTTACGGCACTTACGTCCTTTTCTTTGAGGAAGGCAGTTTTTCAGCAATATCTCGAAAACCTCTTAACCGATCTTGTTCAAAACAATTTTCGGTGATAGAATTTAATAAGTCCTATGTCCATGAATTTTTCCATATTTTTAAAATACACCGTTCAAAAATTAGAGGGGGGGGACAGAATTTTAGTGACTTTCGGGGCGATTATCTCCGACCCTATTCACTTAATCAAAAAAAATGCTAAGAAACCTTATATTTATTTTGAAAGGCCTATCGATTGAAGTGCCAAACGGGGGGTCACAATGAAAAAAAAAATTTTGACTTTTAGTTTTATGTATGGAGTGCACCCCTAAAAAAATGTTTTTTTGTCATTTTAATTACAAAACTATGTAGCGGCTAACAAAATACACCTATCCTCAAAATTTTATTCAAATACACCTTATAGTTTTCGAGTAAAATGCCTGTGACATACGGACAGACGGACAGACGGACAGACGGACAGACGGACAGACGGACAGACGGACAGACGGACATGACGAAACTATAAGGGTTCCGTTTTTGCCATTTTGGCTACGGAACCCTAAAAACACGAGTTTCCCTTCATGACATCAACATCAACAAACCGTTTGTTCATAAAATACCTATTATAACAAACCTCTGTTAACTAAAAAGTGTTTTTTTTTCTTTCTCACAAACACAAATATCAAAGTGACTGATAAAGACAGGTGAATTTTATTGGCCTCTTATTAACTAAAATAGATTTGATGAGCGTTTAGGAAACGACCATTGGATGAACAAGCCATTAGAATGAATGTATACACGGCTAGTAATGTATTTATTTATTTATTTATTTTTATTTATTGACAAATACGTTTACATGACGATGCAGTAATAACCAATGCGTCACGAAACTAAAACAACAAATAATGCTATTTAGGCGACGAAACGGCGTGGCCATGTTGCATCGTCATCTCAGGTGTAGGATTCGGCAGATTGCCCCGGAACTGTCGAAACACGACACCCTTCGGCCAGAAGTCAGCACATGCGACGGTCTCCTGCAGCGGCCGCGGCACGCGCACCACAAACGAGCTGAAGTGCACATAGTGGCGCGAACGCAGCTGGAACACCCTCAGTGAGAAGCCGGTCTTCTGATGAACGTACTCCACCACATCATCAGCCGTGGCGGTGTAATTTAACCTTAACTAATACGTCATATATGATATTTTGAGGAACCCCCTGGTTCCACTACAGATTAAGATTCCACACCGTATACTACTGTCTCTGCGCTATCTACTGTGGCTTTAAGTTCCGTGCATGTTACAGTGCGGTGTTACTCAAACTTTTATTAGCGTTCTCTAGCGAGTGCAATGAGAGTCGTTATAAAATTATCTTTGGAACAACATATAAAAACTATGTCATGAAGTATTTTAGATTTTTTTATTCATGAGGTCAGAAGTCTTGGGAAAAAAGGGCCAAGTGCGAGTAGGCCTCGCTCACCGATGGTTCCGTACAAAATTAAAAATGTATAATTTTCAGATTTTTCTCTGTACTTGCAGTTTAAGAAGATATTACTTGCCAAATTTCATAATTCTAGGTCAACGGCAAGTACCCTATAAATTTTGATTACCTTGAGAGTGTCAAAATATAAGTTTTTTGCGGCATAAACGGCCGTATCTTTTTTTACGTTAACTTAGAAGTTCAACTCGTACCTCCACGCGTTCCCGATATAAAGGGTCTTGACATACAGACAGACGCACAACAAAGTGATCCTATAAGGGTTCCGTTTTTTCCTTTTGAGATACGGAAGCCTAAAAATGAAACAAGGACCAATTCTGTTTTTTAGGGTTCCGTAGCCAAAATGGCAAAAACGGAACCCTTATAGTTTCGTCATGTCCGTCTGTCCGTCTGTCCGTCTGTCCGTCTGTCCGTCTGTCCGTCTGTCCGTCTGTCCGTATGTCACAGGCATTTTACTCGAAAACTATAAGGTGTATTTGAACAAAATTTTGAGGATAGGTGTATTTTGTTAGCCGCTACATAGTTTTGTAATTAAAATGACAAAAAAAAAAATTTTAGGGGTGCACTCCATACATAAAACAAAAAGTCAAAATTTTTTTTTTCATTGTGACCCCCCGTGTGGCACATCAATCAATAGGCCTTTCAAAATAAATATAAGGTTTCTTTACATTTTTTTTGATTAAGTGAATAGGGTCGGAGATAATCGTCCCGAAAGTCACTAAAATTCTGTCCCCCCCCCTCTAATTTTTGAACGGTGTATTTTAAAAATATGGAAAAATTCATGGACATAGGGCTTATTAATTTCATTCACCGAAAATTGTTTTGAACAAGATCGGTTCAGAGGTTTTCGAGATATTGCTGAAAAACTGCCTTCCTCAAAGAAAAGGACGTAAGTGCCGTAAAATTTCTGTGACGATACGACCTTTTTAATAGGCACGGAACCCTTCGTTTTGCGTGGTCCGACACGCACTTGGCCGGTTTTTTCTCATACATAACATATTTTTGCTTATCCAGTAAAAATGCCTTAGGACGAGTTGGCAACATTAATTGATTTTATCTCTTTTTGTTAGACGACGGGGTGCTGGGGGTCAGAGACGATGTCCTTCATCAGAGAAGTGGGGAGAAGAATAAGGAAAAGGGGGTCCGAAGCTCGCGCGGCTTGCTTCCTGGCGCAAAGGTTGTCCGTCGCCATCCAACGTGGTAACGCTGCAAGTTTGCCTTTTGCGCCCGGAGCAAGTCGCGGGGGCCTTTTGACTAAGTTTAAGTTGTATAAGTATTTAATTGTTCATTTTTAATTATGTTGTTTGATTTTAATTTTATTAAATTGTAATTGTTTGTCATTAGACTTACTTTGGACGACCGAATAGCCTAGTGGTTAGAGAACCTGACTATGAAGCTTGAGGTCCCGGGTTCGATTCCCGGTCGGGGCAGATATTTGTATGATGAATATGAATGTTTGTTCTCGAGTCTTGGTTGTTTAATATCTATTACGTATATATTTATCTATATAAGTATGTTTATCCGTTGTCTAGTAGCCATAGTACAGGCTTTGCCTAGTTTGGGACTAGATCAATTGGTGTGAATTGTCCCACGATATTTATTTATTTATTTATTTAAGTAGAACGAGTGTGGCTCAATATTTGGTTTCGGTAAAACAGACCCCCGGCTAAGCTGACCCCGGGTTTTAAGCGGTCCTCCGGATCCGAAGCACTAGCTGACGATGAAACTGTATTATGGCTCAGCCCAGATGAGTTACACAGATAATTTATGGAGAGCTATGCACGGTGAATTAGCTACGAATTATTACAGAGTAACAAAGTGTTAAAAACCTCATAAAAATAAAGAGTAGCTCTTTTGTTGCATGCCATTATCATGCATGAATAAAACAAGAGGACTGCTGCTAATGTTTATATAATGTCACGTCGCTTTAAAATTACAAATTTCACTATAGCCGAGCGACTAGCGAGCGGTGAGGCACGCGACGGAGGTCGTGGGTTTGAACCTCGGCTCGTACCACTGTTTTTTTTTGAAAAACTTAAGTATGAAATATTATCTGATATACAGGATGTAACAAAAATGGAGAGTCAACCCATTATTGCCAGATTCGATAGCGTACCTATTGCGATTCTTAATATGCAATTTTTTTGTTATAGTTTTTTTACTTTACTTTCTTTGTTTTTGTTGCCATTGCTTGTGTATGACAACGTTACTCCGCGAGGGTTGAATTTTTTTGAATTGCAATACTACGGAATCTGGCCTTAATGGGTTACACCTCATTTTTGTTACATCCTGTATAACACTGGCTTATCGATGAAGGAAATCAACGTGAGGAAAACGGTCTAATCCCAATAAGCTCTAGTTTTCCCTTTGTATTGGAAGTTCAGAAGAGCAGTCGCTTTCGTAAAACTAGTGCCTATGCCAAATTTTGGGATTAGATGCCAATGCGGACCCGGGCTCCTTTAGGGCACAACCGGGTATAACGCTAGGAGGAGGATGAGCCAGTTTCACTACAGTACGAGCACGCAAAGCATATTAAAATCAATTTGCAACATGAGATTTTTCTTATCCGTCAACTAAGTGATTTCTGAATCAAATTGTTGTCACAACATTTATGGAATGCTAAAGTATTCCAGTCATATTTTAGTTCCAACTTAAGCCAATACCACTATTACGTTGCCTGTTGGCTGTTGCTTCAATTTTGCTCTGAAACGATGATTTCAGACACAAAAGAGAACCTCACGCGCCATTTTCGAAGTTTTCCATTACCTAGTCAATGAATAGGTAATCCCCAGTTAGAACGAGGCGACAGCTAGTAATTATCCATAGGTCCATTGCTGGACCACAAGCGGTGACTCGGTAATAGGCCACTCGGCATAGCCCATTTGCGAGAATGCAGCACAATTGGCCAAAACACGAATGCTGCGGAATTAATTAAAATTGGCCGCGCGTTGCTTCGGGACATTAACTTTGTTCGAGCGGAGTGGGCTTACTAAAGACTGTGGAAACGGTTTAGAACAGTTTTGTTTATGCTTCATATCCCGCCCTGTAGGTGAATACTTAGCGGAGATAGAAGTGAGGCAACGCTCTTTGATATCGTCGTATTGGCAGAACATTCGTCAAGACATCAGTTTTTCTCCCAATCTAAAGTAAACATCTACAACTTTCGAAAATAACTTTTTTGTAAACATATTAAGTCCAAAATTGATCAGATTAATCAATGTATTGAAAAATCATGTTATTCCAAACGTGATATTTGACAAAAATATTTTCACTTTGAAGTCTCTATCATTCTGATTTGATTAGAAAGATATGAAGCAGTATTTGCAGCGTCACAGATGAGTCAATTAGTTTTTAATGGGATATGATTGGAGTAGTTTGGTACTTACATTGAAAATAGTAATTTGAGAATGTAAAAAATAATAGGTTCGAGGAGAAGAATTTCAAAGCCACATGCACCGAAGCATGCTGTAGGAATATGTAAACTATTAACAGCACAGTCACATAAGGTATTAATAAGCTATAAGAACGGATAAAACTCAACCAGTATCGTACGAAGCCTCTCCAGAAATTATTCACACATTCAAAGAATTCCACTCGGATTTATTGCAACGATTTCTTTCAAGTGCCTCCAGAGATCCTCCCACATAGGGGTTAATCTGTGACGTCACGTTTTCATCGGAATAGAGATTGCTACTCATAAGTAACCAGAGCTGGTTTAATAAGCTAGGAGCACTTGGTTGATTACTTCAGCGAATTATGCGAATTAGCTATATAGGTAGCGTGTTCCGCTGCGGGATTCCGCTTTGTTTCTGTAGAAATATGAAGGTTGAATTGTCTGAAGAGAAGGATATTTTATTAAATAGATTCCTACTTAGTACGAATAGGAGTCTGATCCTTCAATTCCTTACTTTGTTTCTTAAAGCCGCGGGATAAAATATAACAAGTAAAATAATATTTAAATAAATGGTTCCGGGGATTATAGTTTGTTTTAGTTTAGATGATGAAAAGTACCTACTTAATACTAACCATTACCAACATCTATTGTTTAATCGTTATCTTCAAGTAGGGTTGTAAAACAATTACGCATAAACAATAACTACAAATACAAATGTTTATTTCAGGCTTTGCTCATAGAAGTGTTAGTAATTGTTACAAAAACATAAATCTTTTGTTAGTAGGTACAATTTTTATAATTAATTCGTCGTTATAAAACAAACGGTACTCCAGTAAACGTGTCACACTTCCATCAGTTTTATGACGTCTCTATTTAATTTTTTCCTTTCATATTTAGCAACAAAAGAAGATGTAAAGTCCCACGTTAAATGCTTTTTCGTTATTTTAAACTAGCTTTTGCCCGCGGCTTCGCCCGCGTACTATAAGTAATTTTAACCGTTTATATCGACTCTACATATCGACTCTACATATCGACTCTACATATCGACACTACATATCGACTCTACATATCGGTAACCAACATAGAAGACGCGCTCTCAAAAAAAAATTAAATTAAAAATTAAATTAAAATTCATTTATTTCAAGCTACACATTATGGGCTTATATTACACAGTTAGGAAATACATTCAGACACAAATCATTTAATAATTAACATAAAAATTATCCTACACCAGTCCTTACATGCCTGTTGCAACAGTGCATGATATAATGACAGTCTAGTCTGCCCGCTATCATCGCTAGGGCGGTGTTGGTGCTGGCTCGCACGCGCCGGATCAGGGACGCGGCTCTACAAATCGGTAACCAACATAGAAGACGCGCTCGCTAGGAAGAACTCCTGTCTAGGTACCTTCATTGATATAGAGGATGCCTTCCACAGAACGAACTTTAGCAGCATAAAACAAGCACTAGAAAGACACAAAACCGAACCGCTACGCTATCATGAACATGCTAAAAAAGAGAATCTTACCGAAAACCAAAGTCATCAGGCGCTAGTTGTAAGAGGATGTCCACAAGGAGGCGTCCTTTCGCCACTGCTGTGGAACCTGGTAGAAAACGACCTAATAAAAAAACTAAACAGTAACCGCTTTCTAACTATAGGATATATGGACGACATAGTCATACTGGTCAGCGGCCTGATCATAAACACACTGTGTGAACTCACGCAAACCGCACTAAAAATTATAGAGAAATGGTGCAAGGAGAATGACCTATAGGTAAATCCAAAAAAAAAACCGACACAAATTTTTCTACAAATAAACGAAAACTGGGTACCGGGTACTGGGTCTATTCGGCACAAAACTAACACTCTCGAAGGAGGTGAAATATCTAGGTATAACACTAGATGATAAACTAAACTGGAGCAAACACCTAGACAACAGACTAAACAAAGCAATAGTAGCCTTCTGGCAATGCAGAAGGATGGTGGGGAAAAGATGGGGACTGGCCCCACATCAGACTGTGGCTATACAAAATGGTGATAGTATGATAAGCTATGGTGCCATAGTATGGTGGCCCCGCACCCAAACCACGACTGCAATTACCAAAATACAGAAAACGCAAAGACTAGCATGTGGCGCGGCCACAGGTTGTATGAAAACAACCTTTACATATGCACATACACATTTAAAAGGAAGCGGCTGCGACGGCAATACGCCTAAAAAGCCTCAACCTATGGACAAAACTAAACACATCCCATCCCACACGAAGATCCATGACAAACTGATCACAAGCCTCCCTATGATGGAGGCTTCAATTGACAAAATACCGAATTTTCACAGACGGGTCAAAAACAAATACGGGAACGGGATGTGGAGTGTTCTCAGAGGATTTAAACATACACATATCCAAACCATTGGGTGTACAAAACACGGCATTCCAGGCGGAGTGCGTCAGTGTGATCAGTCAATCAGTCAGTCAGTCAGTCAGTTTCTTCTTTTATATATTTAGATAAAACAAAATATACCCCTATAGCTTAGCTTGAAACAGTCACCAACATTAATATCTGCCATAACAAGGCGGGCAACAATATGTGTGCCACGTTCTAACGGCCTTAGAAATAGAGCCGTGTCAGATATTGACGCGCGCTTTGTATACAAGCATATATCAATAGCATATATTTTCAATAGTACAAAACGTTGGTAATATATTGATTATGTATATATAATAATTTATATTATTTTGTATTTGTGTATGTTTTGATTTCAGTATGCATTTGATAAACGTTTATCTGGGATTGAGTTTTCTTTTAAATTTAAATGCCTGCACCAAATGTTTCTGTTTAGCCCAATGGTTGACTGGTATAGAATGCCTTATAGGATTAAGTCCGCCATTTGTACTTTTTCTTGTATTGTGTAATAAAGTTTCAATAGATAAATAAATACATGATGCTGGTGATCGATTTGTGTAAAATTGCTGGCTCTGTATAATTATGACAAAAAAAATTGAACCTGCTCAACAGTCGGGCATCCGGACATACGAACCCAACTCAAGCTGAAGGAACTTCGTTCGCTTCGCTCGGTTGTTCAATTAATTAAATGTCGTTTCACATTGACTCTGTGAAAAACGCGTAGTCATAAATGCAGCAACGCAACATCACATACGAGATCAGCAAGCTCCAAAGTTATCGGTACTAGTTCGGAACACGCCAGAACTTTGCATTCACGTACATCCCAGTGTATTCAGAAACAGCGAGATATTCCTTGAATTAGGTCACGAGATATAGTTGAAGCCATGTTTCCGCACTTTGCTAATTAAGTTTTATGCACAACTGTATGTAATTCCATAAGAGGCCGGGTGAAAGCTGAAGTTTGTATTTGTTGCTGAAGATTATCCGTTAATGGATTTCTGTGTGTACGAGACTGCTTTATTTATTTATTTTAGTCAAGCAACAAAGGTCCATATTACACATACTTTACAAACTAACATACCTATCAATATATAGTATTTTATATAATCGTTACACAATAAGGGCTCTTAAAGTCGAGTACCGTGTTTACGTTTAGTACGTTTAGTAAGGTACGAGAATTTAAGAGCTAATTGTGTAACTATTGTATACAATACTTTTTATACGAGGCAACAGAAATAATTAAACAGACTTGGTATCTAATGAAAAATATTTAAGCCCTGCTGAAACAAAGTGTAAGTCAGAGGTGCGCCGGCTCGTTGATGTCTTTTGTATTGGAATCAACGCGACGCCCTATTGGTCAAATTCATTATAGTTCAGTAAAGGCCTCTGTGATTGGTCGAATTTATTTTAGTTGTCTAAAGCGTTGTCTTATAATTATTATACACTCGCGGACAATGAATACGGGTCGGTAAATTACCGTCGTATTTCCTAAAATAGTGCATTGTGGATTTATTAAAAATCCTGTAGTGATCTTTATTTAATTTTACATCTAAACTGTAAAAATAAAAGTTAAATAATAATCATTACCAGGTTTAAATCGGACTCGTCAAGACCTTTGAAGAAAACAACGTTAACGGAGCGAAATATCGCAAAAATGGTCATTTTTGGATATCGATATTTTTATGATAGGATCCCGGAAATTGCTATTACATCAGGTATTACGAAGAGTAGTACATTATGTAAATAAAACTGGTGTAAAATATTTAAAAATACCTATTGTGGTTATTTAATTTAGGTTAACCCGAATTTTTTGACCGCGAGTGTAGTTGAGTTGGGAGCTCCATAGAAAAAAAGTATGTAGTTTTAGTTTAGTGTAAGAAGTCTTAATTCAAACATTAAAGTCGACGAGTAAAAAAAACTTATTTTAAAACTACAAAAACACACTATCACTAATGTCAGGTATGGAAACGCCGGAACTTGACTCCCTTCGGCCAAAATTCCTCCTTAGTAATGAATTTTAGCCGAATTTTGGATTTTAAGCTTAGTGAGTGAGTTTTAACCAATTCGAGACTAGGCAATGCTGCATGTGCTTACACCGTAGCATGTAGCAGACATTTTTCATTTTGTTGCGGAAATCGTTTGCAGATGCATGATCATATCGATACTTGCACACTCAAAGGGCGCAAACCAAAACGCCACTTTTCAGGAGAGCAAAAAACGAAAAAAGGAAATTAATTTTTATCATAACTTTTTGGTTTTTAGATGGTAGTTCATTTTTGGCCGTAATTTTTAAATTTTGAAGATAAATCATATATTGTTTAATATTTAAGCCACATATATACGCCACAAATTAAAAAAAATGGCAAATATGACCATAAAATTTGCTGTTTCTGTGAAATGCTTACGGCGTTTAAGACACCCAAAGCAGTTTTTTATGAAATAGTGTCGAATATGTGGTTCATATTAGAGGTAATTAGCTATTAATGAAAAAGTTTGACGTCTTTTCAATTGGTAATTTCTTACAACTATTTACGCTGGCCATGATTTATAAATAAACAGTTTAAAAAAAGAAAAAACATTACTTGTGCGCTAAAAATAGATAAAAGAAACAAACAAAAAACATGAAATAAAAACAACTTCAAATAAATTAAATGAATTATTTACGGGTCTCATCGTGATCTGTCGTTGCCAGTATTTATATTATTTACCAGAAATATTCCCACGAGCAATATTTCCAGAAAGCTCCCATGTTGCCGGCAATAAATCCTGAGGGGTAATCACGTAACGTTTCAAACGCGCGTTAGTACAATGCAACTGTCATTTTCCCATATAAAAAATGCCAATTAGGTCTATTTGACGCGCGTACCTGCCGGGGGGTAGCCACGTAACGTTTCAAACGCGCGTTAGTACAATGCAACTGTCATTTTCCCACACAAAAATTGACATTTAGATCTACCTGCCGCGCGTACAATGCGTTACGTAATCGACCAGCTGGCCTAAGCTAACTAACATACAAATAAACCTTGACCATTAAGTTCGTACTATTTAGAGGTAGGTACGTTTACAAAACTGACTTCAAAAACGAGTAGGTTATTGCGGCATAAACGGCCGTATCTTTTTTTCGTTAACTTAGAAGTTTGATTTTTTCACAGCTTAAAGGGACTATAGATTTGAGTATGTGGTTTTAATTTCAACTTGATACCTCCACGCGTTTCTGAGATAAAGGGTCTTGACATATAGACATAAAAACGGACGGACGGACAACGAAGTGATTCTATAAGGGTTCCATTTTTCCTTTTGAGGTACGGAACCCTAAAAATGACATTTTACACGGTAAATATATCAAGCGAATCGTAATCAAACGCAAATAGGGCAATAAACAACAATGCTATTAGAAGTGGGTGTATCTGGCCAGCCGATACATTCCCCTCGATGTGACAATGATGGATGCGACAGACGACTAATTTCGTTCACAGGGGTGCCAGGGAGCGTGAAATGTTTGCTCTAATTAATGTGGGCCAAAATCGCGTTTGCAATGGGTTTGCGGTTTGGATAAGATAGGATTTGGAATGATAATTTCAGATAAAACATTCTTTGAACGATAACTACAATTCATTTCCACCATCACCACCAGCCTATATACGTCCCACTTCTAGGTACAGGCCTCCTCTCATGAATGAGAGGGAACGGGCAGTAGTGCCCACGCTGGCCCAGTGTGGATTGAGGACTTCACATACCTCTTTGAATTTCTTCTCAGATGTATGCAGGTTTCCTCACGATGTTTTTCTTCACCGAAAAGCTAACCGTAAATATCAAATGATATTCCGTACATAATTTCCGAAAAACTCATTGGTACGAGCTGCGATTCGAACCCAAGACTGCCGTTTGACAGCCGCATACGTGAACCACCGTAGCATGATTCATTTACATATTTTTAAATATTGGAATGTTTGAGCCGCGTTGCGAAGTCCAAACGACATGAAAGGGAACTCAAACATGCCGAACGATGTGGTAATAGCAGTTTTGCAGGGTGTTCTGCCTTTTCTCCGAACTTTTTTTGACCGAATTTCATTTGCCAACCAACATTTCGCCGATGATTCACTTTGACAACCAACTATTAGCAAATTTTTGTATGACAACGTTCCATTTGGCAGAATTATTATAAAGCGGATTTTTGTAATGACTCAATACTTTTGGCATAATGATCATTTGTCAAATCTTTCACTAGGCCTAACAACTATTAAACGAATAATATTTCGTCAGTGTAACAGAGCCCTTTTCATATATGAGGCAACTTTTTACTTAAATGAAGTAAAAGATACACACTAAAACCGGATCTTTAAAACTATGACTGCTCTTGTACTTGCCTTAGACAAATATGATGCTCATTTGGTAAAAAAAAACACAAAATAGTACTATCTATCGTTAAAAAACATTTCACAGAGACCAGTTAGGTGCGACGACGAGCGAAGCGAGGAGGAGTGTTAGGTTTAACTGTGTCCCTACAGCGCGCGAGCCGAGCGAGCGAAGCGAGCGTGCCGCGGCAGCGGCCGGCGAAGCGCCAGAACCGACTGTTTTTTTTATTCCCTCTGCATCGCGGACCCTCATCGGTCAAAAGTCGGTTCTATGAAACCTCACTTATTGCTTAGAATCGACTTTTTATTGTTCATAAATATTAATAAAAAAATCTGTATAAGCTCTGTAATTAAAAAACAAAAACCTACCTGTATAAAATTTGCTCTAAGTGAAAGTTACATCCTTGTATAGTAATTCCTTCAAAATTCGCTCGAATAGGTACTCTGTATGGCAGCTTTTTCAAAGTCTAACACGCATACTTTTGGCACCAGATTAATACCACGTTCATTTCCATGCTCCATCAATAACCCAAACATTACATCCTAAGAACGTTTGTCTTTGTTGGTGCATAAACAAAAACATAGCGGAAACGTCTTCGTCGTCAAAAAACACATTTGGTAATTATTAATTAACTAAATGTATATTATACCGACTAAACCATAAACCACATGAAAATATGTATTTCAAAAAGTTCCAATTAAAAAGCGAGCCCAAAGATAGAATTGCCAAACATTTAGTTGAGAAATGAAACAATTCCATAAAATTCAATTGGAACATGATCATTCGGCGAAATGACATTATGCGAAAAATTGGTTGCGATGTGATATTCGTACATAAAATTTTCGGAGATGATTTAGAGAACCGTTTTGCAGACATATTCAGAATAGATTGGGATCTGGTGGTAGGCTTTGACGAAATTGATTTTTGAGAAAACCTTACAACCATCCAGACGATGCGAGTAGTTTTCGATGTGATGAACTGGATATCTGTCTGGGACAGTGCGTGCGTTGAGTGCACGATAATCCTCACACGGTCTCCGGTACCGTTCTCTTTCTTGGGAATCAGGTGAAGGGCTGAGGCCCATGGAGAATCTTATAGACGTGCGATGCCTTCTTGCAGCATCTCATCGAACTGGGCATTCGCTATCTTCAAGCGGTCAGGAGCTAATCGTCGTGGTCGACAAAATACTGGCGGTCCAGGCGTAGTCCGTATGTAGTGTACTGTCGTGTGCTTGACAACACGTGGTAGACCCGAATGCTTCGACAAGCTAAGGTACTGTGGTAAGAGTTGATACTATTGCCGGAGATTGTCTTCACGCTCGCCTGTTCGCACCGCCTGAGCTCCTCAGGTGACGTCAGTGTCGTGAGGCTATCCACCAGCTTCCTGTTCCTGCAATCGATAAGCAATCCGTAATGTGCAAGGAAATCAGCATAGGTTTATCGTCATCCGCGATCACGAAATTCCAGGTGTAGTTCCGCCTCAAGCCCAAGTTCAAATATGTTGCGTCAAATTCCATAGGTGTGTATAACAGTTCCATTAGCTGCAGTTAATACGTAATTATTAGGCGATTTTCTAGTTAATCTATGTATATTTCTTAGGTCGGAACCGGTATCTATTAGGTATTGAATTTTGCTAGCATTGTCTATAACAAATAGGCGACTGGTACCAGTACGACAGCCAGTTGTCGCCTCGATGGACTGTCGTACTAGTTTTCCTTATAATGCGTGCGGGCAACACTCGATCGCAAGTAGAAAAAGCGCTGACAAATGAATCCCAACACATTATTTTTATTCCACCGTTCACGTTCATACTAGAGGACGTAAATAGATACTAAAGGGCGCCTCACAATACACCCTACCTTGAAAACCTATCATAATGTATTTAGTTCCCTAGATATAAGTTCCAAAATGTAGATACCTATAGGTACAGTCAGCATCATAAACATGTATACATTCTAGGACCTTATTGCGTGGAGATAAGGTCGAAAAGTGTATACATGTTTATGATGCTGACTGTACATCGTACCACTATTAAACAAGCAACATGACTATGTAACAAGCAACTTGAATAACATTGTATGCATTTCACAGTGCCTTGGTGTGTCATCATCATCATATCAGCCGAAATACGTCCACTGCTGGACATAGGCCTCCCCAGAGTGTCAATGTGACCGGTCCTGCGCCACCCGCATCCAGCAGACTCCCGCGACCTTTACCAGGTCATCAGTACACCTTGTGGGGGGCCCACTCACGCTGCATCTTCCGGTACGTGGTCGCCACTCGAAAATCTTTTCATCCCAACGGCCATCGGTTCTACGTGCAATGTGCCCCGCCCACTGCCACTTAAATTTAGCAATTCGGAGGGCTATATCGGTTACCTTGGTTCTGCTGCGGATAGCCTCATTTCTGATGCGATTTGCAAAGAAACTCCTAACATAGGCCTCTCCATTGCCGTTTGGGTGACTTTGAGCCTTCTTATGAGGCCCGTAGTATGCGACCACGTTAAAATGCCATATGTCATCACTGGCAATACACACTGGTCAAAGACTCTCGTCTTGAGACATTGCGTAATAATGGATGATAAGATGTGCCGTAGCTTCCCTAACGCTGCCCAGCCAGCAGTTGTTTGAAAATGAGTTTGCGAAAATTTACCATGCAGGGGTTTTCGGGGCGAAAAAATGATAGCAAGGTTTAATTTACGATAAAACTCGTATTTTTCCGGAAAAACACAAAAGATGCGGAACAAAACTCGGTCTACAGGGTACTTTTTATAAACTTGACTACTTATACATGTTACGTTCAGTCGAACTCATTAAGTAGTTGAAAACATCAAGATATCTTATCGCTGTCTCCCGTTTGTAAACTTCGAATGGCGATTTTAAAAAAAGCGACACGTCACAAAAGTGAGTCCCTTTCTGACTTTGACTGGACACTGTGCCGATCTCTGTGTCAACAGTTTGATATTAATTTGTATGGCTTCGACATTAAAAATATGCAACCATACCTTAGAGTATAGATTCCTACAGATGAGCTTTAATAGTGCCACCATAAGGGACGTAAAGGCTCCTGTGTAGCTAAATTAAGAACTTGTCTTAAAATGGCTGACGACTTACCATAAACAACCTACTTAAGTTAGCGGGTAGGTAATCGTTTATTTGCCGCTACCTCACACAAAGTCAGTTGCGGCAAATAAAAATAAGTGGAACCATGGCAAGGACAGCGACTTATATATCACTTTCTGTCACACTTATTAAGATTTGTATACTACCATCTCGCTCGGTCGTGGTATTATTGTTACCATAGCTTCTCCTGAGTAAAATTATAGCGCCACGCACGAACTATAAACGTTTTACAATTTCTAAACACTTGATATTTAAGACAACCTAATACGAGTAAGGTCAGTCCTATATTATATCACCTCGAAATGACCTAGTGAAGAAGTACAAACAACGACACGGCTACTGGGCCACTCTTCTCTCTATTCACTCGTAATAAAGGTCAGAATATTCTGTTTATGCAACATTCAGCTCTATCGTGGGTAGATGTGCGTATCCGGCCTTAGTCATTAATAACCACCGGAAGTAAGTAATGGGCCGAGAACTTTCTACGCACGTTTTTCATTAAATCGTCCGAGTGAAACGGGGAATTTATAAAATCAATGGCCCTGGATTGAGCAGTGAAATATTATCGGACGAGCGCATTTTGTTCTTGGCGCCTCATTAACGGAGATTGCAATTGAATTTGTTTGGAAATTCTGGTTGAATTAATTTGAGTGCACAATTAGTTCGGCATTTTGATAAAAATATTGTAATTATTGTGTTACAGTGCTTTGTCGTAACAACTTACACCAGCCATTGGTAAAATAAAATAGGTGTCATAAAATAAGTTGTTGATAGTAAATGTGTGTTTTTATATTAGTACCTATACTCAGTACCTAGGCGACCGAGCTCTGCTCGGGTGAAAATAGAGAAATACGATGAAAACTAATTTAGTGAGATATGAGACCCAGCTAGATTGATTGGTCGCCCCCGTAAACCCCTATATTTCAAATTTCATCGAAATTGTCAGAGCCGTTTTCAAAAACGTTTATAATCATCATCATCATATCAGCCGAAAGACGTCCACTGCTGGACATAGTTACAAATTGACCGGTCTTGACCGGATTGGCATGGGTAGGCCCCCCACAAGGTGGACTGATGACCTGGTAAAGGTCGCGGGAGTCCGCTGGATGCGGGTGGCGCAGGACCGGTCAATTTGGTTTATAATTAATATACGTAAATACAAATATTTGTTGTTTAATAATATACGAATAGGTATACTAAAAAATAACAAGTTCTTTGTACATTGGCAGTTTTAAAAATACTGTGCAGGTTACCTCTACTTATTATCAAGGCATTGGCACGGAAGTTCTCTTTTCATATAAGTAGACCAGGTACTTTCATGCATCTAATCCACCAATGCAAATACCTTCAAGATTCCTACTAATATTAAATAAGTAAATATAAATGAGGATGGATACTTTGATCCCAAAAATTACCCTCCGAAGAGATAAAATTGAGGGATGGGAGTTATAGAAGATTTAACGTAGACGAAGCAAAATCTAGTATAGACAAAAATCACACAAGTCTTATACTTAAGTCCATTTTGATTTCAGAAACAAACGCATGATGAATACCAAATACAATCGTTCTGCCGCTACAAATAGCCCCAAACTCGGAATAAATCATCGGATAAAGCAAAAACTACGAAACCAAGGAACGTGACTAATTCACCGACACGAAAACGCTTTTATCAAACGATGGTGTTAGCTGCTCTGACTAATGATATGCCTTTTGGTATCTGCGTACTTATCTATAGGATAAAATAAGAGAAATGAAAAGACGACAAATGGAATATGTTCAAGGCTCAAAAATTTGCAAATACAAACGAGACTGGTAGGCTGGTGCTAAGGCACAAAGACTGAAGACGGAGAGGTTTATTAGTGGGTAGACTCGGGGCCCCATCAGCCCATTAGGAGGAGTCCCACATATTCACCCGGGTCCGATTGCGAATTGACGAACGCGATTTTTCCTCTCCGAAAAAAAAAAAGTTACTAGAGTTGTGATGATGATTGGAGACTATGATTTTCAGAAGTTGCCCGCTCCATTTTCGCATCCGAATGGTCTGATTTGTCTTCTTGTTTGCAAACAAGGTGGTGCCATCTGAGTTGCGTAAATTAGAAATGTTGTGTCCTCCCACTCTTACGCCACCTTCCCATCCTTCGAGGGTCTTACGCACACGTTTATTCAAGTACGTTGCGAGAGGTATGAGTTTCGTGACCCAGAGGGATCATTACGTACACATTGAACGCGCGTCAGGTAGATCTAAATGTCAGATTTTATATGGAAAATGCGTTACGTAATCGACCAGCAGAGGCCAAAGCCTCGAGGGCGACTGTTTGACGTCTTAAAATCTTTTTATATTTTTAGACTTCCAGACAGCTTGATTTGAAATGAGAATAGTGCTGTACAATCAACACTGTAAAGTTTGTATATACGGCCTCTACAGTAGTAAAAACAAGGCAAGTTAAATAAAGCCTTGCAATGAACAATTAATGTATTGAAACATAATTTTATCTTCTAATTTGTCGACCTTTTTATGTCGTGAAAAATTTTTCGTTTTATTTGACCCTATTTAATAAAGTTTTAAGGTGTGTGATAAGTCGCCAACCCGCAATTGGCCAGCGTGGGGACTATTGCCCGTTCCATCTTATCCATAAGAGGTTTTTTTTAAATAATTACACAGCATTACAGTAAAAACTAAGTCACTGTGAATTACAAATTAGATATATACATTTTAATATATGACAGAAGAATTACATCTATGCATCGCCTCACAATGCCGACCACGTACCAGAAGGCGCGGCGTGGGTAGGCCCCCCTCAAAGTGAGGAAACTGTTTATATTTTTCAAAAAAAATTGACGCAGCTGAAAAAATCTGAAACTTTTTTCTGGTGCTAAGAAAAGTTATTCCTATCACCAAAAAAATAATCAGGCATTACTAAAATTTTCATCCATTCCCAATTCCCCAACTACTTCCAAAGACAACCACATCCGGTGCTGATGCAGGAAGCGCATTAAGGATGTGTAGAGCTCTAATGAAAAGAGAGTTTTTTCGTGATACGGTGCGCGCCTATGGAGCAGCAAGCGGGCGAAAATTGAACCTCGGCAGTGAGGGGACTAGCAGACGCACCGCCTGACCCACCAGCTCTGGGCAGTCTGAACATCCTTACAAGATTTTGCAAGCGCTCGAGCTCTTTAGCCTTCAGAGATCTGCGCCCAGCAATGGGGCGTACTTATATAGGATTATGATGATGATAATGTTTTAAATTATTATTAAGCTTGTCGCATGTGATCACTAAGCATCTGCTCGTACCTGAGTACAGATCTATTACATCGGGATCAACAATATTCCCCCACTGGGAAATACACTGATACCGTTGTTTAGACAACTTTTACAAAATTCAAACCGCAAAGATGGAAAACATTCTACAATATGTCGCCAGGAATTCCTTACCGCGTACAGTATAAAAGTCGGATAGAATACCCAGCAAATACACGATGGATGTTTTCGCAAAGAACTCCTGGGTCCTATGGTGGCACAATCAGCCGTTTGCATTATGCATGAAACCATCCCCCAGGCGACAGATGCCAGGGAAACTTCCAGAAGGCATGATATTAATATTTGTTTGTTAGTATTAAGCCTTCCGTACGATTCTATTGTTGACCTACGGAGCATATTATTGTGTTTCCCTTCAAGTTCTCTTCCAAAGCGGCCCGATTTTTCTTTGCACATCCTAATCAAATATTAAAGTTATATTGTGCGACATGCAATTTACCTAGACCTCAATCGATCCGTAAATATTAGAGTTATATACGTACACTACTTCCATTCACATTGTTTGGTTTTGTTCGGATTTTAGTCCTTTAGCTTTCAGCATTTCAGACAACCGAATGTCAAAGAGGTGTACCTATAATGGTTTTTAGAAATCTTTATAACATTATATATTATATATAACATCTGCGGGTGTAGTCAGCAGCAAAAGTAGCTACGCGGGTCAAGAGTTCAAAATTGCCTACACACGACTCTAATATCAAGAGGATAAGGACTGGACTGCCTTGATCATTTGAGAGTGTTATTTTGCAAAGCTACTTCTGCTGCTAACTGTGCAGAACGTTAGGTAGAGTAGATCTAAATGTATTTTTTGCGTATGAGAAAATGACAGTTGAGTCCTTACGCTCGTTTGAAAAGTAACGCCATTACGTTTGCCTGCTTCAGCTTGCACCGTGGCGAGAAAAGTAGATATCTAAACAACGAATCGTGTTTAATTATCATTTATTGATGTGATTGGTGGATCTGGCCAGCTCCTGACAAAAATACCCCTCGCCACACTGCCGCCACTTTATCATAATGCACTCTTAAAAAATACTTAACGATGTTGAGACCCACACCCGCTGAGCTCAGGTTCATTGAACTCTATGATTGCACTAAGCCGGTATCACACGTAGCTAACACGGCTGCAGTATCCGCACCTACCGATCATACGCCGATCCCGCCAACCAATCAATTACCGAACACGCGAAAGCTTTCAGCTAATGCACTGCGGACAGACATATTTCTTCTTGGAAAATGCCAGCTTAAAGTTTTAGTGTCTTAAGTATTATTTTAGACGTCTGGGACACCATCCGATACATAAGAACCAATAGGTAAGTAGAAATAGGACATTCAGCGTAATTTTAAAATTTCTGTCCTAATTGAACAAGGGCGCTAAGCGAACGAAGTTCTCCGTTTCAGCTTCGGCAAAAAAATCTTTCGTATGGCCGGCGTCTGTCCGGCTGTTCCCCTCTACAGGTCGTATTTCTCAACCGATTGTCGTGAAATTTTATAAGCAGGTTCAATAATTATATAGAATTTAGTTGTCAATTCAGATTTTCTAAATCAACATCATATCTCTCGTTTTTCGAAATAAAAAATAATAATTGTCATTTAACCTCAGATATGATTTGGCACAAAAAAAATATTTATTGCCTATCTGACACAATTTGATGTGAATATAAAAAAATGCAATATTTCAATCGAAGATTTAATGACAGTTATTGTATTTTTATTTATTATTTGAAATCATAAACATGTCATAATGATTCATAAATAAAAATGTTGTAATTTAATAACAGTGAAATAAAAACAAAATTCACAAGCGGTGAAGTTTAAAACCTGACTTTTACTTTAAACCAATTTAATTTTAAATTCACCTTATTCGATTTAAATCAGTAACTCTTCTCTTAAGTGCATTTCGACCACCATCCCGTAAAAGAATACTTAAATCGTAAAATATTAGTTAATAGCTTCCGTAGCAACCTAAGCTAAAATCCTGTGAAGCTAAAAATTCACTTTGGTTTATTGTTTTACTAAATCACATAAAAAGTGCAAGGCAAAGTTGATTGCAAACCGTATTAAGGCTGCATACGTGTACAATAGGAAGGAAGCCACATGCTTCTCCATTCACGAGGCATCCGGCCACGACGCGAACCTGGAAGGTAATAAATATTTTAAGTATCACATATTTTAGGCACAGAATAGTTAAAGTTTGGGTGTTTGTTAGTATCTATAAACGGCTTGCCAATTTGATCTCAGTTCACAATTTGACGATTTGACATTTATAGATTATAAACTAACGAAAAATAATGCCTTAAAATGTGAACGGTTTTGCCAGTTTACAATTTTTCGATAGTCTATAATATTGGGAGTAAGATTATAAAATGACGGTGTTAATAATCTAACCGTAACATATATACCTAAATACACATATACACCTATGAAATGAATAGGAACTGAATTATAGAAGAATGAAGGATCTGGATTTATTTTATGGTACTTAATTATTGCGGTTACAAAATAAGGTTGGCAAATGAGTTTACACGAATTTAAATGCTATATTGTCAATGTTAACGATACAAGTTTATTGTGGTTACTCAAAATACACTGAAACATTAAATGTAGTTCGCTGAAATTAAATTAGCGCTCACAAATATGGGTTAACTAGCTTGTGCCCGCGGCTTCGCCCGCGTACTAAAAGTAATTTTAACCGTTTACCTACAAAAAGTTGCATCTCAGTTTGTCCTGTATGTTCCAATTGAATTGCAATTTGGCACAAATACTTTCAAGAATTTTCATGTTCACAATGTTAAATTTCAAAATCGATGCCATTTTCGTAATTAACTTCCCAAAAAACGATAAAAACAACACCCATATTTAGACATTTCAACCCCATCGCACTCCAACAGGGGAGATGGTATTTCACGTCCGCCACGTTGGATTAATCGTTGTTGTTTTTGTAATCAGCGACCAGCAAACAAACTTTGGATCCCCATTTCATCCGCTTAAGGGGTGAATTTTTAAAAATTATTTCTTAGTGCACCCGAACTTATAAGGAACACATGTGCCAAATTTGGGATCTCTAGATCCAACGGTTTGGGCTGTGCGGTGATATGTCAGTCAGTCAGTTTCTTCTTTTATATAATTATCGACTCTACATATCAACTCTACATATTGATCTACATACCGACTCTACATACCAACTCTTCATACCGACTCTACATATCGACTACATATCGACTCTACATATCGACTGTACATATCGACTGTACATATCGACTCTACATATCGACTCTACATATCGACTCTAAATACCAATTCTACATACCGACTCTACATATTGACTACATATCGACTCTACATATCGACTCTAGATACTGACTCTACATATCGACTCTACATATTGACTCTACATATCGACTCTACGTACTGAAACTACATAGTTAGGGGCTGGGGGAAAATTAACAAAAAAAGGCGGGTATTTTTCGTTGGTAACAGAGTCTGTGTACCGATTTTTAGCTTCCTACCTTGAAAACTGCGAAAAGTCCCAAATAAAATTTCACCCCCTCTTGTAAGGGGTTGGGTACAGATTTCCAAAAAAAAATGATGCCCGATTTTTTTGTTAGTCACAAATATTCCGCATACCAATTTTTAGCTTTCTACCTTGAAAATTTCGGAATGCTCCATACAAACTTCCACCCCCCATTTTAGGGAAGTGGGGGGTTAGAATGAGACAAAAAGTAGCCTATGTCACTCCCCATCCCTTCAACTATCTCCACTTAAAAAATCACGTCAATTCGTCGCCCCGTTTTGCCGTGAAAGACGGACAAACAAACAAACAAACAAACACATACACTTTCCCATTTATAATATTAGTATAGATATGGATTTTGGATTTTGTAGCAAAATTAAATTGCAAAAAATATTTCACTATTTTGTTATTAAATTTAATTTATTAGTGATAGCGTTAACATACGAAAAGCACACAGTTAAACCAGCGGGCTAAAATATAGGCTGTGTTCTTCCAGAAATTCCAAAATATTCCATTGGTGAAATAATTTTTGGAATCAGACAAGTGGTTTCTGAGATTACAAAGCTACAAACTCACATACTTTTCCTGTTTAATATATTAGTGTAGATTGTCCCAACACATTTCCAGTTCTAAGTCCCAAAGTGTAAGTGTCTGATTAACCGTTTCAACGCTCTGTCAAAGAGATAAGTTGTCCACACGCTATATCAACCAGATATTTAGAGCGGTGTTAAACCTTATCAATGCAAGAAGGTTGCTATCGCTTTGGGCTCCTTGACGCACATATCAGTCGTTGGCGTTGAACCTGCGGTGCGGATATATGCGTGGTTGGCTTAGAAAAGATTAACCCCCAGTCATAGAGCATGGAAATGGAAAAGCTATAGCGCTCGCGTTTAGATAATTAATTTGGGTAAGTGAATTATGACTAACGCTGATGACGCGGGCATTCATCAGCCAATCGAGTTACGCTGGCCTATTTCCATATTCCGGATGCGTTAGGTGCAATAGCTCGTGGATAACTAAGCGAATAGTTACGGCAGTTACAGTGACGGGAGGTGAAAATTTGACAGTTAAAATTACTATAACCAATATAGTTTAATTTTTAAATTTAATAGCCGAGTAAAGCCTAACGATCCCAAGGAACACTTCTCCCATACAAAAAGATCTGACATTGTCACACGTCCAAGGGTGGTTCCAGTTCCAAGCTGTGAATCCATTGTGAAAGCACGGACTCCTGAAAAGCTGGTGCATGACCCATCATTGGCACTCGGACAGAGAACGTGTTAAGGGTGAGTATTTACAAGAGCTGATGTGCAAGGTAAACATCCACCAATAGCTTTGCTAGCCTCGCTCGCGTGGTGGATTTTTTCTTCGCTCACCGCTCCGCTACCTCGCACACGTCTGGTAGATACTCACCCTTAGTCGCATTTGTGCCTTTTCTTGATCGAAACTACACATCGTGCAGCGTATTAGGCTTCTGAAGTTAAATAATAGAAATATTCTAAATGTGTAATGGTGTGAATTTTTCGATATCTAAATATATAAAAGAAGAAACTGACTGACTGACTGATCTATCAACGCACAGCCCAAACCGCTGGTTCTAGAAATTTCAAATTTGGCACGTAGGTTCCTTATAAGGTCTAGGGGTGCACGTCTTTCAGGTTTTTTGAGAATTCACCCCCTAAAAGGGAGGAATGTGGTGACAAAGTCTGAAAATCGATATGGGTATCGTTTCTATGATTTATTGGGTCACTGATTAGGAAAACAAAAACGATTTTAAAATCCAACATGGCGGACGTGAAATACCATCTCCCCTGTTGGGGTGCGATAGGGTTGAAATGTCTAAATATCAATATGGGTGTCGTTTTTATGGTTTTTTGGGAAGTTAATTACGAAAATGGTATCGATTTTGAAATTTAATATTGTGGACATGAAAATTCTTGAAAGCATTTGTGCCAAATTGCAATTCAATTGGAACATGCGGGTCAAACTGAGATCCTCCTTTGGTGTAGATGGTTAAAAATTACTTTTAGTACGAGGGCGAAGCCGCGGGCACAATCAACAAACTTATTGTACCTAGCTAAAATGCCGTTAAAATTCGTTTGCCTTCATCCGTCACTTTACGTTTGTACTTAGTGTGCGTAAGAAAGGGACTAAACACTTTTTATTTATCAGGGGCATTTTAAGATTAATGATATTTTTTTATTATTTATAGTTAGTAAAGGCGCGAGTATGCAATCTCAAATATTCGTTGCATTTTAACCTCATGACCCAGTTATCGGTTACATTATCTTGACCGCAATGTTCATAATATCTATATGATGTAAATTTTCGCCAGCCCTGGTATAGCCGAAATAGCTCAGTTGGGAGAGCGTTAGACTGAAGATCTAAAGGTCCCTGGTTCAATCCCTGGTTTCGGCATTTAATTAGTTTTTTTTACTAATGTAAGTAGACCATTTGAAATGGATCATTCTGTTTCGTAATATTTTATTACTCCTGACCAGTCTAAACAGAAAATAGTTATTTGTTCAACAAGAGAGCAAAGTAGATTTTTGCTGCGAGTGTTGATGTTGAGTCCCGAGCAAGCGAAAGATTCTATAGTTGAATCACGAGCGTAGCGAGTGATTCAAAATTAGAATCTTGAGCGTAGCGAGGGACTCAAAAACACGAGATGCAAATATCTTTGCTCTCGTGTGATACATACAACTTTTCACCTCAGCGGCGAGAACATATAACGCAAAAAAATAAAATGCCACATAGAAGAATAAAAAATCAAACAATAAATATATATGAAATAACAAACATTAACTACAATTACTCTTTCCAATAACATTACCTTTACATGACGTTAAGAAAAGTTAAGTCCGCTTGCTTATGCATTTTGCTGATACTTGTCCAATGTCCAAGGTGCACTGACTTAGAAAACACAGTTCAGCCTCTTTGACGGTATCTCTCAACTCTTGAGGAGTTAAAACATCGGCTTCGTCACTTAATTCACTCACATTTAGTACAGTTTTTAGTTCCTGCTTAAGTTATGTTTTATCTCCAAGAAAACGTAATACGAATAACATTTAAAAAGTTCAATTGCGCTAACTTTTTAAAGAATATAAAGTGCGTTCTGAAACTGTATATAAATTTATATTCGTTCACCATATAAAAAAACTAAAGACTTATAATATTAAATGTTCGCGATAAATATCGCATTTCTTCATTGTATTTTAAGAATAATGTAATACTTAAATGATTAAAATAATATTAGACTTAATGTAGGTTTCATATTTTTACACGAGTTTAACACTAGTCGAATTTTATTTTGTTTCGGAACGAGTTTTTCGTCCCCGCTTTTTGGGTGCCTACTACGAAGGTTTCGAAGTCGAATGACGAATCGACATATTTCATCTCTCTCTTTTTTTGTAACGGAGTGAAAGTGACAGAGATAACGAAGTTTAAATGTTCCAAGTTTGTATTACACCCCGCAGTATGAATAGATGACCTGCGACTAACCTACGATATGAAAAATTAAAAAGTTAGTTTTCTTCACGCTCGCAGCAAAATTGCATTTTCCTCACTGGTTTCAAGCAGCAAAATCGCCATGTTCGAGCCGCTGAGGTGAAAATAAAATTTCAGAATCCCTGATCGGTATTATTCCACGATGTTCGACATATTCCCACTTGAATCAGTATGACAGACATCAAAGTGAGGTTACAAGTATGTCCTTCTGTCAAATATCACAGTTACGGCTTTATAAATGCATAGGCCCTAGGCATTAAATGTACAGCCGACCTTATCCTATTTATTTTATCCTTGAAATTATAGTTACAAGTTAAATAAGTTAAAGAAAGTAATTTTATCTGCAACAGGGAAGTGGTGCGATTTGTCTTTCAAAATTTGCCCATCTGTATTCTTGTGACAATATATTTTTTTTAAATTCCGTAACCATAAGAAAACGGAATCCTTGTGGTTTCGTTTCTCTGTTTGTTGGTTTGTCTATTTGCCATCGGTTTGTCAGTGGCTTGAAACTAAACAGGCGTAAAAAGTAAAAAAGAGACAAAAAAACTTCACTACCTACTCAAAATCCAAATCATGTGTGCCAACGTCTGCCGGGTTTTTATTGCTACTTATATGAGTAAATCTATTAGATATCTGCTGGTTATAAATCAGTTTTATTATAGATTTAATATCGTGCAAAGTACAGAGCTGAGTTTTTGAAGTTTTAAACAACAATATAGAATACGTTGGCTATTTTCCTAAATGTACATACTCTTGAGCGATGATATAAAATGTATTCGAATATGTACAGTAAGGGAAATGTATTCACGTACCACAGTAGAACCCTATCGCAATAAGGTGACAAATCACTCGAGTTTGAGTGACGGCGGCCTGCTGTCAATTGCGACGACTAAAAAAGACTACAGACTATAGAGAAGTCTTCGAGCAGTGTATTCATTCATGCCCGTGCTTACCTACAATATGGAAACCCTGGCTTTTACACAGACATTCGCCGAGCGATTGCGAGTTCGCCCTGCGAGACTAGGTGTAATGAGTAAAACCGAGATAAGACCAAAGTGAATGATATCATGGCCATTATAACGAAGCAAAAGTAGACATAGCGACATGGACGTGAGTCGCTGGACAATACGAGTCCTTGAATGGAGACCTATAATAATATAGAGTTGACACCAAAAGGCATGGAAGAGAACCGCAGCGCTGGGTGGACGTCATCCGATAACAAGAGAGGTATTACTGAGCCCTACTCATATCAAGATTATCAATACAAGATTGCCAAAAGTAAAAGAAGAGGCACGAGTTCTGTTTTTAATTCTATATGCAAAATTAGATCCTCAGAAGACCACCATGGACAGGACATGGCGCTGGCCTAAAATATTATTATTTAACGAAACAGAGGTTTTATGATCTATGCGTGTTCCGAATTTAACAACGCAGTTAAGAATTTTCGTGTATTGCTAAATGATTTCTAACAAATATCATTAAATATTTCAAACTACTTCATACAAACGGTCTAAAGCTACAGCTTAGATCTACGGTTTTTAGGTATGTATATAAATAAGGCTTTTTTGTTGGGTTCCTGTCACTTGACTTACTTTACTTTTTTCTTGTCACTTGACTTTCATTAGACGTTATGTTTCACTAGACCTAATGCATATTTCTTCGAAGCAGTGAACGTTTCGGGTTTTTGTAATATTATCAATTAGAAGCTAGGTTAAGTTTGTTTTGCAATAATCCTATAAAATTTTCTATTGAAGATCAATGACTACATATATTTCAATATCACGTTTAAGTTTCGCGCTAAGTCGTGTATTATTACAGTCGACGAGGCAAATGATAAAGTGTGATATATTCACACTAGAATATTTCGTCCAGGACAGAAGCATCCGCCAAACGATTTATGAAGGGAACTTTATATGAAAAATGCATAAAATTGTCCAGCGCTATTTCACAGCGGTAAAACGTTTATTGCTTCCTTCGGATGTCTCTATAAAACCGGGAGCTAAGGTTCATTGGACAGAAAAAATACATAAAAGCGCTGGACTTCGTATGTCAATTCTTTATGTTACGACGATTTTATTTGTGTTTTTTTTTCTGACTTTCATCAAAGCATGCATTTTGCAGTTCACTTAGTTTTTAGGGGCATAATGACAGAACAGCGGGCGTAGCATGGTTACCATTTTATCACTTATCGTTGTGGATAAGACACCCGTCACGTTCTGACGAGTATGCGAGTGCGAGAGTGACGGATGTCTTATCAACGAAGACAAAGACTGGTCAAAGTCTGAACGCTAGTACCTATACATTTTTGCCACACTATGAAATATTTGGAGCATTTGAGCATTCAGACGAAACACTACCAAGACCGTTGAACCCAAGCGTCCTCGATAAAATGACAACAGTGGCCTGAGGGGTGATTACGTAACATTTCGAACGCGCGTTAGGACAACTGTCAAAGTTAGTTAGTTAGTTTTACTGGGCATTTTCTGCAAATCGACAACCAACGTGCCTATTTTGCGTGAAACGGCGGGGTGGCGCTATTCTAACTACCCCAGCTCCTCTATAAAGTTTATGAGTGCCCTTGGTATTGCTGGCATTTTTCCATATAAAAAATTACATTTAGATCTACCTGACGCGCGTAGAATGCGTTAAGTGATCGATCTGCTGTTTCACGAAGCTACAAGTGTCAATTTTACAAGTCTAAACAAGCACGCAGGCCGCTTCCTGCCCCAGTAGGGCCCAGGGATGGGGACCCACATAACACGACCTTACACGTCTGGGGGGATGGTCAAGCGTTCCTGACGATCCCCTCCTTTGGCGCGGGTGCCCTGGCACAAGTTAGCCAGGACCGCCGGGGGGCGTCGTGGTGACATGCTCGCGATCCCATGGCGCTCCCATTAACGGCAGAAACGGAAATGCCGGAGTGGTTTTAGTGGGTAGACTCCCTCCCCCTTCTCTTTAAATAGAGTTGGCCGGAGGATGAGAGTCCCACATACCCCCATATATAGCTTCCCCAGGCTGGGGGATGCGTAAGTTCATTTCCACTACAAAAAAGTCTAAACAAGCAACACTGAAAGTCGTTATAGGTCAAGCGCCTCTTTGTTGCTTGTTTAGTCTTGTAAAATTGTGACTTTTAGCTTTTTTAAAATGACAGCTGCGTTCACGCTGAGTTGATGACGCGATATAAATTCTTTTGATTTAATAATATAGCCTATGTCACTCCCACGATTAAAAGGAATCCAACGACACCTCATTATGTCAAAATCCGTCAAACAGTTTAGGCTGTACGGCGTGCCAAAAAATAAGACATACACACATAAATAAATAAAATAAAATAAAAAATAAAATACACACATACATACATACATATATACATACATACATACATACGCTCGAAAAACATAACCCTCCTTTCCTTCAGCAGTCGGGTAAAAAGAATGCCGAAACCAGGGATTGAACCAGGGACCTTTAGATCTTCAGTCTAACGCTCTCCCAACTGAGCTATTTCGGCTGTGAATACCATCTTGAATTTCATCAGCATCTAGAATTGCAATTGAGATAATTATAGCCGTAGGTACAGTGTTTTTGTGATAACAAGGTCGATGAGCGATGATCTCACAAAAAACATTTTAGGTAAGCCTTTCACATACATTCGTCGTTATTAAAAGCAATTATCGTTACTTTTTACGCTATCTATATTTATAATAAGTATCCACCCACACATTATCACTACACATACATTTCGGTAATGTATGGTGTGCTTTTAGGGTTCCGTACCTACCATAAAAGTGAGTCTGTCAAGACATGATCCTTTTTCACGAAAACGCGTGGACCGGACCTATCAAGTTGAAATGAAACTTTTATGCCGCATATTTCATACCGCAAATACAGTTTTTCATTACAAATCATGCGAGTACGGTATGAAACCCACGTACGCGATTCCGAATTTTTCAAATACATTTTCTAAATAAACTATTATAGCAATTACCTACTACAGTGTTTTGTTGCATGTTTAAAATAATATCGATAATATTCCAGTCCAGTTAAGTAAATTAACTAACCTTTATAAATATATATTTGTTTAATATATTATAATCCAATTTGGGGATGATCAGCTTAATAATAATAACCATCCGCTCCATTTGCACTCCCAAACATTACATGCGTGCATAACGTTGTCTATTCTTATTCGTGTTCCCAAAATACCTGTTCTAAAAGAAATAAAGCAGCTGAAAACAGCGCCAAGAATGTAGATAAAGAGAGATCTTTGTAACTTTTGAATAAAATTGAACTCGGAACGATTGAGTCCAGCATAAGTTGTGTGCCCGAAGGCATGTATCGTACGTACATTTCATGCATAATGCAAAATTCTGATTGTCTATATACTCGGCAGTAGTTGTACAAAGACAGTAGGCCAGTTTCTGCATTCAGTGATAGCCAAGATAATTTGAAATATATTTTATTTTATTAGAATATAATAGAAAAGGAAGACGTTTATTCAAATAAAGCACACATTACAGAACAAAAAAGTTAAGACATAAATAATATAAACATGAAAAACAAACAAATATAATAAAAAGATTTATGTCGGTGAAGGTCAAAAACGGAAAGAATAGTGAATATATATATTAGTGGTGTACTTAATTGTAATAATATACATGCTGATTCGCAGGCTGTCGCTCTTATACACTTAGCTAGGCGCTAGCATTAGCGAGATTGCACCAACTAATACAATTCCGATCTTATCACAAAATATCAGGAACTGTTTCTGGAATTAAACCCTGTTTTCATCATTGTATATAAAAATGTGATAATATTCTTTTTCTCAAAAATGGCCGGCAAAGTGTACATTAGTCGCTACATATTGGAAGGTAAAGTGTATAGTTTCAGGTCAGATCAAAATTAAAAAATAAAAAACATTGCAGGCTACCTGGAATGTTACATATAAAATATAAATTCCTTTATTTGTCGAGTACCAAACTTTTTAAAAAGTTGAAACCGGCATATAAAAGACGGCACAGGTCGTATTCAGCCAATTCAACTCGTATTTTTCTGTTGAAAACGCGACGTTTTTCTATGTGCTCAAATACACTTGCGATTCGGTTTAAAAAGAAAAACGGCGGAAAATTATTAATATTTTCACATTGTGCAACGATATTTAAAGTTTATTATTCCCCCATTTTTGAGAAAAGCACTATATTAGCCTTAGCCGGAATGGCAATTGCAGGCTTCGTATTATACTCGCAAGCTCGTCCGTTTAAACAAAATACTCAGCCTGCAATTGCCTCCTTCCCGGCCACGGCAATAATGTACTATTTTTACCTTACTAAAGAAGCTTACATATTTAAAAAAAACATGCCTTTATCCTGCTGCCATTTGCTTAGCCTACTGTTACAGGGCAGCCTCCGTGGAGTCTTCAAGGAAACTCTTGTATAACACCCAAACAGTTTATTAACCCGAAAACCAACACAAACTTATAGTTATCAATATTCTTAAATTACGACTAACTATGTTTCCTTAATGTAAGGTGTTATATGCAGTCATAATGCTGTCGATGCTTTACCTACATTAGGCAATTTTATACGAATAAGCAAAACAGTTATGCATGTGTATAACATCCCCCCCGATAAGACGAGGCTTTATCTTAAATAGATGAAGCTGAGTAGGAAAATTACAAATAAGTACAGCTAAGTAGTATTTTAATATTAGAGCATTGAAATTATACATTATAAAATAGATTATACTTATAAGTCTTATTTTAAACTTAGGCTATGTTCAGCAGCTAATAGTTGCTCAAGTTCCGGGATGAGTAAAATTTCTTTTGGCTCAAATGAGGATTTTTGTTTGGAATTGGTAGTGATTTAACAGATATCTCGTCATCTTTAGAATGCTTTCCTGTCATTTCGATAGAATTAGGGGCCATAGTTTTAGGATTTGTCTGGTAATTCCCAAATATTTGGGTGCAACAACTGGATGCTGAACGTCTGTGTTTATTACTATAACACCAGAAGTGTTTAATACATTTGACAACAAAGAATAATAAAACAACACAAATTAGAAAAAGTGTTACACTAGAGTAGTAATTTCCATATTTTATAAAGTGAGATTGCTGCTGCAAGTCGTCTAGGTCATTTTCTAGGTTATCCAACTTATGAGACGCATATTTCAGCGAATCAAGGTTTATTTTGCTAAGGGAAATCGGAGTCATTAATGGTAAAGTATGATTGAACCTTTCTTTCTTACAGCAGTCATCTTTCAATATGTTAAATTCTGAAAACAGATCATTTCTAATTGAAACGTATTTGGACATGCTGGGAAGCAGTTTTATTGTTTTAGAGAAACCTACACAATCATCAGTTAATTTTAGAATTCCTGTACCGGATACAGAGTAGTCTTCGATATTATCGTTACATTTTACGGTTAAGTGACAAGGTTTTGACTGTACAAATATCCATTTATTGTTGTTTAATACATGCCAAATATCAACTTCACCAAAGATCAATTTGGAATCACACTCTTTTGGTAGAGATTTGGATACCTCGGTGAATAGGCGGGTTTCGCAACATGGGTTACTGATACTTGAATAAATAGTTAATAAAGGACAAATTGAATATTCACTGCTCACAGTAGTGCAAATGCTTAGGTCATCTAATAAGGCGTAATGTAGTTTATTATCGCTTATTGCAATGTAAGAGCTGGTAGGATGAATGAGAGAGAAAGTATTAGGGTTTTCTATTTCGTGGGGAACCGGCAATGGAAGGGACTTATAAACGGTATATCGTTCTGGGTAAATTAGGGGTATGCTCAATACGAAGACCATTTTTTTATTGAAATAATAGGATGTCAATTTGGAAATGTCAATAATAGAGTGGATATTTTCTAATGTGATTGGGACGGGAAAGTCTGAGTTTTTATTCGAATTCTTACTATTTTTTGTTAATTCTTGGTATAGCATTGTTGGGGATAAAATCGAAGGATGGAGAATGTTGGCTTTAGAAAATAAAATAGCGTTTAAAATTGAATCTAAGTAATTTGGATATGGTGAGTAATGAGCTCTCAATGACATTGACTAGATTGTTGACACGCGACATGTAGGTTAATTGTTCATTTACTTTCGCAACTTGAGATATAGCTTGACTCATGTGTTCTAATTGCATGTTTATTTTTATTTCATTAGAATTTAGTCTGGAAATAGTTGAGTTAAAGGCATTGATACTTGATTTGATTATATGGATATTCTCTTTCAAGAGATGGAATATTTCGTGTTCGTTTTTCTGGGAGGATTCTATAGCGCTGTCATATTTTCGGGCATCGTCTGCGTCTAACGTGCCGAAAAAGAATTTAAGAATTGTTCCACCGACTTCTATAGATCTTTTAAACTTGTTTATAGTGGTGTTATGTGATAATAAGTGAAACAGGGACATTGATTTGGCAAAATTGGATTGAAGTAGGATTTGTGTAGATGTTGCTATGTCAGTACAATCAAACAGAGAAGTTAAATTAATTTTATTACAGATAGTGGTAGTTTCGTTTAGTAACCGTTCAATGGTTTTCAGGTGAGGATTTAACGAGATAATGTTTATATGAGTTACCACGTTCCAGGAATCGCGATAATAACTTATCGTGGTCGTAGGGTCAAAGTATAGTCCGGGACTTTGGAGGATCGGCGTTATGCTGCTCCCGGCGGAGCATTTTTGTAGATATATCCTGAAAGAGAATTAGGTTTTATTTAGGGATGAGCGGGTTTTATCTCATTCACGTGATATTTAGTGTGACGGCGGTTGATACAAAGTGTGACATTGTGTTTATTATCAACTTTAATTATTTTAAAGGGACCTTTCCAAATGGGAGATAGAGCTTTTCGAAGCCTGTGATGTTGTTTTAGGTAAACAAGGTCTCCGACCTTATATGAAACTACGTGAGAAGGGGAGTCATAATAGCGCTTAGAAGTTTCTTTACTTTTAAGGATATGTTCGAGAGCCTTTTCCCGACTAAACCGCATGCGGTACTGTAGAGATCGGATATATTCGTCATATGTTAGGCTGTCGCTGGTTTCGTATAGGGAGTTAGGAATGTGTGGTTTATGGCCATAGAGAAGTTCATAGGGAGTGTATTGAGTAGTGCTATGAGGAGTGGTATTATAGCAAAGGATAGCTGTAAATAAGTAACTATGCCAATCGGAATGGTTTTCATTCACAAATGATTTTAAATATTCTTTCAAGGTCGAATGACTGCGTTCAAGGGCACCATTAGTCTGGGGGTGGTAAGGGGTAGAGAACAGGGCTTTTATCTTAAAAATATTGGTTATCTGTTTAAATAATTCTGAAGTAAAGCACGTTCCGAGATCAGTTAGTATCATTTTTGGGATACCAAATAGAGCCATGAAATGTACGAGATTACGAGCAACTTCTTCACTCGTAGCGGTGACTTGGGGATATGCACATGAGAATTTTGTGAGGTCATCTTGGAGGGTTAAGATATACTTGAAATTTTGGGAACTTGCTTCCGGGAGTGGGCCGACTATGTCTAGAGCTAGTCGCTCAAAGGGTTTAGTGCTAGAAGATGTTACTACCATAGGGGCTTTATTACATTTTCGTAAAGGTTTATTAATTTGGCATAGTTTGCATGATTTAACGTAGTGTTCGATATCTTGGCGCATTGTTTTCCAATAATAAGAAGCTTTAATCCGATTTAACATTCTATTGATTCCGGGATGTCCTGCGATTGTTGAGTCATGGTTTTCTTTTAAGATTTGAGGAATTTCCGCAGGGGTAGGGTAGATAATTTTGTTTTTGTAAATGTGTATGGTTATGTTGGTGTTGCGGAAGACATATGAAATCATGTTGTAAATTTTAGTATAAGATATATTTGTAAATGGTTCCGAGAAGTCGGGCACCGCTAAGTCTGCGAGTGTCGGATTGTTTTGTAATATGATATCGCGTAGTGACTGTAGTAAGTTAAAAATGGTTTTATAATTTGTTTCGTCATAGTGATGAATTTTAGTAAATAAGAAATAATAGGTTTTATTGTTACTGGGGAATGGAAGTACGGTGTAGGGTTCGCGCTCGATGTTTTGAAGGTTTTCTTGATTTGGTAGAACAGATAGAATTTCTTCAAGGTAAGGCATGGAATAATCAAAATCGAGGGACGTAGGACATGCGATTGAGATGAATTTAGACTTGAGCAAGTTCTCAGAGTGTTCTTCGATGTTTGTGTTATACCTTTCAGTAGATTTGCTAGTTTGTGTTTTGATAAATTATTCATAAGTATTTTGGTTTGGTGAATTAGGATTTTGGTTATGATTCCGGCTCTGACTACGAGTAATGACGTGGATTGGAATTCGAGAAAGAGCGTCAGCATTAGAATTTAATCTACCTGGTTTATAAATAACATCGTACTCGAATTCTTCTAATTTTAATCTCCAGCGAATAAGTCTACTGCCGGGGTCCTTAACGTTAAATAGCCAAGTAAGAGGACGATGATCAGTGACAATAAGAAATCTATTACCGAATAAATAAGGACGGAAGCATTTGACTGCAAAAACAATAGCTAGAAGCTCTTTTTCAGTAACGGAGTAGTTTAATTCGTGTTTATTCATAGTACGAGATGCGTAAGCGATTGGAAGGTCTTTTCCTATAGGACCTTGAGAAAGAATGGCCCCAAGGGCGATGCTACTGGCATCCGTGGTTACTACAAAAGGTTGGGAGAAATCTGGATATTGAAGTAATGGTGCTGTGGTAAGTTTTTCCTTCAGATAGTTAAATGCTAACTCTTGTTCTGAGGACCAATGAAATGCGACATCTTTCTTTAATAGAGTAGTGAGAGGTTTTGTTACTTTGGAAAAACCTTCTATGAATCTGCGGTAGTACCCTACTAGGCCGAGAAAAGATTTCATTTCTTTAGTATTACGCGGAGCAGGGAAGTCGGTGACGGCTTTAACTTTATCGGGGTTAGGCTGGACGCCTTTGTCAGTTATCACGTGACCTAAATACATCACTTCATGGCGTAGGAATTCGCATTTGTCGGGTTGTAGTTTTAAGTTGAATTTACGGAATCTGTCAAATACGAGTTGCAATTTTTGGACATGGCTTTCTAAGTCATGGGAGTATATTATACAATCGTCTAAGTATATGTAGCAATGTAGGCCCTGTAGACCTGAAAGGACTAGGTTCATGAGGCGCTGAAAGCTAGAAGGGGCATTTTTTAATCCAAAAGGCATCCTTTTGAACTCAAAATGTCCTGATATACCACTGGGATTAAGGACCGTGAATCCAGTCTTAGTTGAGTCAGATGGATCCATTTTAATTTGATGAAATCCGGATACGAGATCCAAAGTTGTGAAGTATTTAGAGTTGCCCAATTGATCAAGGATGTCGGTTATGAGTGGTATCGGATAGATGTCAGTTACCGTGACGTCATTAAGGCGTCTATAATCGATAACTAGGCGCCATTTTTTTTGACCTGAAGCATCGATCTTTTTAGGAACAATCCAAACTGGTGCACTCCAAGGGGAGATGGAGGGTTGAATTATGTCTTGGTCTAACATATTCTTAATTTGTTTATCAACTTCCTGTCGGTGACATTCGGGGAATCTGTATGATTTCGCATGGATTGGACCAGCATTGCCAGTATTTATTGAATGTTGTAGGGCATTAGTGTGAGTCAGAGGGTCTCCTTCTAGATAGAAAATGTCAGCGTATTTACTACAGCATTCTAATAATGATTTTCTTTCCTCCTTATTGAGATGCTCGTGACGTATAAGATTTAATACGCGTTGGACACGATTGGTCGGCTTTGGAGTAGCATGATTTAGATTCATAACAGATTCAGCGGAGTTTTTTGGGAACATGGAGTAGTCAATTGGAGTAATCTTAACTTTAAAGTTTTTTATCTCGACAGGGGATTCAGTAGTATTGAGAATAGATATATTAACGCGTTTATTGCACTTTATAGTGACTATGCAGTTGGCTAAGTGGACGCCCTCACAAAATTTATGGTCCAGTATTAGACCTTCGTTTATCCCGTCTAATTCTGAATCAGGATTTGAAATACCGCATTCAATTACAGTCTCTGATCGAGCAGGAATAATGTAAGATGGCTGGCTAAAATGAATTTGTAAGTTTTGACCATTTATCGAAATAGAGTTTGTTTTATAATCTATGTTTGAATTGAAGAATCGCAAAAAATCGTTACCTATTATACCGTCATATTTGAGATTTATTTCGTCCTTAATAGCGTGAAATGTATGTGTAATATTGTTGTTTTCAAGGTAAAGTTGCAATTGTAGAGAGCCAAGCGATTCACAGTACGAATCAAAGTCGTTAATGCCTTTCAGTTTAATAATTTCAGATGAAAGTGGTGGTTTCTGTTCTAAACTGGAGTATTTGACAATACTCACAGTAGATCCCGTGTCGAGAAGAAAGCAGAGAGTTTGTTTAGAATACGGAGTGGTTAAATAAGTATGTGGTAAGGATATTTTTTTACTTAAGGTTTTAGTTTCGTAGCAAGGTAAGGAGTGACTAGTATTTTCCTTTTCCAATTTATTTTCAGATAGTGGCAAGGGTGAAGGCAGACTTGGCGTATAAGACTTTTCTCTACGTTCTCGTTTGTAGGGTTTGGATACTTCGGCATAAGACCTGGTGACCATTTTTGTACAGGATTCAGAGGGAGAATTAGTGGGGTGTCCTTGGTTAGAGGAGTACCATTTTGAAGTAGCATGATTGTCTGTTTCGACTTCTTTACAATAAGATTCAGTGAGAGATTTAGTAAAAGATTCAGTGGGCGATTTAGTATAAGATTCAGTGGGAGATTTAGTACAAGATTCAGTGGAAGATTTAGTATAAGATTCAGTGGGAGATTTAGTACAAGATTCAGTGGAAGATTTGGTACAAGATTTTGTGGAAGATTTGGTAAAAGATTCAGTGGGAGATTTGGTACAAGATTCAGTGGAAGATTTAGCAAGACTTCGATTAGGACCATCATAGGATATAGTAGGTATCAGCTGTGTTTGCTGATAAGAATTAGAATGAAACGTAGAGTTAGGGTTTCGCATAGTACGAGAGTCAGTGACCGTGTCATGAATGGTTTGCAATTTCGGCAGACACGAAACCGAAATCCTATTTAGTTTAAATGCTCATCGCAGTGACCATTTTCGAATTGTGTTTCGCATAAATACGAGCTTGTTTGATTATTCGGAATTCTTGCATTTGAAATCGGAGCCCGCGTGATAGCTGATTGCGGTGAATTAGCTGAGTTGTTAAGGCGAAGGTTATTATTATATTGCCTTTTACGACATTCATTAATACAATGACCTATATTTTTGCAATATGCACATACTTTTGGCCTATTTGAATATTGCAACTGGGGTTGAGCCATGGAACTGGTAGAGGGCTGATTAAATGAGCTTGTGGAATATTGTGGTTGCACATGGAAAGGATTGCGCTCCCTTTTGGCGCGAAAACATTCGGATGAGGAGTGTCCCGTTTTGAGGCAGACACGGCACGTTTTAATTGGCTTAGAATGAGTTCGGTTGAGGTTATATATTTTTTCTTCCTCAATTGCATATGAAATACCTTTGTTAAGGTTGGAAGGGTTATGACATCGGACTATAGATGAAAAATTGGGATTCAAGCCGAGTAAGAATGTGTTAAGGGCAAGATCTTCCATGGCGGCTGTGCGTCCAGGAAGTTCCTTTTCGTCTGTATGAGAATACTGGATATCAGCCAGTATTCGGGTCAAGCATGATTCTATGCGCAGTGAGTATTCCGTTACCGATTCGGAGATATGTTGTTTGCAATTTTGGAGTTCTAGAAGAAGATGTATGGAATGTTTTTTCTCGCCAAATGTTGTTTTAAGGAATTGTTTTATTTCAGCCCATGTTTGGAAAGTTTTCAAGCAGCAGGCTAATTGAGCCTTACCTTCGAGTTGTGATATAATAAATTTACATAAAACATTCTGTTGTTCTGGACTAGCTAGACTCATAGCATTTTCACAATTGGTTAAGAATGCTGGCAGGGTTTCGCGATCCCCGTTATACGTTTTGATGAATTTAGTTAAGAAGGCTAAGGTAATTTTCTCACTCATTTTCGGTTTAGGAAGCGGAGAAACTCGACCCAATTCAATTTTTGTCTCAGTTGTGGAAGGGTTTGAATCTAGATACTCTGTGGATGTGTCGTCTTCTGATTCGTATTCGAATTCTTCTGTTATATCCTCAGTCTTAGGAGAAAACATTAATTATGCAGTCCAGAACATCAGAAAACACTTGAAATGGGGAATAATAAGTATTACTTAATTAGTTATTGACTAAGTCTATGTCCTTCTTTATCGTAAAAACAAGCACTTGGAGGCACTTTTCACTTGAATTTGGAGAAATTAGATGCTTTCACTGATAATAAAATTTAACTCACAGAATGGTGATGATGCGCAGGAACATGTTTTGCACCGAAAGGGTTGGTGACCGGCCACACGTTGCGTCGTCGTCGTATCGAGGTTACACACGGCGGAAAATACGTCGGTGTCACGTTGTCTTGAAACGTGCGGGTATCAAAGTTGGAATAGGTGCGGGCTCGTGAAGTGACAAATCACAAGGCTGATCGTCGACCTGGAGCAATGCGTAGGGCTAATATGTTGCTGGTGTTCCGGATGCGGGCTCGGCTAGGTTGCCAAGACTGATCGTCGATCCGGGGTTGCGATGCGGGCTCAGCGACAGTGCTGAGACTAACCGTCGATCGGGAAGCTGTCCTAGGATTCGGAATGACGGGACCTGGCTCGGTCTCTTATGTCATCCCACCGCTGCCACCAATTTGTTACAGGGCAGCCTCCGTGGAGTCTTCAAGGAAACTCTTGTATAACACCCAAACAGTTTATTAACCCGAAAACCAACACAAACTTATAGTTATCAATATTCTTAAATTACGACTAACTATGTTTCCTTAATGTAAGGTGTTATATGCAGTCATAATGCTGTCGATGCTTTACCTACATTAGGCAATTTTATACGAATAAGCAAAACAGTTATGCATGTGTATAACACTACGTACCCCTTTCAGTCAAGGAAATCGATTGTTCGTGTCACTATGACAATAAAGAATATAGGTACTCGTAAAAGTACATGTTTTAGTTTCCTTTTCCGTACATACTGAGTTTTTATAGAGACCTTGTTCAGTGAAAAGAGTAGGTACCTACCTGTACCGAGTCGGATACCCATTGGAAACTCGCTTGGGTAATCCTAATAGTCCTGTCAAAGTAAAAAAATATTCATGAACATACTATGTTCTCTCTTCACATAGCATACCTAACATAGTTTTATCATAGGTACTTAACACTAGTTAAAATGAGCGCGGTCTCGCCAACAAACTGTTATCGCAGTTTGGCGAGTAACATAACATTGTTAATTGTTTTGTACTTTTGATAAATCAATTTAAAAAAAAAAAACTCCCAAATGGGGTTAATTTTATCCATTTCACATTGACACCTAATTAAAATGTGAAATGCATACGTCGGGGTTTTCGGAGCGGGAATGATTTGAGAAAGAGTAGAGATAAACAGATATGTTAGTCTAAGAAAATATCTTATTATGCCTAATGAATAACTACCTCTCTGTGAGTTGTATACAATCTGTGACAAAGTTTTATTTTAATTTCCGTAAAAGTCTTATAACTTATAAGGTAACAATTAAAATAACTTTAATTAATTACCATTATACCTATGCACCGAACCACTGCTTTCCGAGGTAGTTTCAGGTTTGCGGCGTCTAAGTTTAGTGCTGGAATGATATCCCTCCCCCTATACAAGGGGCGCTTAGCAGATACACCTTTAAGCGTAAGCTTAAAGGCTATTTGTTGACGCTCCAAAAATAGATACCTTAATCCAGCACTGTTACAGCAAAAAATATGCCAATTGTTCATTTGTTTTTTTATTTTTTTTATTTTATCTAGTTGTTGTTTCATTTCCATAAGAACTTACATTTTAATGTAAGTATTATTGTTTTGATTAATGCTGCATGTAGGTAGTGCCGAACAATACATCTCACTTCGTATTTATGTTTATTTCTCTCTCGCCTATCCTAATAATATATTAGTATGTAGTTAATATATTAAAATTGTATGACGTTTCCGTGAGTCACCAACGGTACTGGCTGAAAATCAGCGCTGTAGGTGTCTGACACCTCAGCATAATGCTGAGCCAGTGTCCGGTTCACTGCCGCAGAGACACACTTTGTTTCATGTTTTATATTATGTTTCTCTTGTTTACTTTATTGTATAATATGTGTGTCCTGTGTGTTTGTGAAGAAATGTATTTTCTTTCTTTCTTCTTTCTTGCTGTAAATTGAATAGTTGACACGATTTTCAGAATAAACTATTAATATTTTTTCTATATTTGGGACAGTTAATCTACGGCGTCTTGCTGTAAATATCCATTTCAAGGAGCTAAATGATCTTTCCACGTCGACAGTTGTAATAGGTGCTGCATATTTAAATTTTTTGTAGGAATCAATTGATGCACGAGAAGTTTGAGATTGAAGTTCTATTTCTATGCCTTGTACCAACTCATTTATAATGTTTAGTGTGCTATAGCCAGAATTCTTCTTTAACACCAACTTCAGTTTATCATAAATCTGTTTTCCTTTTACGCTCATGTTTAATTTGGAAACATCTCTATAGGTTTCATGAACTATTTTTAAACTATCGCTGATGGACAGCTTCGCATCCTGTAGTTTTTTAATGTCAATCTTGACGCTCGATATCTATGAAGCATTTTCTTATAAATGAATAGACTTAACTGAAGAGGTTGATAATGAATGACCAATATAAAATATGTACCTATATGTATGATTAATCTTTATTTATTTTTCAATCAATTATTCATTCGGTAGAAACCTACTAGGGTACGATCTGTTTTTAAGTAAATACCTACTCTTTGGCTAATGTCAAACGTTCCCGCTCCGAAAACCCCGATGTATGGAAATGACGCATATGTCAGATTTACCCCAAGTTAGTAGACTGTAATTTAGATGTAATAAAAATAAGCGGGGAACCTGCTGCCAGTTTCCACTGTGCCGCAACCCCTTTTGAACGGATGTAACACGAGCAACTATTTAAATCGAATTTCGGTCCGGCGGCTAAAAAAGCGGTCGTCCTCCCCCTGAGTGTCCCTTACATTAGCGTTGATACTTTTAAACTGTAACATTCTTCCCAAAATAGTATATTTTGATTCAAGTCCGAAAGGTCCGGTCAAACTTAAAGGTTTGAACATAAGAGAAGTTCTTACGAATGCTAAGACGTGGGCTCTAGGCAACTCAAAATCATGTGCAGTGTGCACACCGTCCAAGTTGCCGAAATTAATTATGACGGTGGATGTGGCGGTATTGAATTCGCAACTGATACTTGACTTGTTCCTATATTTATTTATTTCTTTTACTTTCTTATCTATTGTAGTTACGTAATAATTTTCTATTCTCTTCCAATATACCATTAGACCTCTAAAGTACAAATGAAAGCGAAAACATCTGGGAAAAAGAAAAATATCGCCGTTGCCAAGTCACCTGTGGCATATTTTATAATGCTCAGAATTTATATTGTTATCAGAGCGCGGGTCACTGAACCGTAACCGATCGCCATATGGTCCACTTGAACTTTATGATTTGTGTAATATCCACATTGCCTTGCCTTGAAAGGGGCATATATTCGGTAGAAATTGTCATCATTTAAGACCTTTTTGTACGCGTAATATAAAAACCCCTCTGAGAAAAATCAGCGTGCGAAATTCAATCGTATACGGATGGAGATACGGTTGGAAATAATTATAAATATATTTAGGAATCTAGTTTTATGGTATTAAATGTTTATGTAGTCCTAACTTTGTGGTATAGGTCGGTATTTATTTATTTATGCTTAAGGAGTACCAAACTCTGCAAAATATGATAAAAGTCTTATACATATAGGTAGTAGATAATATAAAGCCAATCAAAAGAACTAAAGAAATAAATAAATATTTGCGGATATTCTTACACAAATCGACCTAGTCCCAAACTAAGCAAAGCTTGTACTATGGGTACTAGACGTCGATAAACATACTTATATAGATAAATACATACTTAAATACATAGAAAACATCCATGACTCAGGAACAAATATTCGTGCTCATCACACAAATAAATGCCCTTACCGGGATTCGAACCCAGGACCTCTTGCTTCGTAGGCAGGGTCACTACCAACTAGGCTAAAGCGGTCGTCAAACTCACAGATATAATTAAAGGAACTCAAAGCTCACAAGTAGAAGGTACCTATTACCTACCTATATCGAGATATTCGAGATTAGACTCTTAAGAATTCTTTCGTCTTTTGAATAATCAATGGAAAAATTCGTGTACACTTCCTCATCACCATTCAAATCAATTTACCAATGAACTTAATTCAAGTAACATTTATATCCTTTTCGATGAAAGACAAAAACCTTTTGATACCCAACTTGTACCCAACTAAGCGGTTGTACGCCAAACATTAATTGCTCTTATTAAAGGCTTAATGGACGGTTAAAACTCTAAAGACATTATAAATAGAAACCACTTAGCAGCATTCATTACAAGTTTGGACATTGTCGAGGGCACAGCAACGCAATAAAAACAGTTTATCTGTATAAAGAGTAATTAGTACATAGTTTAATTACAGGCGGGCGCGCGTCTGGTGATTCGGGGGAAATCTTGGCTTGGTTCCTGCAATTAAAGCGGGCTTAACTGTGGCCGGTGGGAGCTCTATCCAATTACTGGTGGGCTGGCTCAAGTCACGACATGTCAACCAACACGTGTCATATGTGCCCACTTGTAGTGTATACTTGATATCGATGGGTGAATTTTTGCGTCATTTCGATAATTCTTTTTTTTTAGATTTTGCTTATTATGAATTACGTAACACCTTTTAATTTGGATATGAAAGGTACATAAGGCACCAGTTAAAACTCTATAGTTAAGTGGCAAAGAGATATTGAAATTATTCGCGCCATTGAAATGACGCTCATGACAGCTCCACTTTGACCGATCTAGAGCCAAAACCTCCCAGTGCGATGGGCCAATATCACATCTCCGCATGTGGCACTTCAAAGATTCAAAGATTTTTATTTTGCTCGAAATGCAGTTAAATAGTTCTTAAAAATACAATACATTGGCACAAAAATAGAATCCAGTGCATTCAGCCTGCGTGCATGCGTGTAAAACATTTTTGAGGAGCGTTAAATTACATTATAATAATTATATAAATTAGCATTTATACATATTTATAGCGCAGAAGCGGGCCGCCCTGTTTTCGCTTACCTTCCTGCAGTTCTGAATAAAATATGCGCTCATGTGTAGTGGTAGTAATAAAGCATCGTTTATCTTGAACACTCGTTTCAACTCATGTCCGAAACAACACCTTACATGGCGACCATGCCATATACGGTGTCACGCGTTCCGTCGGTCAATAATTAGTGTTATAACATGATAACTTCATTAATTCAATTATAAACAACACAAGTGAACAATAGTCGATTAATACACCAATTACAGCAATCTCTTTTTATATAACAAACGGACTTGCGTTGCCAGCATCCACGCCGAGCTAACGTGTAACAACGAGTGCGCGAAATACATTGAAATCAAATCGGAATGAGAAGTTTATGTCTTAAATTGACCCCCAGATCATCTTCCATCTTCTGTCTCAACAACTCTAACGATCAATATTTAAAGATCTGAACATGATGAGATGTTTAAATTTTTCCAAATGGAATAAGGTGCAAAAGTGTAAACATAATATATCTGCGACGTCGACTGTACAAAAAAGATAGAAAAAAATACTTATTAGTAGTACATTTACTCACCTAGGGCGGTAAAACAAAGATATTCCTTTGATTAGGGCGTTAAATGGTCCGTAATGAGCACATAATTTTACGCCTCCCCCTGAACAGGAAGTAGGATTACCCATACGCGTAGCGGGCGGTAATTACCACTTTATGGTCAGGTATAACGTAATAGTACATTACATACCTAGGGTAGTGAATTCGTGAATGCCGCAGATCACAGGTGTATAAATATGGGATCTAGGGCTTTACGAATTACCGCCCGTGGTTTGTCTAAAGTTTTACGTCTTGCCTTGGCCAGGAAATGAGATGTTCTCCTCGCGTAGCGGGCAGAAAATCCCGCTTACGGCCTAGGGGGACGTAAAATTCATTACTACGAACGCTTTCAGCTCATGATTGCGCCGCTTTTCTTCAGGCAGTCGCTAGTTTTGCATGTTCAGGTAAATACAGTTTGGAAAAAACATTACTCTGGCCTCAATTAGACTGGTCTCTTAATGCGACAATTTCCTCCGTACTGTACTTACTTCAAGGGCCAATTTGAATAAAACGTCCATTTTGTGAAGCGGGCCATCTGCATGTTTACATTGAACAAAAAATAGATAGGCGAATGAAACCAATGTTTTTTTTTCGTATTATGCCGATCACTTAACATCAATTCCCAAATGTATCGTTTCTCCGAATTTTCATTTCGGCTAAAATATCGCTTTCATACTTATGGCATAGAACCCATTAGGTTAGGTTAAGTTTGTTTTGTAATAATCCTGCAAATTTCATGGTCGGAGAAAAACGGCTTTCTGACAAACTGAATATTTCAACAAACGATACAGTATGGGAAATTATTTTTTAGTAGTAACGTAAGGCAAATGGTTATTATTTGCCATAATAACCATTTGCCTTACGTTCCTACGAACGAAATGTTGGTTTGACCAGCTAAACCACTTGAGTTGCAAATCGACGAATAGGTTACGGTTTCCACTTACTGTTGAGCGAGTATACTTGTTTACTACCGTTCTAATACTAAGACAGTGCCTTGGATAACATGGCGTTTTCTGAATCGCCGATCTGACCAAATTATGAAACAATAAAGACTGATTTTCAGATATATTAACACAAATAAGTTTAAATTTTGATATTTTGTCTGATCTAAAAACTCACTTAATGAAATATTAATAAAACTTCACAAAGTTACGTATCTGTCGTGTCCAAAAATGCCCTTCCCGAAGAGTGAGGCATCTCGTTTTCTGGGGCCCGTGAGACTTATAAGCGTGTCTCTATCACTGAGGCGTGGTTTTACTCGCACCAACATGGTAGGCTGAAGAAAGCCCTGACTGGGTGCCAGCATTAGCGGCGGCTCGTAGTCTGTGTCACCTAAGCCGCCCGGGATGTAACTCGAAACTTTTGATAAAAGCGTTCGTTCGGGGCCCCGTTTGTGCCACGCTTTCTTGAGAGCGATCCCGTTCGTGCTACAGTGGGCCCATAGTTTTACCGACTGTAAAAAGGAAATGATCTAAATATGACTAAAAAATACACGAAAACTGTTAGATGAAAAATCTAGTGGAATTTAGGATCAAACCTGGATGTTGTTAACAATTCGCATGTTGCAATGGGGACAAATGCTCAAACATGATCGTTTTTATTGGGTGAGTGGTCGTGCCGGAGGTTCCCTGGATTTTCACGCATAATTCGGCTTCGTGCTGTGAAAGCAACAGACAGGGTTAAAAAAGTACATAATCATGGCCGAGTTTTGAAAAATGGCGTTCTGTTTACACTTTGATGTATTAATATCTAATCTATACCACAGAATAATTAATAGTATCTACAGGTACAGAAAGTGCACTGCCTAAATGGTGACGTTAGCTGTCATTTTTTGGCAATAGACAATCATAGAGTAAAATAGGGTTGTCGACGCACCACATAACTGAACATCGTAAATTATAATTGTTTTAGTTTCAATGTTTGTTATCGAAATAAACATCCATTTTGGAAATAATAAATGATAATTATGATAGCAAAAAAATATATGGATACAGATTAAGTTTTTACAAAACAGTTCATATTTTACAATGGAATTATTTCATCATGTTAGCAAAATGTAGTAAAATTGAAATTCGAATAAGTAATGATGCGCGGTCAATAAAATTTTGTTGTTACTACTTACGTAATAACGTAGTACGTATTTTATCCCGCGGATTTGCCTGCGTTTTTAGCAAACGTGGGCAAAGGCGCGCAGGCAGCTTGTTATTTATGAATGTGATATAATTATTTGCAATTTTTATTTGTTTCCATTATTGTTATTGCTACCTCGGTTCCACTGTGGGCGCGCCCGGTGTCAGTGCTCGCGACAATGTGTTATGACGCGACGTTATCTCGTCGTTGCCAGTTCGTGCCGTATTATGACCGCATTCTTGCACCGCACTCGCCTTTTTACTAACTCAGCAAAATATACGTCAGTTTACGACGCAAGGGTTGAGAATGAAATTTACTTCACGTCTAACAGTCTAGAAATGTGATTAGGCAGGCTAGCATTCGAGCCGCCGTAGTCCACTATTTCCTCCGCCAAATTAAAATATATGCATATCATTTTTGTAACATTAGATTAACTAAGAGTTCAACTATGTCCCTAAGTTCTGATTTATTTGAGGCGCTAAAAATTACACTAACTTTACCATCGCCAACAGAAGTCAAATGTACAAAAAGTTTAAAAAACTAAACTTAAAGACAGTACTATAAAATTTATATACATAGTAAGTCTAAATTTTACGGATAAAATACGGACTACGGGGGCTTGAAATGCAAGTTTTTGTATGAGGAGTGCACCAGCCCCATTTGCCCGATACGCGTATGAATATTCTACGCTAGTATCTTAGCGTGAAGTCTGCGAAATGGCAAATGTCACTGGTTGTGGGTGGCCTATATATTTTTAACTCCTGACGCAAAGAGAGGGGTGTTATAAGTTTAACGTGTCTGTGTATCTGTCTGTGGTATCGTAGCTCCCAAACGGATGGACCGATTTGAATGCAATTTTTTTTGTGTCATAGATAATTTTAACCTGAGTGTTTGTAGCCATGTTTTATCAATATCGGTTCAGCCGTTTTTGAAATAAAAAACGGGGGTTTTTTTTAAATAATTATTTGTGAATATGTTGAGTTACCTCAGATTAATTATGGCAAATATAAGTTACGAGTCAATATAAGGGTCATTTCTTTATAAGCGGAGAAAAAGAGGTGCATGATAAAATAGAAGGTAAATCATATTATAAATAAATAAATAAATATTTTTTAAAGGACAATCTTACACAAATCGACTTAGTGCCATAATAAGCCATTAGCCATAGTCACATTATGATTAGTATTGATTTATAAATTCTTTTAGATTCGGTTTAAATGTAAACTTTGTTTTACGTCCGTAATAAAAAACTTTAACAGCTTTACTTTAGAACCTCACTCGAAAGGCACCTTCCGACGTTTTAATGTTACGAAAGCGTTTGTTTTACGGCTTCTTTCATCTTTAACAGCCCGAGACAGGATCATGGGCATATAAGTCAATACTATAGAAAACAGAGCATCGGAATTTGTTTCGCTTCTTGTCATCCTGTAGTTTTGCTTAAAACTTACATTCAGGCGTCTGTCTTATTTTGTGATGTCAATATCTGCATACTTCAACAGCACCAAATATGAGTATTGTAAATATACAAAATATACCATATATTGTAATTCAAAAGACATACGACACAAACTGGGAAGCAAATTGAGTTGAAATGAAATGATTTATTTTGCAAAACATACACATGCGGGTGTACATGTCGGTAGGATTAATTTACATGAAGGCATGTTCCGCCATAATTTGGCATGCAAAATATAAATTCTAATTAAAATTAACAAATTATGGACCTCGAGTCCGAAATAAATCATATTTAGTTTAATTTAATTTAATTAATTTAAAACATTATAATACTTTTATCTATTTATCAAAAACTTATTCATTTAAGTTATAAAATGGTTGAGTAATCAAGTAACCTCACAGCACCACAGTCGTATACCGAATATTGTACACGACTGTAAAATGCCCTACGAATAATAAAAATAAATTATATGCATAACTGAAGAGATAATCCTTCTGATTATCGTCCCGTATCTATCCTACCCGCGTTTAGCAAAATATTTGAAAAAATAATGCTAACGCAATTGATTTCTCACTTTAATTATAACAAGATTTTGCACGCACAGCAGTTCGGCTTCACAAAGGGTAGGTCAACTACTGATGCTGGTGCAAGTTTAATTAAATTCATTCTGCAGTCTTGGGAAGAGTCGCAGGACGCCATTGGAGTCTTCTGTGACCTTTCCAAGGCATTTGATTGTGTAGATCATAGTACCTTAATTTGTAAACTTAAATTTTATGGCATTAGAGGACATGCATTAGATCTCATTGAGTCATATTTAACACAAAGGAATCAAAAGGTAGCGATAAATGGGGCCATTTCGTCAGAGACAGTGGTGGAGATGGGAGTACCTCAAGGATCTATTTTAGGTCCATTCCTGTTCCTTGTTTATGTAAATGATCTACCATATATGGTAAGCCGAAGATCAGGCATTGTCATGTTCGCCGATGACACCTCGTTACTGTTCAAAGTTAATAGGAAAGATACTGAACTCATTGAACCAAATAACACCCTGTCCATGATATCTGACTGGTTTGCTGCCAATAACTTAGTGTTGAATCCGAAAAAAACGAAATGTATAAAATTCACACTAGCGAACTCAAATGTAAACTTAGCCTCAAATATTAAACTTAATGGTGAAACCATAGAATTTGTAAAGTCAACTGTATTCTTAGGTATTACGTTAGACTCTAAACTGCAGTGGGGTTCCCACATAACTGCGATAGGAAGTAGGTTGAGCTCCGCTGCTTTTGCAGTCAGGAGAATAAGGCAGCTTACCAATGTAGCAACGGCACGGTTAGTTTACTTCGCTTACTTTAACAGTATAATTACTTATGGTCTTATTTTATGGGGATCAGCGGCAGATATTGAGACTGTATTTATTTTACAAAAAAGGGCTGTTAGAGCAATTTATAACCTCGGGTCGCGTGAGTCATTAAGAGAATTTTTCAAGGAAACAGATATTCTAACACTGCCGTCGCTATACGTATTTGAAATAATAATGTATGTTAGGAAGAATTTATACAACTACCCAACAAACACTGATAGGCCCAAGGTTACCAGAAGCGCAGGGAAGCTCAAAACAACTTTTTACAGGCTAGTAAAAGCGAAAAAGTCGTTCTTGGGAAATTGTATAAAATTCTACAATAAAATTCCAAAACACATTACCGAACTTACTGACTCTAAATTCAAATCTGTCGTAAAACGGACACTCATTTCAAAAGCATATTATAAGATAAACGACTACATCATGGATAGGGATATTTGGCAGCGATAAAATCCTGCACTAGAAACCTGTCGTAAAATAAATAGGCTTTCTACTGTAGCAATGTAATTTTAAAATTTTATAATACTCTGATACTGATATGATATATTGTATACTGTTTTGAAAAAATGACACCTCGCCGAGTTTATTACGCCGGTTCTTCTCGAGGCAGAGGTTTACTTTCCGAACCGGTGGTAGTTTATCGACATTCATAGGTGCATGTAATATGCCTAAATTGAAGAATAAATCACTTTGACTTTGACTTTGACTTTGACTAACTTATTTTTTAAACAAAAATGCATACTAAAGCGATATAACGGTTAGTATTCTATGTTTTAGAAATAGTGGACTGCAGTGTTCGAGAGGCTTTTTGACATGCCTAAGAGCCTTTTTTTGTAGTATGAGAACACGGTTCAAATGAACACTATTGCCCCAAACCTCAAGGCCGTACCATAGTAAGCTTTCATAATATGCAAAATAAAGTGTCTTAAGTACCAAAGAGTTCAACATTTTAAATAGATTTTTAAGGCGTATCAGGCGCTGGTCAGTATTTTTCTTAGTAATTTTCGTAGGCTTATATGCAAGGACCGGAATTCTTCATAGCAAAAATCAAACTGTCAGAGGGTTTGACCAAAGTGTTTTATCTATATATAAATGTCACTTAATGACATATCGTCAAAGAAATGAAATCAGGCTTTTGGATATATACAATGTATGTAAGCATAATGGTAAGGTATTCCTAAAATGTGTTACTAAAATGGTTGATAAAAATATTTAATTAAACAGAAAATATTTTTATCAACCATTTTAGCAACACGGCACGGAAATTATATATGACAATCAAGCGACGTAAATGACATATGTGACGTGGGCATGATTTATTTTAATATGGAGATGCAGGTTGCTTGTCAAATGTTACAGAATAATCGTATAAGTCGGTATGCGATAATTCCGTAACATCGATAAGTGGAATTGTCGATAAAACAATTTGGTCATTCCCTCTGACGGTTTGATTTTTGCTATGAAGAATTCCGATCCTTGCTTATATGGCTTAACCAACGCAACTGTGTATCTAGTTCTACGCCAAGAAACTTGACATTAGTGACTTGTACTATGGGTAAAAGCAAGTCGTACGTCGTGCTGTTTGTATGTCTTTGAAAAATGTAATAACTTCAGCGTTTTATCCATGTTAATCTTCAGACCATTACATTCAAACCAGTACGTCAGGTCCGCCCATGTCTGTCAATTTGAGTCTTAAATGCTACATCATTTTGATTGAGTCTGTAGACACTACGAACTGGTATTCACATCGTTTGCCAACAATTATAAGTGAAATCTCCGGTCACGAATAGTTATTATGAGATTCCAGGTCAAGTTAGACTAGTTATATAGGTGAGGTGACTCGAAATGATGTGCATCGCATAGACATAGACGATAACACATCGCGTCGGGTTTCTCGGAGACGTGGTCGATCGCTATTTACGTCAGAACCGTCAAAGTGATAGAGTAGTGATCGTGACATGCCTGGTGATGAGATACCGGTGTATTAAATTTATGAGATCAATAGATGACGTTTTGAACGAACCCGTTTCTCATGTGATATAGCTTATAGTCAACCTAAAGCAGTCTTACTTACACCCACATTAACATGCTTGATTGAAAGAGTAACAAGCATAAACAGTTCAACAGTAAATGAATAAAATAAATTCATTCAAAAATATGTCACACGGAGCATACTTATTTACAAATCAACCAATCAGCTTTTATAACTGTTAAAAGAAATAGGAAATGTATAAATGTAAACGCAGTGATCCTTTTGTTTATAATTAAACTACGTAGCTTTTGCCCGCGGCTTCGCCCGCGTACTAAAAGTAACTTTAACCGTCTACAGAAAAGGTGCATCTCACCCGTATGTTCCAAATTAATTGCAATTTGGCACAAATACTTTCAAGAATGTTCATGTCCACAATGTTAAATTACAAAAACGATGCCATTTTCGTAATTAACGCCCCAAAAAACCATAAAAACGACACCCATATTGATTTAGACAACCCCATCGCACCCCAACAGGGGAGATGGTATTTCACGTGTGCCACGTTGGATTTTAAAATCGTTGTTGTTGTTTTCGTAATAAGCAACCAGCAACCCGATAAACTATAGAAACAATAACCATGTTGATTTTCAGACACTGTCACATTTCCCCCTTTTAGGGGTTGAATTCCCAAAAAACCTGAAACACGTATTTACCCATTAATTGATAGGAATACTCATGTGAAGTTTCGAATGAAATGGTCTTACTTATTTTGTTTCCCCATACAAACTTTGGACCCACATATCACCCGCTTAGGGGGAGAATTTTAAAAAATCCTTTCTTAGTGCACTCTTAGACCTTATAAGGAACCTACGTGTCAAATTTGGAATCTCTATATCCAGCGGTTTGGGGTGTGCGGTGATGTCAGTCAGTCAGTCAGCCAGTTTCTTCTTTTATATATTTAGATCGACTCTACATAGACTCTACATATCGAATCTACATATCGACTCTACATATCGACTGTACATATCGACTCTACATATCAACTTTACATATCGACTACATATCGACTCTACATATTTAGATAGATGTCCCTGTGTACGTAACGTAGATAGGTGTCGACCCTACATATCGACTGCATATCGACTCTACATATCGACTCTACATATCGACTCTACATATCGACTCTACATATCGACTCTACATATCGACTCTACATATCGACTCTACGTATCGACTCTACATATCTGGACCCCCATATAAAATTTCACCCCTTCTTTTAAGGGGTTGAGTGCAGATTTCCAAAAAAAAAGATGCACGATTTTTTTGTTAGTCACAAATAGTCCGCATACCAATTTTTAGCTTTCTACCTTGAAAATTGCGGAATGCTCCATACAAACTTCCACCCCCCATTTTTTCGAAAGAGCCAAAAAGTAGCCTATGTCACTCTCCATCCCTTCAACTATCTCCACTTAAAAAATCACGTCAATTCGTCGCCCCGTTTTGCCGTGAAAGACGGACAAACAAACAAACAAACGGACGAAAACGACACTTTCACATTTATAATATTAATATGGATATGGATATAATTATATATATAAGTAATAAGTAAGTATAGTATAGTGTGGATATGGATAAGCCTTCCGTGTTTAATTTATTGCAATATAAGAACGAGAATTCTACGATGTTCAATTTAGTGCACTATAAGAACGTAGTCGTAAAAGATACATTCTTAATATCCGGCTAGTGTGGGTACCCTTTCTCTTTTCTTTCAAGTAAACTGGCTAATTTACTGGTTGATACGTAAATTGACAAAAACCTAATATAAATAACATATTTTTAAATTTCACTATATACAAAGATTGTATACAAAGCATAATAGAGCGTGGACATAGTACTAAAAATGCGCTCAAAATTAAGCATCAGAGTTCAACGTATAGCGCTAATTTCAACTCATTCACTGAAATGAACGTGATTCGCGAACGAACATGTATTCATTCGTTCGTTCATTAACTCACTTGCGCTCCTTTTTCATAATATCTGCGCGATAAGCCTCTGAAAAGAATCAGTTAGATAGGACGAGGAACCTTTTCGAATGAATTGAAAAGTTCGTTTGAGCTCTGTAAATTTGTAATTAACATTACGTTCGCCTCGAAAAATTTGATTAAAAATTATTTCTTAATAAAACTGGCCTTCGCTTTAATTACATTTCACAAATTCCTTTTTTGCCTTTTCAAACTTGACGCGTGTAACGTTTTTATTTCACTTCTTTTATTTGATGTCTGGGGTTTTGTTATAAAGCGTAAAAGCAAAGATTGGTCGTGTGAATAATGTTATAAATAGCCTTCAATATGCTTTATTTATTTTTCACTTGTCATGCTCGAAAAGTATGTCATATTAGGCCTAGCAATCGGGGCTAAAGTTACTACTTTAAAGAAAATATGTATACATTTATGATATAAAAAAAATAGACCAATCAAAACACTTCACCGTATTAAATCCACCAATCACAACTCTTTAAAAAAACATTTGTATTAGGGTAAGGCCGTCGATATTTGCATTTTTAGACCCTTGTCATACAATCTACTATTTTAATTGTTTTAACTGAAGTCTCTGCATGCATCAGTCTCATTGGTAAAGCGGGATTTATTTAATCCATACTAATATTATAAATGCGAAAGTGTGTCTGTCTGTCGGTCTGTCTGTCTGTCTGTTACCTCTTCACGCTTAAATTGCTGAACCGATTTAGAAGGCATTTGGTGCAAATATAGTTTGAGTCCCAGGGGAAGGACATAGGATAGTTTTTATCCTGGAAATCATTCCCTAAAGGGGTGAAATGGGGGGTGAACGTTTGTATGGAGCTACGTTATAAACGAGTTCCACGCTCATTACTAAAGGTGTTACCTATTCTCACCATACAGGAACGCGAAGTGAGTTAATCGCGAAACCACTCGTTTAGCGGTTCGCCCACTCTACACTCGTACGTGGCGTTCAATGAGGTGTTTGATTCTAAGGTATCAAATAAAGTCGAAGAATACTGCTAAATACATGTTTGTTTTATCATTTAGGTACCTAATTATTTATTTCATCCGTAAATTGGGATAATAGAGTAGTAGTGGTACTCTTTCCATTTTGGAAACCATGTTGACAAGGGTTCAAACTGTTATGTTTACTAAGGTAGTTAAGGTAGTTGCTTTGTTTATGTGAGGTGTGTAATAAAGAGTATTTGTATTGTATTGTATTGTAGTTACCAAGCTTATAATTTATGCACTTTTCCATTATTTTATCAACACTTGATAATATTGCTATAGGCCTGTAATTAAAGAAGGATTTACGAGCGCTCTTTTTTGTAAATAGGTCGTACAATAGCTTGTTTTAATTTATTAATTGACTAGCCTGGCAATCACTGGGCTTATTTTATCTGCTACTAGGTTAATATTCAGACATAAGAGATATAAAATAAATAAATAAGTACCAGATCACTAGCCAGTGATTTTATTAATAATAGTTTTATTGTTTTTTTTTATTTGATAACTTTTCACGGGTTGCCATTTTATACATGTGTGGTTATCAGAGGTTTTTAATTTGCAGGTAGGGTGTCCTTTTTTGACGTGATAACGTCTTATAAATCGATGAACGCCGGCTGCACGCACAAAAAAGTGTGACTCATTGTCCCGTTCCGTTGACTGATATATCAACGCACAGCCCAAGCCGCTGGTTTTATAGATTCCAAATTTGGCATGTAGGTTCCTTATAAGATCTAGGGAAGCACTAAGAAAGGATTTTTCAAAATTCAGCCTCTAAGGGGGTGAAACGGGGATGCAAAGTTTGTATGGGGAAACAAGATTAGATCGACTATCTTATTCGAAACTTCACAGGAGTATTTCCTAACGATAAATGAGTAAATACGTGTTATGCCATTTTTCATCAATGTTTTCTTATGGCGTGATTACGTAAAATTACCGTCCGTACTGACTTTACAGACAACTATTTTTTAAGTTAAATTATTATAATGCTATTTTACTATTTGTAAGTTATTATCTCGAAGAGAGGCTTGTGCTCTACAGTGGTCAATTACAGGATGATGGAGATGGATGTGGATGATGATGAAGTTATCAGAAGGCTGGCGGCTTTGTGTTATATGGTAATGCTGATCCGCCGTTGCCAGATTATGATATGAGCCAGTCTTCCGGGCACGCTCCACCTCCACCAGGCGTTTGGAGCAGTTTCGAAATAATCCATCCATTTACAGATTATTATTGATTTTGACCAATATAGTGTTGACCTATGTAATACTGGTCGCAGAATGCAGACCGTGATCGATGACTTGCGCCGGACTTGACCGGGCGCGGGCCAATTTCACAATGAATTAAATTGAAACTGATTGATCGAACTGCCACCCGGCTGATATTGACAAATAGTTTACCGATAGGATGTTATCTGTTAATGCAAATAGGACCTTCTTATTAACTTAAGTATTATTTATGAAGGAACATTGCTATATCATGTGGTATCCATACCCATACTAATCTGTACATCCATCTATATCCTTATTCCATACTAAGTAATATACTAATTGTGTCTTTTACCTTTTCACGCTTAAACCTCTGAACTGATTGAAATGAAATTTGGTACGAAAACAGTTTGAATCCCGGGGCGGGCATACGGTATACTTTTAGTATCCCGGTAATTATCCCCTAAAGGGGGGAGTTTCTATGGAGCTACGATATAAACGAATTCCACCCGGACGTTGTCACGATCAGGAGCTAGTATATTATAAATGCAAAAGTTTACTCTATTTTTCTGTCCGTTGGATCGATTTAGATGATAGTATGGATATTTAGAGACCCTAAAAAACCATAGGATGGTTTTTATCCCGGAAAACGTTCCTTAAAGTAGTAAAAATAGAAGTGGGAATTTTCTATGGGATTACGATATTATTTGATGATGTGAAAGAAATAAAGATACATTTATTCACAAATACCCAGGATACATATTAAACAGTAAAATAAACAAAAACCCAAACACGACGCAACGGATCACTGCTCAGCTTAATTATATTATTTTTAGCCAGCACCGTTGGTGCCTCGCGAAGACGTCATACAATTTTAACATTTAAACAACCTTCTAATAATATTTACATAATAAATCGAGGATGTGTCCGTGGGAAGTGTAATAGCACAAGTGCACTACGATTTTGTACAGGAGTTTGTAATCTCTTTAATCAATCAACGAGCATACGCGCACTAAGGCTCGGGGCCAAAGATATAGGTAGTATACGAGTATAATATTGTTATACATTGAAAATGCGGCCCAATGTCTACCTACGCCATGGACAAAACTAGCACGCATTAAGAAGAGTGCGGCGTGGCCGCGTAAATTGAATTATTTATAAACCTGGTTATACTAGGCTCTGTGAGCTGTAGAATTCACGAAAAAAAACTACAACAAAAACTATAAATAATGAACCTGCCCACAAAAAATCATGGATGTTTTAAAGGTTTTAAGTAAACCCTGGATTCTTCATTACCTACAGCATTTCAGCCAACATGTTTGTTAGTCCACATTTTAATTATGTAGGTACCGGATAACGGAAATTCTGAAATGTATTACAGTAGGTATTCTGTAATATACATACACAACAACTACTGTTGTAAAGAAATTGCGTATGAGTAGAAACGATTTTGTGTAAGGCTAACTAATTATTCTAGAATAATTCGAAATAATCACACAAGACAAGACAACTATGTATAGGCCTTTTTATGTAACACCCCCTGTAGTTACAAGCGTCCTTAAACTGCGGTGACCGCTTACCATCAGGTGGACTGTACGCATTTTGGGCATCCCTCATGGAATTTCGCACGCACATGCAGGCAAAAGGCGTCGACTCCGCGCGGCGGCTTGCGGGGACTGAGTTCGGTGGCGCCAGCGCTCCCGATATAGTTTACTATTAAATCGATGCTGATGTTTCGGGAGGTTAGGTTTTTAAAACTGTTTTTTAACTGGTATAGGGGGCAGGGGTAGGGGGGATAGACGTTCCTCTGGGGCATCTATCCGGGTTTTACCCACAGAAGAAATTACAAAACATTAAGTTAGTAATTACTTACCTATTTTCAAAACAACATCGATTCAATATAACTACATCAATTCTCTAACATTAGTAACATTTTATGGCCTTATTTAAAAGTTTCTAACAAAGCTGGTACCGTCGGATATAATTCCATCTATATTTGTCATCGGAGGGAGTTGGAGTCGTAAATTGAACCACAACGGGACTCACGGACAAATAAGTTTGAATTGAACATTCATTTGGCACTAATTTTCAATTAAATCTACTAGCCCTGTTTGCAGCGGGATTCTCACAAATTACTTGAGATATACTGTTATGAAATAGATAGGTACAAATACATCAGTTATACTAACCTACTACGAAGGTAGTTGCGTACCTTATTAACGAGCGATTGGATAATTTTCGTCTCCAGTTGATTTGTCATAGCGTGCGCTTGAAAAGTTATGAGATTATAGTCAGATTTTTCAGCTGCGACACTTATTTTTGAAAAATATAAACAGTTTCCTCATTTACGTTTTGGGTCAAGAACGGTAAATAGACACTTTCCTTGATCTGTCTCATATTACAAAAAACTATCTTAAATATCTGTAGTAAACTGACACTGGTAATGATCAATATAGCTGCTGCAAGTGTCAATATCATTGCCAGTGTCAGTTTACCACACATTTAATATATTTTTTTGTAATATGAGACCGATCGAGGAAGGTGCCGTAACTGACCCAAAACATAAGTGAGGACCTGTTTATATTTTTCAAAAAAAATTGACGCAGCTGAAAAATCTAAAACTTTTTTCTGGTGCTAAGGAAGGTTATTCCTATCACCAAAAAAATAATCAGGCATTTCTAAAATTTTCATCCATAAAATATACTTTTTTTTCCAATTTGTGACCCATTACCATTCGTTAAACGGCAAAAAATCATCATAAAAGCAGTAATAGTCGGTCGCAGTAAATTAAAATTGATCCCCGAATCGACTAAATCCGGGAACCAATAATGTTTAGCGTACAGCAACCAAATCCCGATGTGCTGCGGTTTTTGCATGTGCGATTTTTACTTCGGCGTGCGAATAATTTAATAAAAACTTCATTTTATTCGGTTCCTCTGTTGTTTTTTTTTTACAATAGGTATTGCATTTGGTGTAAACCTTTTATATGCATATGTGGACGAACCTAGTAAACGGAACGATGAAATTGTTACTATTTATTTAAGAGACCCCAGCACGGTCGACTTATGTCGACTCTCCATACAAAGGTTTGGTTCTCATTTTAAAATGGCATACTGGAATAACATGAAACTTTTATACACAATGGGGTGCACCATATTTAGGTTGGAAACCAGTATTTACTGCTCTATACTTAAAAATATTCTGACTTTCATTGTCCGTAACGACAGATTACAAGAACGGAAAATGCTGTTTAACTCGTTTGTTAATAATGTACTGAAAATATACTTTTTCCGGATAAAAATTACATACACAAGATTTTTACAGAATAATGTAACTTTCTATTTAAGTTAGTTTAGTTGACATCTAATATTCCATCTAATTAATAATATGACTTAAATAGAACATAAAGAACAAATAAAAAAGCTTTGTTAAGAACAAATAATTATTAATGACACGAAGAATCATTCTGCTGTCTTGAACGACCACACGCAAAGGTTACCTGCCCTGAAACTCAAAGAATACGTCTTTAAAGTATAAGTCTTTACTAACACTTACGACTATTTTCCTCCGGGCAGCAATGTAACTAGCTTGCCGCGTCTAGAATATTCAAGTGCCCTATCGAGAATAGGTTGGTACCTGGGCAGATCGATGAAGCACCTAGTACAAAAAAGATCTTAATGCTTGTCTCACCTGCACGTGGTCCTCTTGCTGATCAACGGAAGAGATAGCAACAGAGAAGGAAAACTTTGGTGCTTCGTCATGCACCTTCAACCACATCAAGACATCAAGAGCTGCAGCCACATTGGCTCTTGATGTCGTGCATGAGACGCAACCCTCCGTGTCTATATATCTCAAGTTATCCTGGTGTTCTGTGGGACATCCCCAAATATGCGGACTCCGAAGGGTGTGAGAAGCTCGAAAGATAAAGACACAAAAAAGAAGTAACGGGTAACCCAAGATCACAAGAGAAGGCAAACGATGACGCAGACGGTAATATGGCGGTAGAGATGAACGTCCCAGCGGTGTGCGCCGAAACCTCAGACAAAAGCGAGAATACGGACGGGAAAATGCCTACAAAAACAAAAGGGAAGAACAACGAAAAATACAACAAGTCTATACAGATATATGTACCCGGACTACCCGGAGTAAAACAGTGCTGGGCAACGAAAATGGAGGTGGAACCAGCTACTTCCGAGGTGAGCGCTGAAGAGCTGTGTTCTATCATGCAGAGTCAGCCCAGCCCACGCAGGCCTACATAACCGACTGCTTTGGAGAGATGGAGAATATAGCAGACGGTTCTCGAAATCTTGGAGGAGACATTGTGCAAGCACTAAGGGCGGCAGTGAAAAAAGCACAAGCTGCCCTTTACAGTGCTAGCTTAAAGAAAATGGTCGATGAAAATGTAGCTAGGCTAGAACGAGAAAATAAGAACTTGCGCTCTCAGATGGCGATTCTCACAGACAGGCTCGAGAAATTGACGCCCGTACCCGGCTCGAACTGGGATGCACAGCTCATGGACAAATTGAGTAACTTGGTGGATACGCAGCTGACTGCTCTCAAAGTCGAACTGGGCGCTGTAAATAACCAAAACCAGGTTGAAAATCCAGCCATGGGAAGTAAAAAGGCTATCTCTACACCGGACGTAGCCAATACAAAATCTACGGACCAAGTAAAACCTACAGAGAGCTATAAAAAAAAATCTACATCGCAGGCTGCAGAGCCGGAACCACAACTAATGCTACCGGAGGCGCAGTCATCGCAGCTAACAGTGGAAATGTGGCCGGACGTAGTGAGCCATAAGGCAAAAAAAAGCGAAGAAGAAGCTGCAGGAAAAGGACTTGAATTATAAATTGAAGCCAAAGTTAGCAAAGCTCCCTGGTGCTGCGGCTATAACTATAACAGTAACGAATGGCTCAGATGCGACCTGTGCTGAAACAATAACAAGACTGCGGTATAACATCCATAGGGAGTAAGAGAGCAGTCACTGGGGCTCTGATTATAACAGTAGCCGGTGAACATTTCAGCTGTAAAGCAGACAAATTGGCCGGCTGCATGCGACACGCTCTCACAAGTAACGACATGAAGATGGACTACGAAGTTGAGCAAGATAAGAGTAAAGGACCTAGACGACTCGATTACTTCATCAGAAATTACAGCAGCAGTTGCCGGTGCAGGTGGTTGTGAAGAAAGAGACGTCAAGGTGGGCTGCAATATTGTTTGGATTAGGTATCGCGTGGGTACGATGCCCCGTGGGCAGCATTGCCCACTCGCCGCTGGGCATAAGCTGGAGGCTGCGGGACGGAATGATGGAATTACTTAATGCTTTATTAAATCAACGAAAAAAAGAGGAAGTTCTCAATTTGTCCTTAAAAAATAATCCCCAATGCAAACGAGGGGTGCGATAAGTTTAATAACATATGTATCCGGGCGTCGTAGCTCCTAAACGGATGATCCGATTAAAGTGCCATTTTTTTAATCGAAAGTCTTGTCTACCGATGCGGTTGTTAGCTTCGGTTGATAAGTCGGGGGAGTGTTTAATTTTTTTTTTTAATTTATATAGATTTTTATTAAGCTTACAAGCTTGAAATGAAAGGCTCTGGGGTGGGCTGGGGTTGGTGGGTAGCGCCACCCAGCCTTTCCACGCAAAATAGGCACATTGGATGTCGATTTGCGGAAAATGCCCAGCAAATCTAAGCAACTATGTAAACTTGCAAAATGTTATAACCCTACGTTAAAACTTAAACAATGTTTGTACATAATATACACGTGTGCAGTAACTCGAACGTGTATATTATGTACAAACAAAATGATTTTCTCCACTAGAAATAAGAACCGTATCGAATCGGATTCATCGAAACGTGTACGGGGCTATCCGATCGGTTCAAAGTTACATCAGACACGGCTCACCGGTTCATTAAACTCTATACGGAGAGACTAATCTGCCAGCAATCGTATTTCGCATGCTGGAGTAAAGTAAACGAACAATTTATTGGACAACTATTGATATATTATGTAGACATTACACAGCTGGGTTGAAATTGGAAACATGTTGCAGATCGCTGGTATTTGTCGCCCGTGCCGAAAGCAAGATAAATAATCAAACAAGGGAGCGAAGCGAACGAAGTTTTATGCTTCAGCTAGGGCCGAAAATCGATCGTATGTCCGGTGTCTATCCGGAGGGGTAATCACGTAACGTTTCGAACGCGCGTTAGGACAATTTATCTGTTATTTTTCCACATACAATTTAATATATTTACTGCCAATGATTCCGTAGTGCTATATTCCGCCAATAACAAGGTAAAAACCGTTTGTAGAGGGAAATGCCTATGAGCAGAACGCCCACCTAGCGGCTTCCGGGCATTAATAAGATAACAAAAATCGCAGCAGGCAACACGATCGTTATATATATCATTTCTTCTGTAGTACACCAGCCAAAGACTCAAATTCAGTTTACCTAGCAACTCTAAGAAGTTAGTTTAAAGAACAAAGTTTAACTCTTCCCCTTTATTTTAGCATAGTTTTAAAGCAAAGTGCAGCGTAAACTTTTGTTCTAAAACAGTTGCACAAACAAACCGATAAACTTCATTATGTTTACTTAAGCCACGCGTAAAGCTTACACTGGTCTCTGTGTCTGACACAGTTAATTCAAGTCTCTTGCTATCGTGTAGATCTAAAAATTCTGAACCGTAAAAAATACAAAAAGATGACCTGAACAGGTGGTCATTTTTGCTATGAAAAGAAGTTGCCCTTAAAGGGTTAAGTACCCATACCGTAAGACCAGGCGACTTTGCTCGCTTTTTGTTTTTTTTTTAATTTTTTCCATATGAATCGTTTTGGATTACTTATTCATAAATTCATAAGTAGGTATTCATAACGCATATAAGTTAATATTATTATACTTATCTTTTCGTGTGTTAGCAGTGTGCAGCGTTAAAACGTGTATTTATAGAAATTATTACTCAAACCACCGGGCCAAATAAATAAAAAATTAAAAAAAGATTGCCCACTTTTGTATAATTTTTTATAACTTTAGCATTGTCGAACCTATTGATGCGTCCCTTAAAAACAATAATCTACGATAAATAGTTTTATTCTATTATAAGTGATTTAAACATAATATTTCTACCTTTAATTTAGAGTGGGCAAAGTCCCAAAAATAATCTCCAATGCTCTATACAAAAACCAGACCAGACTGTGCTAGGGTTGTCAATTTTATTGTTTTACATGATAGCAAAGAACTTAAAGGCAGGGTAAGTCGCACCCTTAGAATGAAACCGACCGAACTCAAAAAAATCGACAAAATGAGTTAGCAACACATCTTGATGCAATATGTAATTTTGAGTCGATATCATACTGCTTAAAATAAATCGTACTGCTTTAATAAGGACAGGTACCAGGATAAAACTTTCCTCACTTTATCAATACGACTTCCTACTTTATTTCTGTCTTCATAATAAGAACATAAAAGCATTCACAAAGAGGATTGTTTTTCAATACCATTCATTCCTTTTAGAGCAAATTAATTGCGAACTCTATACATATATATCCATAAAATAAACCGATTAAAATTAAAAATACAATTACACTAAATGAAATAAAAGGTTCCTTCCGAACGGGAAAGGGTTAGATTAAAGATCAATACTCGTTGTCAAAGAAAGTTCAATTAATAGGAAAACAATTTAGCAGCGCGCCGACCTCTTCATAAAGTGAGTCTTACCTTCCAGCTACCTAATTAGAAAAACTTTAGATGCGAAAAACCGGGACGTCGAAGGTGAATTAATTTTATCAAGTTGAACTCGTTCTTGTCACTGTTCGTTTTTTAATTTGAGTTTATAACTTTTTCCGAACCCGTTATTTCTCGTTTCAAAAAACGAAATATTACCTAAGTACAATACTTTGGCGCGGAACACATGGATGCGCGGTGAAATTTTGTAGCAACATGTAGGTAATCCGCCGAGAGCGGGCATAAGTATATTTATTACGTACAGTCGCCATCAGATATATCAGAGCGGCGAAAGCGCTCACAAATATCTGAACACGTCTCTAATGCCTCGACAATAGCGACGTGTTCAGATATTTGTGAGCGCTTTCGCCGCTCCGATATATCTGATGGCGACTGTACATTCAGCAGCAGAAGTAGCTAAGCGGGCCGGGTGTTCAAAATGACCTGCACACGACTTTATTCTTAAGAAATTAAGAGCGTGTGTAGGTTATTTTGAACACCCGGCCCGCTTAGCTACTTCTGCTGCTGACTGTACATACGATGCCGTTCCTCCGCGCGGCAAGTTACTATGCGCACCGCCGCAGCGGGCGGCGCCCCCGGTACCTACCAGAAATAACGCCTTAACCCTTATAGGGCAACTTCGAAATTTCATAGCAAAAATTACCACCTGTTGAGCTCATCTTTTTATTTAGTCTCTCTATCTTATTATTTTCAGGTCTACGAGAGACTTGAATTATGAATGAATTTTAACTTATAGTAAACGGGTCGCCCGTGGGCAAATTTGAGCCATTTGAGGTTTAGTTTTCGACTGTTTCTTCGCCCAAAATATAGTTTATCAATAAAAAGTAATATAATTTTTTTATACAATCGATACTGTAAATAACTCTTTTTAAGTATTTTAAAAAGTCATATATCAGTGTAATTTGTGTTTAAGTAGTTTTTCGTATACAGAACAATGAAAATTGTTATCTATGTCTGCCTATACATAAGTACTTAAGTGGCATTAAAAAAACGTTTTCGAAATACCGGCCCGAGTTTATTTGAGTATGTATTTTAAAGACACACAATAACACAAGTTGCGCACGTTCTTATGGGTTAAAGCCCGCGATGTAAATACGTTACTTCTCAAGATGGTAGAGCGGCCGAGAGCTAGGATTACCGTCGACCTGTCTTTCCCTGGCCTGGACTACATGACCGTAAATCCTTACGTAACTTACGGACTCATGGAATGCTGAGATATGAACACACAATAAAAAATAAATGTTCTTTACCGCAAATAGTGTGCACTTGATATTAGGCTTGTTTTCTGGTGAGGTATTTATGCTTAATTCATGCATTTACAGATGTTACTACTTGACTATGAAACCCATTAGGGGAGAGCAGGTAGGTATAAGATTCGTAATTAAAATCGAATACTCGACGTCGACTTGAATGTTTGAATTAAGACTTCGTCTATCTAATAGCCTTTGAGTCTATTACAGACTATACAAGCAGTACCTAGGAGGAAGACAACGTCTTCCATGGCTGTGTAATCCAATGCGGGAGCTCCCGCATTGGAAGACTTCGTACCTACACCAAACTCTAATCACATACATTTTTTCTACGGAGCACCCAACTCAACTGAAAAAAATATTTTACAACTGCTTAGACAACTAAAATAAATTCGACCTATCACGTGGCGCCTTTACTTTACGTTTCATAATGAATTTGACCAATAGCACGTTGCATTTGCTACAGAAGAAAAGACATCAACGACGTTGAGCCGGCACTTCTTGCACTTCGTTTCAGCAGGGCTTAGATAGGTACCAAGTTCGTTTAACTATTTCAGACTCATAGAAAAAGTATTGTATACAATAAACTCAAACTCAAACTCAAAATGATCTTTATTCAAGTGGGACTAGTAACAAGCACTTTCAAATCGTCAGTTAATTTTTAGAGTAATTTATTAAACATAAAGAATAAAAAATATATGAAATAAAAATTGTATAAAAAATACTAGTAGATTTTTTTTAGAAAAACAATCTAATGTCAAAAAACAAAATATAGCGAAAATAATAGATTAAATAGTTTTTTCTACTCCTGTACTTTTATCTGTCATTTACATAGTCACGAACACTAATATAAAGACATACAAAATAAGTTTGCAGAAAAGTCTATACTCTATTCCCCATAACAGTACGGCACAACCGTGCTGTTATGTCGCCAAAACGATACGCTTAACAGCCATACGCTTCTAAACCTATACATTAGGTACTACCAACTTAACAAACCACTGAATGTTTTTACTTTTTAGAAATTTTTGAACTAAAGGCATTGCTGCTAACTTAGGAAAAATCTTTATTCTTAATATGGCAGTACTGGCAAGTTGACATCAATTAAAAACAAAGTTAACCATAGACACCCATTTGTCTCATTTTCATGTTTCCCGAATTCCCGGTTATTTTATAAATTGTTGTTTGAGTTTGCGGCCGTTGTGTTTGCTACAAAATAGTTGGTTTCTCAAAAGTAATAAAAATGGATGACGATGAAAATATTGCTTCTACACCAGAAGAAATACACCGGCAGCCCACAAGCAGTGACCGAAAATTTGTTGCCTACTAAATCTCGGCACCTATACGACAAAGTTTAAGAAAAAAATATTCTTTGTTTAATTTTGCATTTTATTCCATAGTAGCTAGTCGTAGAAAAAGTATTGTATGCAACGTTGTATAACTAAGCCAAAAAACGCTCGTGGCGTCTTTCTTTACAATGTTCGCCTTCGGCTCACATTGTAACCCACGCCACTCGCCTTTTTTGACCTCTCTTATACAACTGTTGCATAAAATACTATAACAATTGGCTACTTTCCTAAAAAATTATATTTAGTCCGTCAATTAGATTATCAAAACACATTGGACACTATTTTTTTGTTTGTTAAGTTTAATAACTAAAATTCTGAAGATATAGCCCGTTAAAGTTGCGCGTGACGTCACATTATGGTACATTTTTTAGCATTTGATAATCTAACTGACGGACTGAATAGAATTATATTTTTTTTACCCATGAAAGTACCCAATTAGCTCTTAAAATATCGTACCTTACTTAGACCACGAGGATTGCCGAGTACGTGGTACAGTCAGCATCATAAACATGTATACATTCTATGACCTTATTACTTAGATATAAGGTCGAAAAGTGTATACATGTTTATAATGCTGACTGTACATAACACGGTACTCGACATTAAGAGCCCTCATTGTGTAATAATTGTATGAAATACTATCTTGGAGCGGAAACACATGTTTTATCAAGTTTATCAACCAGTTTCTTCAACCTTAATCTCTAAGTTGATCTCCATTTTCCATTTGTATGTAGAACTTAATACTCGAGTTGCGACCGTTTCAATCCATAGAATGTCAAGTCAACCGTAAACAAAACTAAAGCTGGGCTGGGCCACGTGCCTGCCCTTCCCTTGCGGCTTTATTTAAAAAAGTTTTTGTCAGTATTTACTATTAGACACAAGACAACAAGTTGTACGTAATGTATGTTTGAATTAACGTTTCCGCCTTCCATCTCCACATTTTGATCAGCTTGTTGGTACCATAATATCGTATTTTCTCTGAACCCACTCGCACATAAACATGCCAAATTTCAGCTCAATTGGCATACCAACAACAGGTAGAAATTTGCTAATTTTGAAGCAGAAAATTTACATAAGTAAGTACAAGCATGTAATATCGATTATGTTCCAGTTGAGTCGTGACGTCACCAACGATAGGTCTAAAGTAATTATTAAGGATCGCTCACTGAACTGAAACTCATATACCTACTCATGAAGCAGCAATTGGTTAAATAGAGGAAATCGTGACGCAAACGTCGCGTCACTGCGTATACACGACGTCAGAGTCAATTTACGTTCTACGATAATGGTACAAGGCATTGAAAAATGATAAAGGGTTTTAAAACCACTTTACAATGGTGCAACATTACACGTAACACATACAGTATTCATATAACGGTGTTTATAGCTCGAGCAAACGACATTAAAAACCGCTTAGCGCACGGCGGACCGCAAAACGCCTGCAATTTTGGCATTGCCGGAAAAATACTGCCCAACAGTAAAAATAGGTCCTATTGCATAAGGTCTAAAGTTAAATGCCTTTGACTGTTGGTAGTTGGAAAATGCAGTCTACTTATTAACCCCTCATACCTATCAGGATGTCAAAGTTAGCTTATCAAAAGATGACCTTGAGATTTAAAACTTATAGGTACAAATGCTTAGCACGGATCGGTGCTAAAGCATATTTATACTTGACAGTCAAAGTATAACAAATATCTCAGGAACTGCTAATGCTATAAATTTTAAATTTGGAACAATTGTAAACAAAGCTAATCCACGTGTATGGAAATTAAAAACTTAAATATTATATTTCTCTTTTCTATATAAAAGAACAGATAAGAAAAACAACAAAACAGACCAAAAATTGAAAGTGTAGTTAGTAGGACAAGTAGAGTATCATATGAAAGAGCTTGAATTGCACATTCTAAAACTGTTTTTCTTTTTTTATAGTGGTAAGTTTAATTTTTAAGGAAAATGTTGAAAAAAAAAGTTCGCAGGGCGCAGGGAGAGTGGCGCACCGCCTCTCCCCCTGCGATCCCGCCTCGGCCGCAGAAGATAAGGAGGTTCTGCGGTCCCTCTCAACGCATTCTAAGTGGGCTTATCCGGTCAGCCGGCCAGCAGTCCACGGTTACTAAGCCCCCCCCCCCCCCCTTCGGCGTGGGTGACCAGTCCACGGTTACTAAGCCCCCCCCCCACTCCCCCGCCCCGACAAGGCAGGCACCCTCGAGAGGGGAGTTTGTTACCCTACCGCAAGTTTGCTCACAAACAAAATTTTGAAATCGTAATTAACTTTTACAACAAAATAAAGCTCGACTCAGTAAGCGATTACGGTGCAGCAGTGTAGTGTAAGTTTACTTTAGAGGTATCTTTTAGGCCGTCGTTTTCGATCCAAATAAGATTTGCAATTTGGGCCAGTATTCGACTTACGAAATGCGAGTGCCCCCGTTAGGGATATGAAGGTGGGGATATCCCAAAAACAAACTGTGAACATACCAGTTCCATTCATTTTGAAGTCAATCAAGCCCCTGATTTGCGCACTCGCTGCCATGCCACGTCCTATATACGACAACGTAACGTAACGTGGGCACAAAACACATTGCGATGCAAAGTGACTAACAAAATGTTATTTTTGTAATATAACAGTTTTGCAGACAAGACAATTATAAAGACAAGCGCTAACTTTGCATTTACCTGGGCATTCTAAATTGGCTACCTAATAGAAACACGAAGTGATACTAGTTCAACGCTATTGTTTCAATGCAATCAGTGTCAAAAGCGTCTTGACGTTAGTAGTAGAGCAAGAATAGGTTTTAAAACAGAGTCTGATACGGAAGAAGCAGGAATAAAGTTACTAAATACGGCTACAGAATAGTTATTTGTTATGCAAGGCTGCAAAGATGTTGTCTGGCGCAAGTGCTCGTATTGAAAGCCGAGCTAACGAAGGATTTTAAGATAGAACCATGAGCGAAGCGAATGGTTCTAATGTACAATCCTGAGCATAGCTAGGCTTTTAAGGCACGAGATGCCAAACAACATTGCTGCCGAGTGAAACACACTACAACTTTTCACCTCACCACCGCGAGGAAAATTGTGAATGTAATGAAAGTCATTCTCAAAGGTTTGATTAAATCTCATCAAAATCAAAGCATTTTAATATATTTATAAAGTGTAACATAAACATTTTTCCATCTTTAGATAGTCTCCAAGCTTACATTAAAAAGTCTAGTAACGCTGGGTACTCACGGGTAAAGTAAGACTCAAATACACATATTTTACTTTTTCTGCTAACTTAGCAGTCATTAAAATTCATTTATGTATATACTAAATGAAGTGGGTAGAGGTAGTATGTCAAGCGAACCGTGACGACAGCATTTTTATCAAATTCTTTATCATAATTCTCCTAGCGTTATTCCCGGTTGTGCCCTAAAGAAGGCCGGGGTCGGCTTTAACACCTAATCCCAAGATTTGGCATAGGTACTAGTTTTACTAAAGCGTCTGCTATCTGGCCTTCCAACCCAGAGGGAAAACTAGACCTTATTGGGATTAGACCGGTTTCCTCACGATTCCCTCCTCCGATTTCCTCCTCCTTCACGGAAAAATATTCTGTAAATTAGTTTGAGTTCGAAAAACTCATTGGTACGAACCCACGACCGCCGCTTGACAGCCGCATGCCTGAACCACTAGGCTACCTTAGCTCTTATCTCTTATCAAATTCTATAGCAACAATATGACCTATGAAATTAACTGTAAGTTATATCTACGTAGGTACCTATTATGCCGCCATACATTTCGTGTTACTAGCATGCATTTTTCTTTAATTTGCCGCCATTTTCCTGGGACACGACTCCATTGAGAGATAGTTTGTAAATCGCATAACTTACCACTCTAAAATAGTACTGAATGATCGGCCCCCTCTTTCACTGGTTTTATCATTCTCATCCGATAATTACAATTCAAAGTACATTTCTGGGTGAAAAAACCGGACAAGTGCGAGTGCAACTCGCGTGGTGAGGGTTCCGTATATAATCTAAATTTCATAAGTGTTTTTGAATACTCAAACTTCTTATAGGTTTTCCTGTAATCTTTAGGCAAGGAACTATTTTCCATATTTTTTTCACAATTTTAATCCTAGTAGTTTCGGAGATAAGGGGGGGGGGAATGGTCAATTTTCGACTTTTTTCCTAAATTACTTCAAATCTGTTTTAGCCAAAATTATAAAAAAATATATATCTGACATATACATGTCAAATGAAAGGGGTATGTCACACAATACAGTTTGCGAAACTTTTTTTTTAATTTTCCAGTTTACCCCCCAAAAGTGGCCCCCTTGTTCAAAATTCATTAAAATACTTTACGCATCCATCTTTGGGTCACCAATTTACATATGTTCAAATTTCAACTCAATCGGTCCAGTAGTTTCGGAGCAAATCGGCTGTGACAGACGGACAGACAGACATCCGAGTGATCCTATAAGGGTTCCGTTTTTTCCTTTTGAGGTATCGGAACCCTAAAAATGAGCTGGTCGTTGAATACTGTGGTAACTTATCAACCCAAATATGTATAACATCATTTGACAAATTGTCAGGTGACAATTTGTCAAATGATGTTTAACTAGTGCATAAAATACCTAAGAGCTGAGATACTATTGCGAGAAACGTAAGTATTTAAAGTACTTTATTGAGTGACTGTGAGAGGTTACATTATGGACGTAAAAATAATTAGTAGCATATTAAGGAAACATTATGGTTTTACAAAAGAAAAAACAATTTTAACTTTCCATTATAACCACTCGTACTTACATATTAAACATATTGCTAACTTCCAGCGAACTGTGTCCATGCTAAGCCTATTGTCGGGCAAGTCTGACCCCGGTCTGGGAGCAAGCTTTGTGGCTTAGGATAATAAGAACGGCCGACGCCATGTTGCCGTGGCCATTGTTGTAAACACAATCGCCTCCTCGTCCAGACATGTCACTGACAGCTTGGCCTTTGCTTGAAATGAAATTTGCTTCCAAGAAAGGTAAACCTAGAAGGCTATACTAAAATTATTTTAGATGAGATTTCATGAACCGTAATGTTGTTATTGTTACATAATATGGTCGAGGGAGGCGATGGCTAAGATACACATCATACCTAATCGGGAACGGGTTCATGTTTGCACGGACGACAAGTATAACTTCATTCTGCGGGATTGTTATGAGAGATTTCACTCTGTTGTCATTTAATTTTATTAGGTAGGTACTTAGTTTTTGACACTCAGATACCTTATACATCTCTGTGGATACCCATCCGATTTAATTATAATTATTTTAAATTTAACGCTTGGAAACCTTATAATCTCTAAGAAATAAAGATTGTTTTGACTGCTTTATTTGTGTGAGGTGTGCAATAAAGAGTATTTGTATTGTATTGTATTGTTAATTTTTTCTCGTATTGTTTTTGACATGTATACTTTGATGTAGTTCATTTTATTATGAATGAATGAATGTAGGTACACGTACTATTTGGGTCATTGTCAGTCAAAAAAAACAAAAATCGTCTTTTCTGTGGTCAATAGATGACCATTTTGACTTGTTAAAGTATGTTACATCTACTTTAGCGGCGCGGAGTCGATGTGTTATCAGTCAAGTCAGAACAGATTATGTACTGTGCCAATGTAGTACTGACAATATACCACAGTAAGCTGTCGGTAAACTAATAAATACCGCATACCGATTCTGCCACGCCAAATGCAGCAGTGGCTTAAGCCTAACTAGGCATGATACCTCGCCAAGTTTTTTACGCTGATCCTTCTCGAGGCAGAGGTTTTCTTTCTAAACCGGTGGTAGTTTATCGACATTCATCGCATACATATGTAATAAGTATGCCTAAAGGGCACAATAAAAATAAAATAGAGTTATATAAATTTTGTTAACGTGATGGTTCGATGACGTAACTTAATTCCTAAAAGAGGAATAACAATCACAGCACCAAGAACCTATTTAACGTGCGCCAAGGAAAAGGCATTTATACAGACTGGTTTAACTACTACATACTTTTCCAGCTGATGTCATTAATGCCACTGTGCTATGGATATCGGATTTGTCTGATGCCTTTCACTTGTAATCCACGTACGTACTTATAATAAATAGAAAAGCCCTCAAAAAATTGTTTATTTTTCACATCTGATACAATTTAAGAAATTAATTGCAATTATCTTATCCTACATTCTACCAGGACTCCCACAGAAATGTTCGATATCCTAGGTACCACGAAGGTTCTATTGTCTTAAACACCAATTAAAATAATTATTTATTTATTTTAAATACAATATAGGACATGGATATGTAGGTAGATTATGTTTAGGAACCTACGCCAATATTACTTTTATTTTAATTGTTGTTTCACAATTAGGCATACTTTTTGGTGTTCTTTCATTTGGAGTAACCTAAAATACTCTATTATTGCGGCATATGAAAGGCTGTGATAGGTAACCACCTTTTTTCAATATTGCAACCTTTTTAAACGTTACTTTTGTACCGTAGAAGCAGTTGAAAACCAATCAATTTTTCCTTCGTGGCAGTCAGATAGTATAATACGTTGGCGAAGCCTGTGGTACTCTTTGGAGGCGTCGCAACAGGGGGCGGTAGGGTTTTAGGAAGCGTCACTAGGTTGTAGAACCTAAATGTACCCTGAAATAAAAGCAAAGGTTGCCAGTCAATCAAACAGCGATTGAGGTATTTGCTATGGAAAGATACAAATTGTACCCATCATGAATTCATGGATTGTAGTCGGCAGTGTTCTTGGCGTGCCAAAGGTGAAAAAAATAATAAAAAAATTCTAAAATAAATACTTACAGCAGCTAGTGGACATTCAGAGATGTTTGAATGAAGCCTTAAAAGCTCCACCATCCACAGCTTGTCAGTTAAATCGCACAGTCTCTTATTCATTTTGAATTCTTTACCGCCTTCTGCTGGATATGAAATTAGTATCTGAAATTATGCAACAAAAATGTAATAGCATAGATATTAAGACATCAGAGATTCAGACGAAATGGTTGTTGTATTATCGGTTTTTATGTCCATTAAGCGAACTGTGCGCAGTCGTGTATGAATATCCATTTCCCATTTAGTAGGTACAAGGTTAAAATGTATCGCATGATACATAGTTCAAAAACTGAATTTAATGCCGGCCATCGCCAAATCGATATCTTAAATAGAATAGAAAAGTATTTATTGTTTCTCCTTTTTTTGTTACAAGTTTTGTCCACTTAATTCATGTTGATATCTTAAAGATGCCCATTATGATATGGAATGTTCTTGCGAATACATTAGTCATGTCACGAACTTTCATTATAAAGTAGTTGAATTTTGCCGCTTTTTATTACGAGTCTTATAACTTGCTTTGTTACGTCGTTCGTTAGTCGAACAACCAACAACACCCAACGGCCGACGACAAGACAATGAAGTTCTATGCTTCAGTTTGGGCCGAAATCGTTCTGTCCGGCTGTTCTCCTCTTCAGATCGCATTTCTCAACCGATTCTCGTGAAACTTTGTGAGCAGGTTCGTTAAATTATAATGAAAAATATACATCACTTTTAAAAAAAAAAAAACAGGATCGCATGTTCTACTGCTCACAGAGCCACTAGTATGTTCGAGTCAAATAGTAAAAAAGTCAAAAAGTCAGTAGTAAGCTCAAATTTTGCATAGTCATGTAAGTTCGGCGACGTACAAGAATCTCTTGGCCAAGATACCCTATCGGATAGTCTAGGCTGATGTAGAATGTGTGGCGAGGAGGATGAGACTATGCAACACTTATTGCTAGAATGTCATGCCCTTGCCAGACAAAGAACGGACGACTTTGGTAACGGCTATCCGCAACCAAAGGAATTCAAAGTGCTTCTGCTGAGCTGCATCTGCATTTGAGGAAATTATGGAGCGAGCTTAAGAGTAGGCATAAAGGTGAGGGCAAATGCACAAAAGATCCCACTGGGTCGAAGTGTATCCAAAAGGGACCTCATCTAGATAAGATAAGCGACGACGACGACGTAATATTATGACACCAACAAGCTAATTTGATGACGGAGACAAAAGGTGTCCAAGCCATGACTGTGAAAAAAGGTGCAGTCGGAAACCAAAGCTTGTATATATACTACTTGCCAAACATGAATATTTTGACAAAAACTTTTAAGTCACGAGAATAATATTCCTATGCTATTTTGCTCATAACTTATCATGGACTTCCGCAAAGTAACTCCAGATTCAATAAATTACTTGAAAAAGTTATATACCTACTTTAAATACTAACCGTCACATTATTACCCCAGGCATGAAAGGTGGTGGCTGTCACATTGGTTCCAAACGAATCGCTCTTCTTACGTCGATACATCGTCACATTGGCGTCCCTCACATATTTCGGGTTCATATATTTTAACATGGATTTGTGTTGAGGTGCAGGTTCCTGCAACATACGGTTTTTAATCTTAAGCACTAGCATGTGGCATCTAATCTACCGTTCCAAATTCAAAATATTAATTCGCTGGCTTATCACAGGGATATCTCCACTTTCAACAATCCCTAAAGATGATTAACGTATACCCGTTAATCACCTTTAGGGATTGTTGTCGCGTGCTAAGTCGGAGGTAATAGCTCTGCTAGTATGCATTATAATTAATAACATTTTCTTACCCCTTGCACGCAGTATAGGAACATGAGAGAAACTAAAATGAACTTCAATATTTGTAAAGAAGTTAAGTTAATTCTCATAAATCTAGTAAAAATCATAATGGAAGGTATCTACTAGTAAAATGACGAAAAATAGTGCTGCTTTGTTCACAAATGAAAATTGTTTGCGAGATAAAGTTGAACTGATGAGAGAATAATGAGGACATCAACCAGTGGTTTTAGATAAGTACCTACATATTAGAGATCAGTGATGAACAGGTGCACCGGTTTTATTTTTGAATAAGTATATCAGGACTTGACCCCGTTGAGGTGCTTTTGGGGGCTGGCTCATCTGTGCCTCTCGCTGGTAGGTATGCTAACCCAAGACTACTGTATTAATGACGTTACGAGGTGCTCTGATATTTCTAGTGCGCTGTAAGATCTTTTTTACGTTTACATGAAATGCTGTGGGCCTAATTATATTAAAAATGACGTGTCATATACTCAATTTCATCACGCGATAAACTAGATATACTTAAATATAACCGTGCCGCCCACCATACAATTTTTTTATCAGAATACTTTTGCTCGATGGTTAATTCTTCTGTAGTTGACGGCAAATGAACTACGAGAGTTGATTAAAATGATCTTACATAGAAATGTATACCTACTTGTATGTTATCCCAATCACGAAAATGTCGTCATTTCATACGTTATAACAGGTTTCAAAGTATCACGTTTCGAGTGGAACAACTTGAGAGAACTGTAAAGGAATTTCATACAGAATTGAAGGCTTAGGCTGTGTTTTTTTTTTAATTTTAATGTAAACCTGGCGTCTGTGTTCATGAAAAGGCTAAATAAACAGCTGAAATTGTATTTTTGGCTGTGTTTTTTGTCTTCGGTTACCGCGATATTAAATTTGTTTTTTTGAGTGGTGTATTTTTTTATTTCATTGCATATGTTTGAGAAAAGCACTATACATGCCTGGCAATGAAAAGGGCTTGCTGACTTCGTATCACTATCCGGCCTCCCTACGGCCCCTACGGTCGGCCGTTTATACCTACTCACCCGTCAAGCCCTTCTTTCCCAGCGTCTGCAGTAATGTACTATTGTTGCCCTTAAATTAGGGATTTCAATTTCCCTCATAGAAAGAAGGTGCGAAAATCAGTATGTCACACTGTAGCAAAACTTTTTTCCGTCTCGGGCGTAAATCTACTATTTTCGGACAAGTAAATGTCTTCCTTAACATATGAAGCGAGACTTTTAATAACCTACTTTTCTGTCTTAGTTTGAAAGTGTGCCATAGCTGCCGAACGCCTTATCAATTTCAAATCCAAACTTTCTTTAATAAAAAAATAAATTCCTTTCCATCGCCAAATTCCTTAAATTGACATTCAAAGCCCATTCCGAGGCGACCCCGTGTAACCAGCTAACTTTTATCGTCGCCGCGCGGCATTCCGGACGATGTAAACTCCATTAAAACACTTGTGATAAATATTGTAAATCTCTAAATTGTTTATTTTGGCCCAAGACGGGCGTAAACAGAAAATATTGCTAAGGGTTTGAGGGAAATTAAAAACTTTTAATTGAATATTAGGCATCCGCTTGGCGAGGCGCCTCAGTGAGCGCGTACGGCCCGCGCGCGGCGCCTGCTCACTTAAAACTTAACAGGGAGGTATATTTGTCATCGTCGCTTCACATTCCAATTAAATTTCAATGTATTTCACATCCTCGCTTGGACAACTGCTACAACATTGCCTATGAAGCGTAACTTTGCCAGTACCTTAACAAAATACAGGTATAAGCAAAATTAGGCTTCACAGGTAGGCAATGTTGCAGCATTTGATGGCAACGAGCTGACGTGTCAGCACAGCAGGGCTATCATAAGATATATTTGACGCGAGAAAAGGCTCTACAATTAAATTTTCGCACCCAATTTCACACTTCACGCTAGAGTCACGCCAGTCTTATGCCACCGGTGAACGCGCGAAACACATTGTCATGCTATACGGATGCGAATGTGATGAACCAAATTGAGACCCAGATCTGAGTTCCCATCCGAAAACATCAGCTTTTAAGAAAAAACTAAAGGTAATTAAATTGGAAGGCTCAAACTTTGGAAGTTACTTTCATAACTGCGCTTAACGCTTAACTGGGCCTGATTTTTATATCGCAAAGGCCTCGGCTTTTTAAAAATGTTTCTAATAAATGTCTGTTTGGCTTTTGAAAGTGTCTTGGCCTTGGTATGATATTGGATTTGTTTATCCTTAGCGCTTCTTATAACACATAACACTCACTGTATAACGGCATCTTTTGTGCCATCAAATTATTTTTACAGGAAGGAATTTTCCGTATTAAACGTTGTCTATACCCTACTCCATATAAGATTACAAAAATTGTCCGTTAATCGTCATGCAATTTTAAGGAACATCATTAACTTTATTTATTCAACAAAGTAACTAAGTATTAAATAAAATAACATTGAAAATTATATTAAGTAGGATTTTTATGTTTGATAAGCACTAAATCTGCTCTGCTAATTGTTCCTACTTGGAGTAATCGATATTTTTGAGATTTTTTACTTTTGCAAAAATGACATCCTAAGGAGAGCGAGCTAATGAATACATAAAAAAAATAGGATTTTTCTTATTATAAACATGTTTTTTATCTAACCAGAAACGCAATAGATACCTACTTGAACAAAAATATTACTTTTTCTAACAAGATCTGCAGCATTCAGCATCTGCTAGAAGGTTGTGCAGTACTTGCTATGTTTACTGTAGATTCATTTGGCATATAACTTTTTTGCAACAAATACTACGTCCACTCCTAATTTCATCCCTTCGAGGGATGGTATTGTGCAATATGTTTCTTATTTTTTTAAATAACTAGACTCCACAAAAAAAAATGCCAGAACCCTAATCCTAATCACGCATTCAGCGCTTAAATATTAGGTACTCAAACCACGTAATTATAATCTCATCAGACGCCATCTGCATTATGACTGTACGTACTTTATGTGACCTTTCAGCTAAACGAGGTTAAAAAAATCATTTGTTTTCCCGCGGTCAGTGAGACCCTAATAAAGGTCCAAGATCAAGTGAATTATTTTCAGTCAGACCATAAAGGGTACTTCTATGTCACCGTAATTCCAGAATACACCCGACTGTGCAGTAAAAATAATCGTAAAGTTCATAATACTAACATTCCCAGTAACGCGAGGATAGTAGGAGGAAAATCCAAAAGTCCTTTAGTGTACCATAACAATGAGAGTAGGTATCTATTTAGAATGAACTTGGAGGAAACAAAATTATGGGTCTAGATTTCAAGCGGAATAGTGCGGTAGTGAATGCGAGCAATATAGGCAGGTAGGTACTGCTGGTTGATCACGTAACGCATTGTACGCGCGTCAGGTAGATCTAAATGTCACTTTTTGTATAAGAAAATGACAGATAAGTTGTTTTAACGCACGTTCGAAACGTTACGTGATCAACCCTCAGATGTGCCAACGGATAGTTTCCTATACGTATTGCGAAATCTTTCTGCAATTTAACATAGGAAAATTTCTAAAATTTCTGTAATTTTTGTATGGGAATTAAAACTTGCCATTTCCAACATGGAAATCCCATTACCTGAGAAGCATAAAACTGTAACTGTTATACACTATCTATGTATAAGCCTGATGGAAGAAGTCAAGAAAAATATTCTAGGTTGCCAATCTTGTGTAGTAATAGTAAGTCAATCTGCTCATCACACAAATATTTGTCCTTACCGGGATTCGAACCCAGGACCTTCAGCTTCGTAGGCAGCGTCACGTTGAGTGTTTAGTGCGAGTTCGTACAAAACCTAATCGCAAAAAAATCCTATTCTATCCTATGTACCAAACACTAGGTAGGTACCTAATCAAAGTGTACTGCAGGGTCTGGAGGCGATTATTGTGGAGTCAAAACCAACGTGCCGGCCGGGCAATAAAACGAGCTATAGAAAAGGCACGTGGCCGGCCCGGAGATTTATGGCCCGGCCGGCACGTTCGTTTTGACTCCACAATAGTCTTAGTTTACTCGAAGCAAAGCATACGGCGGGGCGGCTAGCGTTTTGCATCGGTTTTACATTATTATTCTTTGTCAACCCCGAAATGTACAGCGAATTGAATTGTCATCCTCCATAGTGACAATTTTTTTTGTCAAGTGGGCCTGAATAAATATTGTCATATTATGTCATGATCTTGTGTCATTGATATGCAAGATGAATCCTTATGCAATTTGTTAGTGTCTTCACATCATCACATCATCGGAATGTCCCCAACAATTGCTAGAGACGCATCGTTAATGAACTTATCTCGACACACACGAAACACGTGAACGATCACGCTTGTAGCTACCGCGCGTTACAGCCAAGTTCTGAAACACTTTATACCATCTTACTAGTACCTACCTTAACTTTACTTATGGCGCCAGAATCTGTCATTCCATAGAGAACTGTCAACCATTCAAATAAATTTTAACGGAAGTTACTTACGCAGTCTTAAACAGCCGAGCCCTAAACTTTTGTGTTTGATACTTTAGTTTAGTGGTCAGTAAAGGTGAGGTGAAATGAGATGTAGGTAGTGAGACGGCACTCATGCTGTCTGCAATGAATATTATATACCTACCTAAATAGTAACGAGATATTTCAATAAAAAAATTAAAAATCCAGGATTCCTAAATGTAAAAAAAAACAAAAGCCGATTGGCAGTTGCTCGCGCTCCGTATAGTGAAAACGCTGCCCACCTACATAGTTAGTGCGTTGTAGGGATACCGCTCACGCACGCTAGGTTCCTAGCTTAGGAGGTTTTTTAGCGGTGTAGGGCTACCGCGTTCATTCCAGTGCATTAAACTTGTGACTGTGTAATGTTCTGTACTGTATGGAGTTACTTGACGGCATCACTTCCAACATACAAATCGGCTACTGACACTTAAAATAGCCTTGATATCAGTCCGAGTACGTCTGTTGGAAACGAGATGTTATTATTGCGTTACGTTTACTTCAACTTATCAGCAGGGACATGCGGTATCGGTGACCTCGGCCACCTTCAGATACGTCAGAACCGCGCCCACCTTTCAATATTATACGCAGCTACTGGGTATATTATACTTTTTTTCATGGAAAAAAACCTGTGAGCTGGGTAGGTATGAAATTGATTATTTGATCTTCAACTTGAGGTCAGGAGAGCTCTATATAACACAGCGCTAGTGGTCACAGTAGAGATGTTATCGCGCTTAGTTACAAGTGACTTGTTCGGGGCCTATGACACCATCAACTTCGTCTTCTCTGGGGTCATTGCCAAGTGCTGTAGAAACTGCTACTAAAAGCACTAACGACCCCGGCCTTCAAGTTTAATAGCCTGTTACGGCAGGCGAGGGTGGTCACACAATTATTCTTAACAACTAAATCTAGGAGGAACCTACATATTATATATTTTTATTCGTATGTCATTTTGCAGTTGTGTACTATTCGGTCTACGACAGTGGTGCTGTGAGGTTGTAAGATATTCGCAACAGGTACAGCAGCCAATGGTTTGTAGCTCTCTGACGGCACTGGCGTGCATGCCACGGCTGCGCGCCGCCACTCACCAATGTGCTAGCGACATGCTCAACTCGCTCAACGAACTCCTGCGCACTAATCCAGAGGTCGACATATTTGTTTATGACGGCACACGCACATTCTAGAACTAATGTTATTGATAGATAGATAAATCGTTCAGAAACCGCTACTAAAAGCACTATTGCTCTGTTCTTGTCCACGGAAGACCAGCGATGTTGCATTGTTAAATATCAGAGCATTATGCTGAGTGGTGTCCACTTGCGGCCACTGTAGCAGCACCCCACCAGTCTTCTTTTTTTAGGGTTCCGTACCTCAAAAGGAAAAAAACGGAACCCTTATAGGATCACTCGTGCGTCTGTCTATCCGTCTGTCACAGCCGATTTGCTCCGAAACTACTGGACCGATAGAATTTGGTAAACATATGTAAATTGGTGACCCCAAAGATGGACGCGTAAAGTAAATTAATTAATTCTGAACAAGGGGGCCCCCTTGTACAGAATTCATTAATTTACTTTTGGGGAGTAAACTGGAAAATTAAAAAAAAAGTTTCGGTAACTGTATTGTGTGACATATTAAATGAAAGAGGTTGTTGTAAGCATCTCAGATATATTTTTTTATAATTTTAGCAAAAACAGATTTTAAGTAATTTAGGAAAATTGACGAAAATTGACCAATCCCCCCTTATCTCCGAAACTACTAGTCTTAAAATTCTGAAAAAAATATGGAAAATAATTCCTTGTCTAAAAATTACAGGAAAACCTATAAGATGTTTGAGTATATAAAGTAACGGCAAAATTAACAATTTTTACTCTTCACTTGCTTCTGAAATTACGTAGGCGTCGTAGGGTTCCGTATAAATGTTAACTCTAACGTTTTATACGTTAGAGTTTACATTTATACGGAACCCTCACCACGCGAGTTGAACTGGCACTTGTCCGGTTTTATCTGTTATTTTACTTTAAGTCGGTAATAGTTAAGTTTCTTTTGTATATTGTGTTTTCTTTATAAGAACGAAATTGTGATGTGGTGTTAATTTGGCTTGCAATAAATAAATTTATATTCTATTTTATTCTTTAAATAACAATACATTTTCGGAAACGATAAAATACGGTTTATCAATAAACGTCATGGGCAGATATTACTTATAAATTAAACAACGGGTAAGCAAGCAAAACATAAAATACATAATTTGTGCTAAAGTGCTAATGAAGCACTTGAAATATCAGGCACACAAGACGAGGCGTGGGCGTGGGTTTTTAGTGAGAACACCGTGGGTCTCATTAGCCCATACGGAAGTCTCACCCCACATAACCACATTTTTCCCCTTAAAATAAGGCCTCTATCCATGAACTGAACTGAAGTCTTGGGTTATAATTCCCTAGAAGTAAGGCGTAATTTTGCGCTTCTCGCAACAACCTACAGCATCTTGCGTGGCGAGTCCGATTGTGCGGAGTTGGTGGCGCAATTAGTACGCCTATATTCTCCCATGCCAAGTGCCAACCAAAATTTGTTTACGCCCTCGTGAACGCTGTCTACTGGCAGTGCCAACGTCACGAACTGTGACGCGTAGGAGTTCTCCGCTGGTTCGCCCTTTGCAGCTTCTGAATGGGCTCCTTGCATCAGTTCCTTAGTGCGATTTGTTTGCAAGTAGATGGAATGTAGTGCGTGTAAAATTTTGAAGTTCTGCGAAAAGATTGATGTGTGCCGCTCCACTATTAATTATTATTAGTACTAGTTAATACTGTTTATATTGTTGTTGTTGTTGTTGTAATACTGCTAATTTAAATTATATTGTAAACCTTGTTCTATAGTTTCACAGTTGTCTAATAATTACTGTTATGCTGTGTAACTAGTTTAAATAAATAAATAAATAAATTAAGGCACTGGGAAAATTGCCTCTAGGGTCACCATGTGCAGATCTAGGCCCAAGCGACGGAGACGCAGACTCCGCTCAGGGATTCATCTGTTTCAAAAGACCTACAACGAGCGAACCAGCCCCATGCCACTTCAATGTGTCTATGTTGGAATCCGTAACGTATTTTGTCCTATTTTTATATCCCATTCTGCTGTCTGCCATAACGATCACTTGTACTAATACTAACGTTTTTAGCCCTATTTATGATTCGCCTAAAACATTTTAGACGAAATTTGATTTATTCCCTAATATTATTTGTCATACTAAAATTATGTACGAGTATCCTAACGCCCATTTGTCTGAAATTTAAGTGTTATGGATTAAGTATTAGTCAAAAAAACGGTTTTGGCGCTTGGCCGGCCGCTGCCGCGGCAAGCTCGCTTCGCTCGCTCGGCTCGCGCGCTGTAGCCGCCGTAGGGTCAATGTTCAACCTAACACTCCTCCTCGTTTCACTCGTCGTCGTACCTAACAGAGACCAGCCTTCTGATTAACCTATTTCGCTTAGCCAAAACTATAACGCTCAATAGTCATAAATGTTAGGTCAGTTGATATTATGACAAATAAATTTAGTACTCTTAATCATAATGGTATAAATAATAGGACTAACATGTTTTAGGACAAATAATATGTTATGGAACATAAATGTTATGGCTGTTGAACGTTATATGACGAAGTCCAATAGGGCAAAACTGTTATGGCAAGTGACTTTAGGACATACGTTAGTAGGGATTGCGAGGGTCACCTCACTCAACGTATGAAAGAAAAAAAGAAAGAAAGAAGACATTTATTCACTACACAAAAGACACACAGATATAAAGGGAGTAGACATACAATACAATTGACACATTGTGCGTATAAACATGGCAGATAATCCATCAAGTATCTAATCTGTGAATGAACAGACTCCGACCCTGACCAGCTAGTGGTGTCTGTGACAAGTATTTTTTAATACCTAACAAGTAGGTAAGACGACACAGTAGATAGGACATCACTGTGAATTTGGTGTTACCAGCTTGTTTTTTTTTCAGATTTTCCGCACTTTAGTTGTGACACGACTCGCTAGTCAAACTCTAATCTCACACTTGTCCAAAAATCCATGGATTTGACGTAAGTTAAGACGTCCTCGTACGTACAGCACCTTGTGGAATCAACAAGATAACGATGGAAGTGTGTTGCGTCTTGTTTGTGTTAAAATTATCAAACAATGCCAAATGACGCATGAAACATGTTTTCAAGCACGATATTTGGACGACGTTTGTTCCACCTATAGAATAACCTGCACTACAGGTCATGCATGGCGATGTAATGTAGGTAGGTAGTTCTTATAAGTAGGTACTTACTTAGAGGGCAAACACATACAGGGCGCGGTTTTGTCCATTCTCGCCCCAATCTTATCCTCTAAGAGTAAAAAGATCAAATAAAGAGTTAAAGAGTCTCTTACTTTTTTTTCAGCCTCCATTTGCAAGACCCTTTTTGTCATGTAGACGCATTTTTTATAACTTCATTAGTTGCTAATTCAACGGAATCATATACCAATATGTAAAGCTAAATGTACAACATTTCTAGATGTAGGTAGATCTTGACCCATACTTGAGGTGGAATGACCAGATCGATAAGGTTAATAAGAAACTAGCAGGTGCTTGCTATGCAATGAAATCACTGATGAACATAGCCAGCACAAATCGTAAATAAATGCAAGGACATTCGTCTTTAGCCCTTCTGGCGACCACAAACAAAAAAAAACATAGCCAGAAAAGCAGTAAGATTACTGACCACGTATTTTTCATACTTTGAAAGCATAATTAGATATTCTGTCGAGGTTTGGGGAAATGGAACTAACATTAACTTCATCATCATCATAATAGCCGAAAGACGTCCACTGCTGGGCATAGGCCTCCCCCAAAGAGTGCCAAAGTGACCGGTCCTGCGCCACCCGCATCCAGCGGACTTCCGCGACCTTTACCAGGTCATCAGTCCACCTTGTGGGGGTTAACATTAACTTAGTGCTCCTCAAACAAAAAAAAAAGCTCTTAGATTAATAAAAAATGTGCAAATGTTCCTGAGTCTCACCGTAGTATAGTAAGAGTAATCGTTTATTTATTTGCAACCTTATGTAAGTACTTATTTCTAAGATACAAAGGACCCAGGAAGGGCGTAGCAACGTAGTTCTTTTAAATTGCATTTAAGCAAAGTACTTAAACAATTTATAACGAATAGATCTTAGTATTACCTATACTTATCACAATTTCTAGGCATATATTTGTTGACAATAAAATTCTGACTGTAATTTCTCTCTATTTGTACCGTTTATGTATTTATATTTTTAACAATTAGACCTGCGGCTGTACAAAACTGGGTTTCGATAGCATTAAAGTTTTTTCTTTTTTGATATGTCGTTGGAGGCATGTTAAATAATACTTATGTAAAAATGTAGAAATTTTTAGGTTTAGATTTCGGCTATATTGAAATATTTAAGTTTTTTGCCAAGAACTATGCAAATATAGAATTAGAGTCACAAAAAACTGTAACATATCCAATAACATTTTAATTTCTTTACTATATTCTGTTTTTAGAAGTCTGGAACATCTGCGTTCTGGTGAACGAAAAAATGCTTATAATTCCGAAAATAAAGAATTAGAGTCGCTGATATTGCAAAATTATGATATTATCGATCCACTTCATATACTTGAAAAAAGTTGGAGGTGTAGACAATCGGCTTGTCTAGATATTGATTTCTGGCTAAGCAGTATAACCAATATTGAATTTGAGTTTGTAGAGTTAATAATAAGCAGGTCATGATAATGATCTCTGTTACCAAACAAAAGTTTATAAATATAAAATCACGGCGACACTAAATACTGATACGTAAGCATTCCGGGCCTATATTAATACATTTCAAACTCGCTGTATGCGCGCGCCGCGCTGCGCACTGTGCCACCAGACCCCTATTCCGTAACTGGTTTTAAGTTCACCTCAACGCTCACCAACAAATATATCTTGACACTGCGGTGCATAGTAGCTAAGCGTAGGTAGAGGTCCAGTTTCGTTAGGTGACGCTGTTTTAAGTTCACCTCAACGCTAACCCACAAATATATCTTGACACTGCGGTGCGTAGTAACTAAGCGTAGGTAGAGGTCTAGTTTCGTTAGGTGACGCATGGGGTGAGGCGCATGAGCGCGTAGCGAATAACGGCAGCGATCAGTGGGGGCGGGGTAGTGGCGTGCCCTTGACTCCACGTGAACCTGCGTCCAGATTCCATAAAAAAATCCGCAAAGCGTGTTTTAAACTAATATCAACCGAAAATAGTTAAACTTACCCTTATTTATTACTATAGGGATTGCCCACGGTTTCGTTCGCGTAGAACTCGTTATCGTGTTATAGAAATAATTATCATAAAAATGACCATTCTCTGCAGAAATACCTACTAACAAATGACATACAATGTATTTTTTTTGCGAAGTGGCTAGTAACAGTAAGCTATGGAATAGATGGCTAGTAAACCGCAATTTACCTACCACATGAAATTGTTTTTGTATATTCAGGATGTAGGGTCGGTTCGCCGGTTATCGACCACCTAATTTAGTGTGCCAGTTTGCGACCACTCAGGTAAATTGGTGAACCGAGAGGATATTTTCTAGTTTTTTCAGTAGATTCCTGCCTAATAACTACATTAACTACTTAGAGCCTGTTCAAATCTATATACCTATATAAAAGAAGATTGTGACTAATTCATACACGCATAGCCGAAACTACTCGGACTAGAAACATGAAATTTACACCCAAACTACCTTTTATAAAGTTTTTTTGGAACAACGGATAAGAAGGGATTTTAATAAATTCCACCCCTAAAGGGGGTTAAAAAGGGGTGCAACGTTTGTATGAGGGACACTTTTGTTTGAGCTAGAGACTTAAAGTTTTGTAGAAAGATAACTTATTAAAATACAAAAAAGTACTTTCAGCGTTTTGGAAAATTCTATCCCCAAAAGGGGTCATAAAGGGGTGCAAGATTTGTATAGGAGAAACATTTTTTTAAGCTATAGACTTAAAATTTTGTAGAAAGATTACTTATTAGAATACTAATAAAGTGCTTTCAGCGTTTAGGAAAATTCTACCCTAAAAGAAAAGTTCCCCCATACAAACGTTGCGCCCCTTTTTAACCCCCTTAGTTAAAAAGGGGCGCAACGTTTGTATGTGGGAACTTTTCTTTTTTGAGCTATATACTTAAAATGTTGTAGAAAGATTACTTATTAAAATAAAAATAAAGCACTTTCAGCGTTTTGGAAAATTCTGCCTCTAAGGGGTTAAAAAGGGGTGTAAAGTTTGTATGGAGGAAACTTTTTGTTTTGAGCCAGACTTAAAACTTTGTAAAAAGATTACTTATTAGAATACAAATAAAGTCCTTTCAGTGTTTTGGAAAATTCCGCCCTTAAGGGGTTAAAAAAAGGGTGCAAAATTTGTATGGAGGAAACTTCGTTTTGAGCCAGAGACTTAAAACTTTGTACAAAAATTACTAATTAGAATGCAAATAGTCCTTTCAGCGTTTTGGAAAATTCCGCCCCTAAGGGGTTAAAAAGGGGTGCAAAGTTTGTATGGAGGAAACTTTGTGTTTAGAGCCAGACTTAAAACTTTGTAAAAAGATTACTTATTAGAATACAAATAAAGTCCTTTCAGTGTTTTGGAAAATTCTGCCCTTAAAGGGTTAAAAAAGGGGTGCAAAATTTGTATGGAGGAAACTTAGTTTTGAGCCAGAGACTTAAAACTTTGTAGAAAGATTACTAATTAGAATGCAAATAGTCCTTTCAGCGTTTTGGAAAATTCCGCCTCTAAGGGGTTAAAAAGGGGTGCAAAGTTTGTATGGAGGAAACTTTATGTTTAGAGCCAGAGACTTAAAACTTTGTAAAAAGATTACTTATTAGAATACAAATAGTCCTTTCAGTGTTTTGGAAAATTCTTCCCCTAAGGGGTTAAAAAGGGGTGCAAAGTTTGTATGGAGGAAACTTTTTGTTTTGAGCCAGAGACTTAAAACTTTGTAAAAAGATTACTTATTAGAATATAAATAAAGTCCTTTCAGTGTTTTGGAAAATTCCGCCCCTAAGAGGTTAAAAAGGGGTGCAAAGTTTGTATGGAGGAAACGTTTTGTTTTGAGCCAGAGACTTTAAGCTTTGTAGAAAGATTACTTATTAGAATACAAATAAAGTCCTATTAGCGTTTTAAAAAATTCCACTCCTAAGGGGGTTAAATAGGGGGGTAAGCTTTGTATGGGCAACGATTTGTTTGAGCTACAGACTTAAAAGTTAATAGAATGATTACTTATTAAAATAAAAAAGTGGATTCAGCGTTTAGAAAAATTCAACCCCTAAGGGGTTAAAAAGGGGTGCAAAGTTTCTATGGAGTAAACTTTTTGTTAAAACTTTGTAGAAAGATTACTTATTAGAATACAAATAAAGTCCTATTAGCGTTTAAAAAAATTACACTCCTATGGAGGTTAAAAAGGGCAGTAAGCTTTGTATGGGCAACACTTTGTTTGAGCTATAGACTTAAAAGTTAGTAGAATGATTACTTATTAAAATAAAAAAGTACTTTCAGCGTTTAGAAAAATTCAACCCCTAAGGGGGTTAAAAGAAGGTTCAAAGTTTATATGGAGAGCAAGAAATTTTTAAAGTAAAATTTCGGTCTTTTCATGTAGTTATGTTAAGACTTCAAAACTAATTTCAGAGTTTTTTTTCAAATTCGTCCCTAAGTGTTAAAAGGGGTTTAAAGTTTGTGTAGAGAGCAACACATTTATAAAGTATGAGATTTGTAACTATGGTTTTAGACTGTTTGTTTAAAAACTAGAAAAGGAATTTCATTGTTTTTTATATTGATGCAGGCCTGAAATGGAAAGAGGAGCTGGATGCCGTTGAGCATTCCATTTCTTCAGCCTGTTATGCTCTGAGAAGCCTGAGGGAGGAACTCACTAGACAACAACTTAAAGTCATATACTATGCGTTAGTAGAATCTAAGCTTAGGTACAATACAATATCAGGCTCTGGGGAAATAGCTTTAAGTATAACCCTAACAAAGTTTTGGTTGTTCAAAAAAGAGCCATCCGCACTATTGTACGCATTCCTCAATGGATATCTTGTAAAGAACACTTCCTGGAATTGGGCATTCTAACAGTTCCTTGCTTGTATATACTCGTGCTGCTTACTATTTTGTCAAAAATATCTTAAAATATGAATCTATCGAAGAACAAGATTTGCGCCTACAAACACGAACAAAAAACATTACACAAAGTTTTTTCCCGAAGCTCAAAGTGGCGCAGCACAGCACAAAACATCAGGCTGTAATTTTTTTTAACAAACTGCCCCCTGACTTAAAAAATATCACAATTTATAAGGTATTTCATAGACAATTAAAAGCATTTTTATTGAGAGGGTGCTTCTACAGTATTGACGAGATTTTTGTGCGTGATATCTAGTTATAAGAATTAAAGACATGACATGTATTAAGTTAAATAAAATGTACAAATTATAATTAGTTAAGCAATCTTTTTATGTAAAATATTTAAGTAATTTTAATTTTAATGTAGATATTTCAAACACAATATTTGTATTGTTACTGAATAACTAATAAAAAAATATATATAATATGGGGTAAAAAAGGGTGCAAAGTTTGAATAGGGAGCAATCATTTTTCTAAGACGATAAAAACGTCTACGCGGACGAAGTCGCGGGCAACAGCTAGTGTTTACCATATCTTTAACTAGCTTTTGCCCGCGGCTTCGCCCGCGTACTAAGCGAAATTTTTAACCGTCTACAAAAAAGGAGGTTCTCATGTTGACCCGTATGTTCCGATTGAATTGCAATGTAGCACAAATATTTTCAATAATTTTCATGTCCACAATATTAAATTTCAAAATCGATGCCATTTTCAAACTCAAATTTCGTAATGAACGTTCAAAAAAACAATAAAAACGACACCCATATTGATATTTAGATATTTCAACCCCATCGCACCCCAACAGGGGAGATGGTATTTCACGTCCGCCATGTTGGATTTTAAAACCGTTGTTATTTTCGCAATCAGTGACCCGATAAACCATAGAAACAATACCCATATTGATTTTCAGACTGTCACCAAATGTTCCCCTTTTAGGGGTTTAATTTTTTCATCGTAAGCCCACGTGTAGCAATTTAATCGATAGGTCTTTTCAAAATAAATATAAGGTTTCTCAATGTTTTTGATTAAATGAATAGAGGCGGAGATAAATCGCCCCAAAAGTCACTAAAATTGTGGCCCCCCAGGGATCGGAACCGGTTTTCTCAAAAGTCCCCGAAGTAGTCTAATATTTTGAATTATTTTAGGCTCTTAATGTAACATTAGGTAACACTCTTTAGGTAACATTTTCGTATTTTTAGACAGCCTGATCAAAAATGATATTATAAACCAAAGAACGAAATTGAACGAAATAAAACCGGTATTTTTGTATGGTGAAAATACCAGTATCCGATCCCTGTGCCCCCTCCTCTAATTTTTGAACGGTGTTTTTAAAAAATATAAAAAAAATCATAAACCTATAGGGCTATTAGGGCAATTTTTTCACCATAAATTATTTTGAACAAGATCGATTCATAGGTTTTCGAGATATTGCTGAAAAACTGCCTTCCCTATAGAAAAGCACGTAAGTGCCGTAAGATTTCTGTGACGATACGACCTTTTTAATAGGCAAGGATCCCTTCGTTTTGCGTAATCCGACACGCACTTGGCCGGTTTCTATACATAACTAGCTTCTGCCTGCGACTTCGTACGCGTTTAAATTATGGATTTCATGATTATGATTCGTCCTAAAAGGGACGACATAAATTATACCCTATTAAATAATATCAATTAGAATTTTGGTCAAGTGCGAGTCGGATTTTAGTTTTCCCATACATTTTGTGACCCAACTCCTGATGAAGGCAACGAGCAAAAATATTTCGTCTCCATACAAAGTTTCATCCCCTTTTTCGTCCCTAAAAGGGATAACATTTGACATAATCTAATATATAAGGAACATATCTGGAAAGTTTCATGTACACTCATCGGTATAACGTACATCCATTCATACATCCAAACTTTTACGTTTATAATATTAGTAGGATGGTACGGAGTCCGACTCGCACTTGGCCGGTTTTTTACTGTTACTAAGTTACTACAAATAGTCAGTCCATATATCAATTTTTTTTTACTCATTTTGAAGTCAATAACTTATCAAATTCACATAATACTCGTAATAACCGCATGTAATTTACCGTGCACGTAAACAAACAAATGATATGATTTGAAATACAAACGCAGCGCTTGCGCGGCGGAGCGGGGGGCGGGACGAGGTATCACTCTAGTAGGTTCCCGCGCGCCGGTACGTGGTACGTGGTACCGCGGCGTGGTTATTTATTTCGCGCCTATTTTAATAGATTATACTATTACAAGGCAAGCTATACACAGAAATTTCTTACTTTCCATTATATGGCTGCATATATTATTTTATAGTATTAGACTAATCTTTACAGACTCTAATTCAATATTAGACCTTACAGGACAAAAAACGCATATAAAAATTCTTATTAATGAAATCTTATCTCTAATTCCTCCAAATTTTTGGCTTTGTCTATTAACTTAAGGATTTAAAGATATTGTTGTGAATTTTTGAAACTTTAATTCAATATCGACAAAATAATAACCGAATTCTGGTTTGACCCAGTCTCTCGTTATTTTTTTTTCTAAAAACTTAACAGCATAAAGCATCATACATATTATAAACGATGAAGCTTAAACTTTGCACTCTAATTCAATATTCACAAATCACCAATAAAAAAACATAAATACCTAATTTATACCTAACTCTCGTTCTAACTTTTCGTCTTATTTTACAAATATGCTTAAAAATATGTCCCATACCATATAAGCATAACTTTTCCGACTTTAGAATTATCGAAACTTGTAGGGCAAAATTCCGGTCCGGCTACAGGGCTAAATAGAAACCTGTATGTCCAGCAAGGCAAGACTACTATTCATAATCTTAGAGAAAGAAATAGACTATGTTTAAATTATGTGCATCATGTCCATTTTGACAAAAGTTTAAATAATACCTACTGCCATTAGAGTGTACAATTTACTTAAACCTAAAAAATATTCAAGAGTTAAGATATTATGACAAAAAAGTAAAGGAATATTTTTTGACCCGTCCGTTCTATTTAATCAAAGAATATTATGCAACAATTTTCGACAAATTTTCGTGACATTTAAATTATTTTTCCTTTTTTATTTTATAATTATTTTTCAATATCCGTTCTGACCTCTTAATTGCATTATTATTATTATTGTTTAAATTATAAAATGATTATTCTACTTTTGTGACCTTTAATATAAGTTGATATTTGTTTTACCTAATATAATTTTGTACTTACTTGTTAGTTTTATTTGTATGATTTTATGTTATAACTATATTTGCATGCATTTGGAAATGTGTGACTATGATTATGATAAACGTACTTTTACAGTTTTAAGTACGAGTTCAGCTTCAACAAATTTGTGATTTCCGGGTGTAAATTCACTAGGTACTTAGTTATAGGTAATAGAAAATACCGAAATTACTACATGCGTGCCTTCTATATTTGAAGAGTTCCCTCAGTTCCTCATGGTTCCCATCAACCAACTAAAGATAACTTTGATAAGAATGGGAATGGGACCAACCTGGAAGCATATACTTTCAAATAAAAAAAATTGTACGAATCGGTTCATACTTAAATGACGGCGTTCTGTTCTGAGGTAACAAAATTTAACATATAAAATAATAATAAAAAATACAACCGAATTGAGAACCTCCTCCTTTTTTTTTGAAGGCGGTTAAAAAGCGTGTCATGTGTAGCATGAGCCTATGTCGATATTAGAGTCTGACCAGCGAGTCGTGACAAAAGCATTTTTTTCGAGTTCTTTATATGGCAACAATTTTACCTATGAAATAAGCTGTCAGTTATAAGTACCTATGACACCGCCATACATTTCGGGTTACCAGCATGCGTTTTTTTCAAATTTGCCGCCTTGTTCTTGTGTCACGACTCGCTGGTCAGACTCTATCTTGGCGGCGGCACTCCCGTGCCTAGATATAGTTTGCTAAATAAGAAATCCTTCACAAATTGACATTAGACAAAACGGCACCTGCTTAAACGTACATAAGTTAGCAAAAATTAAAAGGAAGAGTGTTCTATGTTGTACAAAATAAGGTAGTTAATTGTATGACAAGGTTATGTTCATGTCAAAATGATTACTTGTCAAAATCCGCGTGTTGTTAAGTGTTTAAATTCGCTTCTAGTTCAATGTAGTAAAAATAAAAATACCACGTTATCGTGTCGTGCGTGAGTCGAAAAATTGTTAAGAAGTTTTTATCAGTGATTTCCTTTAAACTTGGTATGTAATAATGCAGTATTTTATAACAACATTTCAGCGTACAGGTTTCGTAACGAGCCTTTCGGCACTTGTATCTGTTTTCCGTGTTGAGTGTTAGCCACAGGAAGTTATCATGACCATTGTGTTGTGTAAATTGATGTAATTGTTTACGTCAACGATTCTTATTCAGTCAGGTTGGTTCACACGCAACACAGCGCGCTACTTGCCGTATTGAACAAAATACTGAGGTAAATAAATTGATAACCTATGAGTTGAGATAACCTAAGTTACTTGGCGCTCGGAATGCCCAGTATTGGACGGTAATGCGTCTTTTAAAGCAGTCTTAAGTGGTTTATGCTAATATTCAACCAGACACTGCGATTATTCATGATCTTTTTAACCCATAAACAAACTAGAGTTCTTATAATGTACCATGAACCAAGTAAATCCAGTTAATTCTCGCTCCTCGTGCTTGTTTCTGGGGCGTCTGTCTGAATTGTAATAATTATAGTAAACATGATAGAGAATCACTATGTTGTTTGGTTTATGTGACCCAACTGACCTATTAACGTCAACAGTAGGCGATGAGGCAAATCATTTGCCTCCGACTTGTCAGTTCAGTTCTGAAATCCACAATGAGAAGTCATACATACTTTGATGCCTTGGGCTCGGCCAGGTAATATATGAGATTAATGAATCTGCATTTCATGTCACTGCTATTATTTTCTTTTAATCATAATTGTAATTTTTAATTTTCTGTGGTTTTCTGCTTTTTTGTTAGATTTTTTTGTAATCATGCATTGTTTGGGTTTTAATGAAATTTACAAATTTAGACTGTATGACTCTTTTTATTTGTGTGTCTTCATGCATATTCATGTTGTTGTTTTAGCTTAATGTGCATTATTTTTATTTGCAACTTTATTTAAAAACTTCATGTTTATTTTGTTCAGCATCATGGCCCGAATCCTAGACGGCAAGGGGCTGGCCAAGGACATCCGCAGTGAATTAAAAATCAAGATCCATAATTGGATGCAACAAGGGCACAGGGCACCAACCTTAAAATGTATCATAGTTGGTGATGACCCTGCGAGCCACACCTACGTAAAGAACAAGATTCAAGCCGCTACAGATGTTGGCATTCAGGCTGAAACCATCCGATATGAAGCCAACATGACTGAAGAAGACCTTCTATCGGCTATTGACATTTTGAATGCCAATTCTGAGGTTGATGGCATTTTAGTCCAATTGCCACTGCCTGGAGGCATTGATGAAAGGAAAGTTTGTAATGCAGTGGCACCGGAGAAGGATGTAGATGGCTTCCACATTGTCAATGTTGGACAACTGTGCCTGGACATGCCAACTATTGTGCCCGCCACTGCTTTGGCTGTTGTAGAAATGTTGAAAAGGTATGAGATTTTTCTGTTTATGGGCCTAATTTTTTTTTGTAGCTTGTTGCCTTGATGTCTCCTTGGTCTTTTAAATAATTATATGCTATGATTTTTCGTGGTAATATTAACTTTTTTTATGGGTTTCTAAGCATATCAGTAAACAGTTTGTCTGACATAAATTAAAGCAACCAGAAAAAACCATTAACCCAAGCCATAGTTACTAGTAAATTAAGATTGAATTGAACTTTTAATTGGTTTATTACAAGAATTCATTGAATTAATGATTTCAGTCCTCTACAAACAATCTTAATTTTATTGTGAATCTTGTAAAGTAATAACTGTTAAAATTAAAAATGCAATGATTCTTTTAGATTCAAGATCGACACCTTTGGCCGTAATGCCGTTGTGGTGGGTCGCTCCAAGAATGTAGGCATGCCTATAGCCATGATGCTGCACAGTGACATGAGCCATGATAGTGGTCTTGGCATGGATGCAACGGTCACCATCTGCCACAGATACACGCCTAAAGAGAAACTGGAGTTCTACTGCAGAAATGCTGACATCATAATTACTGCTACAGGTATGTAAATAAGGTTTTATTAACTTTAATAGGTAATTAATTATGCCTTTATTAATAGTACATTATTGCAGAGGTCGGGAAATAGCAATTCGTGGATGAGTTGACAATAAAGACGTATCCATGAATTGCTATTCCAGCAGAGGCAGATATAGTGATGTTCTCCAAAAATGCTAGGAAAACAAATAATGTATTCAATCATCTTAAAACAGCTGTCAACAGTATGTCAATAACCTACCAAGTTCCTGCCTAACTTATTTTTTGGTCAGACTATGACAAAGGGGGCCCGTTAAAAAGACAGAATTTTTTTGACCAAAAGTGAAAAATATATAGGAATCATAAAAGACTTAGAATATTTTCAATCAAAACGCTAAAATAAGCATGTTTTATAGAAAAAAACTTTTCTCTAAAATTAAAAATGGCGGAAATATAGGGCTTCAAAGATTCTGTTTTTCAGACAGAATAGTTTTCGTCAAAGTGGTGTCATTATGACACCTATTTTAAATGATAGTTTCGTGTAGAACACATTAAAATAAGCTTCTTTTATTTGGAAAACTTTTTACTAAATTGAAAAATGGCCGAGATATTTTACTTGAAAGTTGGGAAAATTCTAGGACTTGTAAAAATTTCAATGGGTAAAAAATGATTTTCAGACTTATTTAATATGTTACTATTAGGTAGTAATAAAATGTCCGGTTCTGGCGCTTCGCCGGCCGCTACCGCGGCACGCTCGCTTCGCTCGCTCGGCTCGCGCGCTGTAGGGTCACAGTTCTTCCTAACACTCCTCCTCGCTTCGCTCGTCGTCGTACCTACACCGACCTGCCTTAAAGTTTCTTCATACAAAACATGCTTATTTTAGCGTCTTCTATACCATAGCGGGTCAAAAAAAGCTACGGTAGCCTAGTGGTTCAGGCATGCGGCTGTCAAGCGGCGGTCGTGGGTTCGAATCCCGGCTCGTACCAATGAGTTTTTCGGAACTTATGTACGAAATATTTGCCGTTAGCTTTTCGGTGAAGGAAAACATCGTGAGGAAACCGGTCTAATCCTTTCACGCAAAATAGGCACGTTGGATGTCGATTTGCGGAAAATGCCCAGTAAAACTAACTAACCATAGCGGGTCCCACCCCCAAAAAGACTATAAAATAGGGGTTATAATGCACAACATACATCGAAAATTTTACAAGTCCCAGAATCTTCGTGTCTTTGAGGTCTAATAATTCGGCCATTTTTTAATTTAGAGAAAAGTTTTTCAAATAAAAGAAGCTTATTTTAATGTGTTCTACACGAAACTATCATTTAAATTGGGTGTCATAATGACACCACTTTGACGAAAACTATTCTAAGTGTCTGAAAAACAAAATATTTGAAGCCCCATATTTCCGCCATTTTTCATTTTAGAGAAAAAAAATTCAAATAAAAGAAGCTTATTTTAATGTGTTCTACACGAAACAATCATTTAAAATAGGTGTCATAATGACACCACTTCACTCGAAAATTTTCTAAGTCCCCGGCCCCCTTTATCATAGTCTAACCTATTTTTTGACTCATGGTGCCAGTTTCAATTGACATAGGTACATAAAAAAAATGAAACTATCACAATTTTAAATATTTTATGTAATTTTTAGTTTGTTATGTGTGCATTTTATTTTGTTAATTTTTTTATTTCTTCCGTAACTATTTGAGACATTTTTATTAATAAAAAATATATTTTAATAATCATTTGTAAGCGTTTTGTCTATGACAGTAAAAAAAGGAAAACTCGGGAGCCTGACACACAGACTAGCGCGGCCTAGCCGCGGTGGTCAATAGTAAACTTGTCATTAGCTGTCAAATTTACTATGGACCGCCACCGCAGGCCGCGCCATTGCGTTGCAGGCTTTAAGCACACTACAAATTTGTCACACCAACTTGCAATAGTTGGGAAGAGCAGCCATACACTACTAACCAGTCAAACTATATTTAGCAACTTGTTGTGGCCTTTAAACGTACGAGCACTTGGCTGTCTGTAGTGATTTGTAGTCAAAATATATGGTTAAAGGTTAAAAAGTATACAGTAATGGAATTTCATACGCTTTCTTGGCTGCTGAAACTGTACAGTAATGACTTTTAAGTTTGCGCTCGTCAGTAACGAGGAACTTCATGTACTATTTTTGCTACAGTAAGGCGCACATTTCCGAGCATATTGGAGAAAAATAATTTTTAATTTTTTAAGTGGAAAGTGGCTAAAAATCGGCTGATGTCACAATTTTTTTTTGTTTTTGTTTTATGGACTGTTTATTGGTTTTTAATACATGTTTTGGTTTTGTTTAGGTGTTCCAAAATTGATCAAAGCTGATATGGTGAAGCCTGGTGCTACAATCATTGATGTTGGCATAGTTAGAGTCACTGATGAGGATGGGAAGACCAGGCTGGTTGGAGATGTTGATTATGATGGTAAGTTATTTTCTTAGCTATCATAAATTAGCTTAAAATTATTGAACGAGGTTGGCCTTGGAAAGGGGTAACACATTTTTACAAGCTTTTTATTAACTTGCAATGTATGTAACTATGTTTGTTCGGGTGGAACCTTGCAACTCAATTTTGAAGCAGATATTTTCAACTGATCGAGTTGATATTTTAGGTAACGATACAGTTGGGATGACAATTCAATATTGTGGTACCATTAAGAGGGAATAGAGGGATTTGGTGTTGGTTTGAGGGTTTCGCAAGACGAAATAATATTCTTTCGTCGAAACCAATTTCGAAAGAAGAAATATTATTCTTAGTTATTTAGAAATCAGTTTCGAACCTTGGATTCGTACGCGGCCGAAAGGTTCACTCTGCATACCTTTCACTGAAAAACTACCAAACTCGCGAGATTGGTTTTGTGGTCTCGCGAGATTTCCGACCTAGACGAGATCTCGCGAGGCCACAAAACCATTGCATCCCCTAAGTACCTACGACTGAACGACTTTGTATCCATGGCCAAGAAAAAAAACCGTTGTAGTAATGTACTATTATTTCCATAGAGGTCAGCAAAGTAGCCGGCGCTATAACCCCCGTGCCCGGCGGCGTCGGACCCATGACAGTAGCCATGCTTATGCACAACACTTTCCTTGCTGCGCAGCGACTGCGCGATGCTGAGACGATGCAATAATACGGGTAAACAAACTCAGTTTTAGTGTAGACCGTATTAGATACATTTTATGTTTAGTATGTTTAAGTTTGCACAATTGAGTTTCCCAATATCTATACAGACAACCTTTCAAAAATATCTACAGATGCGTCTTATGTCAGTAACAATAAAGACTGTGTATCTATAGATATTTTTTGAAACTTTAGCTGCATAGATATTGGAGAACTCGACTGTACAGTCAACCAATTTGAATCCTAGGCCACTGTAGTACCTTTTCACAGTAAACGTCAAAGTGACTTCTATGGCTCATACATAAATAAATAACAGGGTGTGAATAAGACAGGGTTCTAGAGTGGCCTAGGATTCAAATTGGTTGACCGTAGCTGCTATATAAATTAGACAGGTATTCGCGTTTATGGCTTATGTTTAGGTAAAAAAAAACTACTAATAACTTCTACTTGAGATTATTTGAGTAGGCCGAATTGCATCAAAGCAGTCCATTCGAAAAGCAACTCTATCGTTTAAGGTAGAAGATTCAATTTCCAATGACAGTTTATAACAAGTGAAATCAAAAGATTTTTCGAAAAACCCAATAAAAAAAGCATACAAATATTATAGCCTATGTGGCTCCTACGATTAAGAGGAATCCAACGACACCGCATATATCGAAATCCATCACACGGTTTAGGCTGCAGGGCGTGCCAAAGAATAAGACATACACACATACATGAATTCGCTCGAAAACCATAACCCTCCTTCGGCAGTCGAGTAAAAAGTCAGCCACATTAAACAATCTCAACTATAAAGGTTCTAGGACTATGTTACAAAATTAAATACATAAACTCAGACAACATAAAGCGTTTATCACTTTCTGCACTAGGTAGTTATTTTGTCAGCTGTTTAGAAGAATCACGTTGTAAACGCGATCGTACGTCTTTTTCAAGGAAAAGTTGTTAGACTTTCTAGTTGTTCATTATTATTGTGACAGCTGTGTATACAGTTCCGCAGAAGTAGCTACGCGAGCAAAAATCTAAAATGATATAGACAAAATCTTATTGGCTTGTAATACAGACGTGGGTATAACATTTTGTCATTTTCGTACGTATAGATCTTCCGCTGCTCACTGTATCTATAACTACATGTCTGATAATCCTCTATAAAGAGAAAAATAACATCAGGTTATGGTATTGACGGTCTAATGCACAATCTTTGTACGGTTGTTGCATTTCACAAAGATGAGTTCCTATTATTATGGCGTTAAAGTCTAATTTCGCGGAATCCGCTCGCCTTCGTGAAATGCAAGAAGTAGGCATAACACGTAGAAGCACGTATTGTACACTTGAGATTATTTGAGTTGGCCGAATTGCATCAAAGTAGTCCATTCAAAAAGCAACTCTACTGTCCTTGGTAGAAGATTTCATTTCCAATAAAAAGTAGGCCAAAATAATCTCAACCATAACTAGTAGATACGTCATACGTTGGCCCGCGCGGGAAATATAAATTGTGAACTAAACCATCGATGTCTAGTAAATATAATAGTATATTGTTGTAGAGGCTAGGAAGTAGGCAATAGATGGACGAGTGTGTGTTCGAGGGGTTCGAGGTCCGAGTCGCAGGTGAGAACCTCGAAGGAGACGAGTCCATCTATTGCACTTTTGGCCCAGACATTACACAGTGCTTTTCACGCCTACTGCGAGGAAATTGCAAATAATTATAAATTTATATAAATCAAAATTAAGTACAGTCACGGACTTTAATCGTTGAGCCATTTAGGTGTCAACTAATTTTGGTTTTTAATAGTGAAGCTATGAAAATCCAGTAAAAGGTGAGCTCTAAATGGCTCAACGATTAAAGTCCGTCACTGTACCTATTTAAATATCATAATACTAAACACGCGAGCCTGTGATTGGTCGAATCGATGTTCCAACTGAACTACAAAAACATTGTTGGACAGTTTGACTTCATAGTTGGCCTGTTCGTGCGACGTCCAACTAACCCCAGTTTTGAAGCCTGAATTCTGACCATCTTTTGCCACATTTCCGAGCACTGGCGTGAAAAGCTAATTTTCTCACAATTAATGTTATTACTAATAACATTCACTATGACCAAATTAGCTTATAATAACTTATTAGTGATTCATTTCGGAATTTTATGAACCGATGAGAATAAATGCTACTTATTGAAACTTTAATAAAATAAAAATTCAGGTTTAAAGTTTTAAGGCATTTTAAAATTAAAACTTCGAAATAACCATGTCCTTTTGGATTATTACTTCTTTTTTTACTAAAATATATTGGCATGAATAATATTGGGCTACAGGTAGGTTTTTTAAGAATCTCTAAAATTGTATCAGTGTCTTTTCTACTTCATAAAACAGTGCCTTACTTAGTTATAATGAATTAATGAAAGTATTATATTATAGGTTTTATGATAATTTAAAGATACCTTGAAGGTAATTAGTCTCATCAGCTTATACTGTATTGTTGATATTTTTTAGTTTAAGATTTATTCACCGCATTGTTTAAGTATAAAACATTCCTTGTTATTATTGTATTCGATGACGTTTTTGGAACTACTTCTATTGCTAAGTTAAATCTCAAATAGTTCTTTTACACTTTATGTCAAAAAAGGTCCTAAAATTATGTACATCCGTAGTTTGCTGTTGAAATAATATTATAATAATATTATACGCAAAAAGACGATAGTTCAAATTATTTGAGATGGACCGTACAAAATAATCCATTCAAATATATACCTTGAAGTTAAAGCCAGAAGGTTTGTAATGGCAGCATCAAGTTTATGTTCTTTTCAAATAATTTCAACTGTACGTTAAAATTATAAAGGTCTTAGGACTTTTCTCATCAATTCCTCTAGGGCTGTGATCTACATTTCCAAACCGTAGTTAGTTTATTTTAGCATCAATTGGTGTTGACAAAATATTTTTACATTAAAATAAATTAAATATGATTTTTATGAAATGTTTATTATTTCTATGTACGCCCCAGGATTAACGAATTTAAGGTGTTGGAACCTTTCTTAACCCTTTTTCAGGAATAGACTATATCTACATTATTTTTTGTCTTGTATGAGTATTACTGAGATCGATTGTCATATCTGAACTGCGAGTCTGAAAAAGGAATAGCACTTTGTTCTTTTGTACACCTGTTTTACTTCATTAACCTTCATTCACTATTGACTGGTTTATTTGCACATGGTTCCTCGAAGAAAATTCATTAAATGAACATTAATTCATAGGTACCTACATAATTAATTCTTCCTCTCTTAGACATAGTCCAAGAGCAAGAGACGAATTCTTAACGTCTTTATCGCCGCAAATAATGCACCTGTCTCGCACTTGCTCATTTTGTTACAATGAGAAGAATGATAGTATATCAACTTATATTATCATATGTAATACTTACATATGACTTTTTATCTAATAGAAAACATCAAAATAATCTATCATTCAAAGACTAAATAAATTTAAATTTCAGATCAGTTATTTTTCATCTATATATATCATATATCATTCGTTCTATATTTACCATCCAACTATAAAACTTATTAGCTGCCCGCGTATTGCAAAGGACGCAGGTAAACCCGCGAGAATTTTTTTTTGCCTATGTCCATCCAGAAAGTCCATTCTATTCACAGCTGAAAGATTTTTTTTATATTGGATAAGTGATTCCGGACATAGCTGAGTTAAGCGCTATATAGCCAAGTTTTTGGTAGGACTCATTATATAAATCTGGTGCGGTCTCTTGCTAAACTGCATATCCAAGTATGTGTGTGAGCGCATTGATATTTTGGAATATCAAACATGGCTTGGGAGTCAATTTGAAGTGGATTTTTATTAGTATTAAGTTTATTTCCACAAACGAAAAATTTACTTCTCTTTGCCTACATTCTCATGGAAACCACGTAGGTATGCATTGTTCAACTACGTGATATTACAATTTAAGGTTACCTGGAGTGTGAGAAATACCTTTTCCATTAGATTCACCACATTTTCTGCGTGCAAGCGCAAGCGCTCGCGATATGTGGCCCCGTAGCCCCCGTATATGGGAACCCACGGTTTCATTCGGGTTTTGAGGTAAATCCACGATGTAGCGATAGCGACATGTAACGAATTCTAAAATGTTCACAATTACATGATTTCCTTGTTTATTTGCTGTTACAAGGCATGGTAAGACCAAATTTTAGAGTGTATATTTTAATATGTTTTTGATGTACGACGAAAAATAAAGAGAAATCATTTGCAGAGTTTCATCTCCGAAGTTTACAAAGCGAAAAATATGGCCTTTGACATTAATTGCTTTAATTTTTTACGGAACCGTCGGCGCGGGAGTCCGACTTGCATTTGATCGGGATTTTGTTGTAAATAATATGTAGGGAAGACTGGGTACGGTTGTGCCAGGGTGCCCGCCTTGTCGGGGCGGCTTAGTAACCGTGGACTGGTCACCCATGGCGAAGCTAAGAGGCACCCAGGGCCGGCCTGTGTGGGCCTGCTGGCTGGCCCGAGGAGAGCGCTCCTAGCGGGCTTGTGCACTGCCCGCTTAGGATGCGTTGGGCAGGGACCGCAGAAGATAAGGTGGTCCTTTTCTTCTCCTGATCCGCCACCAGGTGCTGGAATTTCCCGCACCCATGATCTCCTCGTAGCGGACTCAGGGGGGTCCGCTACTGAACGTGTGGAGATGGAGGAGGCAAGCGCGCCAAAACATCTGGCGTGCATCTCGTGGAGTGCCTTCGGGCGTCCGCGAGGAAGCCGCTTGTGGGTGGCTACCGCCGGCGGGGTCGTGGATGTGTGAAGCGTTCCCGTGACCTCGCCACATGGCGGCGAGGCGGCAAGTGGGGGGTTTTTAGTGGGTACACCGTGAGTCTCATCAGCTTATACGGGAGTCCCACATAACCACTCGGGTCACCCCATGCACCCGGGTATAAGATGTTAATTTTGTTTAGAAGAAGATGTTACATATTTCTAACAGTAAAAGTCATTATAAACCATTTTGGTGTATGTTTATAAGCCCGTCACTACCGACCCTAACCACTGTCACAACCGTCCTTGGGGTGTGGCCGGTTGTGACACTTTCCCTTTTTTTCTAATTTGATCCTATGACCAATACAGCTATTTAGTGACAATATTTTAGTATACTTAGACAAATATACAAATTAAGATTCAAGTAACTTTTCTCCCAGCTAACTGGTAAAGTAACAAAATTATTGGCGATCAAACCAAAATTGTCACAACTGTACCCAGTCCACGTACCCTACTTAATTGGTATATAACTACTTTTAAGTGAAATCATCAGTATATCAGCCGAAAGACGTCCACTGCCAGCAGTGGCTAATGTTCAAACATAGGCCTCCCCCAAAGAGTGCCAAAGTGACCGGTCCTACGCCACCCGCATCCAGCGACCTCCCGCGACCGTTACTAGGTCATCATCATCAGTCCACTTTGTAGGGGGTCTACACACGTTGCTTCTGCCGGTGGTACGTGGTTGCCATTCGAGAAGCTTTCCGCCCCAACGGCCATCGATTCTGCGTGCAACTTAAGTTTAGCGATTCGTTTCGGAGGGCTTAATGTGTTAGCAGTGTAGATATAGAGTAAATCGCCAGTAGCTGATGACTTACTAAGTGTATGGGAACGTTTAAACTTAATACTTTGGATACTTCTAGTTATATTTTCAAGAAGTTATTAATGTAATTTTACTCATCGGGTAACGTCCTCTCGATGTCAGTTTAAAGTTTTCTGATATTTACAGAATAATCGCCTGGCTACACTTAACGATTACACCATGAATGCCGTGGGCTAGCATTTACCCTCAAATGGATCAAAGTAACCTCAGGGTATCGTATTGTAGCTAAATCCTTCACTAGCGTCGCCTAGGGTAACAATGCATTTTCTGGACTAACATTTGCAAACCGATCCTCAAGACTATTTTGTCAGCATAGCATGTCCCGAAATAGACCCACTAGTATAAAACCTAAACGTTATATTTAAATATGAACTTTATAAATGGAATGGCAAGGTCGCTTTTAAGAGTGAAGAATGGAGTAAATATGAGGTTGCGAAAGTGCCCGGTCGAATGTGCATGACAATGAACTGGCACTCAAAGGAGATTGTACTGCAGATCGAAGGCGGTTCATTTTGATGGAGTACCAACATGATCTTGGCAGGATCTTGTTAGTACCTAAGCAATGGAATTACTTTGGTTGCCGAAATAAAGATTTTAAATTGGATGTTTTTGTTTTCATTTCAGGAGTGGTCCATGACGGTACAGATAAAACACGGTTAACATAACTTACACTTACGTTATTTACCGCGTTTTTGATACAAACGCACGTCACGGCGCGTGTTTTATCTTTAACAGGAGCATTCCATGGAAAATGGTAACTTTTAGTGCATGAAAAAATGTAGTTCAACAAATATTTCATTGATGCAGAACTATTCTTAAAGGCCCTAAAGTTATCTCTTTTGAATATTATTTTGGTAAAAACAAGCTAACAGAACATTTTCACATTTAAAAGCAAGACCCGTTATTGTTTATAACAGACTACCTATTTGTAGTCATATTCAACCGATGTTTTTTAAGCGATGTAATTACTTACGATGCTACTTCTAGGCCTATCTTAAAATAGAACCTCTTCTCTTACTGGCATGCATTTCAATTTAAAATATCACTTACACGTATTGTCACAAAAATACTGACATGAAATCGCAGTGCGCTCTGTCCCGTACAAACGCAATTATTTACATTAAGTTATTTCAACTTACCCTCTTTGTTACTTTTATCACAGTTACCTTTACCCTAAAGCTAGATTTTATGTGAGCTATCGAATAGTCTAGAAAGCGTATAAATATAAGTGGTTTTAGATAATAAAATTATCAATTGATTGCATGTCCCGTACAAACACGACATTTCAATTACCGACGATTCTGACTGAAATGGATGATTGTCAACCAAATACTAGCTCGGAACGTTATAGGAAATGGAGAAAAAGACAAGAAGAAAATAATGCAGACTTTAAGTTGACAGAAAAAGAACGAGTTAAAGCCTGGAGGAAGAAAAAGGCTGAAAAGTTATCATCTCAACAAAAGGACGAGCAAAAAAAACATGAAAGAGAACGGAAAAAAGTTCAACGAGCTAGAAAAATGCTACAAAAAATAGATAGTTCCAATACCAGCAATATTTCAGAAGGGAACACTAGTTCTATTGCGGATTGTTGCGAATTTTCACCATATAAGTGTAAGCAAACATACTGCAAAGCTGTATTGAAGTGTGTGAAAGCATTACCTGCATCTCCTAGAAAGCAAAGGGCAGTTGTTATGGGTGTAGCCAGAAAAATTGGACTAAATATGGAACTAGAAATGACAAAGTCACTTGCACCGGAAAACTATGATGATGAGGTGGTTAGTGCTGTGGAAAATTTTTACTTTCGTCCAGAAATCGTTTACACGTGCCCGGGAATGAACGATACTATGGTGACTTGGATAGAAGGTAAGAAAACAATTTTACGTAAACATTATCTCACGATGTTTCTAAGAGAATGTTTTCATTTATTTAAAGAAGAGTATCCTGAAATTAAAATCGGGTTTTCAAAATTTTGCCAGTTGAAGCCTAAAAATGTTTTACTGCTCAAAAATACTCCATCGGAGCAGTGTAAATGCATGATCCATGAGAATTTCATCTTAAAATTGAAAAGCTTGAAATTAAATTATGATTATACTTATTGGGATAAAGTATTGTGTGATTCGGCCTTGAACTCAAATTGTTGGAATAATTTGTGTGAAGAATGCAAAAATGGGAGTAAAGTCCAACCACCTGACGATCTGAATAAAATTATAATATACAAACAGTGGAAGAAAAATGAGGACAACAAGATTAAGTTAAAAACATCAGAAATATGTTTGGGCGAGTTGCACGAAAACTTCTTATCTGAGTTTTCTCAAGCTATAAAACATATTAATATTAAGAGAATACAGGCACAAGACTTTCGCACTGACACACAAAATGAAAATGTGAGAATCCTCCAAATCGATTTTGCGATGTCGTATTCTTGTGAATACCAGAATGAAGTGCAATCTGCTTTATGGAGTAGATCAAGTGTGACACTTTTTACTGCTGCTGTTTTTTTTTAAATCAAAGTGCAAGACCTTCTTAATTTGTTCCGATACAAAACACAAGGACAAAGACTGTATCTTTACATTTGTGGCACATTTATACGACGAGATATTCAAAACTGATTGTGACAATGCAATCAACGAAATCATATGGAGTGACGGACCCTCATCTGAATTCAAAAATAGGTTCATGGTCAAGCTATTGATGCTACTTTCTCAAAAATATAGAAAACCCTTTCAGTGGAAATATTTCGCCACATCTCATGGCAAAGGTGTTATTGATGGCGTTGGTGGGAACGTTAAGAAATTAGTTCGTCAAAAAACTCGCAGCCAAGGCAATGTTGCCATTATACAGAATGCAGAAGAATTTGCTGCATTAGCATCTACCTTGGTACCGGCTACAACAGTTTCCTACATATCAGCTGCCCAAATAGCTGACAAAATTCAGAAATTCAACCCCTGGGA